>JAINUG010000057.1:2835519-3435519 GCA_029706075.1 Aldrovandia affinis | reverse complement strand
ACTCAAATTATTCGGAAGCTCTGTATTAATGGCTTTCTTTTCAGTCACTAAGCCATCTTGTTTTGAGTAGTCTATAGTAGAGTCATATTTCATCTTGGCAGCAGATGTCAATACACTGTGTCATTTTTGTTGCTTGAGCTTAACAATCTAATGCATTCCTATTATAATGCCTTATTATAGAATAATTGAGAAGCACATACTTGAGTTGCATGTCTTCATCGTCTAGTCCAGGGGTGTCCAAACTTTTTCCACTGAGGGCCAAATACAGAAAAATATACGAAAGGGGTGTTACCCCAAAATAATTCTTGCGCCCCTCGGATTTTCTGTCGACGGGGGGGGGGTGCTACACGAAAATAATTATGGTGGCTCCACTAGTGGTGAAACTAAGAATTACAACTCAGTCAAGTGCAAGTTTCATGCGCGAGCCATATTCCTTATATTGGAATGCGGCTGCGGGCCAATTAAAAATGGACCGCGGGCCACAGTTGGCCCGCGGGCCGTAGTTTGGACACCCCTGGTCTAGTCTTTCCCTACAGTATTTGCAAAATCCATCTGCCTGTTCCTCACTACATATGCTGCCCAATTCCAGGCCTTTGTGGTGCCCTGACTGGACGACTGCAACTGTCTCCTTGCTGGTCTCCCTGCATGGTTTAAATACAAAGCTCTGGCCCTCGACCACGGGACAACAGGAATAACTGCACCCTCGTACCTACAATCTAATATCAAACCTTACACTCCTGCCAGGACACTCTGTGCTGAATGCTCTGGTTGGTGGCCTTACTGTCCCTTCCAGTAAGAGCCCCTCATCTCAGTTATATCTCTACTCTACTTTGACCTCTACTCTGGCGGGTCACTATCCATCCTCCACTAGACTGAAAACGCACCTGTTCAACCTGCATCTTGGCTAAACAGACTCATCGCTAAGCTACTCTGGGCACTTATTCTGAGTTGCATACCCCTGGATATAAGCACAGTATGCTACTTATAGCACTATACCCTCAAATCCCCAATGCTACTTATAGCACTATACTCTCAAATCCCTAAGGCTACTTATAGCACTATACTCTCAAATCCCTAAGGCTACTTATAGCACTATACTCTCAAATCCCTAAGGCTACTTATCGCACTATACTCTCAAATCCCTAAGGCTACTTAAATCCCCAATGCTACTTATAGCACTATACTCTCAAATCCCTAAGGCTACTTACTATACAAATGTTATCCTCAAATCCCTAAGGCTACTTATAGCACTATACTCTAAATCCCTAAGGCTACTCAATCCTCATAGTCAATCTTCAGATTCAGATTCAGATTCAGATTTCTTTATTGTTACATCTGTGATACTACGTACACCAGAGTAAAAATCTTGGGCCAGGCCCCTCAACATCGCAGCATCACAATACACACAGAATATCACACTTTGTAAACAAAATAGAAATAGAATAGATAAAAATATAAGGTAACAAAATAATTTTAAGTAGCTTAGCAAGTGGACTAGGGTCACAAGGCACAGTGCGGGAGTGAGTAGTGTGAGTGTGTGTGTGTGTGCGCGCGGGCGTGTGCGATTGTCGCCTGCGCGTGCTGAGTCTGTGCAGGTGTGTCTGTGCTCAGTCCACCTGGATGTGCAAATGGCAGTTGGCTAGCTAGGCTAGTGGCCAGAGTTCAGTAGCCTGACAGCTTGGTGGAAGAAGCTGTCTCTGAGCCTACTGGTCCTGGCCTGGAGACTGCGGTACCGTTTGCCTGACGGTAGCAGCTGGAATACGCTGTGGTTGGGGTGGCTGGGGTCTTTGATGATGCTGTGGGCTCTGCTGGCACATCGGCTGCTGTACAGTTCCTGGATGGAGGGGAGGGGCGTGCCTCCGCTGATGTGTTGAGCGGACTGCACCACCCTCTGCAGTGCCTTGCGGTTGAGGCCTGAGCAGTTTCCGTACCACGCGGTGATGTTGCCGGTCAGGATACTGGATCTTGGGCCCCATTCGAACTTTTTTCAGCCGCCTGAGGTAGAAGAGGCGTTGTTGTGCCTTCTTGACTACGTGGCCAGTGTGGGCGGACCAGGACAGGTCCTCAGTGATGTGGACACCGAGGAACCTGAAGTCATGCGTTTAATATGCGTTTAATATGCGTTTGTCACAAATATCTTGCAACTACTATGGCACTAAATGTTACATTTGCGTAATGATTCTTACTATCGGTTGAGACAATATTAATATCTATTTATAGCTACCATTACTGCTCCATGCCTAACCATTTGGTATGCACTTTGCTCTTTATGAGAGTGTCTGCTAAATGACTAAATGTATATTTAATCAAGTTCAGTTTTGTAATTTTGGTAGGAAATATGCAGCCAGAACTAAACTAGTTATGGTCCACAAATATAAAAAAATGGGATTTAGAAAATAGGGTAACTTCATTACATGAGCAAGCAAACACACGCTTGAAAATAAAAATGCAGACCACAGTACATAATTTGAAACAGGATTCTCATCCCAAGAAAAAGGTAGAGAGGTTTTTTTCCCCAGTGATGGATAGCACCTTAAAATAGCAGCAACCTCCATCACTAAGCTTTGCTAGTATTATCCTCCCGGTGCCTTCCTGATGCAGCGAGTTGAAGTTCTTAAGTGGACACTCTGGGAACACATTTACCATTTGGTTTGGTTTTCTCCATGCAGTACCACTTGTAATTGCCACCTATTTTTATTTACTTAAAGTAACCTTGAATTGCAATGAATCACAATGAATTGTTAGCAACCACTCAAAATGGCAAGAAGGACAGGCCTGTTCTTTAATCTATGTTTATCATCCGTTTTCTCAAAATGACCTGTTTCCCATGCGCCAAATAATTTTTCTCAGCCTTCAAAGGAGGTACATCTACATAATTTCACATGCTGGTTCATAGGGCTTATAACTAGACTTTGACATGGCTTTTCTTAATATCTTGTGTAATTTGGATTTTAAGTGACATTTTAGCTGTAAATATATGCAAAATATGCGTTTGTCATACATGTGAATTATTTTTTAAATAATTCCATGAAATAACAATATTTTAGTCTGATCAATATGTTTGTTATCACAATAAAAGAAAAAAAAATCATTTTGATTGCAATCAATTTTTTGAAAAATTGATTCTCGTGATATGCAAATGAGCACGTATTTAATGAGTATTTGCCTCATTTGCATATTTTAAATTGTATGCTTTCAATATGTTAAGTTTCATTATGATAGGAGTAAAGGGGGGAAGCCTATTAGGGTGTGGTGTCCGGCCTTAATGGACTTGCCTTTGGGTAATTATACAGTAAAGTTCACTTGAAGTTGCGTTACCCCGACAGACACATTTTAAAGGCTTGACTGATCATGTAAAATGCTATTGCATCTGAAGTGTATTTAAACTGCCAGCTTAGGGCACTGCCATTCTGTCCTTGAGTAAGGTACTTAAACTGAATTGCCTCAGCGTTACTACATTACTACATTAAAAAGATGCACTTTATTGCACTGGATAATGGTGGCTGCCTTAGCAAGTAAATGATGATAATCAGTTCCTTGTGATCACAATGGAAACTGTGTCAGAGGGTCATAGAGTCAGAGTTAACACTGATTACCCCTTGTCTCAGGACAGGATGCCAATTCACTGTACGACCATTACCCAAGCCAACCTTATGATTCAGAGAGGCAATTAGGCCATTGTTTTATTACCTGGGGGTTGAAAATTCAAAAATCAGTTATCAGCCCAGACAAACAAAAGGGCACAGGACCTCTAAAGATTAACATAACAATTCTTCAAATAGTAAGAAAATTTATTATTTTATTATATAAACAGCAGTGAATCATGATTAAGGGAGCAATAAGAAAGATTTGCATGCAGTTACACATTACAATCATATTGCAGCTCACTGCAGAAGGGTCATTCATTCATTATCTAACCCATTTATTCCTGGTCAGGGTCGCAGGGGGACTGGAGCCTATCCCAGAATTCATTGGGCAAGAGGCAGGAATACACCCTGGACAGTTTGCCAATCCATTGCAGGGCACATGCACCATTCACTCACACCTACAGGCAAATTTATACTCTCCTATTAGCCTAACGTGCATGTCTTTGGACTGTGGGAGGAAACCAGAGTACCCGGAGGAAACCCACGCAGACACGGGGAGAACATGCAAACTCCACACAGAAAGGCCCCAGCCAGGATTCGAACCCAGGACCTTCTTGCTGTGCGGCGACAGTGCTATCCACTGCCTCACTGTGCCTCACTGTGCCGCCCCTGCAGAAGGGTGTGTATGATAATATACAATAATTGAAGAAAATATTTTAAACTATTTCACACATTTTATACTGCTGCTGGTAACAATAAACTGAAGCATAACTGTTGGCCTATAACTGTTTAAGACTTGGCATTTAATTAATGTACCGGGACGCATATATGTGACAAGCACACAAGCATTAGTGTAACATAACATTAACATTTCACTGTGTGTATGAGTATGTGCATGTGCATGTGTATGTGTCTGTCTGTGCGTGTCTATGCACACATGTAGGTATTTGTGTATTAAACATTGGCGCGGGTGCAGTTTATATATGGTTGGCCAGCATTTACAATCAAAATCCTGCTGTAGATGATGGGTAGATTGATAGGTTTTCCTTAACTAAAAAAAAAACTTGGTTTGATTTTGGCAGTGGTCTCATAGCTGCTCCAGTAGCCAGAACTATGATTTCTCTACAATTACTGCTTAAGTAGTTCAGAGCACTGTACTGTATGTACTACTCTTACTTCCCAGAGAATTGTTGCAATACAATTGAATAAAAACAAAATATATACCTTGATGGCCTATATTTTCTGACATGCTTATAGGTTGTGAATCAGCAAATATATACATTGTCCATGAGAATACTATAGGTGTTTCAGAAATCTTCAATTGTTTCAGACAACCGTTGATATGAGAGTATGTGCACATATACACATACTCTCAAGGGAAATCCCAGAAGCACAGGGGCTCATATTTCATGTGTCAAAAATCTCCCACAACCAAATTTCAATAAAGTGGCGCGTGAAATACGAACCGTGTGTATTTCTTTGTGTGGAAGTGAGAATAGCCCATACATTCACTGGTATAGCCACTTATTCCTCTGAAAATAATCTATTTGGTTGTTGATTAAAATAAAAAGTTTGAATGAATCCTCAGCAGCCTGCCCAGTGGTGAGTACATTGTTTGAAGCAGACCAACATAGTTACAGTACTGCAGCAGTTATCAAAGCATTGTGTGTTGGAAGACTTGTCAGTACAAAAGCCAAGATAATGGTCAAGGTTCTTGTGTGAATTCCCTGTCTTTTTAGCTTTTGCCAACAATTATCTCTCACTTAACACATTGTTTGCATTTAATTTCCTGTCTTTTCCGTCTTTTGCAAAACATTATTTCTCACTTAAAACATTTTTTTAGTTTAATAGAATATTAAATATATACAAGCTGAAACTTGTCTTCTGATTTTGTTGTGGCTTTGGGTCTGCCAGACCTCTTCCTGTCAGAGCTTCCTCCAGTTTCCAAGTGCCTTTTGATGATGTAGGAAACTACTCACTGGCAAAAAAAATTATTTTTCAGTTTTTGGTAACCTAAACTTTTTTTTTTAACCTGTGGCAGTTTCCTGCTTACCTTTGTACCATTTCAGGTTATTCACTGGACTTGAACTGCTTAAATTTCAGTAAAAACTGGAAAATGGGGGTGTTCTAAAACTTTTGAACGGTAGTGTATGTCTATGTGTGTAGGCATATGTGCGTGTGCATGTCTGCGTATGTGTGTGTGAGAGTATGTGCGTGCATGTATGTCTCTGTGTGTGTGTGTGTGTGTGTGTGTGTGTGTGTGTGTGTGTGTGTGTGTGTGTGTGTGTGTGTGTGTGTGTGTGTGTGTGTGTGTGTGTGTGTACGAAGAACAATTCGTGTTTAATGGGGAAATGGGACCAGCACAGAGGCTGGTAGTGTGACGCTGGCCTAGAGGCAGTCCCAGTGATTGATGGCTCAGCATGACCATTTAAAGAGAGGAGGTTTCTATCTGACAATCAATCCCTTAGCTTACTTCCTGGGACTGACAGCACCACTTAGAGGGATTTGTTGGGTGCACAAGATTGAGGGAAAGATTAAAGATACCTCAGGTAAGGTACAATGAGGACTATGACAATGCAACACCTGCTTTGACCTTTCTCTCAGGCACGTTCAGTACTGACATCATAAATAACACCACCAAGTGTTAACTTCACCTAAAAGTCCAAGTTAGCATAGACCCAATGGCAGTACAAACGTGCACTACATTCTGATTCCATGCTGACTCCTGCTGTCCTCACTCATTTCTCACTCATTTCCTAAGTCCAAATGTTATATTTGAATTTTAATTAAAAAAATGTTTTGTTTTTTTTGGTGTCTGAAATTTTCATCTGCTGTGCAGTATTTTTTCCGGAGCAGAACTGGTACAGAGAGCGGAATCTTGACATCATCCTAAAGGTGCAGGCAGGAGGAGATTGCCTCCAAGTCGACTCATGAATATTTATTTTTTTGCAGCAGCAAACATTCTGCTCTCCACAGTTGAAACGGCCAAGGGATTATCTTGTTTTTTTGCTCACTCTCTCGCTGTTCCAAACAGCACAGCTTGCTTTTTGCTCAGTGAAGCGCCTTGATTTGTTTTCCTAACAATCGCCTCTGAAAATTATAATTAGATTATAGCAATTTACAGACACGGCCTGCAGATCGGTAGAAACCTAGAAATATGTCTGACATTTTCATATAAGTGGATTTTATAGAGATATATTTCAGTGGCCGAAGTTTGATGAAATGAGGGATTAAAGATTGAGCTCATGGCTTTGATAATTAGGTCTCTTATCAGTGCATACAAAGATGTTTTAAACAATTGTCTTTCATGTTACTGGATCAGAAGGATTAAAAAAGATATAGAAATGGCCCAGCCCTCGATAAAATCACTTCATTTGCCACAAAGCCCCTAAATACAATAAGACAGGACAGGACAGGACAAAAACACAATTTTCTAAAATGCAGTTGAGTTTGTGCTGTCCTCAGAATCTAGCAGTGGATAAATCGAGCATAACTGAATTTCTGTCAAAAATTACTGTAGTGTGGATCGAGGGTGGAAGAGCCACACACAGATTTCACGAATATCTAAAAGCTGACCACGAGTGATCAGCCACTAACTCCCAGATTAGGGAGCAGGGGAAAAAATGGAAAGGCAAATAAATGAAAACTACGGGCACAAAAAGTCCACGGAAAATAAATCAACAGAAAACAACCCAATAAGGGCAAGAACTCTTCATCGAAGAGGTAAGAAACTAAAATGACTTTAGAGACTTTAGCTCTGGGGAATTTTAGCCCAATAAACAAATAATTAATCTCAAAAGGAAACACCACACAAGTGGTGTGCATAAAACCTTTAGTTAGGATAAGATAATTCCTCCTAAAAGGTAACCACAGAGTGGTGACGCTAAACCTTTAAGTCGAGATAAGAAGTACCTTCTCTCTTTAACTGAGAGACCACAGGGTGGAAAACTAAACCTTAGTTCGTAGTACCGGCTAGAGCGTAACAATGGTTTACACAGAAGCGTTTGTATGAGGGAAACACAGACCTTAAATACGAGGCGGAATTAACACTGATAACCCTCAGCTGAAAGTGATAGGAAAACTCACCGACAAAAGACCATATATGGATGGCGGAAATGACAATGATTCCTCATGCAAAATGAGAGAAAACAGACCATCACATGATCAAGTGCCCTCCAGCGTCCGAACAAGGTAAAACCGTGACAGTATTTGTAACATGAAATACATTTTTCCATTAAAGTTGCAATAGTACAAGCTGTCGCAGTGGCATTAAAAAAATAATCTTGAAATTCACAGTCATAATTGTAGGCCCGTCTATCACTGCAGTTAAATGCCAATTATTTTGAGCTGCACAGTCACTATGCCAGAGGACTGGTGCAAGCAAATTGCAGGCACACAATTAACCAGAGGAGTTGCTGAAGAGTGATGAGGCAGGGACAAGATTTGATTATCATGGTCACAGTTTCCACTGGTACATACTGGATTTGATGAAAACCATGGGTGGGGGGGTGGGACTGCACAAGTATCTACACCACCCATGGTCATCAATAAGTATTTGATCAATAAGTGCCAATGATAAATGATACAAAATGGGCGGCAATGGCATAGCGGTCTAACACGCCACACTTTGGTGTGGTGTGCGCTGCCTGTCAGGGACGCGGTTCGAAACCCGTGTCTCTACCAGACCGGCCCTGGTCGCCAACCCCAATTGGAGGCAGCATTTGGCTGTCCGCCTCCGGGGAAGGGGGGAGGGTGAGCCGTCACGAGTCCATTGAGGAGAAGGTAAAAGGCATCCGTGGAAGAATTTCCGTCTCGGAAGAGGCGGGAACAATCGGCCCGGAATGTGTGTCTCGCTCCCGGAGGACGGGCGGCGGACTAGTGGGGGTGGGGAATTGAAATAAATAGAGGGTATAATTGGCAACCAAATTGGGAGAAAAACGGGGAAAATTTTGAAATAAATTTAAAAGAAATGATACAAAATGATACAATAAGTATAAGGCCAGTTACAACAATAGGCCTGTCCTACCACTACAATGTTCACCGACATGGGTTCTCCAATATAGCTGAGTGCTTCTCACTCTGCAAGCTAAAGCACTGACACCTTGAGGGACTAGCAGGCCCTTAATTCACCAGGGGAGTCGCGACTCGCTAGTGATGAATGTTACCATGCTGATTGCAACCCCCCCTCACTGGATGACGCTATGGTCAAACATGCATCAACCCCTGGGATTCCTTGCGGTCCTCCACAGTCAGCATTGACCCTGACCAGATCGGTCCAAACCACAGGACACATCCCTACAGTATACACAGATGCATTAATCAGGGTTTTATTTTCTTACATAAAGAAAACCAGGGATTCTTTATTTTTCTCATCTCTGTGGGTGTTCCTGTACAGGATTGTCTGAAGGAAACAGAACAGCCCACAGATAATGGGGACTTCTTATTCCACTACAGTCAGCACAACCTGTTTGAGGTAGATCTAAGAGGAGCTCAGTCACAACTCGCTATGGCAAATATCACTCGGAGTGGGGGGAAAAACACACAATTGGATGGGTACTGCACACATCTAAAGAGGGAGATTTTGCTCAGTTTCAAAAACATGCTCAGCTGTCTGTGCCTTTGATCAACTTCCTCTGCAGTGATCTGTGTAGCAATCTCCAAACCTCTGTGCTGACACACACAACCATTTAAAAGTTTAAAACAATTTATCTCAAAATAATGGTGGCACTATCTTTATTTCCTAGAACAGAGCTCCCGAACAAAGGAAAGGCTCACAACTCAACACATACGTGAGCAGCAAAAAGCTGCTTGTTCCCGCCTGACTGCGCACAAATATAATGTATATGATACATGTGAATGTTTGTCATGTGGAATACAGGTGGGAAATGAAGACACGTGGCTGATCAAACTGTGTGAGCAGGGGACAACTGATGTGTAATTAGGGGTTACGATATTATCATTCTATTAAGTTGTAACAAATGGAAATTACTGCAACACCTCTGTTACTCCCCACCCAGTGTCTCTTTCTTAATGTGCAGTCATCATTCAGCTGATGTACCTGGGGAAAATCCCATTACACCAGATCCCCTGAACAGAACAGCACTGCAGAGCAAATCAAATTCATGTACACAAATTAACTGTATCAGAACACTACACATAAACCTTGAAAAAGGTGTTGAAAAATACATTTAAAATGCCTGCATGGTTGGTCAATTGATATTTCATTCTGTGTCAATTTTCTGCACTCAACACCAATTTCTTGGTGAACAGGTCATATATATATATATATATACATACATATATGCAAATGAATGGCGCTTAGCTCATGGATTTTTATAGACCAGGCTTTGGAAGTGAAAATATTCAATATTTTATTTTTGGCAGGAACACTGTGGACAATGTAAATAGAGATGGCTGGGAATACATTATTGCAATTTATATTGACTTCCTTTGTCTTCAATAAAAAGGCAGGAGACAATAATGAGGGAGGAGGACATAGATGAAAAGGTGGGTCTTTTTTTTCGGGGTGAGCACAGCACTTGCACATAACAATAACATTTCCTGCAGAGTAGACTCAACTGGGAGAGTGAGGCTTCCCAAAACCACACGATAAGGGTTTCATTGCCACACGAATTGAGCCTTGCTATAGCCTGCTGAATAGCACGAAAGGAATATTGAAGTCCTGCATCCTCGAGAGAATTCCAACAAACGCGCGTGGGAGCAAAGTGAATTACTGCTGTCTGAAGTAATCTGGGCTAGGCGCTCACTCCGAGTGGCCTGCTGTGTGTGTGAGGAGCTTTTGTAAGCATACACTCGGAGTGCTGCAGTTGTAGAATTCCATTCCGAGGTCGGTTTGCAGGTCCCGGTTCGATTGTATCCAAAAACAATTTAAAGGAAGGCATGTTCCCTGCTAAAGGAACCGCCAGCAATACTCTGGGCCGGGAGTGAGCTGTATGCTATTTATTCCCCAATGAAGTATTACAAAGGTTTGGTCTAAAATTGTATTTACAACATAGATTATATGTATTGCACAGCATTGTCCACAGTCGAGGTAAGGCACAACAATCACGTTTCACATTCAGACTCTATTCACACTCAATGGTAAATGTACTGAGAAATGTAAATAGCATTTATTAAATAGTATTTCGAACCAGTTTAAATGATTTATTTCCTAAATTTATGGCAGAGAAAGCATTAACACTGAAACATAAACTCATAACAGGTCATCTATATGACTTACATATGTGTGACTGTTGTACAAAAGATTCAAATAAAACATACAAGCAAAACATACATGCAATTCCTTCTATCAGGCATTCCACCTCTCACAGAAGCTCCAGGAGTTCGGAATTTGGCATCAGCTCCCTAACTTCCATGAAAGGTGGGATGTCTGTTCTATTCAAAATGAGTGTTAGGCAATCTAATAATTTCATGTTGGTATGATATATAACATTTTATAGCATTTCATATACAGTGGGTGCAGTAGTGTAGCCAGACATATGCATTTGGATGTGCCTATGTGGAAACAGGGTGTACCTGAACTCAGTGGCGGGCCATGCATTTCACACCTAGGCCTTCAGTAGTGCTCCGTCTGAATCAATCCACCCCTCAATAACTATTTTATGGCTATAAAAGCCATCTTATTGTTATGTTTTGAGTGTCTGTTCGGTTTGTTTTTGCACTTTGTTTATTTATCTTTCTTCAGTCATGTTTCATTCTCGTTCTGTCATGCACTTCGGGAAATTCTATGTTTCGGTTTTTCCGTCTTTGTTTCTAATCTCGTTTTACTTCCTTCTTACTTTCTAATTACACTTTGTATATATTAGTTAGATGTATATAGTACTAACCAACTAATCTACTAACATTAGGGATTTAGATTAAGTTACTAACACTACTAATCACTAATTATCTCATGCTTCTAACTATCGCTGTCATTCTCTCTCATCCTATCTCTGTACGCTTCTCACGTTCCGCTTTATTCGCATGCAGATTTCTTTATGCATTCCTCCTCCTCCCTAAAAAACCGAAACATAGAATTTCCCGAAGTGCATGACAAGACAAGGAGAGGAACTCGAACAGGAACAATGACAGACGGGGAACAGAACGAGAATGAAACATGACTGAAGAAAGATAAATAAACAAAGTGCAAAAACAAACCGAACAGACACCCATTGCCGTTGCATCGCAGATAGATAACTCGTGTATCCAGAATAAATGCCTTTACTGAAGAAACAAACCCGGGGTGCTACAGCTGCGACACACATAAAAAAGCATCAAAAATAACCTCATAAAATTGCAATATTATTTAGGAAAATAGCAACATTTTACTCACCAAAAATCCTTATTATTTGTACACAAAATCCATCCTCCTTTCTTTCCTCAAAAGAGTTCAATTACTCTGTCGTACAGATTATCCGTGTTTCAGTTCCGAAGTCAAGAAGTCCTTTTCTATCGCCATCGAAGCTAATGCTGAAAGTCGAGCCTGCCCTGTCGTATTTCTGGCATAAGTTTTAATTCGCTTTAGGGCTGAAAATGTCCGCTCAAATGTCTGAATCACAGACTGATGTTAATTATATTTTGTCCATGAATACTTATTAAATAATTCCAAATGGTCTGTCCGCTTCCTTTCATAGCTTTTCCCCTGCAAGGGCCAGGGCAGCCGTTGCGCTGCTTCCAGACGTGTATTTTCATATTAAAGCATTTAACCAATCACATTACATCATAGTCAGACACTCTCTGACTATCCAATCAAAGGGTGTGAATACGCTGACGTTACCTATGCCTTCTAGAAGGCCTTCGTGTCCCCAAATCAAAATATGATTGGTTGAAGCAACAGTTTGATCAACACTTATTTTATGCTACAGGGCCTGCAGAACTGATTGTGAAGGCCTCCAGGCAGATTTATTTGACCCTGGCAACAAATGATGGCTGAAATGTGATTGGTTAAATGCTTTAATATGAAAATACACGTCTGGAAGCAGCGCAACCAGGGGAAAAGCTATGAAAGGAAGCGGACAGACCATTTGGAATTATTTAATAAGTATTCATGGAAAAAATATAATTAACATCAGTCTGTGATTCAGATATTTTTTAGGCCAGCAGAGAAGGCCTTGCAGGCCCTGACGGCCCACCACTGCCTGAACTGAAGCACACACAAAGTGGCGTACAGAACAACCATGGTTTTTCAAGCCCAAGCCTTTATATTCACAATGTTACCACATGGCTATACCAAACAACTGCATGCCACTGTCATCAATGGAGTAGCCTATGTGTTAATACATCCAACAATATCAATGTTTAGCAAAGTGGGACTAACATAAAGAAAGTTAAATTGAATTTGTAGATTACGTTCATAATTTCTCAGCCAAGAAGACAGTAGCCTATGTCTACAACATAGAAATTACTGCTACCATAAAAAATCACAATTTATGAACAAACACAAAGCACATTGGTAGCCTAAGGGTTGCGAATATAACAATGTGACAGTCAACCGCTGCACTACTGGAGTTAGGTCTATGAAATGAAATAGGGTAGACTACATATAGTACCAGTGTAGATAGGCAGCCTCATTACAGTGCAAGATGGTGTGGCCTGGTCTTGAGCAATGCAATTACTTATTCGGAGTCCAAAGTCTGTGTCAGCTCTCTTTGAAATGAAAGAAGGGATAAGCTGGTCAGTCGGCTAGTGAGCATCGTGTCCCTGTTGCTCGTTTTGATTGTGTCCCTGTGCAGTTCATTACAGGTAGAGTGATTTGAGCCCGAAGCAAGCTGTTCACGTTTGGAAAGACGTCTTTGGGATAGAAGACTAGAACCTTGATTAATGATTACCTACTTTTATTTTTATCTGCTGTACAAATATGGTCAGTTCAGGGCCTTCAACGGAAAGTCCATAATGCGCACTTGGTGACCGTAATCTGTCGATCTGGCCAAATTAGACGCTGGCAGAAAACAGGCTGCAGCTTTCATAGCCTATACGGCTCGCTAGCTCATTTCTTGTGATCTGTCTGTAACCGAATTTATTTAAATATGATTGATTTTCGCTGTTACGTTACTTTTGTTGTAATGCGCATCATGGTAAATCGTTATTATTATACCTGTCTGCCAAAACCAATATATTTTTTATTTGCAATTAACTTATTAATCATTTTACATGATTATATTTGGGTGTGCCAGCTGCAATTTTGGGTGGCACAGGCACACCCTGGCCCACCTGTGACTACGGCACTCAGTGGGTGGAGCGGTGATTTACTGCTTTTATTGTAATCTGGCTCTTGATGAAGGCAAGCAGCTGTGGAGATGACACTTACGGCCCTCTTTTGTGGGGAAACATGTTGAGTGTTGTGCTTGTTTTACGCGGTCTCTATGTTTCAGCATTCCATATGCTAATTTCAGTCTTCCCAAACTAGGGGAGCTGTTGGGTGAATGCTTGACATTAAGAATACATGCATGCATGCAATCCTTCAATTGTGACAATAATTGAGACCATAGAGATAATATAACATATAATTATGTAATTATACTGCCTTTGAAAGGAAGAGCAAATAAAGTATGTCTTATTATTTTACTATATTTGAAAAATATTTTTATAAACTAAACTAACTCCACAGGCAAAATGAAGCATTACAGTAATTAGAAAAAAACACCCTGAAAACTGAAAACTTACCTCTGGGACAAAATGTGATTTCAGTGGAGGAGAGGCTCAAATTAAGACACAATCACATTGAATTATTTTGCTAACATTTCATTGGCAGGCTCAGGCAGAAGGCGAAGAGCAAAATAATTAGTTTCCATAAGAACATTTTGGCTCAAGCCATCTTCAAAAGCTCATATTCAAAGACAACCTTTTGGTATTCCTCTGACCAGTTACTGGAGGTTCGACGAACAAACATTTCAGTAATACTGGTAACAGCTCTATTACTGCGTTATTATTACAATCACTTTTCTCTGCAGACATTCTTATCCAGATTGAATTACATATTGTTGTCTCTTTTTTCTGATGAGGTATTTCTGCCATTGGATATTTACCTTCATGGCTGGTAAATGGAAATTATGTTATGTGATCACCTCTGTGTGTGTGTGTGTGTGTGTGTGTGTGTGTGTCTGTCTGACTGTCTGTCTGTCTGTCACTGGTCACTGTTAGGATATCCAAAAAGGTTAAGGATAGATCTGGAAGTGAAAGAAACTGGAAGTGAAATAGCTGGATGAAATAGCTGCTTGACAGGAAGATATGGTATATATCATTGAAAAAGGTAGCACCCTACCAGGTGCCACTCTGAAGCTATTTGAATGACTTTACATACAAACCTTGCCCAAGCGTAGTACAATAGTTTTTCTCCCAAGATTTTAAGCCGCAACCCTTTTCCTTAATCATTATGGCAGATTGCTGCTATGTTCTGAAATGTTGTTCTGTAGGCATTTTCGACATTTGGCTGAATGCAATTTCCGTATGTCAAATGAAACTATGTCATTATAAATGTAGTCACACCTGTGCAGTGACGTCACTGTAAGCTTGTATTTTTTGTTTATCATTAAGCTTGAGACTGCATTACCGGCAGGCTTTTGAGTGAGACAGAGTAGTACAAATGTATAAAGTGAGGGAAAATGATATTTTCCATCTCCAAAATATGGGATATTGAACAAAAGAGAATAAAAAGAGAAATCTTAACCTTTCCTTTAGAGAGCCTTTCCTTTAGAGAGCCTTGCGTCCCGATCTGTCTGGGCCTCTAATGGATGCCCGGTCTAATTTCTTGCTATGCTGTGTTCAGGTACATCTACAATTACAGGCTGCCATCTCCGCTGAGCTGCCTGTGATAGCCCCTGTGCTGTTTGTATAGTGGCATGCTGATTTCCACTGTCAGCATTTGTTTCGCCTGTAATTTTCTGGCAATTATACCATTTTGTATAATGAATGACGCCTGGGGGTGTAATATGAAGACTCCTATGTGGAGATGAGACAGACTGGGCCAGTGTGATGTGATATACAGGCCTTGGGAGGATCATGGAGACTCTGGAGTTTTGATGGTGAATAATAACCTTTAAGAGGGGAAATAAATGGAAATACGCTGTCAGGCCTCACAAAAGAAATATATCCTTATGTCACCGCCGAGCATTCCTCAAGCTTTTATGCAGTGTCATTCCACTCCACAGACTGCTCCTGTTTGTGAAGCTCTGAAGCACAGGGATCCAGAGCAGTTAATGAGAGTCACACAAAAAATGGAGGCGCCTGGGGAGCTATCCACAGAAGGAGTATTCCCACAGTAGTCCATCTCTATGACTCTCAGTACCTGCAGAGCATCCAGCCATGAAATAGAGGGAAAGCCTCCAGAGTAGAGAGTTAATTGATCAGCTTTCATGGGGGGAGTGGGGTGGCAGGGCGGTGCACAAATAATCAATTCTTTATCTTAGTATTGCCACTTATCACACACTTTGAGCTTGAAATTAATTTGATAGAAAAAAAAAAAAAAAAGTTCACAAATACTTGAAACCAATGGTGAGAGCTTGGTCTGATGCATGCTGTATTGTATTGCTCAAGGTAGCAGATGTACAGGTTTGAAATTGAAAAACCCGGACAGGCAACGTCCACTCTTTGCCTGCAAGAGGAATTCGCACTGTTCCCCCACAGTTGGATCCCTCTGGTATGGCTGTCACAGGGGAAATTTCTTTCATTAGCATTGAGCAGGTGGTGCAGACAGTCAATGTTCATATGGCAGACCAGCACTTGCTTGTTTTGTAGGACAAAATTCAGTCCCTCGGCTGAGCTTATATCCACATAGCCGTGACCCAATGTACTTGGACGGAAGAGCTTTGTTTTTGGTGATCATTGCAATGAATTCCTGTGAAAAATACATAAATAGGTTGTTAAATCTTTGTACAAAATAATTTGAGTTTCCATAGTAGACTCTTAGACTAAAGCAATATACTTAAACTAAGGCAAATAACTGCCAAGATAAAGGAAACTCCAGCATAAAGTGTTTTAATAGGGCGTTGGGCCACCACGAGCCACCCAAACCACTTCAATACACCTTGGCATAGATTCTACAAGTGTCTGGAATTCTATTCAAGGGATGCAAAACCATTCTTCCATGAGAAATTTCATCATTTGTTGTTTTGTTGATGGTCTTGGAAAATGCTCTCAGATGCTGCTCCATCATCTCCCATAGGTGTTAAATTTGGTTGAAATCTGGTAACTGAGATAGCCATAGCATATGGTTTACATCATTTTCATGCTCATCAAACCATTCTATGACCACTCATGCCGTGTGGATGGGGCAATGTCATGCTGGAAGAAACCACTCCCATCAGGATATAAATGCTTCATTATAGGATAAAAGTGATCACTCAGAATGGCGTTGTCTTTATTTGCATTTGCCTTGCCCTCTAAGGGGTTGAGCAGACCTAAACCATGCCAGACAAATGCACCCCACACCATAAAAGAGCTGCCAGAACCTTCAGCATGGTTATGGGCGGGCCTATTCCCCACTGAGGTTAGGGCTAGTGTTAGGGGTGGGGCTGTAGTCATTACCAGGGATGGGATCTAGACCCAACCTTGCCAACTCACGTCAAGTCAAACTCAACAAGCTAACTCCACCCAGCATCAATTGAACTTTGGAAAATATATAAAGGTCACTGCAATAGGTCCCAATCTCTGTCAGCCATGATTAATCTGGCTGTATTTTACCTTTTTTAACAATACAAGTTTTGGTGATTAGATTATTTTATTTGTATAATTTATATAACATCCATTTATACATTATCCTTAATTACATTCAAAATTAACCCTGCACCAGGCCTCCTGCATGGTCCAGTGGTTACAACGTTTGATGCTGACCATGGCGACCGGGGTTCAATCCCACCGGCCATGCCAGAGTCGGCTCTGGCCGGGAGTGGCACCGGGGACAGCGATTGGCTGTCCGCCCCAGGGAGGGGGGAGGGAGGCCAACAGGACGTTCGCTGCGCACAGGAGTGGCTCTGCAGTACCGGGTTGCAGTCGAAGGCCTGGCAAGTGCCGTCTCAGAAGAGATGTTACTTTGCCTTCGTCACTACCGGTCACAGGGCTATGGCAGCGAACTCACATTATGAGAGTGGGATTGACTTGAAAATAGCGGGTGTAATTGGCTACCAAATTTGGAGAAAATGGGATAAAATCAGAAACAAAAATAAAAATATATATAATTAACCCTGAACAGGACCAGCTAACTCTACCCAAATCCTAACCTTAATCATTATGAAGAAAGCCAGCACTCTTAGGCAACTTCCATCTATACCCCATCTGGGGAAGGGGAGGGCATATCCTATAACACGAGACAAGATCATGATAATTCATTGGATGCATGGCCACTGACCAATCACGCGCCGGTCCAATATGTGAGGGGCCGCTGGGTTCTTCTATGTTTTTTCAGAAAGGAATCAAAAAGGTTGTGGAAGGCATTGGTCTGGACAGAGGAATTGAGGTGATCATGCCTACTGGCAGGGCAGCCAGCGCACACACCTGTGTGACATTTCCTTGTTATACCAAAGTGCTTAAATCTCCCCTGCTCTCTCGGTAGGTGGCTGGAACCAGGAGCATGAAGTCGAGAGAGAGGCAAACCAAAAGAGAAGTGACTAAAAAGTTGGAACGTATAATTGTCCATCGTGTTTGCCGAGACGGCAATTCTTTAATTTCGTTTGTTATTTTTATGTATTGTTTTAGTTCAGAACCTGTGGTTGAAGACCTTTGTTTATTTACTTTTGTTTAAAACCAAGTTCTCTCTCTCTTGCTCACCCTCCTGGAGCGGAAATTAAATAAATCAGTTTTCTCAGAACTCCATTCCCTGTGTCCTGCTGTTCTGTTCCAATCCGGGTTGTGTTGCACGGCGTGTGACAAAGGTCTTCACCATTTCTAATTGGCTATCGAACAGTTAATGAATGATTATGTATTCTGCGGTCCATAAAAAGTTAAACTCCTTTCAACAAGGAGCATAAAAATAATGTATAGCTATGCTCTCTCTGTCGTCTGGCAACGTATTAGCCCAGTTGTGTATGCATTTGCTCAATCCGTTTTGGACAGATGTGAAATGTCTGTGTAACCTCGGCCTTAGGAGGAGACTCTTGATTTTAGTATTTTGAATGTAAATGCTGTATTTAATATACAGGTAGTGAACAAAATAAATATTGCCTATATGCACTGCGGCAGAGAGAGTCTACCAGTGTCTGAAATTCTGCAGTAGGAGTACAACACCAGCCTTCCACAAGAAAGTCAATTCACTCATGCTTGTGGAAGTGGAAGTGGAAAATGCTGTCTCAGGCGTCATTCCAGAATATCCCATAAATGCTCCATTGGGTACAGATCTGGTGATTGAAATGGCCATAACATATGGATAATGGCAGTTTCATGCTCCTCAAACCACTGGGAAATTAGTCAGGCTTTGTGGACGGGACATTGTGCACGACTTAATTGCACCCAAACCATGCCTTTAAAATGTGCCCCACCCCATTACAAAACCAATAGAACACTTCACTGTTGGAACCTGTGTATTTCTTTGTATTCCTCCGGCACACGTATCTATTCTTTCATTGTAAATTGTATATTTTACTATTGTCCTCCTGATACTACTGTATTCTGATAAGATATTAAGATACTAAAGAAAATAAACTTCCTTTCCAGAAAATCATATTGGAAGAAATAATGCATTGCAAAAATGTTCCATTCACACTTCAATTCTGTTCAATTGTTCAGTTAAATTCAGAAAGGTCACATATGTTCATTGGTGTCCCTCACTATATTCAAACCACAGTAAATCAGACCATGAAACCATGATAAAAACATTGCAAAGCTGGCATTTCTTCACCTGCTGATATTAAGCAACCAAAAACAAAATCAAGATTCAAACTTCCTGCAGCAATCGACATCCCCCAAAATACAAACAACCAACTTGTAACTACTGTAGCCTTAGGGGCGTAACCTCATTGCACTGTGAAACACCTCTGGTCCGCTCATGGTTCCTATATTACACAAGCTGGCCTGGCAGACGAAAAGATGCAAGTGGTGCAAATCAATTTCGGCTGGCACAGTCCAGGGCCCTGGCCAGGCCCATTAAAGAGTGAGCGTAGCTGACAGGGTGTAGCGCCAAATGGCGGGGACTCAGACAAATGGGCCAGCTCTTCATACGACCTCACTGCTGGGCCCCGCCAGAGAGCAGCCCCCCCTCCATTCTGCTGCTCTCGCTCATCCTGTACATCAATGAGCTCGATGGTTGCCCAGGAATCCTAATTAAACCACATCTCTATTATCCCAACTGTTCGCGTTGCTTCCCTTCTGCTGTTGTCATACTAATTGGCCGCTTGTTGTCAATTTCTGTTTAACGCAGGGGGAGTCCTTATTGAATTGTAAAATCGGGAAAGGGGACCGTTTTGATTGGCTCGGAGTTCAACCAAGAACACTGCCAGTCAGGACAAACGAGAGAAGAGGAAGAGGAACTTTAAGATAACATTAACTTTAGCTAAAATAACTTTAACTTTAAGGCCAAAAGATAAAGTGAGTCTGGGATCCAAGCAAATCTTTATGTCTTGAAAATGAACAAGCACTGTTCCAATTTAAACTAATGTTTCAAATCAAATGTTTGCACATTGTGTTATCCAGTTTAAGCTTGTTAAGGAGTCTTGAAGGGTCCAGATATTAAAACGCATGGTAAACACTCACAGTGGAACTATGTGTGATGTCAGTCTTAGGCTCATATTGAGTCTCCAATAATGAGTGAAAGCACAACTCCAGAGTGACAAACGTTGAAAAATACGTTTTACCAGAAAGAAAACATTGGGTTTGAGAGCTGAGTTTGCTTTCAATCCAAGAAAGTACACTACTGTCAATATTGTTTTCTCCCCTAATTCTCCCCTGGTCACACAGTTTGCACTATTTCAAGAGAGGACAAAAACCTATTACTCTTAAAAAATTGCCTCAGCCACAGCAAAGGAAACTCTGTGGAACAGAATTCCTGCACTGACAACTGGGATATTGTCAAAACAATGAGTAATTGTAGTAGTAAAGTTTGAAACAATAGAACTGCAGTCAAGAAAAAAACATGTCATTCTTCAGAAAAGCTATATCAATGATGATGTCCTTACAAGTGCAAATTAAAATAACTTTCCAAGACTTCAATAATATATTTGATTCCCTTCCCCACAATAATGCATGAGTGTGTCCATAGACTGTTTGGACATCTAATTAGCTGTGTCACATTGATCTGGCGGCAACAAAGATAAGTGGCGCGAAATAATTGCTTTCTGGATTAATCTTGAAAAAGGCAGGCTATCTCTACCCAGCTAATATTGTGGTTTCACACAGTCCCTGACCTTTCACAATCCCTTCCTGAAATATGCATGAAAAAAAATCATAATGATTAAAAAACTTTAATGACTACAACCCTCAATAATCATGAATAGCATGTTATACCACTCTGCAGAGATGCATGGCAGATCCGCTGAATGTGGCTCCGATAACTTGAAATAAATTGTTTTGCCTTATTCTGCCATGTTTCCAGAAGACTGGCTCGCCTTGCTTGTTAAAAGATTCAAATATAAAATGCAAATTCTAAATATCCTGCAGCAGCCGGTATCAAACTCAGAATTTCACACTTGAGCTCAAACTTACAGATCTTGGTCATTGCTGCTCTATCATGCAAGTCAGAGCTATTTTTAACCACCAGGGGAACACGGGCATTAAGGAAGCTGAATATCTTCAACACCCTGTATCAACGAATGCTTAACTACAGCATTATAAATCCAAACCACAGTGTGGATTCAATTCCTTTGAAAGTGAACACAGGTCCTCAGAACTTGCAGAATCATGCACTGAAAACAGACCATTATGTTGCTCTTCCCAGAAGTTTTGATATAATGGAAAACTGGGAATTTGGCTTTTTCCCCTAAGGGTCCTTGGGCAATATGAAAGGGCTCCTTCCATTCAACTGTAAATGAGGAAATGCTGTGCTCCAAGCAGTATATTTTTCAGGTGCGACAGGCTTTAATAATGAAGGCACTGAAGGTTGTATCAAACCCAACTCTAAATGGAAAGAATCTGCAAGCTAATCTACACTATACGAACAATACCAAAATGTACATTAGTCTTTCCAAATGAGTGCCTAGGCTCACTAAAAGGTTGTAAGCACCCTCAGCACTGTCTTGTATCTTATTCTGGATTTTTTGCTAATTTTTAACATCCCTACTGAAACGTTCCCCTTATGTAGTGCTTATGATGATGTTATAAATGTGCAATGTTGATGCATTTAATGTGAAGCGATACCCAAATGTATATCTAGGAATGAAACCATGATGACAACAATGATCATAAAAAATAAAAAACTCAAAATGTTTGCCTTTCTGTACAGTACCTGTGACTGCTGTGTGAGCAGGCAATACCCATAAACAAAAGCCTGGATGTTAGAAAACACCTCACGGGATACAAACTTTGACAAACGATACCCAAAAGATGCAGAGAAATTTCGATACTCTGAGCCATTCCTATAGTCACCTCCTCTGCGCTGTCTCCCATCTGTCAGGAGGCATCCGAGTGCTGGCACGCTGGGGCTCATGCAGACTGACAGCCCAGGGACTTGCAGGAACGGGGTGACAAAGTGCAGCTGCCCAGGATGTAATAGCCCTCCTGTGACGGCTGGGAGGAAAAAGCACTACGCGCGTGTGAGTGTGTAAGTGTGTGTGTGTGTGTCACGCCACAAGCCAGCTAACATATCATGCATTCACTAACACTATTAAAGCCAAACAATGGGCTGTGGAGTAAAACAAGGGGGCCGGGGGGATTCTCATTCTCTCTCTGATGTCACGAGCCACCACGCTCTGCATCTGCTATCCAAGGATAGTTGAGTCTCACAACGCAATCCTTTTTTGATATAGCGCTATACATTATTTAGAGTCTGTGGCTCCTGGCGTGATTTGCAAGAGCTTAAAGAGGGCTGAAAGGATATGATCTACATGAGGGGTTGGGAAAGGAGCAAGTTATAATGAAAGCGTTGGAAGGCCTGGAAGAAGGGGCCGAGGTGTGTCCACTTGTCTCTTCAGGGGCTAGGCTTCACTTCCCTGGAATATTCTAAGCAATGGAGAACATTTATCAGCCCATTAAGAAAACCCTTTCTAATAAATATCCACATGGGTTTGGTGTGTATTCCTTAGTAGTAACCTCAGTAAGGATGGTATGCCGCATTATGAGCAGTCTCAGGAAAGCCTGTCTTTTTTTTCCACAGCGCTTTGCTATTTATTTGTTGATTTACCAGATCAAGAGTGACTTGTAAGGCTGACATAGCATGACGCATTAAATATGAATCGCATTAGAATATGAATCACACAACGAGAACAATAATAACGTAGGTGGAGAATGGATGGCAGTACAGTATACTGTATAGCAGGGTTACTCAAATCATGGTCCTCGTGGGCTGAGTGCTGCTGTTTTACACCCTCCCTATACCTGGGAGTCAGGTGTGAAGACACTCTGGCCAAACAATTGCACAAATTCAATTAACTACCTGAGATTAAAAAAAAGCAGAACCGAATTTGGATTTGTGTGCCAGATTTGAGTAACCCCTGCTGTATAGGCATGAAGCTGAATAATATTGTTTAAAAAGTAGTAAAAACACAGGGCCTAACAAGTATCCTGAAGAGCTCAGTTCCTAAAATGTACTTCTTTAAAATTACATTACTGGGGTCTCCGATAGCATAGCGGTCTAACGCACCCGTATTGGCTGGTCCTTTAGGACTGTGAGCTGCCTATCATGGTCGTGGTTTGAAAACTGACTGTACCAGACCAGCCCTGTTGGGGAGCCCCGATCGGCGGCGGCGATAAGCTGTCTGCCCCAGGGGGAGGCGGGAGGGTGAGCTGGCATGAACTCGTCGAGGAGCAGTAGGGTGACCTCATAAACAGGGTTGGGCGAGTTTCGTCTTGGAGGAGGCGAACATTGCCTCGAGGTATTAGCTCGTACCGTGGAGGTGTATAATTGGCTACCAAATTGGGAGAAAAACAGGGAAAAATCCTAAACAGAGATGTTAAATAAAAATGACATTACCTAAACTTTAAAGTGTTTACAAGGTGTGCATAAATGATCATTAAGAGCAATATTAACTTGCATCATGGTACAAAACTCAAAGTGACCAACAACGATATGGGAGTGCTACATTACACTCTTACTGTCTTACTCACTCTTACACTCTTGGATGCTAGGCATGGAATTTGTCTTAGTTCTGGGAAGCAGAGTGAAGTCTGAACAGGTTTGTTGTTGAGTTACCATTGTAAGAGAAATTCTGCTTTTCTGATGAGTGCAGGTCACTCTACCACCAGGGGGGCAAACAAAGGGTTCTAGTTTGATGATACCGGTAGCAAAAACCCTCCTTGGCTGTAGTGGGATTGCTATTTTTGTCCATCACAAATATTTCTCGACTCTGCCCAGTTTGGTAGTTTTGTGGTCTGCAATAAAGTAATTGTATCAATATGGGTTGGGTGGTGGAATGGGGGGTGTCAATAAAAACATTGGGCCTTGCAGGACAGAACAAACTGTTTGAGAGGAGGAGGGGCAAGGTCATTGATTATTTTGGACATCAGGCAAGCATCTATAAGGCATAAAGTTTGTCAAAGCTCAATAGATTGCCTTTCTTGATGTTACAATGATGGCAGTTGTTTGGTTTTCTATCCATTGCCTTAAGGGTTTGTTTATACAGGCTGTGGAGTGGTCTCGCTGTAGTAATGCCAGCCTGTGACCACAGTAAGACAGATGGGAGAATATCATAGCATTGACCAACCATTTTGCTGCATCCATGGACATTTGATTGCTGATAAATTAAAAATTCATTAAGTTGCATTTCAAGGAGTTGGACATACCTTAATGCACCACTGTCCTGGATTTACGCTAACGTCTGCGCATTGCACTATGACAATTAAACTAGAGACCAAAGAAAAAAAGGCAAGCTCAGGATATGTGGCCAGAGACAATCAGAGGATGCTGACTACAAGCATTTTCTGAGAAATAGCTGGAGCAAAAAGAGGAGAAGTAGCCTAGTCAAAGCAGAGATGAACTGCAGATGAAGGCCCTTAACTTAGCTCTCCATGCAGAAAAATGAGGGCAACAGCCTTTGAACTTAATACAAAACCACAAAGAGAAGTAGCTTAGGAATAAACACCCAACACCAAATGACTGAACATATGACACATTTAACATATAGGTAACTAACCACATAAAGAAAACACCAACATAAAATGTTAGGCTACCACAAGCCGACACAATAGCTTATCCAGTTTCCCCTCTGGGGATTAATAAAGTGAATCGTAGCTTCAATGTGCCTTCGCATAGATTCTACAAGGACTCTATTGGAAGGATGCAACACCGTTCTTCCACAAGAAATTCCATTATTTGGTATTTTGTTGATAGTCTTGGAAAATGCTGTCTCAGGTGCCACTCCATCATCTCCCACAAGTGTTGAATTAGGTTATGATCTGGGGACTGGGACGGCCATGGCATATGGTTTACATCGTTTTCATGCTCATCAAACCATTTAATGACCACTCGTGTGCTGTGGATGGGGGAATTGTTATCCTGGAAGAGACTACTCCCATCAAGATAGAAATGCTTCACCATAGGATAAAATTGATTACTCAGAATGGCTGAAGGTGATCACTCAGAATGGCTTTGTATTCATTGGCATTTACCTTGCCCTCTAAGGGGTTGAGTGGACCAAAACCATGCCAGGAAAAAGTACCCCACACTGCCAGAACCCTTAATTTAATCAAGTGTTTCCTTTATTTTGGCAGTTACTTGTATGTGGACAGATTTGTCTCTCACAAACACTTTCCAGTAACAAAAAAAAGTGAGACAATGAGAGCTATATCATCGTCAAGGAGGATGTATATGTCATCATTTTTTCAAAGGAGGACACAGAGAGCTTCTATGTGTGAAGAGTCACTGGATAAAAGAGTAATTTGTCAAGCTACTTAGCCACTGTCAGACCATGATTGTTTTAGCACCACCTTGAAACAAACCTGACATAGGTACACTGGAAACCCCGTCACATCTTTTCAACAATTGAGCTATTTTTACTGCCTTGGCAATTTGTTAATTTAATGAGTCTGGAGAATGATGTAATGCCAAAGCAACCTCCTGAAAATAAACAATTATCTCCATTCCCTTCAGCAATAAGCTGACTGAACATGGCCCTTTCAGCTGTAATGATTACAATGAAATACTCTGTAAATGAAAGCTTTGTCTAACAATATTTCTTGCTCCCTAACAGTTTAACTATGAAAGAATTTCACATTTGGCCTCAGTGGCGATCCTTTATCTCAAAGCAATCAATCGCTGATCTTTCTTGCATTCAACGGACCAACAGATAAACGAACAGGCACATACGCAGTTCCGATTTAAACAAGCCTGAGCTGTTTAGCTGTGGATTGGGCCTTTTATAGCCATTAGGCCTTTTATTTTCTGGATCTGAGGAAAATGTACTAATTTAGTCTCTGAAATCATTATACTGCTCATGTATATTTCAAACTACTGCATTGAAGTCTATTTGAACACTTGAACCAACTGCACCCATAGCACCTGGATTTTTTTTTTCTTAATTAAACAGTGTCTGTTGAATAAACATATTCCGCAAGCATGCATTATTTAATTAGTAAACACCGTGCGACTTCTAATTTGCTACCGTTCTGAATGTAAACATTCCAGTGGTAATGGCATTTTGTTTTGTCTCTGTCCCCTGATATGTGCTTTTTAATACAATGATAAAAATAGATTTTTTCCCTCCATGATGCATTTCCCTGAAAAAAAGACATTGAAGCTTTAAAGACTAATTGCTACAATTCATCTTTTTTTGTGACTATTTCAACTGGTGGGTTCAGATTTCACATTTGCTTCTGTTTATTTATTTGGAGATGTGCAACTGCAATCTTTTTGCCCTTCGCTTAATAAGTAATTCCATTTTCACTCAATGCCATACCAATTAAGAGTGTGTCAGGAAAGTGTCAGGAATCTAAATTAGCGCTGCAAAACCCTTGTTCATGCAATTTAATGAGTATCCCTCAAATCAGTCAAGTATACGGATGCTTCATGTGGTTTTGTGTTGAAGACAAATGGATGAGACTGTGGTATACCAATGGGACCTGCACTGTTTCTCCCTCCTGACTAATGAGGTAATACTATGTAAAAGGTCTGATTTTGCAGTACCAATTCCATATGGGTCCAGATGAAAATGTGATCATTCACACAAAGTATATTAGCTGAAAATAAAGCATTTGTATGAATTGTGTGTGATTTATGGGGTTTAATATTAGACTTGCCCTCTATGGTGTCAACAATAATTAAGCACACACACAAACAAAAAATATGGTTTAAGTAAAAAGGGAGAGAAGACAGTGAATTCACAAAGGAGCACCATTATTACAATACTCGGTGTATGCTCCAACAACACGTCCCAACACACACTGCTTTGCCAAACAGTGGGGCATTGTGCTGAACAAGGGTTCACCACAGGCAATATGTATTCACCACTGGGCAAGATGGATGTTTCAGATTCGCATGTTCTCTAATACAGCCCAGTTTACCACCGTACTATTGATGTAAACCCTCTTATTTGAATTTTCTGACTTAAAACAGTTGAATCCCTTGTTTTTTTCCTAAAGTATGTTTCTGTTTTCATAAAATCGTGTTTACAAAATACGACGAATCCCTTCAAATAGCCTATGAAGCAATATAAACATAATGAGGTTAAAAGCATAATGATGATTTCATGCAAAATAAATCAGTGTAAAAATCTGTGAGGGCATCTATGGAAGAATATAGACAGCTTTCCCTGTTCTCTCTTACAAAGGCAAGTGGATGGACCTACTGTAAGTGGCTAACAAAACAGCCCAGCAACTGTATAACACTAAAGCAATATTTCTTAAAATAGCTATCTTTGCGCTATTTCTTTAGTGATAACAAGCTCGGGGAAAGTAAGAAATGATTACAGAATATATAGACTCATTTTAAAAAAGACAGCCATTTTAATGGCACTACATTTTCAAATTAAGAAAAATAAAAATCCATTGATATTTGCTGATGCAAACCCTTCTTCCAGAGGAAAGCCGCGTCTGCAAAAAGATGCAACCGAAGCCAGTTTGCCTCCCATAAATGGGTCAGTGAGATCGTGTGGGTTAGCTATTCATTCTAAGCAACATTAACATCTGTGAAAAAAGGTATCAGTGCTCACATCAGAGGATGTGGCTTTGTGTTGCCTGTTGTGCTCAGAAACATGATAGTGAATTGAATCTGAGCAACCAGAAATGCCTGAAAGTGTACCTATGCTCATATGTGTGAATATGAGTATTTGTGCTCTTGTGTCGTAATTTGCACATATTCACACTTTGAAATTGTGTTGGTTTATCCAACCCTTCATGTATCCACTGTACCTCTGATCCGTATACCGATAGTGTTACCGCCTGTTCTTTTCTCTTGGTTATAGCTGTCCTGGTTAAGTCACTTTGGACCTTTTTTCAGATTAACTTTTTTATATAAATATTTGAAAATACATTATGAAAAAAAATACATATACATATATTTACATGGTGTTTAAAATTGTTTGATTTCAGTATTTGATATCATAGATGCATTTGAAAATACTCTCATATACTTATGAGAGTATATTTATGAAGAATAACAACCAACAGACATCAAGAGCACTCAAAGGGTTATACAATGAAATTGCAAACTCTTTGGGTATTTATATAGTAGTAGCTTATATTTGCCAATTCAATAAAGGCATTTTAATATATACAGGTAACAGCCAAAATAAAGGAAACACTTGAGTAAATGAGGGATAAAAGGTATATTGGAGACACGGGTGGTTCCTGAGTTAATTAAGGTATTAACATCCCATCATGCTTAGCGTCTTGTATAAAAATGCTTGGCAAGCTAAAAGAAGAGATCTCAGTGACTTTGGAGGAGGGGTAATTGTTGGGGCACGTTTGGCAGGAAGACTGCTCCACTTGCTGATGTTTCATCAGGAACAGTGGCTAAGGTGATGTTGGCATGGAAGTCTGAGGGAAATACATCATCAACTAGGGACAACTGTGGTCAAAAGTACATACTCCTCAACTGTGATGTCTGTGCATTGGTTCGAGACAGGCATGGCAAAACAGATGAGCAACTCTGAATCAGTTGACTGCAAATATCAATCTAGGGCGTGAGCAGGCAATTTGAAGTGCAGTGCATCGAGAACTTCACAGAGAGGGATACTATGATCAGGTTGCAGGGCATAAACCCCTTCTTACATCTAACAATTGCTTGCGAGTAAAGTGGTAAAGAACACAGGCAGAGGTCTACTGAGCAGTGGAAAAAGGTCATATGGCTAGATGAATCGTCCTTCACCCTGTTCTCAACAAGCAGACTAGTGCATGCATGGCGCACGACAAAAGAGAACCTAAAAAGAAACCTACAGGCCAGAGTGCTTGTCTTCCATAGTACAGGGTTCTGGTGGCTCTGTTATGGTGTGGGGTGGAATTGCCTGGCAGGGTTTAGATCCACTCAACCCCTTAGAAGGCAAGGTAACTACCAATAAATACAAAGCCATTCAGAGTGATCACCTTCATCCTATGGTTAAGTATTTATTTCACATTTCTATCCTGATGGGAGCGGTCTGTTCCAGGATGACAATGCCCCCATCTACAGGGCACAAGTGTTTACTGAATGGTTTGATGAGCATGAAAATGATGAAAACCATATGCCATGGCCATTGAGTCACCAGATCTCAACTTAATTGAACACTTATGGGAGATTCTGGAGTGGCGCCTATGTTTTCCACCACCAAAACACCAAATGATGGAATTTCTCATGGAAGAATGGTGTTGCATCTCTCCAATAGAGTTCCAGCCAAGGTGCACTGAAGCTGTTCTGCCAGGCCAATGCCCTATTAAGCCACTTTATGTTGGTGTTTTATTTATTTTGGCAGTCACCTGTATTTCTTCTAAGAAGAGCGCCTTGGAATGCCTTTCGATCATAGTCTTTCATGTCTTACTCATGGTAATGCTCACAACTTCAGTACACAAAGTCAGTTAAGAGTGGAACAACACTAAAACCACTACAGGGCCAACCCGAATCAATAAGAATGTTTATGTCCAAATTAGCAAATAAGCAGACATGAGCTCTTAAGTCTAATGAGTTCAGAAATATATTGTTTATTTTATTTAGCTATGGACTTTTACATTAGCTTTTCATTGCTTGCACTGGCCTATATTCTTGGGAATAGGTTTTGATGAAGGCATTTGAAATGGTATTTTAAAAATATTTATAAAATACAGGCAGCAATTCGTTTTTTGCAAGCGGCAAGTATTCATTTTTTTGATACTTCAAATACAAAGCATTTGTTTGGACCAGTGTATCTGGATATACTTCAAATACATTCATTGAGTTTGACCCAGGTCTGCTTTACTCATTTGGCAGTGCTCTGGACAAACGCATCTGCCAAATGTATAAATGTAAAATGTAATTGGATGTAATCATATCAGCACTAAAGGAACTTTCTGAAACTAAATATCCCTGATTATTTGACATTTACAAAGGTTTCATAAATGGAATGGATTTGATCAGTGGTGTCGGATTTCACTTTCACAAGTAGACACAAAAAGTACTCATTTCTAACTTTAGATTATTATGACATTTTATGGAGTTCTTAATATCAACAAAGCCTCTTCCTCTTAGGAACAACTTTGTTAACATCTTTGGAGTAATGGTGTTGTTGTCAAGATGTATGACAAGACAAAGGAAGCTCCTCCACTCCTAAGCTTCTTACTAGCCATTAATTAGCAAACCAGAGAAATTAGTGTTTCAATCTACGTACATATAATAGCTTATTTAAAAAAAAATATATATATATAAGCCACTGAGTCTCGAACCCTTGGAAATAAATATATATAGATTATACATTAGAATGAATCATGTAGTTAGGAACAATTGGCCACACATTACAAAACCATTGATTTATACAACCATAATAATCTGAAACAATGAGCCTATTATTTATAATGGAATTCTGGAAAATGTGTCATGACATTTAGCTGCTGTGTTACATATCTGGGGTATCAATGTCTTTAGACATTGTCATCTGAAATTATTGATTCCTAACTAACACAGTGAACAAAGATCCGTTCAGCTAGAAAATAAGCATCCAAGTTGAACCTCACTGAAACCTGCTGGAATCTGGTACAGATGCGTCAATCCCATGCTTGGCTGCTGGTTGGCACCGATGATGTTGGCCATTGCCCCTGGCATTGGTGTAAGAGGCAAAGGGTCACCATGCGGTGAAGTTGAAGATTCCCCCATCCCCCACCGTTCCCTCATGAGGCAGCGTTTGACACGTCTTTCTGAAATTCTCTCTCTCTGACAAGTCTTCAGACAGCAGTGTCACTGTGTAATCCTCTGGACGCATCTGAGGCGATGTGAGAGAGAAAGCACTTGAAACCGGTCCTAATATGTGACCTTTCCTGAATAAGTCTGCAGAATGCCAAGCCAAAGGAAGGGAAGATGAGGGTGAAGCAGCAAACTCTCTTGCCAGCAGTCTTCGTGAGAGTTGTAGCAGGTTGATCACACACGCCTTCTCATATCTTCCTCCCTCAGAGGTGCTTTACAGATGTTCCCATATTGAACGCCAAAACCTGCTGGCCTGCAAACAAGGTCCCATGCAATCTCATATGAACTAGTTATGCCAATATGCAAATATGCCTGAAACTGTGGCCATCATTGTACAACATAAAGCATTTTTCCAGAAGTTCGACACTGTATGGATGAGGTTTTTGCAGTCAGTCAAACAGTCAGTGAAAGATGTTAGCACCCTTGCAGTGATTCTTTTCGGAACCAACTCAGAACACCCCATGATTTCCTGCATAAATGAATGCCAATCAACCCATCTGGAGCCTCACAGGCTTTGCCCTCCCTGTGTGATCAGGCTTTGATCATGACCTCTCCACAAGTTATGCGATCCTATATTTCTTGGAACAGTTTTTTTATGCTTCAAGACAGAAGATCCCCTCTGTCTGACAATGCTGGTGTAACGGAGTTACTTCTGCCTGCAGCAAGTTTTGGACTGAGGATCCCAATGCCAAAAGAGACACGATTAGCCCGCTGAGCTAAAGAGCTAGTCAAGAGCTAAAGAGATCCCAGCCAAGGGAACTAATCATACTCTTATCAACGTCACTTTCTGCAGCGGACGCTCATGTTCTTAACTCACGTCTTCCGAGCTCCGCTACACTGGCAGACATTCAGATTGTCACAACGTCATACAGAACATTACAGATATTCCCAACATTCCAAAAATATTCCTGTCTGTCCGTCCTCGGCAAACTAAGAATTGAATGGGCCCACCAGTGTAGACTGTTTGATCTCTATATCAAACACTGTTGGCTTTCCCACATTCTTTAGCAATAGTGAGACATGCCCCCTTTTTATCAATAGAAAATGTGATTCATTTTCCATCCATTGATTTTCCTGGTCAATGCCTATCCCAGCATGCGTTTTGCACCAATGATTCACTCACACACTCATACCTACGATAATTCCAATTAGCCTAACGTGCATGCTTTGGACTGTCCAGGTTCAAACTACTGCATTCAGTTGACCAGTTGGCCTTATTCATTTTGATTTAATGCTCGCCTTTTTGCACCAATGATGATAATTGCGTATGCTACTTTCTGAGATTCTACTGCATATATATATTTTCTCATTTTCAGGAAGGACATATTGTCTGGTGAAATAACAATTATCTAAAAAGATTGAGATTGAGAGTTGTCAATGCCTGGAACAGCTTGCCAAGTCGGGTAGTAGAGGCAGAAATACTTGGGCTATTCAAGTCCAGGCTAGATGCAGTACTAGATACTCTTTAGATTAGGACATGGCGAGCCTAGATGGGCCAAATGGGCCCTTTCTCGTCATTATGTATTCTTATGTTCTTATAAAAGAGAGAAATGACACCCAAGGCCAAGAACAGAGAGGAGCATGAGAGTGGGGGAGAATAGGGAAGTGGGCCTGGAAAAAAATATAAGTATTTAGCGAGGTACAGCCCACCCAAGGCCTTCAATAATAATAATAATAATACTAATAACAATAATGGATTGTATTTATATAGTGCTTTTCATCTCATGATCTCAAACGCTTCACAGTCAAGGGGGGAGACTCACCTCAACCACCACCAATGTGTAGTAAAAGCCAATTAAACTGGAGCATGATTAGGTGGCAGATTGAAAGAGCCATGTTTGGAATTTTTCCAAGACACTGTTCTACTCTTTTTTTCTAAAACTACCATGATATCTTTAATGACCACAGTCAGGACCTCTGTTTAAGGTATCATCCAAAAGTCATGTCTCCTGCAGCAGTGTCCCGATCGCTGCACAGGAATTTTTATTCGGCCAGAAGGAAGATCGCCCCTTACAGGCCCACCAACACCACTTCCAGCAGCAACTTTGTTTGCCCAGGCGGTCTCCCATCCAAGTACTAAGCCCACACCTGCTTAGCTCCCACCATTTGCCAGGAGTAGAGTACACAGTGATTTGGCTGCTTGCAAGCCCACTTCCAGAAGGTGGGTTCCAAAACCCCCCAAAAAGATGTCATTGTATTTTACTTTGCCTGTTTTTAATGACAGATATCTGTAGTAAATAATAAAATAATTGAAATGAAAACAGACAGTTATCTTGTCTCTGCAATATTCATAAGGATAGTCCGGTTGATCTAATGCACATTTCAAAAACACCTTCATTTAAATTAAAACTGAAATTAAGCTACAAATTGAGTGATTAATTTTTGGTTTTATATGTAGGAAATAATGTGCCAATATTAATTAATTCAATAAAAAGTGAAATGTCAGCCTCCCGGGTGGTCTAGCAGTTACAACGTTCAACGTGCCAGTGTCAGCTCTCGCCGTGAGTGCCACTACAGGGCGGCAATTGGCTGTCCGCCCCAGGGAGGGGGATGGGAAGCCGACATGAGTTCGCTGCGTATAGGTGTGGCTCTGGAGTACCGGAGTTACAGTCGACGGCTTGGCGAGTGCCGTCTCGGAGGAGATGGTACTTTGCCTTTGTCACTGCTGGTCTCAGGGCTACGGCAGCGAACTCACAAAATGAGGAGGGGATTGACATGAAAAATAGAGGCTGTAATTGGCTACTAAACTGGGAGAAAAATTGGAAAAATCTTAAACAAAATCATTAAAAAAAGTGAAATGTCGGCAATAAAAAAAATATTTTATTATTTATTTCCATGTCATTGTTTATTTTCACATTTAATTTCTATATTTATTTATATATTTAATTAATGAATTCATATTGTCACATTTCGTTGTGGTGTGAAATGGGAGATAATTAAATCTGTCAACATCATCCATAAAAGGCAGTGGGTGGGATCTAACATTTAATTGGTGGTTGAACTTGGATTGATTGCTTTTGCCAACTGAGGTACTTTGAATATGGTGGCCGGATGTCTATGAGATTTTTTGTGCTGTAGTAGGAGAAATGTTGGTACTAGTGGACCTAATCAAAGCTAATGTTGTGACCCCTGACTCTGTGCTAGATCAAGTAGAGGACTTTATGGAAGTGACTGTAATGCCAATGTTGCTGGGGGTTTCTTTTTTTGGGTTGAATTATTTATAAATGAATCATTAAAAACATAATTTCACTCATCATTGTACATTAGTCAGTGTCCATGGCTCAGTAATATGACAGTTCAAGGGAGAGGCTGCCCCTAAGCACAGATATAATATCAGATAATTCTACCCAAATCCTAATCTTAATAATTTTGCTGAAATAAGCTAAACTGATTTTACATCAGCACCAGTCAACCTCCACCGACACCAATAGGACACGCTGATTGGAAAAGGAGTGCACGCTCAACTATAGCCACAAACCCATCCAACAGACCACCTCCAGCCTCTTTCTCCCTGCCAGGAGTAACACTAACAAACCAGCTAGCACGCTCATCATCGACAATGGTTGCAATTTTGTTGTATTTAATAGCAATATTTGGGGTTTTGCGGCACGGTGGTGCAGTGGATAGCGCTGTCACCTCACAGCAAGAAGGTCTCGGGTTCGAATCCAGGCCGGGGGCCTTTCTGTGCGGAGTTTGCATGTTCTCCCCGTGTCCGCGTGGGTTTCCTCCGGGTACTCCGGTTTCTTCCCACAGTCCAAAGACATGCATGTTAGGCTAATTGGAGAGTCTAAATTGCCCGTAGGTATGAGTGTGTGAGTGAATGGTGTGTGTGCCCTGCGATGGATTGGCGACCTGTCCAGGGTGTATTCCTGCCTCTCGCCCGGAACGCATGCTGGGATAGGCTCCAGCCCCCCCACGACCCTGACCAGGAATAAGCGGCTTAGATAATGGATGGATGGATGGAAGGATGGATATTTGGGGTTTTGGCAGTGGGAATTTTGGCATTTTGATACATTGGGCTGGTTTTATCAAAATTATCTGACAACTGTGGGATGGAGCTTTGAATTAAAGCCTTCTGAATTAAATTAAATGCCTCATGCGGGGTGGATCATGTCAAAAATGGGGGAAATGATGGGTCGAAGGTGACCACTGATGTGACACTCTTCTTTTCTGGGACTCCCGGCCAGAGCCGGGCTGACGCAGTTGGGGATCGAACCCGGACTGCAGTGGACAACCTGCACTTACAAGTGCCTTTAACTGGTTGTGCCACCCAAGGGAAAAATTAAGTACGATTCAAGGTTCAAAATAAGGGACTACGGTTCAAATTAAGGGAAATACATTTTCATTGCTAGTATAAAATAAATACAGTAATAGAACACATATATAAATACTCAATAAACATTTTTCTCATAATTGTCCCGAATCAAGTACTCGCCAAGACTGGGTTTCTGGTGATAAATTGTTTAGACCTCTTAAATCTGTTCAAATATAGCGCCATGCGTTTTTGTGCCAATCCACACCTCCAAACAACTGACAATTCCATCCACCCAGCACAACCAATACAAATGTCTATACTCACATAAAAATCATTTTTATGTAATGGTGCTGGTCCAAATTAACAATTGTGAGAGCTGTGTCATGTTAGCACCAGGCATTTTCCATCATCAAAATAATGGTCCACTATGTTTAATCATTTTTCATAAAATGTGTATGTTTGGCAAAACAGTTAACAATGTTCTTGTGCTTGTTGTTATGTTACATCAATGCATAGTGGCCACAGTTCCTGCAGTTGGCTCCATGCAATGTCTCAGAAGATATATTGTATAAAGATGAATGGAAGCTTAGTCCACACATATCAGTGGCCAGTCAGAACAGAAAATCTTGTAGACACCAAAGACAATAAAAGGGAAGGAGGAAAGGCTCCTCCAGGCGGGACCCAAAACGACAACCAGGAAAGCACGAGAGCCAAACATTAGCAGACCAAATCTCCCAGTTCTCCTAAAACAGAAAGAATGCACTTCTTTAGATATCAGTAATTGTATCCATCTAAAGTGATCATTAGTGAAAAACAACTCATTGCTCTTACATCTTACTTGAGTAGATGTATTGACTTTAATTGGATTATTGGTTCTACGATACAGCCATATTCATCCATTGATCCACTCTAAGGTCTCTTATTTTGCTTTGCTGATTGCGACTCCCCTTTCCCCTGCTTATGTTGTATTAATACGGTCACTACCTTTTGAAAATTGTGTAGGAAAGTTAGAGGGAAGAACTGTAGGAGGGAGGGATAGTTTTTCTAATTTGAAGGTTCAAATGATTAAGAAAGGATGTGTTTAACTACAAAATCAATAGAGCCTTCATAGAATAATTTTTTTTAAATTCAGCATAGCTCTAGTTTGAGCACAGATGGAGGCAAAATGTTTGCGGCTTCCATATCTCTCCAACGCCAGGCCACAGAAGTTCATACGATCAACTTTATTACAAGTCAAGCAAGATTCCAAAAGGAATTCTTACTCCGTTTGCTTTGTAACAGATTTATTCCTCAGAAATTTTACAGCTTAATGATTGGGCAGGATAAAAACCAGAGCCAGAAGATACATTTTTAAATTGCCGCGGGACGAAGGTATATCGATTTGAAAGTCAGCTGGAAGAAGGAGATGAAAAAACAGACTGAATGGCAGTGGGCTTTATCGCATTGGCAAGATGCCTCTCGGTTGTACATCATCCCGGAGTTGGGGGGGGGGGGGGAATCAGCCCTTGTTGCTGCCCTCTGCGCTGAATCTAACCTGCTCTCATGCCCACAAATAGTCAAGCATTAATAGATGCCTGCAGTCTTCTTGGTTAAATTAGCTATCTGGCAAAAGAAGCAAAGCAGAGCAGTTTGAAGATGTGTGGAAAGAAAAACAACACACAGTTTGATATGTCTTGGCAATTAACCTTTCTCGAGCACTTGTCTAGTCTGCCGTTTGTTTAAAAGGTTGACCGACCTTTAGTTTGCATTCTTAACCCACTTTATACAATTCACCACAGCAGACATTGTGTGTGTGTGTTCATGTGCATTTCTGCAGGCACAGACACTCTCACACTCACTTTAAATTGATTAGAATTACCAGCAGTGGCTGATGAGATGCCACGGTCACAATCTTGTTTGAATCGCACGTTGCCTGGGAGTAAATCATTGCCTGCATAGGAGATGTAGATCTATTCAATAATTACTCAGATGGGGCCATAAAAAAGATTTATGCTTTCTCAGTTCTGTCTTCTCTAAATGTGAGAGTATTACATAAATATTTATGCACATTAAAATTGTAATGTCAAGGATATTTGCCAGAATTACACAGAGGGAAAGATTAATCTATTGATGTCTGAAAAAATACTGGTAACATTTGAAAGCTAATGCTACCGCAAAGGCCTATGAAAGCCCACCTAACATAAATGCCTTGGTTGGTCACTCTCTTGTTGAGTCTGTATAAATGTTATTGTTTTAATGTACTATCCATATTTTATTATCAACATTATTCCTCAGGGCCGCTGGTAAATTTACAAAAGGCCATGTCAATTCCTGTTGGAGAAAGAGGGCTGTTATTGAATCATGTCACAATTGTTTTTCACAATAGGCCACAATGTATGGTAATGACAGAGGCTGAGTATTCCAGGAATTTCAGTGTTGTGGAAAGAAAGTGTAAATTTACACAGAAAGGAAACCAGTCACACTATAAATGTGGCAGTAATTACAGTAATTACTTATAGCTTTAATTACAGCTGAAGAAAGTTGCAGGAACAGTGAGAGGCTGACCACTTTTGCCCAACCTCAGTAAGAATGACAAGGCAAGAACGAGGCTGACAAGCTCTTGCAGCTCATTTCATATTTAATCTGATACCTGGGCAGCAGAAGCCAAAATACTGAGAGATAATCATGCAGATAATTGATCAGATTGCAATATTATGCAGATTTCACACTGCTTTTGAAAGATTTTGACCTTAAATATCTCAATATCTGTCCTTAACTTTGACTCATAAATAAATTCAAATGTTAGTTTACTTTACAAACTCAGTTTGGAAAGTTCAGCAATCGGCAAAAAATAAACTCCCCAAAACATCACTTGCTTAACTTAAGGACAAATCTTGATTGAAGATAGGCCTTTATCTTAATGCCGAAGGACAGCTGGTTTCTCATATCATTGTAAATTTTTGATAAACTGCCCGTTACTGGGAACTCTGCACAGAATAGTCATGACATGCACTGCTAGACTTCCATTCTGTCATGTTAGAGAATACTGAAAATAGAATAAAAGAGCATAAAATAAAAGTCATAGAAGAGGGACAAATCCAAAACATTTTGGTCCCTCTACAAAACAATTTTTATTTTTATAGGTGATGGAAGAGATGTGAAAATATCAGCGGAGGCTGTGTGAAGATAGGTTGCCAAATCACGTAGAACCAACTTGTCTCAGCTTGAGTCAAAAAGTTTTCCAAAACTGAAAGAACAGGAAGCATGATGGATGGATGGATGGCAGAGCAGCAGTGAACTCCATCAAAAACAACCCAAACCAATATCAAAAAGAAAGAAGAGGAAGAAAAATCCCAAACAAGCAGTGGTAACAAAAGGTTGGTTAATTACATCAGCACTTGGGCGTGCCCTCAATAGCACCAGGCAACATTTCATTGAATGTGATGCAATGTGCAACTCAAAGTGAGTGATACAATATGCCATTTTGTCCAGTTGCACTAACTTTCAGGAAGTGTTCATAAATTGAACTATCTGTAAAGAGGCTAAGCTGACTGGTAGGTAAAATAATTTCCCATTCATGAAATCACTCATCATGTTTAAAAACATTCAGTTTAACTATAGAACTCCCTTTAAAAATAATGAATAATAAGCTACAACTAACTAACAAACATTTCTGGATAGCTTTTTTTTTACTGTTCACACTATGTTTACACATTTTCAGGTAAAAACGTTTTCTATGTTGTTTTTGCTTTGTTGGATGATCATTTTAGCTAATTGACTTGAGCTGAATGTGGTCAACTTGGTGATCAACTACCTCTTAGCACTTACTGTAGCTACTTGAGGCACCAAAATCATTGTACAATATTTTGCTCCTCATCAAGTGACAACAAAGCTGACTTAAGGGGTTGGTGAGATGTCATGCTGGAAAAAACACTCACTCCTCGTCTCTTAACCTCACGTATAGGACTGGATGAGATGGAGTTGGACAGATGTAAATCAGCTTGTAACCCTCAACCGAACTCAACTCGGAATTTGTAACCCAGAAGGGTTTTCCACACTGGCTTTCAACTTCGGTGTGTTAATAGGAACATCTGTATGCCTTAAATCACCATAACTGAAGGACATTAATCAAGCCAAGTACTCTGAAACAATCACCTTTAAATTGCAGTATAGATTGGCAAATACCTGACACAGAACCCCAGGAATGAATGTGCAGTGAAGTGAGTGAAGTACATGTAGCTGAATTTTTGTTTTGCAATTCAACTAGTTTGGGATGATGTAAACAACATACAGCTCCTTTCAGATGATGTGAAACATCTGTCTCTCAAAAAGTCCAGCCACCTTGACCATTTGGCATCCAAAAAACAATGGCAAGGATTCAATCCGGGATTTAGAATAAATAAAGACGAATACAATTAAATCAAATCAAACTAAACCTTCTCAGATTAATCCGGTGCCAAATCTTAATTAAGTTGGTTTAACGTGACGTATCTCTCTACTGTCAAATCGGATTTTAAGCTAACTGTCTTTATTATCCTCCTATTCATTTTTACATTAAATAATTTTCTGCCACAAATATTAGAGACAAAAGTGGGAAACAACTACATTAGTTAATTGCTTTATAATTACAATGCTGAATTAATCGGGTATAATGATATTCCTTAATTTAACCTTTTACTGGAGAATGTTATATTTCATTAATTTAATTAAAACAGTGATGATTGTAAAGTTGTAGATAGACAAACATATTTTGCCCAGGAGGTCCCATCTCCTGCCAGGCACCTCAGATTTCAAGCTACACCCTTTCATCAACACCTGTTTAATGGATTTCTGGTCCCTATGAGCATAATGATGGTTAGATTAAATTGATTTAAATAAAAGTCTTGTTTGAATGAATTGCTGATACCCTTATTTAGTCTAAATTCATTAGATTGAATTTAGACCAGAGTGTTTTGAGACTGCTGATTCTTCATTTGTAATGAACTAGACCTGACACGCTATACCCTGCAAACCGTCGCTTTAAACCACCATGCACGCAACCTTGCATTCAAATTGTACCACATTGACATTATGCTGAAAGTTTTCTTCTCAGCGTATGGTGTCAACCTTTTGTAGAAATCCCAAAGTCATCACCCAAAGAGACATGCTGAAATTGCATATGCATGTAACTGTTGTTCCTTTGACTGAGATGCATGCTGCGTTTGCATGTCTGTTCGAGGATGATAAAAAAACATAAGACGCTTCGCAGGGTTTTTTTCCTCTGCAGAATAAGGAGCATGGTTCTGTTCCACTTTCAAACACACTCAAATGTTCTTACAGACTGTGAGATAAGACACACTTGGCTTTGCAGTATAAGCTATGAATGAGTTCACATCAGGAGGGCAATTCATTACACATAAACCTGGGATCTTTAGAAAATAAATGTCTAATTAAGCTACTACTGAAACTTGAAATGCATTTTCTGCTAGTTCAGCTTTTATCTGGTAACCTTTTCATGCTAACTGTAATACCTCATGATTGTAAAACGAATGAATTTAAAAGCTTACTCTTCCGATTAGTGCGAAAGGCACAAACATGCAGCATGGTGCTGTTGAAAACATGTCTCCTCCCCTCCTTTCTTCCCCGGCCTATAGCCCTCTTCATTTCATACACATTGCTCGATTCCATATTTGGTATTCATATTTCAGCAGATGTTCAGATAGTATATCAGTGATCAAAGGAGAATAGCATACAGCAATCATGCAACTGATTCCCATAGCATAAACAGCTTCAATGATTGGTTTTCAATGTGTAGACCTTTACATACATGCCCACTGGGAATTTATGTCAACAGACAACACACCTGCTCGTTATTTTATAATCACACATCTGCAAGATGAAAATAAATATGGCCCTTCAGATGAAAAATAAAGAAACACAGGACAAGCCCAGCCATAGAAATATAATGTAAACCACAATGAGAGTTTGTGCAGTAGACAACTTGTGCGTTAAGTTGAAGTAGACAGAAGCAGGCCAGGGAGATGCACAGACTCAGCTGGTGACCCACCTGGTTATTTTCACGAGAGGAATTTCAAGCAGCCCACTCCCCTCTGCTGCCCACCTCCCCCTTACCGCCCACCCCCTTCCCCGCCTCCACACAATGCTCTCATCAATTCTTCTAACAAGAACTTGAACACACCCAACCCGTGTCTCTCTCTTTTTCTCACTCTCTGGCTTTCTCTCGCTCTCTCTCTCCCACCCTCCCTCTCCCTTTCTCTCTCCACACCTATGCCCAGAAAGTGCTCATGAAGTAGGCTTGTAAATGAGGCTGCAGGCGTCCACCACCATAATTGCTGATTTACAGTGAAGGAATCATCCAAGCAGTGAATCCTACAGGTGACAGGAAGACAAAAGCTCCATGCCCACAGAATCTGCATGGCCCGCTCATTTGTGTGGCTTTGCCCATTAATAATTCTGAACAGCCTTCTATGGATGAAAGGTATTATAAAAAAGAAATGCTCTGTTGGAGATACATAATGTAGTTATTTTTTGAACAATGGCGGCTTAAAGATTTTTAATTAGCTACTGCGTCAGCGTCATTTACATCCTTGGTAGAGTACTGCAGCTTGACTTGCTATGAAAATGCATCCACTGAACTTTGTTGAAACATATACACACACATATACACCCACATACACATACACACCCACACACACACACACACACACACACACACACACACAAAACAGGAAAGGTGAGTAATATATCACATCTGCCTCACTTGAATTGTTTTTGAGTAAGGTACATTTGTTGTCTGTCCTATACTTTGAGGTTATAGATATGAGAAAGAAAATATTTTTTGTTTTCCACAATCCAAAAGTTAAAATCATCTAAGAGGAGATCTGTCAACCAGACATCCAGACAAAAAAACTGTAACCAACCTCACATCAATCACTGCTTGTTTCATACCAAGCTGCAAGCTGGGCCCAATGAAAAGCTGACAGAATGACCTAACACCAGCATTGTGTTGAAATTGCATTTTGGTAATATGAAGTAAAATGTGACGTTAGTAGAAATGTATATTCATGTTGGTTTATTTTAGCTATATGAATCACAACACATTAATCATAATAAACTATATTTATAAATCACTTTTCATTCAGCTTTACGTGTGTGTGTGTGTGGGGGTACCTAAGGGTAATCATGGCCTTACCTTTTGCCTGCAGCCCCCAAACTAAACCCATCAATTCTTAAGCAAATAAATGAAATAATGTACACACACAGTCTAAGCCTGTATGAGTCATATAAGCCCCTCTTATTGTAATGAAGACTAAACAACATTCTGGCACTAATGTACAAATGGTACAAATGGATCAGAAATGCAGGTGGAAAGTCATAAATGGCTTGATAGTTTCATGGTACTTAGAGGAAATTGACTACTTGGTTTGCTCAGCTCCTCAGTAAATACCAGAGCAGTGGCAGCAAATTATTTGAAAATTGGACCTGAGGTTACATTATGGGGGCAGCAGTGTGCTGATTGGTCATAGTTCTCACGCTGCCCTGGTTGTCTCTGCCTGCAATTACATGCACGTTATTACCAAAGGCCACTCATTAAGGTAGCACCACACAAATCCGTAACAGAATCCTCTTCTGCAGTTGAAGAAAAGTTGAATTACTATTGAAAATAATGTTTCATTTTAACACTAAAGCTCCCCTGAAAGTATCTTAAGAAAGCAATCCTCTACTATATGTCGTCAACGTATTATCCTTTCTCTTTGATATTACTGCAGTGAAATTAGATTATACAAGTGAAATTTAAATGTTATCTCCTCTCTTATGCCCTCAGACGCTAACACAAAAATAATTAAAATAATCTAAATTGCCTTTGATATGACATTAATTTTTAATCCCACTGTTTAATATTGTGAAGGCAATGTATGCGCAATATGAATTCTACTGTTTGGGTCTGGTGCTACAATTTGAAAGGGAGCTGAAGAGTGTCTTGAAAAATGGCCATAAATGATTTAGAGACCGTTTGTAATGAGACGTAAACTGACATCCCTGTTAATCAGTTAAAACTAAAATGGGTTCTGAATAACCAGATAGATAGATAGATAGGCATATTCACTGTTTAATGAGCATTAGAGGCTGGTAAACATCTCCATTCTAAGCAGCCATGCTTACTGTAGTGGTGACTTAAATGGTAAAGTAAGAGTAAATTAATGAAAGTTTCTCAAAGGTAATTTATCACATTTAAATTAAACACCATTGTTATGGGAACTTGGTGGTATCAGACCTCAAAAGGTCATGATCAGACCTCAAAAGGCCATTGCTGTAGCCTCCTGTCAAAAGACCGATGGCTACAGCAAGCCTCATGCCTCAGTTTGAAGGAAATATCAAAACTCATGAAATCGGTCACAGAAAGGTGCACTCAACTGGCAGCCACTCACTACGCCATCTCTATCGCTCAGACCCATGTACCCAAGGTACTCAAAGATTATTTGTTATAAGGAACCATGACATACAACTGCGCTCCCTTTGAGGAAAGGTGCAAAGACGTTTTTTAAAAGGAAATAAAAGGATTCTTTCAAATATAAACCCCAGGAATATCTCTGGTTGGACATACAGCACTGAGCACTCCTCAAAGATGTTTTTGAAAGCCTTCCTGTTGTGTACTGTTGTGAATCTGAACAAAAAATTCTGATCAAAATGTAATTTTCAAATGGACTCCTGTGCTGTCACAGAGACAGTAGCCATGAAAGATTCAGTATGATACATACTGTATGTGAAATTACAAAAGTGAAATAATTAATTAATTTACCAAAGAATGACCATAGACATTTGAAACATATTGGTTCCTCTGCACTGCCCCTTGGATGTATTATTTCAAATTTCAATTGATTTTACCTCTTTTATTCGTTAAAAAACATAATCTGTGATGGGTTTTTTTATTTAATTTTTTTATTTTACCCTGTTTTTCTCCCAATTTGGTAGCCAATTACTCCCGCTGTGCTTAGCTCAAACCCCTCCCTCGTAATGCACTGCCATAGCCCTGTGACCGGCAGTGACAATGGCGAAGCGTTGCCTCCTCCGAGACAGCACTCGTCATGATGTCGACTGTAATTCCGGCACCCCAGAACCACTCCTGTGTGCAGCAAACTGTGTCGGCTTCCTTCCCCCCTCCCTGGGGCGGATAGCCAATTGCCCCCCCGGTGGCACTCCCGGCCAGAGCCGACTCTGGCGCAACGGGGAATCGAACCCCGGTCACCATAGCCAGCGTTGGACGTTGAAACCACTAGACCACGGGGGAGGCCCAATCTGTGATGTTTCAGCACCAAACCCCCCCTGGAATGTTTACACAGCTTATTTTTATAGGAAAATGCCAAATATTACTAGAGAACGAAACAAGAAAAGGGGGAATATTTCACAAAAAAACGAATAGAAACTGTGTGAAGCACTTTAATTTCACATGTTGCTCAAGGACAGGACCAAAGTGTTCTGATGAGAGCTTTCTTTAGATATTGCATTGTTCGATTTGCTCTGAAACATATTAAATTGATGTTAGCTGCTTGGCAACAGCAAAAAGCTGCACAATAGTGGGGATTAGGGGCTGTTTTTCTCAGTCAACAGTCATTTCAAGGTGCTGTCTTCTTGAGAAATTGAAAGACAAACATTAAACATTTACGGCTCGAAACAACCCATTTCGGGGTTCATTTTCAAAATTCAGACAAGGTCAAAGTATAAAAGGTAGACCGTGAGATTGCATTTATTTCAATCACAGGTCTTATAACATTAATATTGGAGTGAGACTTCAGTCATAATTCAAACCTATTACAAACGTTAAGTGTTTTGTTTATGACTTGAGGCACTTTTATGGAAGTGCTGTAATTTTTGGATGGTAAATTAATTCCTAGCACACATTTGACATGCCTTTCTGCAGATGTATCAACAAGATAAATCAACTAGAAATCTTATAATCTGATAGAACTCCCTTCTAGGGTAGGAGTTTTTCATGGGACAACATTATCTTACCGTAGCTCATACCGGTACTACTTTAAAGGATGCTCACTCAATCCCAATGCTACTTTCGGGATCATATACCTATAATGGCCATGGTGACAAATCTATGTGTGTTCAAATATATACATATCAGAAAAAACATGGATTTGAGAATTCAGTATTACTATTGTATTGTGTAGTATAATGTATTGTGCTGGTGAACTGTATAGAGAGAAAAAAAGTGACTGGCAGCACATGCTTATGTGTATGCTAGTCTGCCCTCTCCCAAATTGATGGAGGAAAAAAGAAAGCAATTGGCCAATATAATGGCATTCAAAAAAGAACATAAAATTTTGTTCACATTCTCCCGGATTCAGCTACTGCTCTGAACAGAACCTGACACACAGGAAAATAACAATGCTTACTGTCACTGTTAATTCAAAGGAAATGTGTATCCAAGCATCCAAATTGTCCAGTGCAGTCACACCTTTTCCACACCTTCAACTTATTACAGAAGTATTCCCAGCCCTGTTGCACTTTGCACTGCATGGATGTGTTTTGTTAAAATACCAAACCTGAACCTAGCACAATAACACATTCATTATCAATAATGAAACACGCAAACTGGACTTGCAAACCTTGCTTTAGAAATGCAGTGATAGAGGCAGCGGATAGCCTAGCGGTCTAACACATCGTATTTTGGCTGGTCCGATACAGTGTGCGCTGCCTGTCAGGGGCGTGGTTTGAAACCCGCATTTCTACCAGACTGGCCCTAGTCAGGCATTTGGCATTTGGTAAATCGAAATAAATAGAGGGTGTAATTGGCTACCAAATTGGGAGAAAACGGGAAAAATGCAGTGATTCATTAGTGATGTTGACTGATGCATCCCACTTAAATGCAGGACACTGAAATAATGTGAATTATGTTTCATAATAAGCTTGCGCAGGAGTAAAATTGGTATTGGCTTTGCTGTAATGTACAGAAAAAGTTTACATACAGTTTTGAAAAGTTTACATTCAGGGGTTTGTACATATGTACTGTATATTATATATATAATGTACTCACCAAACGCCTCATGATAATAACCTTTATGCTGTTTGATAAAAAATGTTTCAATTCTAACTAACGATCAACATAAATCACTATGACACAGATGTGTGATCAAAGGGAGTTCAACCACTGCTAAAATCCCAATATAACCCCTGTATAAAACATACATACAGCATGGAACATGAATTATTCACTTTGTACTATTGTCACCTGGTTATAAATCAAATAGCGTATTAGATTTCTTCTACCTATTTTCATGTACAGTGTTGATTTCACATTGTCACCACTATTCCATGATACTGAACTGTTACACCATAGAAGCTCCCACTGAAGTGACTCTCACCATGAAAGTTAGCATTAACCATCAATGTGGTGCATAGAAGGAAGTGCGAGAGCAGCATAAATAAGTGAATACATTGCATTATTAATTTGCCTAGCAGACATTTGTGACTCACAACTTATACATTATCCAGTTAAACAGCTGCATATTCATGGAAGTAATTGAGGTTAAGTACCTTGCTCAAAGGTACAACAGAAGTGTCCAACCAAAAACTTGGAACATATAACCCTCAGGTCACAAGTACATATTTCTGACCTTAGCTGCACAATCGTTTGTTAACTTCAATTAGCCTACGCCTCTGTAAGGTCTGTTAGTGGAATTGTTTTATAACATACCTAGAAATGTACCTACCCCAAGAGACACAACAATCTATGTGGCACGAAGGTGTTAAGCCGAGTGCTGTTCCCAACACAGAAGTGGTTATATGTCCTGGGAATGCACGGCTTGGAGTGCTTTATTACGCGTATACCATGGCTACTTGCTACGAAAAGGATTAAAATGCAAACGTGTTAAATAACCCGGAGGAGGCAGTATTACAAACAAAATCATAATTTAATACACAAATTCTGACAAACACAAGGGTGGGGTCTTCAGGGGAATTCCACAATCCTTATCTTTGTCGTTGTCCGTAATCTGTAGTCAAAATCCAGGTCAGTTTCTCACACAGTCCAAGTCGGTGAACAAAGCAGGGTCCTCAAACAATCCAATTCAAAACACAATCCAAACAATTATCTTCCAAACAATTCTCTCCCAATCTCTCTTCAACTCTCTCTTAAACTCTCTCCACAACCACTAACCTACTTTACCATTAGTATAACCATCTCAGCACATAACTTCCCCACATTGATTGTGGTTGAATAACTCCACAAATGTATGTGTTTATTTACACTATGATTTACGTTGAATTTTGTACCAATATCATTTTGTCGCTAGAGGTCCAGGCATATAGTGTGCTTGCTAGCCTTAGAAGAAAGGGTAAAAGTGAGCACCTCACTCTATGGAGCTTATATTATCACATACAGAACTGCCAATAACTGGACTTGTTAATGGCCTGTGCAATGAAAAAAAACACTGGCAGGCAAAAGTGCAGACCACTATGTCTCATATTGACACAAGAGCAGTGCATGAATAATGAATAATGATGAATTTTCATGATTTCAGTTGAAGGTGTTTGATGAGCTGAAAGCTTCATCTTCCTTTCAATGGAAAAAAACAACTGCCAGAAAATGGTAAAGACAAACACACTAAAGCACTGCTCATCATGGACTATAAAAGTATTGTGGCAGTTTAACAGTGTGAAAAATGACTTGCCTGTACTTCATTTATCACTAAGTTTCAAACAATCCAGTCTCTCCCGTTTCCTCATGAGAGGCCTGTTATTTTGGTGTCTGAGAAGTAAAAGACAGAAGCTGACAGGTACCGTATGACAAGCTGAGATACAAAAGGGATATACTTTCAGGACAGAGTGTGACAGCATGGAAAGACTTTTTGAATTATTTGAATAACTCCTCAACCAAATCTGCTTTTGAAAAAGTTTAATTGAACACTGGCCAGCCATTAAATTCCAAACAAGAAACCAGAGGCTCCCATTGACAGCCAAAATCAAAAGACACATCCAACATGCAGCTGGGAAAAGATGCAAACAGAAGCCTTTATAACTAAGCATATATGTTTATTAATTTGCCAGATTGGTGCAGATCACCAGGGGACCAATCACAGAGCACCAGCCTCTTCCTGCGACTGTCATTTTCTCAGGAAGCACAACAGCACATAATTTTATTTTACAGCAGATCAGCCACATTCTATGACAATCACTAATAATCAAATAAATGTGTTTGTGTGTGTTTGCGAAGCAAAATTCCCTGAATGCTTCAATGAGCAGAAGATGCTGACATGGCTTTTGCAGTAGACAAACATACACAAACACACAATAGGTTCAAATTGAAAAAGACTTGGAAGTTGTAGTTAATCAAAGTCTATCAGTATCTAAGCAATGTGTTGTAGCAGTAAAAAAAAAAAAGGCCAACATGATGCTAAGATATGCAGCAAAAAGGATTGAGTATAAATCAAAGGAGGTTATATTGATGTTATATAATGCCTCGTTCATGTGCAGTTCTGGGCACGGCTCTAAAAGAAAGATATAGAAGCTCTTGAAAAAGTACCAAGAAGGGCAACTAAATTGGTTCCTGTTATGATAGGTAAAAGTTATTAAAAACTTGAAACACTTAATCTATTCAAGCTTCGCAAAAGGACTTGATTATGGTTTTTAAATGAATAAAAACGAACTACCGGGCCTCCCGGGTGGTCTAGCAGTTACAACGTTCAACGTGCCAGTGTCGGCCTCGCCATGAGTGCCACTACAGGGCGGCAATTGGCTGTCCGCCCCAGGGAGGGGGGAGGGAAGCCAACATGAGTTTGCTGCGTATAGGAGTGGCTCTGGACTACCGGAGTTACAGTCGACAGCTTGGCGAGTGCCGTCTCGGAGGAGATGGTACTTTGTCTTTGTCACTGCTACGGCAGCGAACTCACAAAATGAGGAGGGGGAGAAAAATGGTAAACAAAAAAAATATATATTAAACAAATGATTTTTAGGTTCAGTTAGCAGAACAAGAGAACACAGGTGGAAATTAGTTAAACTCCACACTGATTGAGGTTTTGAAATTCATAAAAGGGATTGACAAAGTGAACTACTAGTGTTGTGCTGATATTTCTAAGCCACAAGCCAAATATTATATAAAGAAAGCCCTGACGAGCACACATCTCTGACCTGCATCTGTGTACTCATTATGTACTTTGGTTAAGGGAGGAGAAGAATTGATTAGCAACATGTGAGAAACAGCCTACAGTATTCTCAGCAGAAGGGAATGGTATTGCAAAGGTTTTTGGCTGAGATCTCCTTTGAGGTTGTATCAGGAGGTAAAAATACAGGGAGTTAGTAGTGATAAATGTGATGTTGAGAGAGGAATAAGGTCAAACCAGATGGGACAGAGAGAAAGATATAAAACTCTGGGGTGAAGACCATGGGGAATGGATCCTGCCTACAGCATGTGTGGATTAATTATGATCAGCAACAGATGTACTCTAATGAAAAAATATATATTTAAACAAAGATGTCTACAGTCACTGTGGCAGAACAGCTGGAGGTAGATATCTCTTAGTCAAACAAAATCCATTTAAGCGTTTCGCATCTGGTTTGTTTGGACGCGTTAATTAGCAGAAAAATCAACTATGCGGTTCATTTTATGTCAACGCGGATAAATGCAAATAAAAAAATGCATGATTTCAAAAACACCTTAATCCTAACAGTAATATATCAGAATTTGATCTGCATTCACTGTTTTTGTTTTATTTTAGAAATGGTGGTAACACTTTATAGTTGTTATGAAATTAGTGTCATTACCATGATATAATGGCAAAATACTTGTCATAAGGTGTTCATGTTCATTCACAACTATGACATACCCTACTTATGACACTGTAATGAATCTGTGAATCTTATGAATCTGTCATTTGTGTTACGACAGAACTGACATCACAATCTGGATTTCCCTTTAAATTCCTATTAAAAACAATTCCTATTAAATGCTTGCTTATAATTGTGTTTTTACCATGTGACAGCTTGCCAAACAGTGATACCACATGCAAAAACATCTTGTCATGAGTTATTTTATTTGTAGGTTGAGAAGAGTTATGTAGATAATGTACCAATGTTCATTTGCTATGAAACATACCTTAACCATGTCTCTGAAATTCATCCCTGCAATGTCCCATTTGATAATACAGGTGGATATGGCCCCATCAAGTCAGTGTCATGTCACTGATGAATTTCAGAAGACATGTCAAGGTGTTTTTGCATGAGGTATCACTATTTTTCTGTCACACAGTGATATTATACCTAATTATACCAGTGATATTATAACTAATAGATCTCTGAATGTAAATTATAGTGTAGCATTAAGTAATGTTATTTCCCACTGTTTACTGAAAGAATTCATGTCATTAAGAAAATGTGCACAGTTCAAGTCACTTGTTGTCACTAGGATAGTCTTACTGACTTTCTCCCCATCAGAACCTAATGATCTCCCCTAAACGAGATATATGGAAAAACACAGTCAAAACATTTGAAACGTATAGTGTATATTCCCTTAATCACTCTACATTAATTACTGCCATCACCACTGTTTACATTTTTTTAAATGTGGAAACAAACCCGCTAACTTTTCTTTCCCTGTGTTATAGATAGGTATTATGTGCAGCTGCCAATGATGTCTGTTGCACTAACTTTGATTATTCTTACCATGTTTAAATGCACTTTTTGTAAGTCGCTCTGGATAAGAGCGTCTGCTGAATGCCATAAATGTAAATGTAATTAGTTTCATAACATTGCACCAACTGATGGCCATGAGAGTGAATCGGTGAACAGTGCAATCCTTCAAATACATTGCTGCAATGCAACTCGCAGGAATAGGTACAATTTCTCACACCCTCCCTTTGTGGCAAGCCTTATATTGAATATGCTTCCAATTATTGTCTGGCAGCAATAATTTGGTCTCATCAGGACCACATGAAATTTTCAGTTGGCTTATTTTGAAAAATGCACAATGCAACACACAGACAAGAGCAGTTAAAAGTCACTTAGCTAATTACCATAGAAAATCCAGCTGCTTTAGATAATGAGTAACCATAGAATATAAAGCTCTTCTATGAATGAACAGAGGATGTCTGCAAGTTTTTAAAAGTTTTATATTTAAACACCCCACTCAGACAAAACCAATGTGCAACATTGGAAATAGTTTAATATTGGTATAGATTATCTCAGTGGAAGCCAGTGAAGTTATCACTAAAGTTTTAAAGATTTACTGATATGTACTGCAATACCTGTAAAAGTATATACAGCATATCACTAAAGATAAGAGGTCCCAAAAGCAAAGGACCTCTCAAAAGCTTTCAGTAAATGTAAAATATTAACAAATATCAACAAAAACATTTAGGCAGGGGCTACTGGGTAGCTCATCCTGTTAAGGCCCTATCCTAGTGTGTGGATGAGCCCCACGGTCTGGTATTGAATCCAGTCCAGACCATGCCAGTGTAAACTGTGGCCAGCAGCCTCAAGGGGCGACACATGAGTGGCAGTAGCATTGCCCAGGGAGGGAGGGAATCAGTTGGCCGTGTAGTCCGTGTCTCATTGCACAGCAGTGATCCCCCGCTGGTCAATCGGGCACCCAAAGTCTGCTGGTATAAGCTGCCCATGAAATTGATTCCCCTGACTCATGTCTATGCACAACTTTCACACAAAAAGCATTAAAAAAACTAAATAAATGTTTAAGAAAACACCTGCATTTTGAATGATTCTTGTTTTTATATGATTAAGGTTGTCGCACCCTTCTACATACAGTATGTATGGAAAACTCCCCTTTCAGGATATAATGGGAGTCCTTAAAAGACAATGGCATCTGAGATTTGTTCAAATTGGATTATCGTTCTGCTATATTCAATATTAATACACTACATTACGGAGGTAGAAGTATAACCAACAACCAATCCATAAATGGAGGATTTTTTGTGCATTTCAATCCTTTGAGTGCTCAAACATACAAGTAAGGTGGGAAGGGCTCGGGAGGGACAGCCGTTTAAAGTTAAAAACGGCTTAGTACACCATTCAATTCTCTGATTACTTTTGGTTCGGCTTCTGAAAAGATGCCACACTCCAGCATGACAGATTCTTTGTTATATGGTCCCAGTCAGACCATGGCAGAGCTGTTTCCTCCATGGAGGAGAAACCCTCACATATATGCTGAAGACAAGGAGACTGTGCAGTGCACTTTGCCTGGCCCCATGTTCAGTGAGGCTCTCCCTGACCACACTGATGGAGCGGTCATGACATATGAAATTACTAATATTTTGATATATTATGTTGTGTAAAAAAACTCGCAGGACACCGAATCTCCCGCCTTCAAGTTTAAATGTGATATTTATAACAAACACAACGGAAAGGGAGGGAACAGAGACAAACGGGAGGTAACAGGGCATTAACTTAAGGGCAATAGGAGCCTTGACTGTCATGGTTTTACCTTGTTCGGCCGCTGGAGGGCGCTTGATCATGTGATGGTCTGTTTTCTCTCATTTTGCATGAGGAATCATTGTCATTTCCGCCATCCTTATATGGTCTTTTGTTGGTGAGTTTTCCTATCATTTTCAGCTGAGGGTTATCAGTGTTAATTCCGCCTCGTATTTAAGGTCTGTGTTTCCCTCATACAAACGCTTCTGTGTAAACCATTGTTACGCTCTAGCCGGTACTACGAACTAAGGTATTAGTTTTCCACCCTGTGGTCTCTCGGTTAAAGAAAGAAGGTACTTCTAATTATCGAATTTAAAGGTTTAGCGTTACCACCCTGTGGTTGCCTGTTAGGAGGAATTATCGTTTCCTAACTAAAGGTTTATGCTCGCCACTTTGGTGGTGTTTCCTTTTCGAGATTCTTTCTTTGTTTATTGGGTTAACATTCCCCAGAGCTAAAGTCTCTAAAATCATTTTAGTTCCTTACCTCTTCGTTGAAGAGTTATTTTCTTTGTCTTCCCATTTTTTCCCCTGCTCCCTAATCTGTTCGCAGACTTAGTGGCTGATCACTCGTGGTCAGCTTTTAGATATTCGTGAAATCTGCGTGTGCCCTTGATCCACACTACACTGACGTCACCCATCCATCCATCCATCCATTATCTAAGCCGCTTATTCCTGGTCAGGGTCGCGGGGGGGGGCTGGAGCCTATCCCAGCATGCGTTCCGGGCGAGAGGCAGGAATACACCCTGGACAGGTCGCCAATCCATCGCAGGGCACACACACCATTCACTCACACACTCATACCTATAGGGCAATTTAGACTCTCCAATTAGCCTAACATGCATGTCTTTGGACTGTGGGAAGAAACCGGAGTACCCGGAGGAAACCCACGCGGACACGGGGAGAACATGCAAACTCCGCACAGAAAGGCCCCCGGCCTGGATTCGAACCCGAGACCTTCTTGCTGTGAGGCGACAGTGCTATCCACTGCACCACCGTGCCGCCACCACTGACGTCACATGAAAGTAAAACAGACCGGAAAGGTACTGCAACTCTAGGAAAGTTAGTAGACAATGGGAGAATGGTTTCCTGTAGTGGGTAACAGATGTTTCTTTTAAGTTTTGGTGCAAAGAACCTTGGCTGGTGGCCCAGCCATTCAGAATTGCAGTGTCACACTGAGTTAATTAGTATCTGTGTATCCCCCTGTGGATCTTTCTCTAGCATTTCAACTTTACACAAACAGGACAAATTCTTTCCTTCCACAATTATTAGACAACCAGAGAAAGAAAAAATCTAAATAAGCATAATGTCAATATAAAGAATGTAATTTAAAAAGGTGTCTTGTTCATTAAAAACTAAATTAATGTAATACTACTTTATCAGTGACAGTAGGAGTCATAGACAAAGTAGTATTACACACTATCCTATTCAAAGGGATAGGATAAGGAAAATATAATTTCTAAATGTATTATGTATGAAAGTTAATCTATCACATTACAGTAAAAATGCAATACACAGCTATAGCCCTAAAGGTATACGAAGCGTTTAGACTTCCATCAGTGGCAGGGCGGCTTCCTAAACAAATGTGTTGGAACGCACGCAGACTGAAATCCAACCATTAGCCTGGCTTCTGGCACTATTTGTTTCTCTGCACCAGCTAGTTTATGTTAGAAGTGAAAAACATCGCTTGATATTTCTCGCTATCAGTTATGGATGGTTAACACTATGGTCCGAAGAACTACAGGCACTTCCGTTGTCATGCGTTTACTAATGCAGTGATGGCAAATCGCTTAGTATTCCTTTGTGGAAGGCGTCAGTCTGGACTGGGGAATAGGGGTGATTAACGGCCACGCCTACTAGCAGGGCAGCCAGCACACACGTATTCTATGTGGCATTGTCTTAATGTACCAGTGTGAAAAACTGCTCTGTTTTCTCAGTAGGTGGCTGGAACGTGTGAGAGGAACACCCGAGAGAGAGAGAATAAAACAAGGAAGCGAACGCGACTGAAAAGTCCCAAAAAAACAAAGGGTAAATCAATTTTTTGTGTTGTGCTAAAAAGGCGATTTTATTTAGTTTATTATTTTGATTTATTATTTTGTAAACCTGTGGCCAAAGATCATTTGTTTTTGTATTTAACGTGCTCTCTCTCTCTCTATCTCTCCCCCTGAAGGATAAAAATAAAACTAAGGTCCACAGACTGAAATATTCAATCCCTGTGTCCTGCTGTTCTGTTCAAATCCTGGTATTGTGGCAATATTTTAATTATAATATCAAATATCACTCAAAAATGCTCATGAGCGGGATGGGATCTTCAAAAAGCTTTTTTCCCCGAAGAAATATGATAAAATATCTCCCAAATAGTATTAGCCAGGTGTTAGGCTTTAATGCTCAAGAGTCAGTCTATAGTAACAGGGCAATAATATTGCAAATCAAATCAAAAAGTCTCTCAAAATGGCACTGGCCACTGCGACCGGGGTTCAATTCCACCGGCCGCACCAGTTTTGGCTCTGCCCGGGAGTGCCACTGTGGGGCGGCGATTGGCTGTCCACCCCAGGGAGAGGGGAGGGAAGCCAACATGACTTCGCTGCGTATAGGAGTGGCTCCGATGTACCGCAAAAACATTCAACAGCTCTGCGAATGCGGGCTCGGAGGAGGCGGCACATCCCTTGGTTACAGACGGTCTCGGGGCTGCAGCAACGAACTCACAATACGAGGGGGGGTGATTGACATGAAAAAGAGGGGGTTTAATTGGCTACTAAATTGGGAGGAAAATGGGGAAAAAATATAAGAAACAATAGATAAAAAACAATTATAATAATAATTATCTGAGAATAGATATATTCAACTCTTGCAAATGTTTCTTTCCATCACAGTGATCCATTGCTTTGCTAGATATTTGGAAATTAGTATGCTAGTGGAGTAGCTACGCATATAGTGTAGGCAGCTTTATTGTGTGCATAACCATTACGGGTATGCTAAAAATGGTAGCACAGTCACCCTGTTATTTAAGCAGGGTTATTTAAGCACTCATTTGACCTTATTCTGAAACCAATCAGGACATGTGCACAATATTGACCACATAACAATACTGTTATTTAGATGAGGAGACCACAGAGATGCTCTATGAAAAATGATTGCATATTTACAGTGCCAGTCAAAAGTTTGAGTACACCTTCCATTACATTACATTACATTACATCTGGATTATGGCTAATCGGGCACTCCTTCATTCTTCTTCCAATGACCTGGCCTGCCCAGTGTCTAAACCTCAATCCCATAGAACTTGTATGGGATGAACTGGACGGAAGAGTCAAAGCAAAGCAACCCACAAGTGTCTCTGGGAATTGCTGCAGGAGAACTGGGAAAACATGTCGGTTGATTTCCTGCAGAAACTTATGGACCAAATGGCCCGTGTTTGTGAAGCTGTTATCAAGACTGGCTAGGTGGGCAAGGTGGCTATTTTGAGGAATCCAAGATTCAATTTTCAATTCAATTTTCTTGATCATTGCTTTGATGTTCCTTTTGTTTATTGTTACATGTGTTTTTTGTCATTTTCAAGTATTACAGAAACTTATACCGTATAAAACATTGTCAATTATAAGGTAAACATAGTTTCCAGCAGGTGTACTCAAACTTTTGACTGGTACCGTATATGAGGACATTTATGGGGGATGAGGGGGGAGTTGCGCAGCACTAGCTTCCCTAATGGAGGAATCACATGAATTTCACATTTTGACAAAAAACACCTACTTGTAAAAACACAAATAGTTGTATATGTGATTACAGGTGAATACCTGTGATGTAAATATGAAAAAATTTAATCATATACACACGTGACAGAATGTGGTATGTGTGTGGAAATGTGTGGTATGCGTATGACTCATGTGTGAAATGTCCAAAGAAGCACAAAGAAGGGCAAAATTCTAGTCATTTTTCCGTAAGGGTTCATCTTGTTCACCTGTATCCAATCAGGACACGGGCATGAAAAACAGCACTGTATGTAAATGAGGAGATCAAAAGGATGCCCCTTTCCAAAGAGAGGGAGCCCTAAGTGGCCACTTTGTCTGCTTATATACCTACAGTCAGTTCTGAAGCATACCCACAACTTTGGAAATACAGGGAATTCAGAGAAGCTCTATTAATGGAATGGAAGGCTCCAGGAGAGGTTACAACTCTCAAGAGGGACCATTCATTGCCAGTACAATTCACTGCATGATATTTCACGGCTACGGTCCTGATTCAAGTGCCATCCAATCGCAATGCAATTAATTACAGGTGGCCGTCAGTCAGCTGTGAATAATACATCAGCGGCCCTGATATACGCAGAATGAGGGTAAATTATGTGAGGCTTTCTACGGGACCCAGAGGGAGAAAAGACAGAAGTCCAGAGAAGAGAGACACAGGCATCCCTGACAGCAGATGCAGCACGCAGATTTACAGTGCTCATCCGTCTCACCTGAAAACACAGAGAGCAGCCTATCTGATCTCTGTAAGGCAATCTATCTGCAGAGAAAGCCATTTGCACCACATTTCAATGACAGGACTATAAATTGGGTAATAGCTACACTTGTACACAAATGCTAAAACTATGCTTTTATTAGCTTGGCCACTTACGCTACGGCGAGTTAAAGGCTACAAAAAAGTAGGCAACATCTGTATGTACAAATGCCATTGTCCTGAACAAAGCCGTTTTCGATGTCAGCACAGCAAAGTCCACTGTGGCAGTAAATGCAGTATTTTTCAAACATTGATATGTGTGCCTCTCATGCTCATTGAAGCCACCCAAATACAAGTCAGGTTTTCCGCCACAGCAAAAAACATGTGTAAGGAATATTGATTGTAAGATTTGCAGAGTCTCTATAAATGTTCCTGTTAAGTTAAACTGGTCCGTGGACAATTGAGCCTGGTGTCTCAGGGAATCTCATCTCCTCAGAGCATATAGGTTATGGACGGTCATTTGGGGTGGTGCATTAGCACAAAAGTGATCGTTGTCTCTGAGATAGGAGAGCAAGTAGGTCAATCAGTCTTGAACTGGAGGATGAGGCCATCACAGATGGTCCTGAAAACTATGAGGACACACACATTGTACCATTTCTTGCTGTTTGCCTGGCCATGCTTTTCCCTGTGTATTTGTAGCCTGTGATCATCACTCATTCATTTTCTTAAATGAATCACATTATACCTGAACCTTTCTGAGCTCTGTTACATCTTTACAGTTGAAACTCTTACACCTTCAACGGATGTGGAAAAAACTGAGAAATTAAACAAACGTGCATTGGCAGTAGCAGAGGTCAGTAATAACATTAACTGCCATGATTGGACTTCTTCAATTTCCTTTTTTTCTTCCTTTTTTATTATAAAAAAATGTATGACTGGGGTGTAACATCACAGCAGCACAAAGCCTCTAACAATCCCGTTTGTTGACAGTAATGAAACAGAATTATTTCTGAATAATGAAGTACCTTTTCATTGCTAGTAAATTAGCTGAAGACAAGGACATATTGAAAAGTTGGCTATATTAGTTGTGGTACACATTCGGTGAGCAAGTAATGAGTCATGACTCATGAGGAAAAAGGAGCACACTAATTACAAATACACATATACTAATCATTGGAGTGCACATTTGTCAGCAAAACAAATGTCATTTCATTATATATACGGTCAAACTAACCTTCCCGTCCTTTAGCTTAAAGAACACTAGTGTACATTAAATAAATTAATGCAAAACGCTGCCTGAAAATCCATTATGATTTTAGTTTGGGCCCCATTCCACTCCAGTCTGTATAATAATAATAATACATTATTCCCATGTCACTGAGCTCCTGCAAACAGGATAATCATACAAATATATCGCAAGCAATATGTTGTCCCAGAAACAGAAAACAAACAAACAAAACAGAACCTCAAAGAGACATAAAATGACTATAATAAATGAGAGAAAAAAACTATATCTTACCTGAACAGATTTTTTCATCAAAAAGAGCAGGTTTCCTTTTAGCCGACACCATCTCTCTTTCCTGTCTGTAAGCACGGAGAAAAGGGGTAAAACAGAGATGTCTAAGGCGCAAAGCCACTGGATGTAGTTTTAGTTTATTTCAGTGGCTTCAGTGAGAAGCTCCTGTTTGGGTTTATAGGGACAATGCAGCAGGAAGGCACGTTGGTTTTAAAGGTCAGAGGAGGGGGAAAAAAAATCATTACAAATTTCTACTCTGGCCAGCAGCTGCACGCGTGTGACAGCCGGCTAAATGCCAGATAACGTCCCAGAATGTTCCGGATTCCCCACAGCCCAGAGATGTGGTGACTGCAGCACAAAACTCCACTTTATCCTCATTGGCTCTGGCCTCTCTGCTGAGAAGGGTAAATCGGCTCTTACGCCGGGAGGGAAAGACGCACTACTTGAAATCTGTTGGGGAAAGTGCGAAGTAAACCTCTAAAATTACTCCTCTGAGAAAACGCCTTCGCACAGGGGAGATAGAAATAGTGTGCACTGCAGGAATGAAATGAGTGTAATCTCAAGCAGTTCACAATATTGTACCAGTATAACAAGATCCATTCAAACAGTAACATGGACAGAGACAGGTGGATAAATTCCTGTTTCCTTCGATCTATTTCTCTTTGCCGATCCGTGCCAGGCCTCTGTTCGCATGGAGGCTTTGTCTCTTCCGAGCATTAACATTCGGCGTTCTTTCAACACTGCCGTGCGTGAAAGAAACCAGATTATTTATTTTTTGTGATAACATTTAAAAACCTCCTTGGGTGGTTTTATGAGTAAAAAAAACCAGTGAGAGCGTTTGGATGGATGTACCAAACAAATAGGACTCAATACAAAGCCATTGGCCAATACCTTTTGATATATTTTCTGAAAATGTTACTTAGCAAGCCCCAGTTTGACATATTACATCATACGTGATCAATCAAAGGTAAATTATTAACAATTTTGACAGCATTATATCTGATCTGGGATCACAGCAAGACTATGATCATCAGTTGCGACTGAAAAAGTAGCCCTAAAGGATAAAAAAAAAAGAATTTACTAACAAGTAGAAATATGTCAAACAAACAGGCAAATAAGTACTTTCGCATATGTACGCAAGTTTTCACTTGTACTGGGATGAGTGTACTAAAACAAGGAGGGGGTCATACATGGAGCCTAATCGCTAATTCATTAATTTCCTCACTGAATCGGCTGAAAGGCATTTACATGGAAATGTCAAGATCTCTGAAAAGAGGGCATTAAAGGGTGCAATATATTATTTATAACCTCAGTATTGCAAAACTCATAAATCTAAGACCGCACTTCTGTATTCATTTACACACAGTTTAAATAATTTCACACCACAGATTATGAATTAGATATGGCCTCCTTAATTAAAAATGTACTAGAATGTATCTATATTTATCTGTCTATAACATCAGTCTATAACATTTATTAAAGATTTATAACAAAGTTATTAGCCATTCAGCAATTAATTAATTATTAAACATTTATAACTGAACCTTAGTCTAAAGTGTTGCCATTCTGTATATTAATAGTATAGGTTGATAGACATTGTTATTGGTTACGTTAAAATATTGTACTGTATATAAATTAAAGATGTGTTCCTGGTACACAACACATAACACACGTAATGTTGCTAATTGTTAAAAGTTTTAAAAGCTGCCTACAGTCATGGTAATGTGCCCCTTATCTTGCACAGTAAATATCTCATTAAAAATGTATATTGCACTTGGAATAAATAAATACCTCTGCTAATTGGTGTTTTTCATTCAGTGAATCATCCTGCTTTAATGGCCCATCAATTAAAATGATGTGTTTTCTCTGTGTAAAGTCAGGTAGTTTAGTAAAGATTGTCTCTTGATAAATTGCTGAAAATGATTTGACAATACCAGTCATTTTAATATGTGTAAATGCAAGGTTATTTGAAAAAATCACACAAAGCAACAAAAAAATGGCAGACATCAAACCAGTTCTGTCACAAATTGTGGAAAATAATGAAATACCTTCTTCATAATCAACAATACTGTACACGTTAATGTCGTTAGCCATGACCTTTATTTTGATCAGCAGCTTTAGTTATTGTTTTAGTTATTTCCTCCATTTCATCCCTAGTTCAGCTGCATAGCTAAGTGACATTGCTGTAAATCAATTACATTCCAAAGTTTGCTCTCACATTTCATATTTAGATTTTGTACCATTTCTATAATTATCCTCTGAAAATGTTTGATATTGCACCATCATCATGATCATAATATGCTATGGGCTGTTTTTTGGCATGTGTTCCGGTAGAAAAAACAGAGCCTTTATAATGGCCCACTTTGGATACAATAACTTGTAAGTTCACTTTGACTGAGATTGCATATAATCAACATTTTTTTGGTGGTGTTGTTTCCTTTTGTAAAATTCTGCCTTAAGGGCAGTGCTTTACTATGCAGATTTGTTATGAAAACATGAATGTATCGGGATATTCCTTAGGACCCTCTCTGCAGGTCTGCCTTATAGGCCGGCAGCACTGTGTTGCGGTGTCTGTTCATGTTTGTGCTTGTTTGACTGTGGGGGTTTTTTGGAACATTTTATTTTATTATTAACATATTTTTCTGCACAGTTTGGCATGCCCAGTAGGCCTGTACCATTGCTCTCTCAATTTGAGAAGATCGCCTCTGCTTCTTTTCACTAGGCCATGCACCAGTTTGCCAGCTTGTTTACCGGACCGGAGGACTGCACATCCCTAGGGGTAGAGGGAGTGGGGAGTGGTGATAATATGGTGATATGGGTCACATATGGCCAATTACACTTTGGCCAACAGCGCTTCACTCTGCGAGACTCCTGACTACGGTCGGCTCTGCAAATGTGGTTGTGTGAACAACTGCGTGTGTTTGTGTGTGTGACTATCAGGACATGTACCTGGACCGGTTGAGAAAAAGTTATTCATACACAGTTGTTCACTACATCACTACAAGCAATCACACTGCCACCAGAAATGCTTTGGCCATGCAAAAAGTCACTTGCAGAGGAGATATTCAAATTTAATCTCACATGTCTGTAAGGCATCTGTCTGACAGGATTTTTTTCAGATTTCAGATTTTTTCTCAGAGCAGCTCAATCAATAAGAATTGCAGATGAAAGGGAGAACATTGATGCTTATGTACCACAGTTTGGGCATGTGTGAAAGGTAGTCCATAAAATTGTACCAGAGTTATTTTTAACTGCCATTTTATGTACACTAATATATATATATACATATATATACTGAAATAGACCTTTAGTAGATTGAATGGAACAGATATAAATATACATAATTTTAAAACTATTCAAAACCAGGAGTTTCCGAAAGTCCAGGGTTAGTTTTCTTCATTTGAGACCAAGGTATATGTTGAATTGTATTTTAAAAACTTCTAAATGTTTTTGCGAAGCAAGGCTTTTTACTTTTCAGATAAATATTATTTTTTGCAACACCTCGACCCATAAGAGTAAAACACAACTGAACACGGACATGGACAGCTGCTGTCAGAAATAATCCAGTGCTGTGCTGTATATTATCCTTGGTTTGGCCACGGCATTACACTGCATTTTTTTGGCAATAAATAATATTCAAAGGCAAGTTTTAGGTGTGGATACTTCAAACAGCAAGTTTTCACTACAAGCTATAAGATGTAAGGCAGTTGATAGGTTTTTTTTCAGAAATGTTTTCATTTCGATAGCCCTGTGAACAAATAGTCATTGTGGAAAGGGAAAACACAAACTGCCATTATTACATTTGTGCTTTTTAAAATCATGTACAGTGGGTATACAAAAAAGTATTCACCCCCTTTGGCCTTTTTCACGTTTTTATTTTCTTACTTTGTGTAATCAAAATGGATTGAATTTAGATTTCTTGCCATCAAGCAACACAACCTAATCTGTAATGTACAAAAATAGCCTTTTCTTAATTCATTACAAATAAAAAACAGACAATAGTTGATTACATAAGTATTTACCCCCCTTGACCCAATACTTGGTAGAAGCACCTTTAGCAACAATGACAGCTGTGAGCCTATTTGAGCAAGTCTCTACCAGCTTTGCACATCTGGACATGGTAATTTTAGCCTATTCTTCTTTACAAAATTGCTCATGCTCCCTCAATTTGGATGGGGACTGGTAGTGAACGGCAATTTTCTAATCTTCCCAAAGATTTTCAATGGGATTGAGGTCTAGGCTTTAACTGGGCCACTCCAGGACGTTTTTTTGTTTTTAAACCACTCCTATATGGGTTTTGCTGTATGCTTTGGGTCATTGTCCTGCTGGAATATAAATCTTCTCCCAAGTCTCAGGTCTCTTGCAGACTGCAGCAGGTTTTCCTCCAACATTTGTTTATATCTTGCACCATCCATTTTGCCCTCTATTTTGACAAGCTTTCTAGTCCCTGAAGCAAAAAAACATCCCTATAGCATTAGGCCCCCACTACTATGTTTAACGGTTGGGACAGTGTTCTTGGGATAGCACGCAGGGTTAGGCTTGCGCCAAACATAGCGCCTAGCGTTGATGCAAAAAAGTTCAATCTTGGTCTCATCAGACCATAAAATCTTCCTCCACTTGGCATCAGAGTCTCCCACATGCCTTCTGGCCAACTTTTGGCAAGATTTCATTTGAGTTTTCTTCAACAATGGCTTTGTTTTTGCCATCCTCCCATAAAGCACAGATTTGTGAAGCGCCCGGGCTACTGTTGTCCCATGGACAGTTTCTCCCATCTCTGCCATTGAAGACTGACTTTGTCAGAGTTGTCATAGGCCTCTTGGTGGCCTCTCAAACAAGTGCCTTTCTTGCAGGGATGCTCAGTTTTAGAGGACGGCCTGTTCTAGGCAAATTCACAGTTCACAATTCACCATATTCTCTCCATTTCTTTGTGATGGACTTAACAGTGCTCCGGGGATATTCAAAGTCTTTGAAATCTTTTTATATCTTTCCCCGATTGGTGCTTTTGAAAAATGTGTTCTCGGATTTGCATTGAATGTTCTTTGGTCTTCATGATGAAGCTCTTATTTGGAAATGCACTAACCAACTGTGACTGGGACCTCATACAGACAGGTGTATTTAATTTGAAATCATTTTAAAAACACCTTAATTGTACACAGGTGGACTGTAATCAAATAATGATGTGACTTCTGAGGACTATTGATTGCACCAGAGTGTATTTAGGTGCATCTTAGGAAAGGGGTGAATACTTATACAATCAATTATTGTCTGTTTTTTATTTGTAATTAATTAACAAAAGTTAATGTCAATAATGTCAAATAAAAAAGACTCTAGAGTACAAAAAACAACTCTAGAGTATTTTGTGTTGATCAGTGCCAATAAATTCCAATTAAATCCATTTTGATTCCAGGAAGTAACAAAATAAAATACATATACTGTATGTACATATATATACTGTACACATAACCCCCTCCCTGAATTCAATTAGATTGCAGGAATTTTGGTTTCTGTTATTACTGATTGTTGCTTTTGATCTCTTGACCGGTTCCTGGCCCACTTTTTTCAAATTTCAAAGAGCACGCACACCTTTCGTGTCAGCGGGAAAAAACAGATGTAGCCCTTGGCCATACACACTGTCTCACAACAGCTCCATCCTTTCATTCTGTATCACTGAACATTCTCTCAGTATTTAACACAGTGATTAGCCTATTCTTCAGAAGATATTTTCTGCTATTTGTTCATTGATCAGTGCTAGAGTGCGCTTCCCATTCATTAGCACCCAACACATTGCATTATCCGTACTGTACCTTGAGACTTCTCTAAATCGCCAGAAGGCAGTCGATGCATCCAGAGTTTCCCCTCTTTGTCAAAGCTCCCAGGAGGTCCTCTGGAGAGAGAGGCAAGCTGTGTTGCATTGAATCTCATTCTTCTCTTCTCCTGAGCTTACAGTGAGCTGCACTGAAACACAGCATGCAGACAGAAAACTCAGAAACAGGACATCACAAAAAAATGTACCTATAACCTGGGGTGGCATACAATACTGAAGCCTCCATAATATGTCAATATTAAACACATGATAAGCACATAGAGTCTAGAGCAGGTATTTTCAGCAACCTGGTATTTGAGGATTTACAGTGTTTTGAGGAGTACGCGTGTTCAGCTGTAGTATACAGTACAAACCTGTAGTATACAGCTGGACAAAAGATATGAGCAAGAAATAGCAGGTCTCCCACAGGTTATAGCATTCTACAGGTTATGTTGTTTCTAAGATATAAGAGTCCAATTTAGGTCCAAAATGGCCACCGTCTTGGGGGCGTAACAGTCAAAGCATTCACCCGGAATGCAAAGTTGCCCACTGCAGCCACGGTTCGAAATCCGACTGCACCACACCGGCTCTGGCTGAGATCCTTGTCGGGGGCGGCCATTAACTGACTGCCCCAGAGGGAGGGGGGAGCGTGAGCCTGCACGGGCTCGCCGAGAGGCGCGAAAGGTGTCCCTGTATGGGAAAAACTGTCTTGCCTCCAAGGACGCATGGCGGGCTCGTGGGGGAGGGTAAATTGAAAGAAATAAAGGGTATAATTGGCTACCAAATTGGGAGAAAAACGGGAAAAATCTGAAACAAAATACAAATAAAAAATTGCCATCATCTTGTCTTCAGGGGCAGTATTTACTTATTGTAATACCTCAGGCAATAACATCAATAAAGACCTGGATTTTTTTGTGGTAGCTAACACTATCACACAGAAGTCATAAATACCAAAATATCAACCCAATTATGGACAGAGACCACCATAAAAAAATATTCAGGGGATAAAAATCGCATGTGGGAATATTCTTTGAATCTTTTAATTTATTCTTTGAAACTTTCACATGTTAATGCTGGCAGTTAACATGTTCTGGGGCATGGTAACATAATTACCAGCTCAATAAGGAAAGGAATAAGGAAAATTCCATGTTCCATATATCAACGTTGATATATTTTCCTTATTCCTTTCCTTATTGGGCTGGTAATTATGTTACCATGCCCCAGCTGCAGAGTGACCGTGGTACACTCCTGAGAGATCTGGAAGGAATCAAAGACTCAGTCTAAGAGAATAAGTTACTTTCTGCCATATTTTATATTTGATATTTCACTTATTCTGACCCACATTGCAAAAGTTTGAATCTGTGACTTATTGCTGTTCCAGAATTGAAAAACTGCCATAGTCAACTCATGGCTTATGAAATGTCTGCTTTATCAACAAAAGTTTGCAAACTAAGTTAGTTCTGCGCAGTTGTGCCGGCAATCAATTACGCAGTGATACTTTTCTCTGTTTCTATTGACAAGCGGTGTGGCAGTTGCAAAAATAGACTTTCAGGTATTCAAAGACTACATCCGTGCACAGCATCGCACGTTATCTTGAATCATCCTTATTTACGGAGCAGTTTTGGCAAATATATTCCATATGTCTGTTAGCATTTCATTCTTAGCATTTCATTATGCAAAGTGAATAACTGAGGACCCTCAGAAATACAACTTCATGTGAAGGGATACAGGGCCGGCAAAAATAGATGTAAGTATATACGTATTTGTTTAGTTGCCTGTATTCAGAATACATTAGCTACATGTGCTGGAATTAGATTGCACTAATGAGATCATGACAATGGACTTTCCAAATTCAGTGTTTAGTCTCTACAGCTATGTCGGGTCCTTGAGAAACATACCTGAGTATATGTACATTTTCATGTAGACCTTCCAAATCATACATCCAGTTAACAACGCCACATTGCCGTGGTACAGTCTGTGATCTTGGACAGGTCCCTCTAGGAATCGATCCTGCACATAAAGATGCACATAAAAGCTGTGCTTAACTGCTATCTCCTACCTTATAGTTAAGCCATTTGGGTCACATTGCATAGTTGCTGAGAAGTAATTATACACAAATCACCCTAATAGTCCCTTTCCATTATCTCTTTTATTTCTCTTTATCCCATTTCCTCTTCAATTAAATAAAGCTGAAAGCATTGTAAGACGTCTAATTGAAAGCGTTGTCAAATGTTATAGTACAGCCTGACTGATTATTCAACAACAGTGTGGAGACATTTGACAACAAAAAATCTGTTGTACTCCCTCCATGTTTCTCCTCTAAATTGAAATGATATGCCTTCATAATTGGTCAGGAGGCTTGTATCTGTAGTTTTGTCTGTAGGAAGGCAATTATTCATAGTTTCTTCCCGTATATGCAAATTAAGATTAAGGTCAATTGGTTTTGAAGAATTGACCACTGTGACCCAGAAATACAAAACGCCATTTTATTCATTTGAACAACTGTGTTACTGAATGTGCCCGGAGCTCATCTAGCCATTGGATGACAGTCGCAGTGGTGCCATCATCTGTGTAATACAGCTACATCCCACACAATTCCAAACAGGCCAACTGTATAATTATGTGCTTAGATGAGGATAGAATCCTATTCCTTTTCGATCAGTGATTGAAATCCTACCGGAAGAGGCTGCCTGGCATGGCAAAATCGGTTTTGTCAACTCACACCAGTGTCTGTGGTGCCTCAGGTCCCATATGGATCGCCTGTCTCTCATTTTCTGCCTTTAGGGCATTGCTGCAGTTCAAATGTTTAATCAGAAGAAGAGCATCAAGGGCTGGAATGAATTTCAGACACTTTCGTCAGACTGCCAATGTCCTCTCCGTTTAGTCTCTCCAGACGTTATTGATTCGTTTCCAGCATTTCACCAAACCTCGGCATGTTTCCATTGGTTCCTGTCACAAATGTTTCACAGACCTAGAGGGAAAAGTCCAGCCAACCGCAGAATCTGGGGGGTATAATCAATCTAATCACAAAATGAAAAGCCACAGCAGTACTAAAAAACATTACAAATGCACTTTTTTGTCATATTAAATGACACAATATTTTCCTTTCAAACTGACAGAAGAATGAAAGGGAAATGTTATTCCAAAAAGCTATGCTGTCTTAAATATTGAATAAATTCCTCAGTTATTTTATCAGTTGTCTGTGGCAACTTCATTCCCCAACAGATAGCTGATCCATCGCAGGACCATTAATCTCTGTGAAGCCAGGCAGTTAGGCAAATATTTATGTTTCATGATTTTGTTTTTATTCATTAACAATTCATTGAGCACACACCTGACTGGAACTGGAAGCCTGAAGGGCAATGAAATGGTAATATCATTTACATGTATAATACAACATAATATTACGTTAAAAGAGGGCATGTTTATTGCTACAAGAACATTATATATGAATTCCAGCTTTTAAAAACTCAGATTTTGACCTCAAAAGTTTGTTAAAGGTCATTTCTGGTAAAACATTTGCCAATGGGAGAACCAATGGTAATTTTAATTATTCAATTTATTTCATCAATTCAGATGATACACATTCTCAAAAAGGACCCACTTGAGACCCCCCACCCCCTTCCCCCTTTTTTAATTGGTGGAAACGGATGGTCTTTTTTTCTTCTTGACCTCAATTAGCTCTGAACTCACCACCTTGGATTTTCTCATATTCAGATATATTATTGTAGTCTAAACCCATCACTGTATCTCATGCAACTTTCATGGGCTCACCACTCATTTAGGCAAAGCACAGACAGTAGTGCAGAGTCAGGTCAATACAGCAAGTGATTTTCTATACTGCTTGTGCTCTATGTAAAGAAATCTAACACAAAGTGTTAGAAACCCCTTGAATACATCAATAATTATAAAACATAAAAGAAACTGCTCCGTAAAGAACTATTTTGTTACTTCTATCCTTGTAATCAAAAGGTATGTGGTGTATTAGCAATTGCATGCATGTGGAATGACCCCACAGATATTTTTGACTGTAAACATTTATTTTCTGATTAGACTCTTAGTGGCACATTCAGTTACCTGATGTTCAGTCAGTTACTAGGGAAAAAGCAATCCAGAAGCGACCAGCGTTAAATTGAACAAGATATTAAATTATGCCTCAAATCAGAGCTTCCTATAGATGCTCCGGCTGCAGCATTAAATGTCACACTTGCCTGATTATGAGAGATGTAATTACATTCAAATTATACAGCAGCTGCTTCTCATTGCACTTGATGCATTGTTATGTCATTAGAATTGGCTTAATTTACTGGGACTTAATAATGGATGGAAATCCTTATCAAATGTTTGCCATTTACTTTGTAGACATGTACCTGTTTGACGGCAATGTGAAAGCAATTTTCTCAGACTGGTGAAAATTAAGTTAATAGGAAACAAGAAAAAGGAATAATAGGCTGCCTGTGTAGTGTATATCATAGTGTGGTTTATAGTCTTCGGTTTGAATCCTGGTTGCATTACTGTCATTGAGTAAATGTTCAGCTGCTTAAATGGGTAATACTTAAGTAAAAATGCAATCTATATTATTGGACAACAAATTTCATGGACTTGCTCTACAACTATCTGAGTGGCACAGGACAGAACAGTGTGGTCAGAAATGCAAACCCAGAACTATTGTCCAATTGTATAATATTCATATATAATATTATATAATTATATAATGATACAATTATATAATAACATAATATATAATAATAGAGGGCAGCACGTTGGGGCAGTGGATAGCACTGCAGCCGCACAGCAAGTAGATCCCGGGTTCGAATCCCTGCCGGGGCCTTTCTGTGTGGAGTTTGTATGTTCTCACATGTTGAGTCCAAAGACATGCACGTTAGGCTAATTGGAGAGTCTAAATTTGCCTGTAGGTATGAGTGTGTGAGCCCTGCTGATGGATTGGCGACCTGTCCAGGGTGTATTCCTGCTTCTCGCCCCAATGCATGCTGGGATAGGCTCCAGCCCCCCCACGACCCTGACCAGGAATAAGCGGGTTAGATAATGAATGCATGAATATAATATAATAATCATATTTGGATAAGAATTGTCACAATAATTCTCCTGAAATCAGTATTGATCAGGTTGTATGAAAAGCTCATGATTCATATCACATAATTCAAGAAGATATTCCACAAACTTGAAAATATATGCTGATCCAAGGCCTATTTTCTAAAGGTGTACAGAAATTGGCTTTTCCTTGTGGAGAAAGACCAACTGAAAAGGGACCAATCAAGTTCAATCAAAGTGTCTTTTTCATATTATGTTTTTGTTTGACTCCCGGCTGTTTATTAAATATTCCATTGACTGAAGCAAAGTTCATTTTGCTCGCAACTAGAACTGGAGGTGTATTAACGAGAGAGCCTCCACTCTTTCCATTTAGAACTTTCACCTCCTCTCTATTCTGGTCACTGCTGGAATATTGATTGCAAAGATGACATTATACTAACCCTCGCAACACAGAGAGAAGGCTGTGCCGTCGCCAGTATTATAGCCTCATAAAATTTTAATTATTTGCCTTAATGTATATCTTCTGTAACTTTTTTTTTCAAAAATGAATTAGGACCACATAAATACTTGGATCATTTTCTCTCTCTTTTTTAACCTTACAGAGCAAATAAGGGAAATGCTAAATCCCATATTTTTAGAACATTCTGGTAGATCTGACTAACCTATTTTAGAATCCCAAATGTGAGTCTTTACATTCAAAGAGAGAAGGACAATAAAACAACAATGTTAAACATTTTTCTTTTTTAACTATGTCTTTTTAAAATGAGGGATTTTACTGTTTACTGAGTACTGCCAAATAAAACAGCTCTTGATCCTCTACCCCTCCCTTGTTTAGGGAGGGAATAATTGTGTTGTTTACTTTCAGATGAATTGACCTTGGGTGAAAACCAACATTAATTAAAGAGAAGTGGAAACAGCCACTCTCAGTCGCTCCATATGTAGACTGATCTACCTCCGATTGCTCAGATGTTGAAGCTGCAATTTGGCCACTTCCTCTATTGTTAACATGCAGTGGGATCTGAATCTAATGAGACAAACCACTTCCCGTCCTCCAACTTCGATTCCAGCATGGCCTGTTTTATTTATTTATTTATTTAGCTTATTCTGCATCTTCGCTGTGGTTCTTCAAGACCCCAAATGTGGTTGCATTGATTAAATCATTCTTTCAGAGTGGTGACATGTTTCTATAAGTCACGGGCAGGATGTTATTATTGATGCTGGGGCTATGTTTGTGCATTTGCTTATTATCGTGCTATTCATAATTACTTGTCTGATGAAACCTTGTTTTACTTTCCTGGGACATTCGAATTGTGTCCACTATACTGCTATATGAGCACTATGCTCATTAAGAATCCCTTGACGGAGAGAATTACGCTTACATGTATAATGCAATTTCCTAAAATGGCTTGATGAGATGTCAACATGATCTCGCTACTAAATACCCTCAAGTGATGTTGGCATTATTTGTCTTTGCAGACCGATACACTTGTACAAAGTTTGACGTGCAGAGGAACGAAGGTGGTATGAAATGACATTGAGAGTAATAATCTGAGCCTGAATACAGAACAGCCGTTGGGGCCTACGCAATGGTATCATAACTAGTGACTAGCTTAATTATTCTGGGCCACAAACATTACTGGTATTTTGACAGAAAGAACAAATATGCTGACAATATGGTTCAGAATATTCCAAACCAAGGCATTTGCCTACAATGGGGTCATGCTCAGAGGTCTCATAGATAAGGGAGTATTGTTAGTGTATAACTTTGGGCACAGTCCAGAGGCTTTGGCATACCATTTCATCAGTATTTAGGGGTTTAACGACCACATCTGTTTTTCAGTCTTAGCAAAACAGGAAAACTAAAAACTGTGGATTTATTTTCATACCAGTTCTAAGCAAAACAACATGAGGCATGATTTTTTACCTGCTTTTATGCATGAGAAATGACCAGCTTTTTACATATGGTAAATAGGCTGAGAAACATTAAATCAAAGGCATCTTGTTTACCATTGGGAGCAGTTAATTTTCTTACTCACATAAGAAAGTGGGAATAGATAGCTAAACTTTTCCTTTGTATAAATCTGTCAGAGATGTAGCTAGAATGCTAGAAATAAATGTAAAGATTTATTTTAAGTTTAAGGGATGATGATAAAGTATTTGACTGTAAGATAGTTGCCTGTATTTTATATTATTTTTCGTTCATTGATTTCTTAGTAGATTTTTATTTTACTTGTAATGTTAAATTACAATGTAATGCTTTCATTTTGATGGTCTGGGGAATTAATAATGTGAAATTCATTAAACTTCACCAAATTGGAGAGCATGGCCACTGGTGCAATCATTAAATGCCACACACTAGTACTTTATCATAATGAAACACTCTGAATTTAGCTAGGGCAGTACCCTCCAGGCCTTAACTCCATAAAAAAAATAAGGTACCTAGATCAGATGCAACCAGACCTGATGTTTTGTATTTTGGCAACACAATATTGAAATTTATGAGACATCATTCATTTCAATTGACTACATTTATTTGGCCTTAAAAGACAAATCACAACAGGCAAAACAGGTGGTCGCACTTGACTTTAAACCTGTTGATTGGGTTCGGAACGATTGATAAACACATTACTGCCTACTAATGAAGCATGTTTTTTTGTGTTACCAAACTGACAGTAAGCAAGCCTTAATTAGGCCCAAAACATGCAATTTTAGCGTGTGACATGCTACAATGTATAAATCATTGTTTTAAAGGTGTCCTTGGTATGTTGAGAAATGATTTTCTAATTAATGTCAGTTTGGTAGTAATGAAAATAGAATATAGAGTTAACTAAATATAGTGTAGATATTTCCTGAGCAAAGTAGTATGCCAACACATTTTCATTGTTCCTTTACTGTTTTTAAATGTCATACCTATTAAGTTCTACTGAACAGCTCCCTCCAAAAGTTTTCACACCTTTGATAAAGATGAGCAAAGAAGGCTGTATAAAATAAACAATACAGATAATGAGCTACATTGTATGCTCAAAAAATAGGAAGATTATATTATTTTATACTCATATTTGCTCAGAGAAAAAGATTTTGTTTAACAAGTCATATTTTTTCCCCGTTTTCAGTATTTGTAACCCTCACAATAATAAATCACCACCATCTTCTATAGTGTTTCATGAGATTGGTGAACATACTGGGGCTGTCATGGCAAAACCTGTCCGGGCTTAAGAATTTTTGTCCGGGTGATGTAATTGGAATTTTGAACGAGCTCGCATTCCTGAGTGACAAAACCCGGAAGAATGTGTCCGGGGTGTCCGGGTGATGTCATTTAGCTACGAATAAGCTGTACAGCTAAGTTAGCTGCCTTGCTACGAACATAATATATGAATTATAATACATAATTACATTATAATTATATAGCCAGCTAGCTACGAAGATAATAATATGCATTGTCTGTTCAGCTGTACAGTTGGAATGCAAGCTCGTCATGTTGGCATAGCAACTACAGTTCAAAATTCCAATTACGTCACCCGGACAAAAATTCCTAAGCCCGGACAGGTTTTGCCATGACAGGGCCATTCCACCATACAGAATCTTTCTAGATCCATCAGATCCTTCGGTCTGTGCTCATGAACCACCCATGGTCAAAAGATTATATTTTGGTCTCATCTGACCATAACAGTCCAATGCCGTTTAGCAAACTACAGACACTTATTTTTGTTGATTTCCCTCAATAGAGTTTTTTCTGGCAACCCTTCCAAAAATTATATTGGCATGGAGGTGGTGTCTGGTGGTAGATTTGGAGACTTTGTGCCTGCAAGATACAACCAAGTGTTGTAGATCTTCAACTATGTCCCTTGGATTTTTCTTTGCCTCCCAACCATCTGCCTCACTGTGTCTGGGGGGCAAGATGCACTTGCGTCCTCTACTAGGCAGGTTTACCACTATTTAAGTGGTTTTAATCTTGCATTTTTACCTAACAGTGAAAAGCGGTACCTTAGTATAGTGGTACCTTTAGTTTTTTATTTATTTGTTTGTAACAATCTCCTGACTTGTGAAGGTCAACCAACCTTTGTCTCATTTCTTCTGAAAGTTCTTTGCCTTTCCCTATGGTGATGGATGACAAATGGATTTTACATGTGTGTTGCCTAATTTTTATGCTCCAGTGAAAAAGGAAGCCATGAGTGGCCACAATACAGTTCCAAAAGATTGAAATCAACTTAAAAAATATCGTTTATTTTGTTGGATTTTATTTAAAATAATTACTAGGGGTGTGAATAATTGATTACTTGTTAAACAAAATATTGTTCTCTGAGTGTTAGTATTACATAAGTAATAAGTATTTTTAGTATTAGTATAAAATACTTTTTTGAGCATACAATACAGTTCATTGCCTGCATTGTCCATTTTATACAGCCTGTTTTTCTTTTCTTTATCATGGTTGTGAATAATTTTGGAGGGTACTGTATTTATTTAAATGTTTTCTAATGCTATAACTGGGCCCTTAAAATAAAGTGCTACCAAACCTATTGTCTCACTTCCTCGCATCATTTCTTCACAGAGTATGTCTTGTCAATCAACGGTTTCCTTAGTTAATTGGTCTAATTCATCTCTTAATTTGAGACATATATTTAGTTGAAATAAACGAAATGTTCATTCTTGGAATCATTTAATATTTGCATTGCCATGCATATAAATACAACTTTTAAAGAATACTCATGATGTATAATTTCATTATAAAAAAGGATTGCTACATAGCTTATGTTAATTGGATGGCTAGATGTCCATATATCCATAAAACAAATATCCATATATCCATAAAATGAATAGGTCAAACAAGGCTAGGACAAACTGTATCCTCTGAACAATTTTCTGAATAACTACACTTTTATAATAGCTATCAAAATGAAGACAGGGGTGCAATGAAAATTGTAGCTCTGCATCTCTCTTTTATTATACCTGCCAAGTTCTTCCTCTTTTAGACAAAGCCCTCTCTCAGCCCTAAATGCATGAATTTTTCACAAATGCTAAGGGTGTATATGGATAATTCCGTACAAGAAGCACATACTTTTGAGCCCCCCCCAAGGAATTTAATTATAAAACATAAAACAAATAACATGGTGCAATGAAGGCTGAAGGATTCATCAGTTTTTCCTGAAGTAAAGCAAGTTGAGGTTCAGTGGACACTTTCTATTTTACACCTTATGCAAACTTTAAAATGAATAGAAGATTAATTTCCCGTAGATGATTTACCAATGTGTAGGACCCACTGGGTGACACATGGCAGCCAACACTCACCACACATCAGCTGAGGTAGAGAGGGAAGGAATTAAATAGCCAATTAAACTGAGAGATGTTTTGGTGGCCAGCACCAGTTTGCACATTTTGCCAGGACACTGGAGAACCCCCTACACTTTGTAATAAGTGCCATGGGATCTTTATTGAATTGGAGAACAGTGGTTCAAGACCTTAGTCTCATCTCATCCAAAAGATGGTGTTTCCTACTGCATGGTGTGCCCATCACTGCACTGAGGCATTGGCGTTTATTTGATCATTATTGGGTCCATAGGGAAAACTGCCCCCTACTGGCCCATCAACTCCACTTCCAGCAGCAAGTTACAGCAGCATCTCCTTCTGTGTAAATTTCTACCTCTCAAGCCAGCTGGTGACATCACAAGCAATTGCTCCACAAATGCGGCTGTCTAGCACTGGTTTGTCAAGCAACAATGCCACCTGCTGTTTTATATGCTCACTGTATTAAGACTACATGCACAAGTACTATAAAAGCACACTTAAAGAAAGACATAATTCTGAATTTGAATTGCGTTTGATCTATTGATACAAGATATTCCTCCTCCATTTAGAACGCATTGATCACACCTAAATGACACCTTTATAAAGATGAATTCAACACTTCTTGCACACAAAATCATGAATATTGGCACACTGTTCTCACCTCATACATCTTTGCAAATGGCACATTGGGAGATAAAACACATGATAAATCACCAGTCTATATTTAATAGACGGGTGCTTTACTACATTTAGTGCAAATGTAACGTGATCAAAACAGGGGCTGCTAACTGTTTTGGTTGAGTCTTAAGGCATATGTTATTTTGGGGAGTTTTGATGCAAGGTCGCATAAATTGTGAGCCGAGTATTCAAACGTAAGCATATAAATCATCTTGTGTTTTTGATCAAGACTGGACACTACGTAAAAAGATCATTTGCGTTTCATAATTGTCAGGGGAAAGCAGGTCTTACCTTTCAATCAGACATGAAAGCATTGACATGGCTGCTGTAATTGCAGCTAGAATGGGACATTATTTGAATCTGAAAATTCTAACGGACAGTATTTTCTACTCGGACATCCATCTATGAGATGCAAAAATACATTGTGTAAAAACCAATTCCCAAGTTACGCAATGCAAAAGATACTGGATGACATGTAAGGTGACCTGGAATAGCACAATCACACGTGCCACTCATACAGCATGGAAGCTTCTCGCCACACTGCAGCTGAAATTGAGTTCAGGTTCAGTAATGAACTCATGTCTCGTGTTTACAAATCAATGTGCTATTGCTTTTTTTATTATTATTTGGCGTCTCCGCCACATGAGAAAAAAACATTTTTAATAGCAGCGTGTAAAACAGTCAGCCAGAGGAACAATACATGGCTACTTTTCTGAAACAGAAAGAGAAATGCATCGTTTTCTACATAATAACCCACTAATAATGCATGGTTTCTAAACAGTTATTCATTTTTGGTCATTTACACTGTTCTTTCCCCTGACATTTATCAGGCTCTATACAAAATGTTAATCCAAGAGCAAGTTTAATGCAATATGTTAAAATGTTAATTTGTCCCTGGCGAAGAACAACAAACTTTAGTAAGATTATCCTAATAATTTACTTCAATAACCCAATACATACAGGATAGCAACAGGAGGTTTTTCATATCTTCAAATGTATCTTCAATGTAAATGAATGATGGATGAGCTGGTATCAAATGAGCTGGTATCAGATCAGGAGTATTTATAAGAATAAAATGCTAAAATCAGACTATTGCCCAGAAGAGAATGAACAAATGAAGCAGGCCTACCCTTGAACTCTGCTCACAATCTTCTTTGGAAATGTATGGAAAAGTGTATTCTATTTTTCAAATAGCCTACTACTCAATTCACTATAACATATTACAGAGAAAAATAAATTCCCCAAAAATTCAATTTTCAGACTTACTGTTAAATTGTAATACTGTGGATATGTGTGCAATGTACAGCATAGTATGCTACAATATTTATGACAGAGCCTGGGAGCAGGACACACTGCATGCTGTGAATTTGTGTGCATGTCATATGATTAATATGCCACTATATGATTTATTTCTAGCTCTTGAAATGTGATTATATCCAGCAGCCTGTGGAGTGAGAAGAAACTGAGAGCTGTTCAAAAAAAGATAAATAATCCTATGCATTTAACTTAAATAGTTTACCATCATTCGACGTATTACCACCCACCAGTCATAGCTTATTACACTCGTAGATTCACATATATTAACATAATTTACCATTCAGTCCGATACGATAGATGATCTGAAGTCACTTGAGCCAGTACGTTGAAAATCCAACTAGATTAATCCCAAAGTAGGCTACAGACTGCTGCTCTATTGCTGTAATTAGTATGTAAACAAGTGCCTGTTATTTGACTTCGGTACAGCTTCGGTGTAACTGGTGGTGTGAAACTTTATGTCTTTCTTTACAAGAATAGCACATTAGAAAGACTATGATTATAAACGATGCCATCATAAACTGTCGAATGTTTATTTGTTTTTACTTTCATTTTAAACTGGATGAGTGGAATTAACCACATTGCGACACTGCTAATCTGCTAACCACGAAGAGTTATTTGATTCGATCTTTGAACGAATGTGTCGTTCGATATATGACAGACCCTTCGCCAATCCAATAGGCGACGTGCTTTGCCAAATATTATGCGTCATGTCTAAAGTACAGCACCCAGAGCTGTGTCTCTAATCATAAACAAGTAGTTCAACAGATGAAAGGATGCCTCTTTTCGGAATTGCGCTGTTAATGACTAGACTATGAACAGGTTTATAGAAGTATAGAATCATGATTTAAAAAATAACAATTAACAAGAAGGTCATACAGTAGCCTATATCGTTTCAAGGACAACAACAACCAATGCTAGTTGTTTTGCTAAAAGTAAGATTGTTAGCCAGCTAAGTTATGAATAGCTTCTTGAACTAGCACGACTATTTTCGTCATTGCTGTTCAGATAGGTATCACGTTACAATCAAATTATTCTGGAAATACTGGAAAGTTTAGGCGCGGAGTGAAGTTTAATGAGAGTTCACAGGGATCAAGCCTGCAGCAACTTGTAACTGTTACCTTCACAGGCAACCCAACATGCATTAAGTGATAATTAACTGGAACCCAATGACTTTTGTTCTAGGGATTGCCCGCTATATTGATAGGCCTATTGAATGTGGATGTAGTATGTTCAATTATTTGAATATTTAGTCTTACGAAGGGTACGATATTCGAAATATGACACAGGTTGCACACCCCTTGCATACAAGTTAAATTGTGAACAAATACAAAATGGTATGAATCAAACTTCTTGAAATGCGTTGCGTTGCTTGAACAAACATGTTGCATTCTGCACGGAAACGGTAATCATCCGCTCTAAAGTGGTACATCCTCACATTTCACAGCAAGAGACACCAGTCACTAGAAGCAAAATAGACTAAAATCAAAGCCACTGTTTCAAAAAGGGACTGATAGGAGGTGTAGACCACAGCTTATCAAATGTATGTTGGGAATTCAAACACTCACATAATTTATATAATTATATTATATATTATTTATATAATTTATCACTCATTTATATAACCCCCGGCATTGATGTTAAAACGTCCATCATCCCTGAACATGTTGTGCCACCCTAAACTAGATAGAATACGTTGTCTAAATTATCCATAACTAGCTAGACAAATGAGCATGCCAGATGCTTTTTTTGATGGGTAGGCTGTTAATGTTACGTGCATTTTATAGAATAAATGTTTTGCACTTAATTAACTAGTTAGCTCAGGGTTTCCCAAACTGTGGTCCGGAGATCCACGAGGATCGTGAAGTCAAGTAGCATCGGGGTCCCAAATATAAAAAATATTTTCCTTTTAAATAATATTTTGTTTATATTTCCATATGTAATACATTTTAGGCGTTCAGATGAAATTACCCGCAATGCTTTACCCATGCTTGGCCATATTATGCTCTGAGCAGCTCATTATTCAATAAGTACAGTATTGTACAAAGAATACTAGTGTATTTCTTGAATATATCCTAACTTAATAATGATATCACGCCTGTCACAGATTATGGACAAAGATGTCAAGAGTTAATCATTTTATTGACGTGCGGGGCAGTTACAGGGTGGTATTTGGGCCCTTTAGATTAAAAAGTTTGAGAACATATGTCATATGAAGTAGCTCGCTAGTATTGACATTACAATTCAGGATGGCAGTGCGGGCACTTTATTGTAATACTACAAGTGTCGAGCAAATTATACAAAACACCCTAAAGATCATGACTTTTAGCCTTTTAAATGTAATTAAATCTGAAAATGATTAAATTAACTAGCCTAGCTATAAAAAATTTACTCGTTCCAATGTTTTCCAGCTATTTTTAGTCTTTTGAGACAGGCATTTTATTTAGACAAAAATATTGAGGTCCTGTCGCTGTCCGGGGTCCTAAGTGACGCTACTTGTCAGGTTTTTCAATCAGCTGATTCTACGAAGAGTAAGCAACATAAATATCATCGCCAATTGACATATTTATTGTATTCTCAACCGTGCTTGTCGGCATGCATTGTCTTGGTAAGTTACCGTTTGAGATGGTAGAGTTTGCTAGTGTGTATGTCTACAATTATAACGACAAGTGAATCATCATGTAGCTTTTAGCTAATGTTTGGCCTGCTTTGTTTCATTTTCGTAGCTAACACTCATGAGTCATGGTGAACAAAGCTAACTAGCTAGCAAGTCTGCGGGGTCTCCGTGTGAATAGTTGCTACCTAAGCAAGGCAGCTAAGCTAGCCGAGGTAGCTAACTAATTATTTATGTCCATGTCTCCGCCAATATAAAACCTGCTGTGCTGGACGTTATAGTTAGCACGACTTGCTAGCTAACTACTGTTCGCTAAAACGCGACTTGATCGGAATAATACAGTAAGTTCAATTCATAAGGAATCTCATAAATGTAGGTCGCTTAGTAACTAACTAGCTAGCTACATACCACATATATATCAAAGCGTAGAAATGAATAAGTGAAGTACTGTATTATGTGCTGTCATCTTTTGAAACGTCTTGAGGAAAATGTTGTTTTCTTAAATATACGGAAGTGTCTGTATGTATTAGCCATTTGAGTGACTGTTGAAGTGTAGTATCCGCCGTTATTTTTGAAATATTTAACCTCGTATTAATATATTCAATGTGCTTTGTTTTCAAAATTTATGTGAGGAGTCGCACAATTGGCTTAAACAAAAGTTGAGCAATATTTTATTGCGGTACCCTTGCTATTTTCACTACATTTCATAATGTAGAAATAATTTACACAGTCATGCAATGTAATGTGTTTTTGTCCCCCTCCTCCTTGAAAGATGCAGTTTCACATCCACACTGCACCAGTGCTGTGCTGTAGACTTTTGCCATGGACAAGATTCTGGAGGCCCTGGTGAGCTCCTCTCACTCTGTGCCTGTGAAGAAGGCCATCGTGAAGAAGGTAGTGGAGGCTGCGGAGAAGGATGTGACTGAGGAGCAGTGCCAGGCTCTCTACAGCCTCACTGCCCGTCTCATCCTCCTGGGAGAGGATGGCTTTCAGAGGCAGGTGGGCTACCAGGTGCTGGAGGCGTACGCCCGCTACCACCGCTCTGAGTACGAGCGCTTCTGCAGCAAGGAGTTCATATCGGGGCTAATGCAGCAGGGCTACGGCCCCTGGACAGGAAGGACCCTGTCGTCATCGACTACATCCACGGCTGCCTGCGGCTGCTCATCAGCTGCCCCTCGGTGCTGGAGATCTTTGCGGTGATCCAGGTGGAGGTGCTGCGGATGGTGTGCGAGCGGCCAGAGCCCGCCCTGTGCGCTCGGCTCAGCACGATGCTGTCGGACTTTGTGCAGTGCATCCCCAGGGAAAAGTCTGCGGCCCTTTTCTGCCAGCAGCTGGTCCGGACTATCGGGTACTTCCAGTGCGCCGCCACCCAGGAGCAGGAGCTGCGCGAGTACGTCTCTCAGGTGACCAAAGTGGGCGCTTTGCTCCAGAACATCTGGAAGGCGGAGCCTGCCACTCTGCTGCCCTCACTGCAGGAAGTCTTCGCCATCATTTCTTCCACAGGTGAGACTGGGAGAAGTGCTGGGCTAAACAGCGGTTTGGACAGGGTAATAATGCAAGAACATTTTGAAGAAAGAAAATAATGTTTGTAAGTTAGCTAGCTGTTGCTTCGTTTCACTGTACAATCCACCAGTTGATCTGTGCATCAATTACATCGGTGGACTGCACTGTTTCTCTCTCTTTATCTTCTGTTGTGTGATGAAGTGAGGAAATACCCTGCAGACAATGCTGCTGGAAGCTCTACCTGACAGCCCCCTTCAGTGTTAATTTTATTATGTAGAAGTATTTTAATTCACTGTTGGATAAAAAAAATAAGAAATGACTGGAAGTTTCTAGGTTTTACATCTTTTATTTATTGGGCCTGTTGCTGATATAATTAAATCTGACATTTGTACTTCATTTGAAAGTAAATTTGCATTTGTGACCTGGTATCCAAATCTGGTGGAAATGCTACATTTTCAAGACACAGCTGAGCACTGTATACTGTATAGACCAAGCACCACTTTTCATAAGTTGTTTATAAGCATGCTGTTTTGTCTGTCAAGTTTATAGGGACTATGTGTATGTATTTTCTCATACGCTATGGTCCAACGCTTCTTGGCCGGATTGTTTGAAAAATGAACTCTTAGAAAGTTTGCTACATTAATTGAATTCTAGTCTGATCCAGACATTGGCTGAATGGGATTCCATGTGATGCTTTTATTGTTTGCCTCATCTTAAATGCAAATAAGCTCTGTAGCCAAAAGCAACCTGATATGTTGGCTTTTCCACAAATCAGTATCCTAGCTGCAGTTTTAACTAGCAATACAGCTAAAGTGACTCATATTGAGTGCTCACAAATATTTTTAGATGCCTACAATTTAATATTGGCATGTTCATTGACCATGATTCTTTCAGGACAAAAATAATTTAAAATAGATCTGCCTGCACGGATATTTTATTGTATATGTAGGCATGTCTGAGTAGAGTAATACATGTCTTTTATATTGTATATTAACATTACTTTTTATTTACTTGTTATTCTGCAATGGATCTAACTATGATACAAGAAGAATTAGATGCATTTTAAACGGGAGAACACAACTTCATGATGTTTCACACCCAAAAAAATCCTATATTATAATTTTACATCCTTATCATTACTCATTTATGTCTCATGAATCCACTGAAACCGTTGGCATCGCTTAAACTGTCAAGATTGTTGAAATGACTCCCTCTTTTGGCGCTCTCCAATTTATCTTTCATGTCGTGTGTGCTTTTCAGACCCTTCATTTGATCCTTCCATTGCACTAGCGAGTCTGGTACAGCACATACCATTGCAGATGATCACGGTACTCATCAAGAGCCTCACCACGGACCAGAATGTGAAAGACGCCTGCATGACTCAGGCCCTTTGCAGGTGATCCTTCACCCTCCCTTTTTTTTGGTCAGGCCTCTGGAACGGTCACTATGTCAGCAAAATGAACATGGACATTTTTACAATCCTTTTGTTTTCTCAACACACGTGTTGAAAGATAAAAATGGCACCTGTTTTTGTGTGCACATTTCCTTGTATGAGTAAAGACAATCTCCAGCCCGGTAGCAAACTGGCTGATCGTCTTATGAATTTGCAGTCACGTATTCTCTTGCTGTTCGCTCAGTACTGAGGAGCGCGAGAAAAGATCCCAATTTTGGTGTTGCGCGACGTGTTGGTGTTGTAACAGGAAGCCGTATTTTTTGGCCGCTATATCACTGCTCTTTTCTCTTTGATTTAATTTGCCCTCTCCTTCAGGATGATTGACTGGCTCTCTTGGCCCCTGGCGCAGCACGTGGACACCTGGGTAATCGCTCTGCTGAAGGGACTGGCGGCCGTGCAGAAGTTCACCATTCTAATCGACGTCACCCTTCTCAAAATTGAACTGGTGCGTACGCCCAGGGGAACGCGGACGACCGCCGGACAGAACCGCAGAGACATCTCGGGAAATATTGCAGTTAGGATAACTGCTGATTGAGTTCAGTATGTTCCGTGGGGAACGATGATGTTGGCATTTGGGATGTTACTGTGCTAACCAGTGATACCGTGTCTGTCCTGATGCCAATTTCAGCCGGGTGATTTTGCAGTCAGGTCACTTTGCTCTGCGGCAGAAAAGATGCATGAGAACTTATCTTCTACAGATTTTTTTTGTTATAGGTGACAAAAGTCTGGTCTGTTGGCAATCAGAGTCATTTAACACCCTCTCATACATCACCTCAATTGGTAGTGCAGGAGCCCTCATGATCCTGTACACTTGTATCTATTAAGACCGCTCTGTATTTGAGAAGCAAGTTCAAATTGCAAGTGCAGTTGAGGTTTACAGGTACCGGTACGCTTTAAAAATATATATATTTACGAAAGAATGTAATTTCACTCTCTCATAAAAGGCTGGCGGCTTGTTGGAAATCTGGAAAACGGCTAACATTTATATATATATATATATTTAAAAAGAAAAGTACATTATTTTTTAAAACCATAAAAGTATTGTTGATGTGTTACTAAATTTATAACACAAATATTTGTAGAAATGTATGGTAATAACTCTTATGGTAAACCTGTCTTAAATGTATGATTATATATTGTGTTGTGATTATATGTTGTGTTGTGTTGCATAAACTGATACCCCCCCCCATACATATAAACTGTTTGTGTGTGTGTGTTTGCCTCTACAGGTGTTTAATCGCTTATGGTATCCTATAGTGAGGCAGGGGGCCCTTGCTGTTCTCTCTCACATGCTACTCAGTTTCCAGCACTCCCCAGAAGCCTTTCACCTGGTAAGCCTTCCATCTGGAGAAAGAAATGCAATAAAACAATTAATTACTTCTTCAGAAAAAGTCATTAAAAAGTCATTCATTGTTCCTGGGTCCAGAAGGAAAACTTCAATGATCGATTAGATCGTAAATTCAGCGCAAAGTTGAATAAAAGCAAATTGACTAAAGTAGAAGAACCGCAAAGTAGAAGAAAGGGTACAGCTCTCGCGAGCGCATCTCGTTCACTATGGCCAAGGTGCATGGATGTCAAAAGCTGTCAAATCTGGAGCGGCATTCGATTATCAGTTAAATCAAGCCTGACCTAATTAGATACTGTACTGGAATGAACATTGGTATTGGAATTTATAGCATTCACAGTGGGTCTCCAAGACCAGGCTTAAGAGTCCTTTCTCTTAATGACCCCCAGGGTAAATGAAGTAACCCATCAGGATTACATTCGCTTGCATTTTGTTGAAGCACTTTGAAGACTAACACACAAAGGAGGCACGCAGTAGTATGAAAGATAAATATGTCACCAGGAGTAGTACTTGAGAGATTAGTTCTTTTAAAATGCACGCCAAGGTGGCCACAACCATGGCATTTTAGGCATATTTCCGTCCTTACATTTTTTAGTTTTTTTGTTAGACTCAGGTTGACGTATCATTTGTCCTCAAATACAGTTTTAATAAAACTGGGTCCTGATAACGATGACTTCCATTTTCTGTCCATTCACATTGACTTACCCCTGCAATATGCACCGGCAGGACAAATAATCTTTTCGTGTCGCTGTGCTTCCTGGTATTATGGATAGAAAAGGGTTCAGGAGTGTGTCATTTCAGCAAGAGGGACTTCAGAGTGCCTTCTTTAACTTCAGAGTGACTGTTCTATTGGTTCGACTCTCACTAAGATCTGCCGTTAGCCAAAGCACGCGATGCAACCGGTGGGTTGGGTTTGACTGACGCGCTGCTTCCCGTTTACCCCCTCCCCCAGGTCGTCCCGCACATTGTGCCCCTGGTGCAGACACTGAAGAGTGATGGGCTCCCCACCAGCAAAACGTTCCTGCTGCAGTTCACTGACCTCATCCACTGCATGATGTACCAGTACTCTGGGTTTCCAGAACTCTACGACAACATCCTCGAAGCCATAAAAGTAAGATGGCTCCTCAGGGAGAACATAATGTTTGAATTGTAGGCTGAGACTGGGGCAATGCTGCACGTGTAACATGAATCGTGTTGCAGGTGGTTATTTCATTACTGTTTAGAATTGTCCCCCCCGCCCTTTTTCTTTGTGGTTACCATGACGCTTTCAGGCCACTATGAATACGTGTGTGTGTGTGTGTGTGTGTGTATATATATATATATATACTTTTTTAGTTTTTTCTTTAAACAAGAATTGCACACCCTTATGCCATCGTATAAGCATATTAAGTTGTGTTTATTTCACTTCAGTCAGGTCACCAGCACAGCTTTGCTGCTCCAAACTTGCTCCGACGCTTTAGATGTCTTCCACACCTGAAAACCCCCCGTGTGACCTGATGCGACCGTGACTCGTTAGTGCTGTTCTCAGCTTGTCACTCTTAATTGCAGGAGCTGCCTAAACCCAACGAGGATAAGATCAAGCTGATTTTGAACCAAAGTGCCTGGACCTCGCAGTCTAATTCCCTGGCCTCCGGGTTGCTGAGGATCACGGGAAAGTCAGAGACGGGCAAAACGGGCCTAATTAACCTGGGCAACACTTGCTACATGAACAGTATCCTTCAGACTCTCTTCATGGCCACAGAGTGAGTCCCAGGAGTGCACTGTGTCTGTCGCTCCTTCAGGGAGATCTTTGGGGAAACACTGCGGTGTTCCTGTTGTTTTAGGGATGATTCTTGCGTCTTAAAAAAATAGATATTTTTAAAAGGCAAATGCATACGTATGTGTAAATGTATCATTTATTCCTTTCGACGAGGTTTAGTGTATGCACACTATAAATGTACGCATTGTCCTTTTCTGAGTTTATCTTTATCTGCAGTTGTAATGTAGGAATTCTGTCAAATTTATGCACTATTTTGTTGTTTTTTCTGTTTGCTGTATAAAAAATATTTATGAGTGTTCATCTTTCTCTGCAGTTTCAGGCGATCCGTGTTGTCCTTGAATCTAAATGGCTCCAGTACCCTGATGAAGAAACTTCAGCTCCTGTTCGCCTTTCTAGCACACACTCAGGTCAGACCCTCCCACAAGGCGCATGTAAAGTTTGCAGCTAGTCTGAAATCCACCAAATCTTTGAATACTCAAACCCCTTTTAAATATGGATATGGATTGATTAGTTGATGTTGACAGGAACAGAGGAGTCATTTTTTTCTTCTGTTGCAGAGAGCAGCGTACGCTCCAAGGAATTTTTTTGAGTCCTCGAGGCCACCCTGGTTCACTGCAGGGTCTCAGCAGGACTGCTCTGAATACCTGCGCTTCCTGTTGGACAGGTGACCCTGCTGGCCTTCTCTCTCTTCATAAGCCCCTTCTCTTTATTAAAATGCATTACTTTTAGAGCTTTTAGATTTTCGATAATTCATTTATTCTTTTACCAGCGCAGGTGATTGGAAAGGGGGTGGAATATCAATGGGTAGAAACAATGTACAGGCAAGAGAGAGCGGTTGGTTTCACAGGTTTTTGGTGTTGAAGAACAGGAACTGCTCGATTTAGTCCTTGAAATCCATTCTGCGCATAGAGTCGTGTTTTTGGCGTGAACCCAAATGAACTTTCGGGTGAAAAATGACTTCAATGAGTCGTAACTTGTTTTCAGATCTAAAGCCGTACCGTTTGTGAACGCTTTCAGCGCCATGTTCATTAATGCGTACGCTGTGTTGCCTGTGTCCATGATCAAGGTTGCACGAAGAGGAGAAAACCATCCAAGCTTTTAAGATGGCGAAGCCGGCCATGGCCTCCTCGGAGGCGAGCTCCAACGGCGGCAGCAGGGCCTCGGACGCGCCGCATCTCACAGAAGACCCGCTGGAGAGGGACGGGTACAAGGAAACGCTCATCGAGAAGATGTTTGGAGGGAAGCTGTCCACCGGCATCCGCTGCATGCAGTGCACCGGCATCTCGGAGAAAGAGGAGCCCTTCACCGACCTCTCCCTGGCCTTCTGCCCCTCGGCCGCCCAGCGACCCCTGGGCGGGTCCCCCTCGACCGAGGGGCCCCGCACGGAGGGCGGCGTGGACGGCGGGAAAGGGACACACCAGGGCATGGTGAGCGGCGGCAGCGAGGCCTTGGACGGGCCAGGCAAGGAGAAGCAGGCAGGGTTAAATGGGGGCATGCCCCCCGCCGATAGGCCGGGCCCAGACCCGCCCCTCTCCGTCCCGGACCTTATAAACTACTTCCTGGCCCCGGAGATCCTGGACGAGGACAACAAGTATTACTGCGAGAACTGCGCCTCGCTGCAGCAGGCGGAGAAGACCATGCAGGTGGTGGACGCCCCCGAGTACCTCATCCTCACACTGCTGCGCTTCTCCTACGACGCCAAGTTCCACGTGCGCCGCAAGATCCTGGACAACGTGTCGATCCCGCTCTTCATGCAGCTGCCCGTCCACCACCGGGCCATGTCCCTGGGGTCCCGGGACGGCAGTCGCTGCTCCTCCCCCCTGCAGGTGGACTCCCCTGACAGCGGGGAGAACCTGGCCAAAAAACTCAAGCCCTCCGGGAAGGAGGAGGCTGGTGCGGGCGGGGGCGGGAGGCGGGCCCAGAGCGAGGAAGTCCCGCCCTCGGTTCAGCCGGTGCCGTACGTGCTGAGCTCGGTGGTGATGCATTCTGGGATGTCCTCCGAAAGCGGCCACTATTACTGCTACGGCAGGAACGTCAGCGGCTCCGACGGGGGCCAGCCACACGGACTCCGCCCCAGGGCAGAAGCGGAATCCCTGGACGGCGGTGGCGGGGTCTCCCCCACCGGCCGGACAGACATGGACCCGCCAGTCTGCACCTCCCTCTCCAGCCAGGAGGCGGAGGCGGCGGGCCAGCCCGCCAGAGACTGGTTCCTCTTCAACGACAGCAGGGTGACCTTCACCTCCTTCGGGTCGGTGCAGAACGTCACCAGCAAGTTCCCCAAGGACACGGCGTACGTTCTGATTTACAGGAAGCAGGAGCTCCGGCAGCTGCAGGCAGGCAGCAGCCCCAACGGCCTGAGGCTGAGCGCAGAGCCCCCGCTGCAGAAGGAGCTCATGGATGCCATCACTAAAGACAACAAGCTTTTCCTGCAGGTGAGTGTTGCTCAGAAAAAGTGCACCTAGGGTTAGTCCAAGGGCTCTGACGAACAGTCAGGACAAAACCACATGACTGTAAGATTCGCTTGCAGTCCCTATCCGCTTTGATTCCCCCAGTCGTCACTGCTCAGGGGAATTGAGCTCTCAGTTAGACCTACCTGGTTAAATGAAGATGAAATCAACAAATCACCATTTAAAATGCCTAATGTGTGCTTTAAGTGAATTCTAGGGGGGTGGATGTTCTAGTGCATTCTGGGGCGGAAAGCTCAGGAATTTTCTTGTTTGTTTTAATTTTTAATTTTTAATTTTTTTATTTTTATAAACCTTGCAGAAGGCTAATATGAAATGTATGATATATGAAGCCAATTTTAAATGACAATGTTAAACGGCAAATTAATAATGCAAAAACGAATAAAGTATTGAGTACAATCTTCCATTGCAATCACAGAGACAGTTGCTGGTCGCTTTACAAAACTAGCTAGCAGTCGGCATAAGAACACATCCTGACAAACTAGATTGTGTAACAGTGACCATCTCCAGAGAAGATAACATGCTGTAATACAGTAAATGCCTTATTTTAATATGGTAGAAGCGATGACCGCATTTCACTGGTGGAATCAATTGGTTTAATTCAATTCACTGTTATGACGGCTTGGCTGACCTACCCAAGAAGAGATTATCAGTGCTACAGTGCTTAAAATATTGGGTGTGAAGATTAATAGCCAAAAATCCACCATGTTCTCAATCGAGGAGAACGGAGCGGAGGAGCCTCACGAGTCACATGATTTGACCTGATAATTAAACATAGAATTATGTTGAAAGGGAGTCGACTGACATGGTGTGACATCCGAGTTTAGGATAGGTGAAAGATTAATTTTCCTATGTTCCATTGAAATCCACTGCACGTATAGTCCAGTGTGGAACTCTGTACCCGTGTGAGTGCTGTAATGTGAAGCCCATTTTTTTGTCAGTGAGCTGCTGCGAACACAAGATCTCTTCACTGCCGCGCACCGCTCAACACAGAAATGATCAACGCTATTGTGGGGCAGGAATGGTAAACACAGATTCCTCTGCCCACCAGCGCATCTTAATTACTCTCTTCAAATGTTTCGAAAGCATCCAGTGGGGGTGGTCTAACCAAGAGGGCCTGTAGTTATCACTTTTCCATAATTGTTCAGTACCGGGAAAGGAATACCAGTTTATAAGCGTCACATAATTGGGCCGATTGCTTTTCTAATCCATTGCCCCAGCGAAGTGTTGGCCCCTGAGCTCTTCTGCAGTTGCCATCTGAATACTTGATTAATGCGGACCATTAAGAGTATCAGACCACGTAATGTGTCAGGATTACTGAATATTCTTCATTCTGTACATGTCGTGGGTATGTGTGCTTATAGCTATTGCCTGGAGTAAATGATTTGATATCAAAGAATGTTTTACAGTCAACCCTTTCTGCACAGTGTGCAGTTATTGAGTTTCTCCAGGACAACCTACATTAATGTAGAAAAACTGACTCACAATAAGAAAAGCTATTGGATGGGCACTTTGAGTTACCTGAATTATTCATTAACAAGGCAAGTGTTTTTTTGATGCATATCAAGCATGCATCAATTATCCCTGTAATTATGCAATCGCTCATATTTGTACTTCTGGTACTTGCGTCTCATTTTCCACATTTGTTTCGAGAACAAACTGCTATTTCTTGCATAAGAGAAAATCTGTGAATTGATTAAAAAGAGCATAATGGTTTCAAAGAGCAGGTTAGAAAAGCAGCTGAGACATGGTGGATATCGTGTGAAAATCATATATTCGTGTTGGCTATGAATATATATATTTGAATGTATAATTTTAATTTTGCTTGACTAAATTAACTAGGCTTGTGGGTGTAATGTTTATCTGTCAAACGTAATGAATAAAACAACCACTAGATGTCAGTATGACAAAAATGTCTGGAAAGAAATCGAGACCCTTGGTGGACTGTTAAGACTTTGCTGGAACAACCTCAACAACCCCCCCCCCCCCTCACACACATTGTGTCTGTCGCACAGGAACAGGAGCTGAATGCTCGCGCCCGAGCTCTGCAGGCTGCATCCGCTTCCTGCTCCTTCCGACCCAACGGCTTCGATGACAACGACCCCCCGGGCAGCTGCGGGCCTTCTGGCGGGGGTGGGGGCGGTGGGGGCTTCAGCACTGTCAGCCGACTGGTCTTCTAAAAAAGCTGGAGCGCTGCAGGAAGTGCAGGCAGCCACAACACTGGACACCACACCAGCCAACCACAGGCCCCCCAGTTCACACCGGGAAAGGTGTAAAGGGACAATAAAGAAGATGCTACCTCTTGCAATGCCAAGTGGTGGATGTTCAAACCTGCTGTTCTGTTTTGCATGTACTTACAAATTTGTGCTAAATTTAAGTTTGGCTTTTTTCTTTTCTTTTTACAAGACATTTGGCAATTTTTAAAAAAGTGTTTTCTCGCTCATTGCCCAGCCAGACAGTAATAAGACACACAAAGCATATCTAATGCAATAATTTTATACTAGGATGCAATACACACTTTTTTCTGTATTCATGAAATGAATTTGAATTGCTGCCATTGTGCATGAAATCTATAGATGGAAACAACTTTTAAACAACTTGAAATGTACATACATTTTTTGGGGTCAAAATGTGATTAAGTGCAGGTATATACGATTCTACATTTTTTAATTGCATGCTGAATGTTTAGATTTAATTTTCCTATAACAGGTTTGGGTTAATATTATTGCTAAAGATTATTGATATTACTCATTAAGTTATTTTCCCAATTCAGGGAACAGAGTTCGTTCATTATTCATTTAAGATTTTATGTGCCTTTGTAATAATTTGTCCAGATGTGACACTTTGAGAATTGTAATTTTTACAGAAACAGAGGTGGTCACACTGTACAGGGTCCATGTTTTGTGGGTCACACTACATTTTCCCAATAGAAAAGCTAAGTGAAGATTGGTTTGTCATCCCCCCCCAATCGTCTTGTTTTTATTTAATTGATTATATATATATATATATATATGTGTGTGTGTATGTATGTATATATATATATATATATATATATAGAGAGAGAGAGAGATGTGTGTGTACCCTTTTCCTTTCATAAAAACACTGATTCCTGTTGCATTGTTGCAACTTAAATATCGTTTTGTGTATGAATTTTTGGATTTTCACCCCCTCCCCTTTTACCCACCCAGGGAAACGATTTGACAGAATGATCATTCTGAAGAATAATTTTTCGGGCAAATGATTGAGTAATCATGCTGAAAAGGGTTGATTTGACTAGAAGTGTAATGCGAACATATGCTGTGAGGAATCTGTGAAAAACATTTTTTATTCACTGGACATGAATGCAGGTTCTGTCCACACCTTTAAGTACACCCACTAACCCTAACCCTGCCAAGTGACCTAGGAAACGGAAAATGCACCTGCCGTGTGTATGTGTGTGTTCCATTTTCTAAAACATTTTTGAGACTTCCAAGGAATTACTGGTGCAGTGTTGCAGACTTCCAAATATACCGGGATCCAGAATTCTACTCAAAGGACCAGAGGAATGGCACTGAAAATGCAGAGACCAAGTTTTCTGTCTCTTGCTGATGGCCAACACAATTTTAATCCACTGCTCCCAACAGTAGATCACATGTACATCTGACACAGCAGGTAGTGGTTATATTCTAAGAAATGCCATTCATAGCGTAGTTTGGTACCCAGGGAATGATGGTACAGGTCCTAATTTTAGTCCAACGACTAAAATATCCGTTAAACTAATGAAAACGCACATTAATAATTCTTTCAATTCCTAAGAATGCGGCCTCTGCCTCTATGCTTTTACATTTCTGTGAGTTTATTGCCGGATGCTGTATTTCGAAGGTAATGATATATTCCCAAAAGAAAACCGCACAGGCTGGTCGACTGTTTGTGATAGGTTATGCTAATATGCACTCAAGTCATTAGACCTGGAGCGAAACGGTGCGCTCGCAAACAAATACGTGGTTCTTCATACGTATGTTCTTGTAATAGTTTTAAAGACACTGTGCTATCAACCGAAAATAGTAAAATATGTATAGAATATCCGAAGTATATTGTTGTATCAAATGTGTCGGGAAAAAACACATTTCAGGGTACTTGGGTAAGTGTTCGTCTGCATGTGAGAATTTACATCACCATTTACACCACCACTACCACCAACAGGTAGTGAAAATAGTAACATTCTAGGAAGCATTTCATGGTAACCTGTCGAGGCGTGCGGATTCCTAGAGTTTATGAACATGCACAGTTCATCAGCTGTAATTGCAAAACACTGACAATAATTGCACAACTTAGTATTTAATCAAGATACTTCGTACCAGTAAATACGCATACACATCTTGAGGAGTCCCTCCTCTTCCCCCGTCTCCTTTTGTTGAAATTTCTCATTTCCCGCAAGGAGATGCCTCGCGCGGCACTAACTTCGGGAACAAACAAGACTGCATTCTGGTAACTGTAGTTCGAATTTCTACATCCACATTCGAAGGCTGTTGTTTGACATGCCGTCTGCGCTTCCTCGTTGTGTCCATCTTCTGAGAGGTTTAAAAGAACCAAGTGCACTGTTAAAGAAAGAATAATACATGTATGCACAACTAAACATAATTACTGTAAGCTTCATCGAGTGACAAAAACTTTGAAAACATTCACATTTTCATATTGTTCAACAATTAGGACTACAGGTCCCATAATGGTGCGCTTCGGACTCCTTGTAATCCGCCTCTCCCTCCTTCCAAGGGAAAGACGAAGTTACGCGAGCGAATCGCCGCTTCTGACTGTCAATCACCAGAAAGCAAAGGGAGTAAGACTGAAACTAGGGGGAAAGATCGGGTGTAAAGAAAATCGCAGGTCATATTGTACACTGAGTCAGTGAATAATAAGCGGAAAAGCTGGTGGGAATCACTTTGGGAGCGAACACGTAAACCGCCCCGTCCATGAACGTAAAACTTGGCGAGTCTCATTACTGCGTGCGTACACTCTGGAAAGAGAAAACACGGATCATTCTCGTGCAGAGAGAAAAAATAAAGAGAGAAGCAAAACACCACGTTCTGTAAACTACGGAATATTGCGGCGAAAGTGGAGTATAAAGTTTTATCCTTTTGCTCGAAAGTGATCGTCTGTTTTTGGAGTTTTGTATCCTGATTTCCTGGAGAAGTTAAGCGCCTAGCCTGTCGTGTTTGGAATTTCAGAGTCGGGCTTCGCAGGCAGACCTACAGCGAGGTGGGGACCGCGGGGAGGAGTGCCGGTATCTATCGCCTTTTGTAATCACAATTGATATAATAATGCGAAATATTTAGTTTTCACACACGGTATTCTAACGTTATATCGGTTGTTTTTAGGCGATCGGGAATTACGCCTAGAACAAACGTCTCCACGGCAAAGAAAAAAGCCGAGAAGATGAGCGGGGGAGATGTGGTCTGTGCGGGCTGGTTGAGAAAGTCTCCGCCTGAGAAAAAGTTGAGACGTTACGTAAGTAGATCTGTATTGATTGTGACTTTCAGTTTATAATGTAAAACATGCATCGTCCTGAGCTAACTAGATAAAAAGTATGGACCAACATAATTATTTTCTTGCCGCAATACTTCTTTGCAGCAAATCAGTGTTGACAGGAATGTTCCCAGTGAGCTATCATCCACCCCCCTTCTTTGAGCTGTTTATCGATATTCCTAAAATTCACAACAGTCGCATGCCACATGTAATATGTCTGCTCTTTGAAAGGGGGCAGAATTCATGTCATTCACGGATAAAATACAGGGTGTGCTCCAGTCACGACGAGTCACACAACAGTAGCAGGCCAGGGATTTAAGTACTGTTGCGATTTGACATTTTATTTGCATGTGGCTGTAAATCTGCTTGAGAACTGCCGCCTGTAATAGAAGTAAAACGCAAATTTGAGTAGGTGTTCCAAATAGTCATTACATCACAATGTAAACTGTTTTGCATACGTTGTTTTAAGCAGAAATGATTCAGTTTTTTCAGTTTGTGACCTCCTGTCCAAATAAATGTTTAGCTAGTTTGTTGTGCATTACAGGAATATGTAAATGTGTCTCCTGGTTGTAGAACGCAACGCTGCCAACGTTCGAACTAGGATTGACTACTGTTGTCATGTTTTCAAAAATATATGTATAAGCCTATTGGTATTGGCAAAGACGAGAATTGAGAAGCTTGACGATTATGCAATGATATTTCCATTGAGTATCGCTGCAGGTGTTTATAAACTGTCCACTCATGGTGTCCGTGTTTGCTGTGCACTTAGTCTTTGCATAGTGATACCTGCGATATGTTAACCTATTCATATGATATGTGGAAACATGTTCAGTACAGACATCCACTGGCAGAGATTGATGTCTTTCGGCTTATACGTTCATGACAAAGACTGTGAACAAATTCGCAGAATAAGGTACATCCTCATACGAATTAAATTGGGGCTGGAGGACCCAAATTTGATGAAGATTGACATTCTCTGGTAATACGTTAAACCCCCTCTCAGATGGAGGCTGGGTGTTGTGTGTTACAATTAAGATGTGAAATGAACTACCTACCATTTCCTGGTAGATTGCAATCATCATCCCTCTGCATGAATGGAGGAATTCCAGAAGAAATGGAAGCTACTACAGCTGTGTATTCCAGGTTTAACCATATTCCATGTTATTACTTACATTTTTAAAAATCTGTTTTAACAAGATAACTCTTTCTATTGATTTACATGTATTAACAGGGCAAGGGAGATGTGTGTTATGAAAAGTGGTCTGAGCATTTTTTTTTCTTTTTTCTTTTGCTGTGAAACCAGAAACCAGATTCCTATGGACATTTAGTAAAGGAACACTCATCGTTAAACCTTTTCCTTGTTGAATTAAGAGCACCCCCCCCCCACAGCTTTCACAAATTGTAATATCTTTTTAAAAATCTTTTTTGTGCCGGAAACGTTGAATGAATTTAGGGGAAAATTCTTGTCGTTTGTCGTCTTCATCTTTATCTAGGATCTTTTGATCGATCACATTTGTCCACTGTCTACAAAGGGCTTTTGTTTAATTTCAGGACATTTCAGCTGCATGCTGGTATAGATGATCGGAAATGACCTCTACCTTTTCCTCTGAAGTAATATATACCCTTAATCTGAAATGAAATCATCTCTTTATCAATTACCTCCATATTTCTTGCCAACAGAAACTGAAGTATATTAGACCCTATTTACAGGACATTGTAATTGTATTGTATTGTACTTTCCTCTTGAAAGTATTTCTGTGTCATTGTCAATCCCCCATTGTTATTGAGTAGTGTCTTGGGAAAGAGACGGTTGTGTGAGAAAAGGTCCCAGATCTCCCCCACTCCAGATTTTCTAATCACAGGCCTGTACTCACATTTTTCCATCGCACAAACAATACAGGAACCATCACAATCAGGAACTATCAGGGACTTTGGTGGATCCAGAAACGTGTCTCTGATTTATTCCTACCGACTTTGTCAGCCTTGAAGACAGGAGGAGTTGGGAAGAGTCACCCACAATTCAGTTCAAGAGGTACTGGGGTGACTTAAGTTTGAACGTGACACTGGGATGGCGTGACAAAATGGGATGAAAATAGTATAAGAATAGACAGAGATGTATTTAAAAATGGTGGTTGCTCTGAGTTTGGCATGCGATTGCATTTGGCAAATCAATGATCTACAGTATTGCTCGTTCCACCCATCGGTTCCTGTACGGTTCGCTTGGTACCTAGCCAAGAGCCTGGACTATATTTAATCATCGGAACTACATACAGGTGCGGTTCTGTTGGTGATAGATACATTTACAGAACCTGGATCTGGGGGGGGGGGCTGCTGCTGTTGATTGGTCGAGGTCAAGGGTAAGGCTGTTAAGCCCTTTCAGTCTGTGCTGTTTACTGGAAGCTTTTGAGCTGCACAGAAAGTGCTAAGTCAGCGCTGCAGTGGCACCCACTGGTGCGCCCTGTTTAGAGGGGGCACGCGGCGACTGTGATCGCACTGGTGACTGCTCTCTCCTCCCCGAAACTGATTATAGAGCCCTGTTCCAGCGGGGCCTCTGGAGTCCATTTCCCCATTCTGAACTATTTTTCGTTGTGTTATTTCTTGCAGCCCAATGTTTAATGTTTGACAAAAACTCACCAGGCCCCAATGGACCGCCCCCTCTTTTCTGTTAGCTTCACACGCTGTTTAAATAAACAACAAATTTAAAGGAGGTTTAGTTCAGATATGTGCGCATGTCTTTTAGCCGTTTTAGCCTGGCAGCTTATTTTGTACGTTGTCAGTGCCCGTAATGTCTAAGGGGCTTTTAAATGGGCAAGTTTATCATGTGACCTGAACTGGAGTGTAAGGTTGCGAGTCATTTGCGCAAGCCTCATCTACTTCTGCTGGCTGTGATTGATGGGATGTTGTCACAAGCACAGACGCTTTTCTCATGACCGTCACCAAAGTTTGGGCCAATTGCAGAATACTCCCTTACCGTGCATTTAAGGTATATGAGGAGAACTTACCACAGATGTGCATCATTTTGTGCATTGAAATCAGAAGTGGCTGAAAAAATGTTCAGCTGTGGTGTTAGATTTCACTGACTCTGCGTTTTTTCCGTAAGCATTCACAAACTTCCTCTTTCGATGTATGGCCGATCACTCTTTTCCCTTGCAACATTGCAATCAGGTGACTAAAGGAACCTCTCTGGTTTCTGACTGACATTTCAAATTGAAATGTTTATTTTCAGATGTCAGATTTGATAGATTGTGTTTTTGTGAGGGCAAGTGTAGGGTAATGGTTTCATTTTCACTTCATGTAGAGTAGTTGTTGTCATGGAAATTGGTGACAGTTATTGAACTGTAGACCATAAAGCCTGTTAAAACTATAGCTTCTCCCACTCATCTTCTGTTGCTTGTTGAGAATCTGCAGTTGAATACTATTGTTCAATTTGTAATTGATACTGCAGGCTGTTAGATAAAGAGCCTTTGTTTGCCTTACTCAGAGAATCAGCCTAATTGTTTTCCAAACTAACTATGTCAGTAGATACCCTTGGTCATGTTGCTGGCAGTGCTTTTTGACAAGAAGGTTAGTTTGAAAATTCATATTGTACTTACATTGAGCAATGAAGTAATGAATATCTGCATTGCCATGTTGTTTCTTTAACAAGTCAAATCACCATTCTTTATTTGAATGGTGAGGTTGGCACATTGAAACTGAAACAGATGGATTGATAGATAGTGCATTGATTACACAGTCACCCAAACATTTTCTGTTTCAGCTGTCCTGTTGTTGACAAGACTTGCGACGGTTCTCGTTCCATTACTGACAGAATCAACAGTGGGATAACCCATACCCTTCGGAGGATATAAAAAGTGTTTTTCCCAAAACTGATAACCCAAATCAAAATTGTGCTCTGAGGGGCACCCTGCAAACAGGTGTCATAGTAAGTCTTGGTGCATGAGGAGCGGAGAGACCCTGGGTTTTGCCATGAACTCCCCCTTGCTCCCACTCCTCCCCACCAAGGCACCCAGAAGGGAATCAGAGTTTTACATTCTCAAGAATGTCAACAGAGAGCTTGACACAAAATGGATGAGAGGAGAGGGGGTGGGAACACTTGACCCCCCAGAATGTCACCAAGTCTCAGGGTGGGTCAGGGCACTGATGAGAACAGTATCTTATTCCAATTAAATTTTTCACGGTTTCTATTTCACCCGACTTGAACCAAGACCCCAGCTGAAATCATTCACCAACCATCACTGTAAAGGTGTGTCGTCCAAACTGGAGTTTGACAGGCGTTCGGCCGATGCAGTTTCTCAACCAGCGAACACGAGACACGTCTTCTATAACAAAGAATCAATGGCTTTTTACAGGATTTGCAAAATCTGCTTAGCCAATGGCGCAGGGTTTGGTTTGGTTGTAATTCAAGAATGGTACGTTCCAAGGTGCAAACAAACAGGCTGAAGAAAAGGCACTTGAAGAACGTGCAGTTGGAAGGGCTTTGTTCTCGGGCTCCAAGAGGATTACATTGAGAGTATCCGCCTGTCCGTGATGGCTCAAATTGTCAGTTTATTGTTTAAAGTTCAATTATTATATTCTATAATGATAGTAATATATATAAATAATATATAATATATGCCATTAGGCAGATGCTTTTATCCAAAGCAACTTACAGTAATGAATGCATACATTTTTCCCGTGTATGGTCCCAGTGGGAATTGAACCCACAACCTAAGCATTGTCAGTGCCATGCTCTACCTACTGAGCCACACAGAGCCACAAGATGTTGTTATTATTATTGTTAATAATTTAGCTTCTTCCATCTGATGTACTGTAGTTCCCTAACTGTTATCTGCAAGGACTGCATACAATCTATTTATTGGCATTGAATAAAGAAAGTCTCACTCCAGGCATTCAATTAGAAATGAGTTAAGTCTTGGACAGTTTGTGGGCGGAAAGTTTACATCAATTTACATCTTATGAAGGAGTTTGGCAGGGGGGACCCGGCAAGAGCATGCTGAGAATGTAAACCATGCTTACAGTATGTATTCCATATTATTCTGTTGTGAAAATTAATGAAATATTTATTGGTAAATTTGCATAAACACACATTGAATTTTTACATAATTCAATTTTGACTGATATGTAGTTCTGAGCCCTGGGAGCCAACCCCCCACTTGCGAGGGAATAGAATAAGCAAGACGGTACACTATTCAATACAATAAAATGTGCATTGTATATATGTACGTACACATACAATGCAAGCTAGTTCCTTGAAATGGGTTGGACCATGTGGGCTTTTTTACACATTCTGCAAAACAAAAGTGCTGAAAAAGCATCAAAAAAAAGATTGTGCTCCCATGAGTCACTGTGCCACCACGTGCTGCCATTGTGACATCACTGTGTCATCGTCTTTATATGGTACTAGACAGTAGCTGAGCCAGCTCAGCTCAAACATACTTACACACAAATAGACCGAGGAGGGTGAATGGCTCAGGGCCCAGTCACTGTGTGTACACACACAGGACAGGCAGTCACATTTATGCAAATATGAAAATCAAGTACAACGGCATGCGATATTCAGATTCAGATTAGGCTTGCAAGCAAGAGTCTGAAGGCTTTGGATCAGCCTAGGAATTGGATGTTTTTTTTTGTTGTTTTTTTTCTTCTCTTCTCTCTCTCCCCCCCTCTTTCTCCCAGTGTTTACTTTGCATCCAGTATGCTGTGCATGCTTTGTTGTTTCAACAAACAATCTGCGGCTAGCAATGCATTATGCATTCTGATTGTAACATGATATATACTTAGAGCTGATCATTAAGAGCATATATATAAAGTAGACAATTTTTATTCACACCCTTGATAAAGGTGAACAAAATAGATCATATAAAATAAACTATATAAGTAATGAGCTTTATTTTATGCTCACAAATGCGGAATATTATATTCTTTAATAATGATGCATTGGCACGAACCACAATCGAACGGTCCACAAATTATAATTTATTTCCCAGAAAAATCAAGAATAACAAATATTCACACCCCTGTTATCAGGACTTTGTGGTTCCTCCCTTGGCCATTATAACAGCAAGTAGTTGCCTTCTGTAGTATCGTACGAGGTTATGGAACTTCTTGGGGGAGATCCTCAACCATTTCTCCATGCAGAATTGTTCTAGTTCCTTCAGATTCTTGGGTTGACGTTTGTGGACTGTTTTTTTGACTTCAAACCACAAATGTTCAATTGGATTCAGGTCTGGAGACTGAGATGGCCACATCAAGACATTGATCTTGTGCTCTGTCAACCATTTCCTAGTTGCTTTGGATGTATGTTTGTGATCGTTGTCTTGTTGGAAGGTCCATCTGTGGCCAAGGTGTAGCTTCCTGGCAGAGTGAGCAAGGCTTTTGGACAAAATGTCTTGGTTCATGCTGCAGTTCATGGTTCCATCTACTTGAATAAGGGCCCCAGGGCCTGTGGATGCAAAACAACCCCAAAGCATTAAAGATCCACCACCATGTTTCACTGTAGGCATTAGGTGCTTTTCAACATTACTTGCATTCTTTGGACGCCAAACATAATGCTGTTGTGCATGTCCAAAAAGCTTTATTTATGTTTCATGTGACCACAACACACGGTTCCAATTGTAGTTCAGATGTAGTTTGGCGAATTCAAGATGCCCTTTTCTGTGAATTGTCAGTTTAGACACCTTGTAACCTGTAAAGATGCCAAGTTGTTTTGGAGATCTTGAACTGTGCCCCTTGGACTTCTTTTTGCCTCTCAAACCATCCGTCTCACTTCACCAGAGCACTTGCACTTCTACCTGGCAGGTTAGCCACTGTTCCAGTGACCTTAAATGTCCTAATGATTGACACAACAGTGGAACGTGCTATCTTTAACTTTTTAGTGATTTTTTTTGTAGCCACTTCCTGATCTGTAGAGGTCAATAACCTTTGCTGAAGGTCTGATGCTTTCAGGGAGTTCTTTGCCTTTCAGCATGAAGATGGCTGACTACAGTATTTCAAACGTTTGTTTCCTCTTTTTTATACCCTAGGGAAACAGGAAACCATTGTAGGCCACTGTATAGTTCCATAAACTTCCAATGAACTTCAAATAAGTTGTATATTTATGAAGATTTGTTTTTTTGGATAAAATTTAAAAGAATAGTTAGGGATGTGAATAATCATGATGTTTTCTGGAAAAAATATATTATTAATAAAGCAAAATATGTTTTTCTGAACAATTTGATTAATATTGTAGGCATAAAGAAAAACAGTACAGTACTTGTATCCTTTATTTTATACGATCTCTTTGGTTCATCTTTATCAAGGGTGTGAATAGAAGTGGAGTCTTGTTAGGGAGGCTACCAAGAGGCCTATGGCAACTCTTAACGTTGTTACAGTCTTCCATGGCAGAGATGGGAGAAACTGTCCATGGGACAATAATAGTCTGGGCGCTTCACAAATCTTTGCTTTATGGGAGGGTATCAAATCGAAAGTCATTGTTGAAGAAAACTCACATGAAATCTCACCCACAGTTTGCCTGAAGGCATGTGGGAGACTCTTAAACTAAGTGAAGGAAGATTCTATGGTCTAATGAGACCAAGATTGAACCTTTGGGCATTAACGTTAGGTGCTATGTTTGGCACAAGCCTAACACTGCATGTCATCCCAAGAACACTGTCCCTACCATGAAACGTGGTGGGAGCCTAATGCTATGGGGATGCTTCTCTGCTTCAGGGACTGGAGCACTTTTCAATAGATGGTGCAAGATATAGACAAATCTTGGAGGAAAACGTGCTGCAGTTTGCAAGAGACCTGGGACTTGCATCAAAAGTCACATTGGAGTGGTTTAAAAACAAAAACATTTATGTCCTGGAGTGGCCCAGTCAAAACCCAGACCTCAAACCTATTGAGAATCTGTGGAAAGATTTGAAAATTGCTGTTCACCACTGGTCCCCATCCAACCTGATGGAACTCAATCAATTTTGTAAAGAAGAATGAGTGAAAATTGCAATGTCCAGATGTGTAAAGACCTTCTCAAACAAACACACAGCTGTAATTGCAGCTAAAGGTGCTTATACCTAGTATTAAGTCAAGGGGTGTGAATACTTATGTAATCAATTACTGTCTGTTTTTTATTCATAATCATATAAGAAAAAGCTTTATATTTGTCAAATTAAAAAAACTAAAATTTTCTTTGTGTTCAGTGGCAAGAAATCCCAATTAAATCCATTTTGATTCCATGAAGCAAGAAAATAAAATGTGAATACTTTTTATATTGAATATATATATATATATTTCACATATACATTAACATTTGGCATGTTCTTTGTGGTGAACACTCCGCTTGTCGCCCAAACCCTTGGTAACCTCGTCTTAACTTATTTTCTTCACGATAATTTTAGCCAGTGACATTTTTCTGAAAGTGTAGCAGAGTTTGGGATCTGCAGTAAAAATAGACCTACGCTCTGAAAAACAACATTACTATTTCTGTTAACCAGTGTCACAGAGTGCATTCAAGATTGCCACAAAAATGCCCAAAGATGGTCCTTGTGCTTCTAGCAACCAAGCGAAAGTCAGGCCAGTGAAAACAGTGCAACATTCTGCAGAAGCAGCTGTATTTGTGTACTGTCCAGAGGCGGACGGCAGGGGGTTACATTTCTAACAGAACACCGTTTGAGAGAGACGTCTCAGTCAGGGGTGTGAAGAAAAGCCAAAACGAGGCTGGGGCAGCAGATAGAAGGAATCTGAAAACGTCTGAGAAGAATTTGTTGTCAACTTGGGGGGCGGAAGGGGAAGCCCCATACATGCGGGATGCCGTTCATGTCCCCGGATTAGCCAGGGAATCTCCAGGAGGATGCGTTTCTTGGAGAATGGGTTAGCAATGGAGTTGGTGGGGTGGGGGATGCAACGCCATTCTTCCACGACAAACCTTATCATTTGGTGTTTTGTTGATGCTGGTGGAAAACACTGTCTCAGGCGGCACTCCAGAATCTTCCATAAGTGTTCAGTTTGGTTGGGGGCGGGGGGGGGGGGCACAGGGAGGAGTGGTGCAAGGCCTCTGCCCCCTTCCTCACAGGCCACTGTCCTGGGGAGTTGGCTGGCCGCTTCGTCAGGCAGGAATGCGGACCGAGCTGCGGGGTCACTGTTATTTGTGAGGCGCGGTGGAAAGGCAGCGCTCCCCGATTGGGCCCGCCCGTCAGGAGCTGCAGGTTCCTGTGCACAGCGCTGATGGCTAACAGATGACCGGAGCACGTGCTCGCTGTCGCTCGGGCCCGCCCCCCATTGTCCCTCGCCCACCTCTCTCTCTGTCCGTGCGCCCGGTGAACCAACTCGCTGAACACTCTCTGCCTTAGCCAAGTTAAAAATACAAAAATAAATAAAAAATGTTTGGGACTGCTCATCACAGCCAGTTGCACGACTGGAGCTTTCCCAGCATGCTCTCTGTCTTGGAGAAACCAGAATTCCACTCTCTAATTCCAGTGCAATCATTCCAACAGCAAAGAAAGAGAACATGTTCAAATACCTTGCTAATGACATACAGTATTTGATATCTCTTGGAACTGAAGTGGAATTCATCTGGTGCAACAAGAGCACTCTTTGCATAAACATACATCTGCAGATGCACAGTATTTTGATTCAGCCCCCAAAAATGTCCTCCGGTGCAGTACTGGAATTTGCCAGTTAACAATGGTTAACGATCGGTATGGTATGGCATTCCATCTCTAGTGCCATAGCTCCATTTACATCACCTGGCATTCACAGATGTTTTAAAATGTTTTTAAAATGGCATTTTATATGAGCCATATTGTCTTTTTTGGAGTGTCCCACCCAGTGAAAGATACAGGTAACTGCCAAAATAAAGGAAACACCAACATAAAGTGTCTTAACAGGGCCACCACAAGCTGCCAGAATAGCTTCAGTGGCCTGTGGTATAGATTCTACAAGTGTCTGGAACTTTGTTGGAGGGATGCAACACCATTCTTCCACGAGAAGTTCCATCATTTGGTGTTTTTGTTTTGATGGTGGTGTAAAACGCTGTCTCAGGCACGTGTCCAGTTGGGTTGAGATGTGGTGACTGAGACAGCCACGGCATATGGTCTACATTGTTTTCATGCTCATCAAACCATTCAGTGACCACTCGTGCCCTGTGGATGGGGCACTGTCATTGTCACAGAAGAGACTAGCAGTCTGTTTAGTGGTCTCCAGTTTAGGGAGGAGAGCAAGGTTGATTTATTTGGCTTTTTTTTTTTTTAAAGGATAATAATTATTGGAATGCTGTCAAATTATTGCGTCTATGTACAAACATATATATAAACATATATGCAGGTAGAAAAAAAAGTTTTTCCTTTGAAATGCTGATTTAAAAAAAAGTTTTTCCACTTCATTTTCTACCATAACTATCCCTGTCATGATATAATATAATATAATATAGTATATGCCATTTGGCAGACACTTTTATCCAAAGTGACTTACAGTAATGAATGCATACATTTTTTTGTATATGTGGCCCCAATGGGAATTGAACCCGCAACCTTAGCGTTGTCAGCGCCACGCTCTACCTACTCAGCCACACAGAACCACGCCAGAACAACTGTCTTACCGTGTGGGAGATTTAATGTGTGGTGGAAATGAACCCTGTGTCCTGGTGTAGGAGCCGGAGTGGGCGTGGGAGACCGGGCCGGTCAGCTGAGCAGCTGTAGCGCTGCATCTCTCCAGCAGGGTGGGGCCTGGAGCAGTCCCACGCTCCCCCACCTCCCTCATCTTCAGCAGCACAGCACTGCCACAGCTGCAAGCTCACCCTGCTTAGACTCAGCCTGAAAGCACTGTGCATTATTCAGCCTGAAATCAGTATTTGTCAGATTATATATATATTTTTTATTGTTATGAAATGTTCCAGGAGAGTAGTTTTGGAATGCTGCTTTCAGCGTTCCTACACTACAATTTATTGTATCACCTTGTATCATGGGGGGTATAAAGAAAACTCTCACACCATGAAACTTGTGCAAATCTATTTTGCCAGAGCCTTAACTTTCTCTCGACAGAATAATTAATTGCAGCTGTCCCCCTTTTCATGTTCTTTTCCCGAAAAAAAAAATTATTTCGTAGTGATGTGGAAAACAAATTGATACTGTGTAAACCTTTCCTTTCTTGGAGGACATCATCTTAATTTAGTTGTTTGTTTTTTTTTACTTTGAAATTGTGTCAAAGTTTAAATGAAAGCTGAACACGTCATTCACAAAGAATCTGTGGTATGTGTGGTCACGTGATATCGCGCCTTGACTCTTAGTAGGATGCTCTCCAAAATTGGCAGATCGGTTACAACAGGAAAAACATATTTGCAGCCAGCTCATCCCTCCCTACCCAGAGATTGGTTCCATGCTTTGTTCAGCTTGAGGAACGGATGGTGTGGTGGAAAATGTCAGCTGGTCCTTTGCCATCTTTAAGCTACATGCCACCTTATCAGTGTTCTTCTGCGGAATTCCACTTTCCGTCACAGGTGCTTGGCGTTTCAGGCAAAGGCGTTCTCCCGACCGACGTTCACATGGACAGACACCTGTCTTTCTGCCACACTTGTGTCCCAGCCTCCCCTCTGGAGATTCCGGGAGAGTCTCTCCAAGGGAGGAGGGAGGGAGGAGGGAGGGAGGGAGGGGGGAGGTGGGGCTGGGAACAAGCTGTGAAATACTGCGGCCGGCCTGCGTTATTTCTCAGGTTACCGCGAGCGAGGCAGGGCATGGCGACGGCTCTTTCTCCCCGTTGCCTCTGCAGCTGTGTAACTCCAGACCTGGGAGAGGTCTCTGTCACCCCTCCCCCCGTCCCCCACCCCAGCGACGCCTACGGTCCACAATGCATTAGGACTGAGCCTCTGGTCTCTCTGGGCTGGAACGGAGCCAGAGGAGATGGCGATAGGGAGAGGGAGGCGTGGAGGAGGGAGGGGGAGGGAGGGAGGGAGGGAGGGGGGATAGTGGGCGAGGAGCTGGGTACGGGGTTACCAGGTGGCAGATTCTCTCAGTGAAGGGGCAGGAGGGAGAGGAACAGTGTGAGCGCAGACTGCACTTCCACTCCCAGAGGAGAGGAACAAGGACGGGACCTCCACTGCTCTCCGCCTCTCCCACTCTCTCTCCATGAACTCTCACCGCTCCGCCTGCTCGTCCGTTTCTCTCACGCGCTCCTACCCCGTCCACCCGTCCCTCCAGAATGGTTCGGTCGGCCGCCAGCCTCTGCTAGGGAAAGCGGTGGACGACTTCTAAATAACAGGCCCCCCCCCTCCGATTCTTTCTTTGTCTGGAAAATTTGCTCAAACTCAACAGGAGCCCTCAAGGTCAGTAGAGACTTTCTTTTCCCCTTTAGTTTAGTTTTATTTCGTTTTGTGCTCTTTGGTGCAAATGGACTCAATTGGGGTGGGATGACAGTTCCTTCTGATAAGTTTCTGGCTTACGGAATGATAATTTGATATGATAGCCACATATGATATTTTGATATGATAGGAGTGAGGAGCGCACTCCGATTACCGGATCAGCTGACGTTTTCGTGTGTCAATTTTGTGCTGAATCTGAAAGCCGTTCAGATCGCCTTTAAATACATGGGTCCCACTTTTGTTGAATTTCTTAGCACAGGAGGCAACCATGCACACAATAGCAGCTCCAACAATGCACTGTAAGCATGGTGGGCGGTGGTACACGTCCTGGAACTTCTCCGCCTCACATCTCAAGTGTGAATTTTTCAGGTGGCAAAACAAAGTCGTCGGTCCCAGTCTGAATCTGGAGCCCCTGGTGGTAGAAGCGGGCATGTGGATTTCACACGTACAGCTGGTACAATCTTTCTGTTGTTTTTGTTGTTTGTCCCATCTGTCCAAGGATAATTTGAGTGTGCTTTTGTGCCCTTGATTGTCGATCTTATTAAGCATTGTACTGGATGCACGAACCACAGAACTAAGGGGGTGTTTGTCTGGCTTTGGAAGAGCGCAGAAGAGACGCCCCGCTCATGTAACACCAGTTGATATGTGAATGGAATGTGTTGAATTCTAGAGACGCGGCTTTGACAATTTCATGTGACTGTGTGTCCGTGCTGGGGCGAGGGGGGGGGCCTTGTGAGTAAGCTGCAACTTTGGCTGAAACTTTGGCCTCGTTCTGGGACCAACGGAGGAACTGAAGTCGCTGGTAAATAAAATGCTGCTCCCTCGCCACAGAAAGATCAGGAGCACAGCTGGAGTGCAGTGTTGTGGTTCTCGCCACTCTCGTAAGGAGTGGAAGACACCGATTCTCCAGCATGTAACAGTAGGCCATGCCTCTAGAACCATCCTTCTGGGAAATCCTTCTGTTTGCCATTCGTGGCTTATGTGCCTGCGAGCCTTTTGGAACGAACGGCCATAAGCCATACACAGAACCTGCGCAGTTATCGCCCCCATTATTAAGAGGAAGCGCTGCCTTCCTTCGTATGGAGCTACCTGTTCTTATTACCCCCGAAGCCGTAAACAGGCTCGTTTAACATCTCCGGACGAATCTGTGGAAGAGGCTGCCACAGCCTTGAGCTCCAGTTTACCATCTGTTCACGGACACGGACTAAGAGACATGGGTTTGCAGATGTAACACCAGGTTTGAGTGGAAGAAACCATCATATACAGTATAAAAGCGTGTATGTTATGTATGTTTTTTGTTTATTGTTGTTGCTAAATTGGGATATCCCATTTGTCCGAGGTCTGGGTTTTCCTTTCACCCTTCAAACGAAGGGAAACGCGCTCGTGGGCTGATCGATAAGGACAAAGCGAGAAGTCTTAACAAAGCGGAATGATGGATTAAGGGCAAAGAACAAAGAGCCCAGCTAATGGTGGGGAAGCACTAGAGCGGTTTCTTTTAAGGGACCCAGGCTGTGTGCCGAGTCCAGTTTGAGGCTACGCGCTCCGTAAACACGTACGACAGAAGGACACCGTAAGGGTGCCGTGCGACTTGTTAACCGCACGTACAGTTTGTACAGAGCATTGGCTGCTCCGTGGCACCCTCGTTTCTGAAGGAATTCACAGGCGCTGCTGGGGGCATGCTGTAGCCATCTGAAATGTATCTCGAAGCGCTCTCGTGTCCAACTTGGTTTTGCTGTAATATAAGTAGGTCCTACGCCGGCCCCACAACAACCAACATATGCGATGAAGAAATATGACCCAGGTGTGAGCCTCAGCAATGTAAACACTGATATACGGTGTAAGGATTATAAAAACCATCGGAATATAATCACCTTTTCATCAAATGTTGTTTTCTGTGTACAGAGCATACTACCCTTTCCCACGTGTGTATCTTTTAGTTCTAACTTTTAGACAAATTAATTACGATGATGTTGATTTTATATCTACAGTTGGCAGAATCATTTGTAGACTTTTATGGTCTCCACGCTTTCCCCGTCGGCTGAAGTTCCATAAGTGACACTTCGGCAGCAACATATTACAAACCCCCACAGAAAATCCACCGTGGACCAGAAGTGTTTATCCTGGTTCGTCGACGATGCGTGTACTGTTTGTCCAGCAAACAAAGGAAATTGGTGGACAAGCAGCATGCTCTCCTTTTGGGCCAAAACGTGAAGACGCAAGTGTGTTTCATTGCCTGGTCATTGTCAGTTATAGATCCCACAGCTCTGTTTTAATTTATCCGTGATGGCGCATGCATTGGATTGTGACTGGAAGTGAGGAACCGGGTCACAGATCAATACCCATTTACCCAATGTGAAACTGCTGCATCTCCCCAACTGCCTTTTAAGAGACCCGTGGATATAGCCCCCTCTCTACCACCACCCTGTGTGAAAGGCTCTAGGATTGTTCTCTGAAACATGGAATCACAGAGGCCACGTTAGGTTAAATGAGGGCACGTTTATCGATGAGCTTTTCAGCCATACGCATTTTGACACACGGAGCAGGCTACGTGCGTCTGCCCTTGCACCGTACACGATAAATGTGTGGTGCGAGGGCAGAATAAGATATAAACTCGCGTGCGTGCACACACCTTGCACACAGTGTGTGTGTATAACCTGTGTGTGTGTTTGTGCGTGAGCGTCAGTGTGTGTACAGTACACACATTATATCAGGCTTGTGTTTGTTTGCGTTTCTTATCTTCGCAACACGCTGGGTTTCATTTCCTGTTTAACCTTCTCTTTCGCAGTCATCTTGCGATTTTTTTGCAAAATCTCCACGGCCTTCGGCGACAAATGAGATTTTGTAGGACGCGCATGGCCCCCGTGATTGAATTATGCGGGCCCGTCCGCGGCTCTGCTGTTTCTTGTCACCGGCATGACAGAAGGCCCGGCCCTCCAGCGGGCGTGTGCCTTTTAAGGCGGAGAAACGAAAGAGCCGAAACTGGCCCGCGATCAGCGCGGCTCAGGTGTCCCTCGCCACGCCCCCTGACTGATTCCCTCTCGAACACTTTTGGCCGAGAAACCCTGGGGTTTGACCAGCCTGGCTTGCGTTCAGATGGCTTCAGTTTCATGAATAATGAAGTCTATGGTAGTGCCGGAGAACAGAAAGACTAGATGTTCTCGTGTTTTTCTTGGCGTTGGCACCCTCTGATAGTTTATTGGTTGTGTACCTCCCCAGGCATTGTAGTGTTGGGCGCATAGACAGGTAGTGCAGGAGAATAAATCAATGCACGTTGGAATCGTGGATCTCCTGGAAGAAATTTGTATGGTGATGTTTGAAGAGTCTCTCTTTTTCCATGAGGAAAAACAGGAACTTGTTTATGACAATGCTGAAAGAATACAATTGGGTCCAGACACACGCACACACTCTGTCACGTACACACTTACACACACACACACACACACAAACCAACAACATACACACCTACCCCCCCACACACACACACACTCAAACAACTCCTACACACTTATTCACAAACACACACATGCATGCATACTCTCACTCACTCACTGTCACACACACACTCAAACAACTCCTACACACTTACGGATGCATACACCCGCACTCGCCCTCTCACTCGCACACATGCACACTCACCCACTCACCCACTCACACACGCTCACTCACTCATTCACAAACACACACATTCTCACTCACCCACTGTCACACAAACGGGTGTGTGGTGGGGGGCGGGCGGGGGTGGCGGGCACGGGTGCTCTCTCAGTGGAAGCACGCTGTGGGGGATGGGATATTTTCAGTCCATTGTTTCTACTTCCTGTGGGTCAGGGGTTATTGGAGCAGGGTGTTGGAGGCAGGAGTGGGAAAGCTGACAGGAAAGTAGCCAGACTGCACAGAGCCAGACACAGGCACCAGCAGCACGCCCGTCTCTCCCCTCTGCTAAACGGCACAACGAGGTAAACACGCGCACGCACGCCCTCACAAACCTCACCGTGTGCTGCTAGGCATTCTTTTTGAACACTTTCTTCTGAATTTGCTCTGTCGATTCACCAGCGACGTGGTCTACGTTCTCATCAGCAGAGTCGATCCCACGAGGGTGATGCGAGCGGTTAGCCGCCTTTTTGTATAGCAATGCTAATCAAAGCCCCTGCACCTTTTACCTTCAGGGAGCATCTACACTACGTTTTGTGGAGCGTGTGTATTTTATTTCCGAATAAATTTCCTATAATATTTATTTCCCATTTCCCGGCGAGTGAAAATTGAGTTGGTTCGGCTCCGTGCGCGGTGGGGCAGGAAGCTGGTGGAGATGCGCCGCCTTGTTGTTATGTAATGCGAAGCCAGCGCAAGTGCAGCCATTATGAGGGTTAGCTTGTTGTTAGGAGAAGCTCCTATTTTTACTATGGTGCACTTATATTTGAGCCCGCTTCCCATTGCAGAGGCCGGATGAGCGAAACAGCAGAGCCTTAGGTAGGAGTGACTGAGTTTTGTTTTCTTCTGTTCCTCTGTTTTTCGGAGTGTGAAGAACTCAGCAGGCATTGACACCGCAAGTGTAGAGTTTTGTTACTAATGCTTCGAACACATTTGCTAAGCATGTTAAATGTGCACTGCTCACTGCAGAAGAAATGCAGCCTGCATTTTCAATTTAAAAAAAGAAAGAAAAAAAAAGAAACTTTGTTTCATATTGTTTTGGCTAATTGCTAATTGAAATGAAAACAATATTTTAAAGGTATATCATTAAAAACCTTTACATTTAGCCTATGAGAAAATAAAACAATTCAGCCTGCATATCAGCTATGTAAGGGGCATTCTTGCATGTGCTTTGTACGTCTAGCTAAACATTTCCCCATCGGTTATTATGAAATATTAGATTTTCAGTACTTCTAAACTTTCAACTTGGAATTCATTTCAAAACCCAGTAAAAGTATTTTCAGTCATATTTGTGAAATAAGTAATTGAGTACAACCCTTTTTTCTGTCATAAAAAACTCCCAAGTAAACAAGACACATAAACAAAACCATCAGTATTGCTGCACGTTCTTGCACACCGATGAACAGATGCTCTTTTGCTCATTTTGTTGCTTTTCTTCCATTGGGTCATCCGTACGTTTTATCCATTAGCCATTGCTCGACTTTCGTGCCCATGAAGGCGAGCGAATGGAAGCCAAACGCAACAACGTTGTCGGCACTGCATCTTTTGTAATCTCTAACCTCACCTCTGACTGTTGCTTGGAAATCAGTCACGAGTGTGTTGTTGATGTACCGTGGGGGGGGGGGGGGGTTCAAAGGCATGCCCATCAATACCACAGTGTCTGGCTGGGTCACTTCTGCCCCCATGCTCTGGTTCCCAAGGGTTTCCAACTGGCAGCTTAGTCCGAATGTCACTCAAATTGTGGCATACATGAGGGGGGGAAAAAGCAGTGAGTGGTACCCATGGCCATCGGAACTCTCTAAAATTGTACATGCCCTGATGAAGGCATTCTAAGCCGACACGTGTGGGCTTTAGTCCCAGCTTCTTCGGTCATTTGAACTTTTCCTTATGTATTTGTCCAACCAATAAAGGCTTTCAACTAAACGTCCAAGTAAGCGTGCCTGGGACTGTGCATGGCCGTCTGGCTTTTGTCGGTTTTTTACGCTGTACATGCACAAGAGCTTATCGACCTGGCTTTATGCTCCTGCGTGGGGTGGGATTCGGTGATCTTTATTGCAAGTCGCTCTGGATATGAGCGTCTGCTAAATGTACATGTCGATGTAAAATGTAAAACATTCAGTGCTTCTCTTTCGAAAAATGTGCGTTTGATAAACTGTGACTTTGTGAATGAGAATTATTCTCATTCTGTCTCTGCAATGCATCCCGTTTCTGCAGAGTCAGGTGATTTACACTGGGCAACTGATCACAATAGTCAGTCAATGTCCAGTGTATGCTAGTCTGACAGCTGGCAGGAAGATCATAATAAAAAGAAAAATAATGAAAGAGTGGCCTAGATCAATGGGAATAGTGGTAAATGCGGCATACGCTCTATCTGTTACGTGTTAGTGTTTATGCTGTTATTTATAATAACATTACAAATGTAGTAGCCCAGGGGTTCCGGTTTCTTTCAAAGAAAAGTCTCAAATTGCATAAATGACTGCAATGAATATTCTTGGAAATGTCACGGTATTGCATACATAATTTCATATTTAGAAATGGGGGTGTAGGGGTAGTCTATATTCAAATAGAAAATGTGAAATTTGATCTTCCTCGTTGGGTCAGTCAGTAAGGGGTAGGTTGGGGATTCCGGGTACACTGCGGACCTTTGCAGACGTTGTTCGTGCCCCGAACGTATCCTCTGGATCTTTCAATCCAAGTTATAGGCTATGTGGCATTCTGGGCCTCTCATGCACGAAAGGCACATGCGTTTCGCATGTGTAGGTTGGCATGCAAGGGTGGGCTCGATTGGTTAAAGTCACGAGGCCACAGGCTCCCTGCTGGGGCCCTGTTGCTCAGAGATAACTGTGCACCCCCCACCCCTCCCTCCAGCTTCTTGGTTACAGCCCCGGTATCAGATCTAAGGGTCAACGTGACAGTCTTCTGAACACACCGATGTGACAATGGAGGCAAAACAGGAAATTTTTTGCCCCAGCGTGTGCGTTGGGAACAGATGACCAGGAAGATAAAAAATTTAAAAAAAGCCAACAAAGTGGAAACTTCCAATGAGGCTGTTTCTTTTTTCTTTTCTTTTTTTAAACCAGGATTCAGAAGGGGGAAAAAAAAGACCCAATTTCCTGGAAAACGAAGCTCACAGGGCTTTCTGAGGAGCACCAATACAGGCCCTCCCCCTTGGGCCACTGTCTAACGACAGACGGCCTCGTCCGCAGCCTCGCTTTCGGCCCACGGCTGAGCGTAGCGCGCAGTTAATGTTTAAACACTCCCCCGGCCCCCCAGTTGTTAATACCTCATCCGCTGCTGGAGTTGAGCACAACTGTTTTTGGACTCCCTTTGTGTCGTTTTGCATATCTCTCTTGTGAAATAAGAAGGGGAAAAAAGGCGATTTGAAGATGTTTCCCGGACTAAGATTGGCCTGTTCCATTCCTCTGCAGTGTTCTGTTCATGCCTATTGATCTCTCCACCACACTAATAAATGATGCAGATTGACCCCTCCGGCTGATGTTCTTTGTCCCCACCCCCAACGGGGAAGAAAAAAAGCACATTAACAACAGGAAGTGGAGTAGTAGAGCAGGAGAAGGGCCCGGAGCCAGAGCCTGCTCCCGTGTGGATGGTCACCTGCCGTTACCCGCTGCACCAGAGATCGGTTCACTGAGCACGTGCGAGAGGTAAGGGTCGCTCTCTCTCCCCCTGGCGAGGATTACCGGCTCCAAGCGGGACCGCGTCGGAAACTGTGCTTCTTTCTATCTGGGTCAGCATCGCTTAAAACGAATCGTTTTTGACCGGAGCGCGGTTGTTCTGCTGCTCGAGCTCATGGTTCGGCGGTCACGCGTCACCTGGAGTGCGGTGTGAACCGCGCGGCTGTTGGGAGGGGAAGGGAGGGCGGGGGGGTGGGGGCGCTTGGTGGTTGATTCCCTCACTCCAGATGTCCTCTGCTGGAGATCAATACCCCGAAGGTCAGAGCCATCAGGTGTAGCCCCTTATGTGGTGCTCAGTGAGTCGGGCGGGGGGGCCGCTCTCCCGGGAGGGTTCGTGGTTTCAGTCCGGTTAGAGTGTCAGACAGACGGAGAGCGGGGCACTCAGAATGCATGTAATCAGTGGCAGAGATATTTTTGCATGTGGTTTTCTGGTCTGTATTGAATTGAAGAGAGAGCAGTTTATGTACAAGAGGCCAATGCAAATGTGTGTGTGTGTGTGTCTTTAGAGGAGAGCAAGCCAATGCTACACCTTCATAGCTGTTTATCCCTGTTATCTGAGTGAAACACCGTTTGTAGGCCAACCTCTGCCGATGATAATTTTTTAAATGCCTTTTACAATGTCTGGAATGTTTATGGTGCTCGACTTTTTTTTTTTTTTTTTTCTTCTTCTCACTGGAAGGATCTGTTTGTAGTTCAGGTCCATAGCAGTGCCCTGAGTCAGAGCTGAACCAGTGACCTTCCAGTCCAGCAGCTGCTCAGCGCTCATGAGACCGCGAGGTGTCCTGTGGTCTCGCTCTCGTGGCTCAGCGATTTAAATAAGCGTGGAGTAATTGGAGAGAGATTCCGAAGGAATTAATCAACACCAGAATGAGATGCTGGGTTGCCCATGAGCGCTGGTCTGGAGTCAGTTTTGTGTTTTTCTTCCCAATGGTTAAGGTTCGGATTTGAGTAGAGCTAGCTGGTCTTGTGTCGGTGCTTAGGGGCGACTTCTCCCTTGAGCGGATTTTTCAATGCTCAGCCATGAAGTAAATGAGAGGGAAAATAAGGATTAAGCAGCGCGTTGAAAGTGACCGGTGTGCGACGAGAGGAGTTCGAAAAGGTCGCCCTGTTTTTCCTGTGGCCGGCTCTTTTCCTGAGCGTCTGCTGTTCGCCGAAGCTTTGAACCGCTCGTGCCCATTATGCGCCGTCCTCGGTGTTCGCCTCCCGAATGTTATTTCCTTTAGTTATGGTCCTGACTTCCTGTGTCGGTATCCTGCCTCAGGTCCGCTCTGAAATGGCCTGAGGAAGGACGTCACAGGACACACACACACACACACACACAGACGTGTAACGGCCAGTCTGCCTTCCCCTATTCCTGCCCTCTTACTGAGTCTTGCCGGGTTAGTGCTCATTTTTAGTCCGACGTGCAGTAGACGTGTGAGGCAGCACTAAGACGTGAGGGATTTGACAGGAGGAATGGGGCGGGGCTCGTCACAACAAAGTGAAAGATCGGCATGGGAAGCCTCGGCACAGTGAGACGTACTGTTTCAATGGGTCTGGAATGATAGGTCACGCCATGCTAGGGTGGTGCTACAGGACCCCCAACCCCCCAATCCCCTCTCCATCCAGCTGTAGATCGTAGAGGTGGGTGTTTCTCTGTGGCCTTTGCAGGCTCTTTGCACTGTGTGTGGGCTCCACAAGTGTTCCCCCCCACCCCCAACTCTTCTCATCACAGCCAGCGTTTTGGCAGTGCACCTCAGGTCAGTACAGTTGGATCAGGAACCTGTTTATTTGAAACACTGGCGCACCGTTTCGATCAAGGGTTCGTTTGCAATTCCAAGAGCGTGCGTTGGGCTTTCGGGCCAGGGTTTCTCTTCCACTTTGTCGGGCAGAGGCGTTGGCTTGCATCTCGAGCATGGGACAGGCAGGAGCAGGTGTGCGGCCATCGCTCTGAAATTCATCCGTGTTCATCTGTCACACTGTTTGGAAATGTTGATAGTGTTAATACCTCTCTATGGAACTGCATGCATTCTCACTGGACACCCTTACAAAGCTGATATTACGATATTAACTTAATATTGACAATATATTTAAAAGTAATTCACAATGGGGCCAACTAGCACTTACATACCAGTCAGTGTCATTTCATGTGTATATGTTGCCAAAGGTGTTGTTAAACTCAAAACGGTGTGTTTTCAGAGAAAGTAACTGCTTTGATGAACGGTTTTATTTGTGTGCAGAGTCGGCACGTTTTTTTGTGTGAGTTTGTATAAATGAGAAATTAACAGGTTTATCGAAACTTGACAATAAAGTTCTTCCTCCGGAACAGTCTGAGCCAGAGGTCTTGAGACCGTCTGAAACGCTGAGACGGTCGTGCGAAGATTCCCCAGAAAAATAAATGTAACATTGAAGTGTGGTTGACCATGCGGTATGCAGTGTTTACATAAAGTGGTGTTGCGTGATGCTGCGGACGATTTGAATGAAAGTGAAGTTGATATATTTATTTGAAATGTTCCACATTGAACATTTCTGGAAGTACCAATGTGCGTGCCTTTTTCATCAGTTGTGCGAGTGGAAAGGTTTCACGCGAGGGTGTTGAGAGGTGCACATTACGTAAGAGAGCGGGACTTCCCCCGTCCGTGGCAAAGCCGGTCAGCTGTTTTTGTTCTCTGGACAGTGCGAGACAGCCGGCTGGTATGACGCAGGTCAGGTCATCACAAGCAGTCTAAAACCAGGGGCTGAAGGGACGACACAGCAGACCACCGTTGAACCACAGGGGGAAAGAAAACACGCGCTCCATGGTAGAGGCCGCCTCGAATCCTCAGAGAAAAAAAACAAATTCTTACCCGAACCAATGCTCCTCGGGCTGAGCTTCTCGTCAGTTATGCAATGCCGACATTTCTGAAATATTTGTGGTCAGCTTTTTTTTTTTTTTTTTTTTTTTTTATAAAAGATTTTTGGGCAGAGGTCACAGTTGTGAGAATCGGTTGAAAAGAGACAGTTGAAAATTAGTATTCCCAGAAGTGTCCGTTGCTCCGAGTGTCCTGTGTTTGGATGCGGGAGCAGGTGGAGATGTGCTGACAGTGCCGGGCCGTGCATGCTCTCCTGCGCGTCTGATTTCGTGTCTCGGGGAGAGAACAGATCACCGCGCGGGCGAAGTCAGGAGGAGGGAGAGATCGCGCTCAGACTCTGTGTTGAAAGGCAGGAAGATCAAAGCGGCGACTCCCAGCGCAGTCGCGGGATAAAAACTCTGAAAGGTACGGCAGCCCCTTGGCGTTTCCTGATCAAAAGATTTTGTCGCTTTCCCGGGGTTAATCGAAGGACACCGTTTTGTGTCCAGCCTACATTTGAGGTGGAACAGTTCTATGGGGTGGAACAATTATGTGAGTGAATAGGGAACTCAGCCTGACCTGGAAGGGCAGTTTGAATATGCCTTTGAATTTCCACTGGAATGGTGTGTTGGTTTTTCTGATACTTTGCTTTGGAGCAGTTTAGAGCAGAATGATGCAGATTTGAACCCCTGGCTTCTGTTTGTTGTACCCTTAAGCGAACCTTCTGCAGTGTCAAAATTGGGTCAATACTGGCCCCACTGACGTGTGGACCTATCCCATTGTTTTCCTGTATTCAGTGTTGTATTTTGTGACATTTCTTTATTCGGTGTGCTCGATTATTATTGCAGTGATGTCTCGAAAACGTTTTGTCTGTGAAAATGTATTTCATTTTCAAATGGCAGTAATCAAACCCTTCATCCAGTTGTTCAGAGACCGAAGGGATTACAAAGGCCATATTGACATTGAATTCAAATGAATTAAATTATTGGTAAGTCTGTAGGTGATCTGTATATTAAGTTCCTGATTGAAGTGATATCTATTGATTCAGCAGTGGAGGTAGTAAATTAGTTCACTGGTTAACTCACTGTTCTCCACCCACGGATAGTCAGTCCTAACTTTTAAAACTGCTTGTTCGTTTTCCCAATCAAACATAGTTTATTTGCTTTATAAAAAATGATTGTGAGAGGCTTACATTTCTTCACAGAAACTGTGCATATGTACAATATATTTTTGTTGAATTTCCCCCAAAGACTCTGCCAGATTTGTTGTTTTTCTTACAGGGCAGTACAGACCATTCCAAAGGAATCTAGATAGCAAAGAGCGCTGCAGTCAAAATAACTCCCATTTCTAGCCACAACTGTCATTTCCTGACATACCCCGCGTCCTATGATTTTGTTTGGCCAGTACCAGCTGGCTTATATTCCTGGACTTTTCTAGCTCTCCGTCTCTCCCATAGTCAGAAAAAGGCTTTATCCACATTGATTTTGTTCTTTTTAAACGGTTTGTATACATTTTTACATTTTAAGCATTTAGCAGACGCTCTTATCCAGAGCGACTTACAAAATGTGCATTAATACATGGTAGGAACAATCATAGTTCGCGCAAGTGATCAGTGCAGTAATACAGCGATAGACATCCTTGCAGGCAGCTGCGTACCAGACCTGTAACACTGGGAAGGAAAAGGTTAGTACATTTTTTTTATTTTTATGAGGAGTAAGCAGGGATACATAGTGTTGAGCAAGTAGACAGTGGTGATGACAATTAGCTAGAAGTAAGAATTCAGTGGTAGTGAAGTCTGTGTGAAATGTCTGTGTGAGAAGATTCTTTCAACAACTATGAAATAAGCAGGCTTGGGCAAACCTGTCAGCTGTATTACATTATATGAACAGTATATACAAATATAAACAGTATACACTTCAAGCGAAATGGCACTACCCTTGATTTGAATGTTTTCAGTCCTTCTCTCTTGATCGGGTGAGCATGTGGAACGTGATCAGCTCCCTGTTGCAATCGACCAGTCAGGCATACAGTGCCACAGCAACCCTGAATGCCCTCATACCCGCACTGTCTTGTGAGTTGTATCACAGTGGAGGGGCTCCAGCTCAGGGACATTGGGATGAGCGGTGTCCATGGCAGCAGTGGGGTCATGGGCAATCGCTGATGTGTGGTGTGGGGCAGGGCAGCCCCCCCAAAAATAGTGTAGGTGGCTCAGATCCTCAGTTGCGTCCAGCGCACTGCCGCAGAAAGGAGAAGAGGAGAGAGCTGGCAGTGTAGTGTAATGGTTAGGGAGCTGTGTAAGTCGCTCTGGATAAGAGCGTCTGCTAAATGCCTAAAATGTAAATGTAAACAATAAAAGGAAGGGTTGTGTGGAACGTACGAGCGGGCCACTTGCACATCACTGGACATCAGAGTTTGCCATATTTCAGAAGCGGCGCATTCGGATTTAAATATAGCACGGCGTAAGAATCCGCGACATTTTCGGATAACAAAGAGCGATTTATGCGAGCGGCTCGGCGGAGCATAGAGGGACTTTTGTGCCTCCGTCCCCTCGCGCGCCCCTCCCCCCGCGCGCTCTCCGTCACCAAGGCCACTGCAGACGAGATTCTGACGCTCTCCGCCATGCCTGTGTAAAACAGGCCAGCCTGGGGACCTTTTGTGTGACGTTCGCCAAGCTCATGCCCGTGTGTGTCACCGCTTTGTTTTTGGTTTTTTTGACTCGCACATTCGGTCGTTATGGACGGACCGAGGCGACGCAGCGCTGGCACAAACACGGCAACCTGAAAAGCAAAGAAAAGCTGGCGCGCAAATCGTTTTTTTTGTTCGGACTATTGTTAGGCTCATTATTGATTTTCCCCCCTTTTTCCCCCTCTCCCAGTATCACTTGTCTTCCTCATCCGCATTTTCATGCATTTATGCTGCTAGTAATTTTAAAGTGCTCGTTGGGAAGGCAAGTAACTCCCTGATGAGATTGTGTCCGGTGTGCTTCAAAATGAGATAAACTCCCATCCTGGAACCCCGTACTATGTATAAAGGCATTACGCATTGGCACTTGCTTGCAACAGTATATTTAGCACAGCATTGTCTTTTACAACGACGTGTTGATTGTGTTACAGCCCATTTTTGTTAGCCTTTTGCCGTTCATCTAGCCTTATTGTGTGCACTATGCTGTAAATTGCTCTGGATAAGAGCATCTGCTAAGTGACTGTAAAGTGAGGGCAAACTCAGACCAATCTCCTTTAGATCGCTGAACGCCAACGAGCCAGTAAAATAAGTTTACACACTTATAATATACACATCAATAATTTACCGGGATTTATTTATTTATTTATTGCTGTTGCGCTGCAATGCTCGTCTTACATCGGATTCCAAACCAAAAATGTTCCCGTAAATATGGCGGCGAAACCCCTGCGTGGCAATTCCCTACAGAGACGTGCACTCTGGCGCCCTTGGTCGTAAGCCGGTGTGTCGGCACGCATGAAGTGGGTGAGCTGATGAGTTTAAAAACAGCTCAAGTGCCACGGGCGATAGCTTGCGCACGAGCGGTAGCTGGGCGTCGCGCAGGGGATCCACCGGTTCACAGCGGGGCGTAACAGAGTACGCAGACAAACACAGGCACGCCAGACAGTGAGGGGTTGAGGGAGAGATGCGGTCACCATGGGGCTCAGGTTACTGGGGGGTGTTTGTAGTGGTGCTTTTCCCACCCACTGGGGCTGTCCACCTGATGCTACCTCTGCCAGCCCCTTCTCTCTCTATTCTCAAACAGTAGATTTATTGGGTCTTAATCTGAATAGTAAAAAAAGGAATGTATGTAAATTCACATTTTACTTTAATCCTCACAAACATTGGTCGGGCAGGCTAATAGATCTTGGGAAAAACATATATTTTTTTGTCAGCGTTATTACAGTTGCAGGTTTGTTATCACTGTCATGGGTATTATGGTATCGCCGGTACTTTTCAGCTTTGAACATAAGAACCAAGTTATTCAGCTAAGCTCTATCTTGTTTTGTTTTTTAATGTAATTTTTTATTCCTCTATTTTTGAATACGTAGTCAGTGAGCCAACTCTAATTAGCTGAAATAGAACATTTCAAACGTTTATCCAGCAGGCTAAATGAGTTGCTTTATGACACTGATATTCAATCTGTCACCCAAATAACACTTGCTTGAAACTCTCATCAATGTCTGCGGATCCTCTCTGATCTGCTGTGTGGTGCTAGTAGCACAGGGGTTGTGTTTGTTTTGTGTCGTGTTATATGACGGGATCAGCAAAGGCTGAAGTCGACTTTTGCTGACGTAAATATTGGTCGGTGGTTCAGTCGGTGAAATTCAGCTGCTCTTGTTGTAGTGTCAGCCAATATCTAATTGCTCATTTATTTGCTAACTGTGGTAGTAGTTAAATGGGTTTCAGTGTCCTTCCGCCAGCCTCCCTGGGGTTTTATGGACAGCATCCACCTAATATCTACCAGACAGCCTTCCTCACAGGGCCACAGGCCTTTCAGAAACTTCTTGGAGAAACACTGCAGGCTATTCATATTAGCAAAAAAAGAGCACCTGTCACATTGCCTACTGGGTAAAGAGTATAATCTGCCTCTACTCTCAAGTCTCTTGCAACAAATGTCAGGTAGCAGCTAGGCTAGTCCTTTTGTTTCTGTAAGGTCCTTCTCCTTCCTGGCCAAACAAAATGCCATGGCTTATGGCACCTAGGGGTAATATGAAAATAAAAGTTTCAAGGTCACAGCTCAAAAAAGAACAAAGTCTCAGTTTAGGGACACCCTCCCCCCTCAGTAAAAAACAGGAAACAAAACAATCTGAGACAAATGTGACACATGGGGTATGAGTTTGTATGAGTAAGCTTGGTATGAACCAGTTTGCAATTATTACTGTCTTACACATTTTATGAATATGAAATATTTATAGTTAGCACATGGCACAGTACATAAAAATACATTAGTGTGTTCAAGGATTTAAAAAGTGACTGCATAATATGGGCCATAACAATATTTAGGCTATTGTATTATATAAGCATTCCACTCAGTGGAATGGAGTGCGGAGATTGGCCTGTAATTTTGTTAAGGAGCTTTTATTCGCGAAATCAGTGCATGGTCATGGGGCTCCTGTACACCAGAAGGAAGTTGTTTGCAAAGACGGTGTTAATAAGCAGCACAAGGCCTCATGTGTGGCATCAAACACAATTCATTTGTTCGCCAGTTTGCACTTGCAGCCTTAACAGTCCAGACCTGTTTTTCTGTGTCTTTTCTGACATAAGGCATAATGAATCTGGATTGACCTCCTATTTGAGATGTGTTCAAAGTGCATCAGGAGTAACGGTTACAGCAAAAGGACTGTGCAGATGGTAGGCCTTAATGGTTTGCGTGAGAGCTGCTGGTACAGAAGTGCACATTTCCAAAAAAAAAGAGGGCCTGGATTGCGAGAAAAACATGTTCTCGTTCACAGTATGTAAAAGCCATTAGCTGCAGCGCTTGTATTATAGCAACAAAGCTGACCACAAGATCTCGAAAGCCTTGGAATCTGCAGTTTCGCTTTCCCAAAGCCAGCCCCCGAAAAACAAAGCAGAACCTCTCTTTGTGTCAGGCAGGAAGGGAGTTGCTCCGTCTCATCTGGGCTTCTGCAGCCTCTATAGCAGACACGGGGAAGATGGCTGGCCACTTCAGTGCGGCGAGGAGCGGCGGAGGCAGGGAGAGAATGTGTGGTGTTGGCGAGACCTCTCCCGTTTGTGATGTTTCGCTCTCACTGCGGTGCGACAGTGAGGAAGCCTCATTACAAGCTCCTCCAGGGTATCATCTGACTCCAGCAAGGGATTCATTTCATAACAACACACCCCCTCCCCTACACACACACACCCACACCCACACCCACCCCCTCTTAAATATATGGCATGTTGAAGCCAGTGGTCTGTGAATCTGTCAGCAAAAAACCCCCAACTAGAATGCTGATTATTACTCCTCGATTACGTGCAAATGTACAAGGGCCTCCCTCGTGTCTCCCGGCTGGAACCTGAGGCCTGTGCCTCCAGCTGAAGGTGGGTGCTTTGCAAATGGATGCTTGCAAATGTTCGCAAGTGATCCTACAAGTGTGTGTGTGTGTGTGTGTGTGTGTGTGTGTGTGTGAGAGTGAGTGTGTGTGAGTGTGTGTGTGTGTGTGTGTGTGTGTGTGTGTGTGTGTGTGTGTGAGAGTGAGAGTGAGAGTGAGAGTGAGAGAGAGAGAGAGAGAGAGAGAGAGAGAGAGCATCTGAGAGCGCTTGTGTGTGTGAGCACATGTGTTGTGTGGAGAGCGTGTGTGAGTGTCCCGGAGTGTGTGTTGTGTGGAGAGCGTGTGTGAGTGTCTGCGAGCGTGTGTTGTGTGTGGAGAGCCGGGCACCATGGGGAGGAGCAGCTGCCCAGACAGGGTTCTCTGTCACAACATGTTCCACCGAGTTTCCCCTCCGCACAAAGACAGCTGGGCACACAGATGTTACGTCCATAGTAGGTGTTACACAAGACCGTGAGAGCAAAGAGGTGTGGGCAGCCTTGCGCTCCACACTGGCCACTCTGAAACCCAAGTTTACACGACTGCATTTAATAGTGTTACAGCAGTGTAAAAACTTGAAGAGACTCAAATAATGAGTGGGTGCCCCTCATTAGTGATTCCCTCTAAGACAGGCCATCCAAACTTAGTCCTGGTCCCTTAGTCCAGAAACTGGTTTCGGTATCTTCAGTTTTGATGAGTTTCTAATTGATCTCTAGTCATAATTAGTCATTTGTAATGGTCTACCCTTTTGTCACATTATGTGATTGTGCCATGAAGAAGTAATATCCAATTTTAGTTTAAGCAGATTCATCAGATCCTTCCTCTGACAACAAATCCATTTATTGTCTTCAAAGTGCTCTGGGCCAGTGCCTTCAGAAAGAGGTTTGGTTATCTTGATTGAGATTGATTGATTAATTGATTTACTGGTTAATAGATTGGTGACATCACTCTAAAGCAGGGGTGGGCAATTCCAGTCCTGGAGGGCCGGTGTGTATGCAAGTTTTTGTTTCTACCTATTAACCTCTCTCGATTAGCTAATTAGCTGGATACGCCAATGCTGATCCACTTGTGGATTAGACCACAGTAACGTGTTTCATATGGGAACACAAGAACAGTCTTCAGCTGTCATTCATGGGCTTATCAAGAAATTTAGCTAAAATGTCAGGTCACGTAAATGATTGGGCTAATTAAATAATTAAGAGCAGAAGTTGGCATGAAATCCAGAAACGGATACGGCCCTCCTTGCCCACCCCTGCTCTACAGTCTGAAACGCTGAAAGCATTGACCCCCTGGCCAACAGTTATCCGTAGTATAGTATCTGTGAGTGTGTAGAAGTCTATATTTGTCCTTAAGCACACATATAGAATTGCAAGTACAAGGAATATATCAAATTTTATGAATGCCAACTCATAGAAGAAAGCTAAATCCAACTGTGTTTGGTCATCGTACTAGAGCATAACACTGAAAAGCTAGGCCCTAAAACAGGTCTGTTCTTTTCAGTGTTCAACTCTGTGTTCAATGTTCAACTCTGTTCAAGCCTGTTGTATGCAAAAATGGATATGTCATAATGTCATGTTAGTGTTTTCGTACAGCGTGTGTCGGTTTTTTAAACATATGGCATGAAAATGGCTTTGCGCGCTTATCAAAACGCATTTATAAGCGCCGTTAATCCTCCGTAATGCGTGTCCTGCTACAAGTGAGTAGCCCCTATCGATTTGCATAAAATCCAAGCGGAGAGCAGTGGAAAGTGATTAATGGGCCAGCGGGCTTGAAGACAGCAAGATGTATAGTGGAGAGCACGGGTGAGGCACCAGCCCCGGCGGATGATGTCATAGGGAAGAGCTGTGGGCGACAGCTCAGAAACGGGCCTGTTTCGCGGAGCCCACGGAGGCCGGGCAGGCCAGCCCCAGGGGCGGGGCTGCTCTATAATTACTCTCTGGAGCTCCTCAGCATTGTCGACCTTTGACCCCCAAGTGAGGCCATGTTTGGAACGCGCAGACCCCAGGCTATTCCTGGTCTGCTCTTTGTATCTGACATCACCCTCATACCCAGGTCTGCCACCGTAGACCCTTAACAAACCTGGGACAATCCACCAGGAAAAATCAAGGCCAGTGTTTGCGTTGAGCTCATTTGTTTATTTTTGATTTTATTCGATTTTGCTCCGGTTTCTCAAGAAAGGGCCCCACAAAAAAAAAGTTGTTTGTTTTTATGCAACAGAATTTGACATGCAGTTGCAGGTTGTGTGATGTCTTGTAAGGCGCTTTCTGAAAAACACCAGTTTGAAATAAGTCGTGTTGGCGGCCAGACATCGGCGTTGTCTTTTTGCTTTCCCTCTGATGTTGCAGGATTCGGCAGCCACGTGCGGAGTTTAAGCACAGTGTGCCTGAACTCCGTTGCAAAGAAGTACACGTGGCTTTGTTTAGCCTCGTTGTGGTGGGGCGTGCTCGGTATCCAGTCAGGCTTAATTCATAGCTTGATCGATGCGCTTTGCAGCAGTTCTCTCAGGACTGTGAACCGGACCAAGATGAGCTGTTGTGGTTCTCTGCCACTGTGAAAGGTCCTTTAAAAGACAGGGGCATGTGCAGTAAAAATGTGTAACCTGTTACATTCCTCACAGGCCTCTTCAGGACATTTATAAATGCAGGAGGTCACCCACCCACTGCGAACGCACACGCACGCTTTAGGATGCGATTCTGCTTCGCAATAAAACTGCTTGCTTTAGGGAATACCAGGGATTGGCACATCAAAAGTATTGTAGCGCTCGACTACTCTGTGGATTTTAGAATGTTTTATATTCAAATGTACAGGGGGAAATGCGTAAGTTCCCTAATTAGGCTGTATCAACAATTATGCCGTAGCTGAAATTGAAGTCCAACATTTTACTGAATATAGGTATATTTGTAATAGTCAGGTATTTTATAAATATGCTTCACTTCGTATGATTTATTTTGATAAGAAATCTCTCTTAAATAAATGCATCTTACTAAGAAATGCTGCTGACTAAGGCAACATTACCAACATTGCATCAATCTTCCTGCAGCATTCAATTTCCTGTAATTTATTAGTTAATTTAGCTTTGCTAAAGATGAATTATGATGGGTTAGCAAGATCGATTATTTTGCTACCACATCAAACTTAATAGATGAAAATGTACCTGTTAGCTAGCCGACAATGGTGAAATTAATGCTTGCAGTGTAGTTGTGCAGTGATACAGTTAAACATTTGGGGTCGCCGACTTCCCTGTCATGGGAATTTTCAAGTACTACGGACTTCAATGCTGAAGCATCAGCTACTTTATGGTGATCTTTCCCAACGGGAAACAACATAACGCAGAACTGCACACTACAATTCTTTTTTTGGGGGTGGGAAATTAAACTAATGCATTACCTTCCCCCTATACCCCTAAAAACATATGAGACCCTCCCTCTCAAAAAACACACGACCCACACCAGCCCCAATAAATATAGTACAATACATATAGTACGGTCCCAAATGCAGTCGACATATTCAAGATATTTCATGAATGAGCCATTTTTGGTTCCAGGTTCCGGACCATAATAAACCATAATCAAATCCACCTCTCATGATTATAATAGAAACTGGTAGAAAAAAACCAAGAAAAATATAAGAGATCCAAAGCTGCTTGCTCCTGTTGAAGCATAGTATTGTCTATACTAGCAAGAGTGCATGTTTGTTTAAACGTGTCATTCAAAACATGGACAGTTCATAGATAGGCATAGTTCAAATATATATAATTAGTTTGTTGACCTGTTTTTAAGGCAAACAATACGAAATACACTTGCTTATACATGCTTTCCATAGCAGCAGTCTCTACAAAATACAGTTTTCCCTCCTGATTAGCGTGATTGGCTGTGCGTCCACATTTTATGCAAAGTTATGTGGAGTGTGAAGATTATTTGATTCCCCGGAGAGTGCGAGGCTTGCCTCTGGCATTGCGTGTCTTGTAGCCATGCTGTGCAACCAGTTAAAAACAATGAGCTAAAAGACGTACCACCAGCATTGTATTTCAGGCCTGCTATAAATAGCGGGTGTTGTAACAGGAGCGTTCTCTGCCTAATTTAACTTTGACGTTGGACTTGACATTTCAAGCCCACGGTGACTTCCAAACAAACTACGGCAGCGCGGAATCTACGTTCCCCCGAATCGGGAAGTCAAAGCAGACCAGAGAGGCGGCGTCTTCATTCGCGTGCCTGCCATTCCAGGCTCACGAGGGACGAGGCCCAGTCAAGCAGCCCGTCCAACGGTGGCTGGCATATGAGCCTGGGTGTATTTCACAGTTACAAATGACTTAAGTGTCATTTTTTGAAGATCCAATAAACAGCACCTCCTCGGAAAGTAATGGCTCCCTGTCCAGGTCCCGAATGTTCCTATGGCAACAAGTACCCAGTCTGCCTAAATTTGGCACTGATTACGAGTGAGCTGAAGCATGGAGGTTGATGAATAAAGTTCAGTGTGAAAACAGCCTGTAGGCCTACAGCATATCTGTTTCAGAGATCAGAACGGCTCATGTAGAGCACTGGTTCTTAAACATTTTCACCCAGGGACCCAAATTAAATGTTCCCATCACAGAAGAAAGTCAAAGGTAAACTAAATATTTGTGAAACACACACACACACACACACATATATATATATATATATATATACACCAATCAGCCACAACATTAAAACCACCTGCCTAATATTGTGTAGGTCCGCCTCGCTCGTGCCACCAATACAGCTCTGACCCGTCGGGGCATGGACTTCACAAGACCTCTGAAGGTGTCCTGTGGTATCTGGCACCAAGACGTTAGCAGCAGATCCTTTAAGTCCTGTAAGTTGCGAGGTGATGCCTCCATGGATCGGACTTGTTGGTCCAGCTCATCCCACAGATGCTCGATCGGATTGAGATCTGGGGAATTTGGAGGCCAAGTCAACACCTTGAACTCTTTGTCATGTTCCTCAAACCATTCCTGAACAATTTTTGCAGAGTGACAGGGCGCATTATCCTGCTGAAAGAGGCCACTGCCATCAGGGAATACCGTTGCCATGAAGGGGTGTACTTGGTCTGCAACAATGTTTAGGTAGGTGGTATGTGTCAAAGTAACATCCACATGAATGCCAGGACCCAAGGTTTCCCAGCAGAACATTGCCCAGAGCATCACACTGCCTCCGCCGGCTTGCCTTCTTCCCATAGTGCATCCTGGTGCCATCTCTTACCCAGGTAAACGACGCACATGCACCCGGCCATCCACATGATGTAAAAGAAAACGTGATTCATCAGACCAGCCCGCCTTCTTCCATTGCTCCATGGTCCAGTTCTGATGCTCACATGCCCATTGTAGGCGCTTTTGGTGGTGGGCAGGGGTCAGCATGGGCACTCTGACCGGTCTGCGGCTACTCAGCAAGCTGCGATACACTGTGTGTTCTGACACCTTTCTATCATAGCCAGCATTAACTTTTTCAGCAACTTGTGCTACAGTAGCTCTTCTGTGAGATCGGACCAGACAGGCTAGCCTTTGCTCCCCACGCTCATCAATGAACCTTGGGTGCCCATGACCCTGTCGCCGGTTCACCGGTTGTCCTCCTTTGGACAACTTTTGGTAGGTACTAACCACTGCATACTGGGAACACCCCACAAGACCTGCCGTTTTGGAGATGCTCTGACCCAGTCGTCTAGCCATCACAATTTGGCCCTTGTCAAAGTCGCTCAGATCCTTACGCTTGCCCATTTTTCCTGCTTCCAACACATCAACTTCAAGAACTGACTGTTCACTTGCTGCCTAATATATCCCACCCCTTGACAGGTTCCATTATAACGAGATGATCAATGTTATTCACTTCACCTGTCAGTGGTTTTAATGTTGTGGCTGATCGGTGTATATGTACACAATGGGACAATGGGTATAAAAAGTATGACATTTTTCACATTTTACTTTCTTACTTCATGGAATCAAAATTGATTTAATTGGGATTTCTTGTCACCGATCAACACAAAATACTCTATAATGTCAAATAAAAAAACAACAACTCTGAAGCTTTCCCTTAATTAATTGCAAATAAAAAACAGACAATAATTGATTCCATAAGTATTCACCCCCCCGTAATACTTGGTTTGCATATTTACCAGCTTTGCACATCTGGACACTGCAATTCTTGCCCATTTTCCTTTACAAAATTGCTTGAGCTCCATCAGGTTGGATGGGGGCCATTGATGAACAGCAATGGTATCTTACCACAGATTCTCAATGAGATTTGTTTGGGCCATTCCAAGACATTGAATACTTTTTATACCCATTATGTGTGTGTGTGTGTGTGTGTGTGTGTGTGTGTGTGTGTGTGTGTGTGTGTGTGTGTGTGTGTGTGTGTGTGTGTGTGTGTGTGTGTGTGTGTGTGTGTGTGTGTGTGTGTGTGTGTGTGTGTGTGTGTGTGTGTGTGTATATATATATATATATACACACACACATATACAAATGCATATGTACATACTTATGTGTGCCAGAACCAAAAGTGTTTACCTAATAATAATCTCGTCTGAATATAGTATTGATAGTGTTAATTACTTGTTATTGTTAAATAATGTTTGATTCCATTGTAACGGATTAATTACTTAATTTTTGAGAGGTGACGATTTTGAGTATAGATACCGTTTATAGATATTGTTTCACCTCCTTGTGACCCATAACAAACCTGTCAGTCCCAACCCATAGTTTAACAGTCAATGACATGGAGTGTCTTTTGGAAGGCAAGTTGAGAAACAGCTTCTACTGGGATCTGATTAGGATTAGACAGGCTTCAGTAGGACTGACCCTGCGGATGACAGTATTTCCGACCCAGATTAGTGGGAAAAACCCCCCAGCACAACTGTAACTCAAAGCAAGCTCTTGGCTCTGCTTCTCAAACCGTGAAATGAGCAACTTCGTCATGAAACACTTAAACTGGCATTTCGAAATATTCCCATGCAGTTCCATATGTTTCTAATGAAACATTTCTAAACAAATCCTCTTTGCCTGAATAAACACATTATATGATTTAGGGAGGGAGAAAAAAACAAAACCAACTATTTGATATTTATATAGTATTGTTTTTTTTTTTTTCCCCTGAACTGTATGTGACGTAACACACAGCCTAAACATGTATCCTCTGAGTTTTCCCATCTCCGAGATGGCACTGCGTACGTAGCCAAAGAGTGGAGATGTTTGAGAGGAGCTGTAATGGAACAAAGAGACCTTTTTGTGGGGCAGTCGGGTCACAGTGAGGAATGTGGCGAGCGCGGTCGCCCTGCAGTAACCCTTCTGCGGGGCCCCCCCTTCTGTAAACCCCCCCCCGCCCGTCCGAGTCGCACAGGGGCCGTGCCCCGTCCCACTGTGTCAGCAGTCCTCTTTATCGCCCGCGGGGCCAGATGGGCGTGTGATCCCATTCAGATGGCGTTCCCCGGAGCCGTGCTGAGGGCCGTCTTAACTCTGGCAGCGCTCCAGCGCCACGGAACCCGGGGGGCTCGCCGTGCCCCAAACACCAACCCCCTCCCACCCCACCCCACCCCTCAGGGCTCCCGTCCCATCCCAGAGAGAGCGCACCAGGGCCGGACAGCCCCGCCCACTCGCACGTGGGCCGAGGCGTTTCCTCCACGCGCTATCTCTCTCTCTCTCTCTCTCTCTCTCTCTCTCTCTCTCTGTGTTTGACGAAAGTGGTCTCGCGGGACAGAACAGTAGTGGAGGGGTCAACCTAATAGGAAGAACCTTCGGGTTGGAGGTGTACTTTGGCAGCGGATCCAGAGATCCAGGTAGGTAGAGCGCGATAGCCGTGCCATACCTTATCTTATCTATACATACAGCTAGTGTATGCAGGCGCATGGCTGAGCGTTCCTGAGTGAGCAACACTAATGGAACGCTTGGCTTTCTTTTTTTTTTTTGGCCATGTGCTGCTCTATAGTGAACCAGAGGCCTTGTTGTGATGGCAATAGAAAATATCTGGGTCAGCTAGATTCCATTAGATGTGCTGATGGTTTCTCCTCATATGTACGCGGCAGGATTGTAAGCCCGTTGGGAATGAGAGCAATTCAGGAGCGGTATCATCAGGGTGAGTTATGTCCATGTTGTACGTCAGCTGGAGCGGCAGCCTGCCCCACCGCCACACCTCCGCCAGCGCCCTCCCTCGCTGATACGGACCGTGCGCAGACGCGCTTCGCATTCGCTTGCCTGTCGTCTGTCACATTATCAGCCTCTCATTGTGTGCTACGGAGGCGGTCTGCTTTTATTTTTTAATTTTTTTTCAGTCCCAGATCTAATTTCGTATGACTCGCCGCGCGATTGGCTTCTCCACGGAAACAAAGGTGACGCAATGCCCGGGGGCCGAGGGGAAAAAACGGCAGCGACTGTCTGACGCAGGCCTGCCGATTCGTGGACCCGATGACTGCCACCCCGGCTCGCATCTCTCGAAAGAGGCAATGCGCCGCGCCACTCCCGAAAGCCTTTGGGGGATGTGGTTTCTCCCGGCCGCGGAGGCTACTAGCCTGACCCGAAGTCGCTCACCATCCGAGAGGACCTCCTCTCCCGCTCTCCTGGGAAGAAAGACCCGTTTGTTTCATTTCTAAAGTGCGCCGGGGGATAGAGCGCCGTGTCTTTCAGTGCACGTATTGTGCGTATTGTGCGTATTGTGCGTATTGTGCTTCTGCGATAATGGCGAGTGCGCCGCGAAGGTGAACGCGGCGATTAAAGCCGGGCCGAAGGCGTTCAGCGGGCGGCCCGGCCCCTGCCCACGCTCGGCTCCGTCTGACCGCCCGGCTCTCGGGCCCGATGCGTCACCGTCTTTGTTGGCTGTGTCACGCAGGCACACAGGAAAGGTCAGCCCCGTGCAGTGTTCGTCTGCCCGGGAGATTAGCTTTCACAACTGCGTAGGTCGCTCGGCGAGGGCTCCTCCGCACGCATTCAAAGACGCACACAACACAAATTGACTCCGCGTCGATTTAAACCGCCTTTTGAATACGTGAAAAAGGAATCCAAGTCATTCGATTGGAGACACGTGACCCTTACGGATTTCATGAGTTTCATGTCAGCAATGGAATGTGCCTCACATATCTGCCTCCCCCCCCACCCGAAACCAAATAAACTACAAACATTCTTGAAGGGTTAGTGCCGTTTTGTAGTTTTAGGAGTTATGGGTGTGTGTTTTGCTTTCACATCCATTCTTCATACTAGTCATCCTGCTCCTCTTGTTTGTGCCTTGTGTTCGTGAGGCCCCACCCCACCCAGCCTTGCCGCTGGCCTGCACTAGCCAATTCAGGCAGATGTTTGGAGCCCTGGCCTGCCAGTCAGGTCTCCTCTCTCCCATTAGCTCCGCCTCTTGTAATTTGAGCCGCGTCTCCCTGATGAGAATCTGAGCCTTAAGTGCTTTGTCATGTACTGGAGAAACTCACAATTCCTTTTTCTCAAGTGCATGGGCTCAACAGCGATTACCATGTGCGAGCAGAGAGGGGGCGAGCTGCGAGTGGCGAAACACAACCAGGCCTTAAATACTTAGTTCTCCACCCCGCGGGGCTTCCAAATTATTGGTGCGATTGCTTTAGTTCACATCACCCACTGTGCACAGATGAAAACATTGACATTACCACGCTTGATATTAATGCCATTCCAGAATAACATGGTTCCCGCTGTTCCTCTGAATTTGTCCACTCGAGCCATGGCGCGGCGCATCGCCGTGAAGATGGTGAGGAGGAACAGTGGCGGCTGGCGTGGAGACCTTCCCAGACGGATATTGCCTGGTTGTGGCTTCATTTGAGGGGGCTAGGGGAGGGAGGGTGTGGGGGGAAAGACAGGCTACAGGGCCTAGCTACGGGGACGGCTTGCTCTGGAGGAATTTTCCATGCGGCGCATTCCAGGCGCGGAGGGGAATGCTGGTGAAGTTTGCGTACAGCTCCTGAGCGCGCCGTGCCCTGCTATCAGGGCTGGAGACCGCCAAGCAGACCTGTTTTGATTGGCGGTGCGGTGCGGCCCGGTTCCCGCGGCTGTTTGTTTCTGTGGGTTCAGCCCCTCGTGTTTGTTGTCGAGATGGGGCAATGCTCCCGAGACTAAGCTTGGCTCGCCTACAAAGAGAGCATAGCTGGAAAAACAGCTGAAGGGAAGAAAAGCAAAAACGCATCACGTCATTGATCCAGTTAAAAAAGAAAATAGCAAAGCTTTGGTTTGCATTCCTCGCAGAGCTGCTAACAGGCGCTAATGTTGACAGCGATTTAAAAACAAAAAACATGCCTGCAACACGCACACAAACAGCACACAGACAGGGTTTTAAAAAAGATTTTATAACGTTTCAGCGCTGTGTTTGTTTTTTTCGCGCCGCGCTGCGGCCAAAGCCAGAGCCTCCGCCCCTCGACCCCCGCGTGTTGAAATCCGAGGCAGCCGAGCTGACAAACCCGCCAGTGGCTCTGATTCAGCCAAGCAACAAGTACAGCGGTGAGTCACCACGTCCCGGTCTGTGGATGTGCGAGAGTGACTGTGCTCTGGAGCGGCCAGGCAGCGCCGGCGGCCAAACCCGCCATGAGACTCCCTCCCTGGCTGCCCGCCGGCTGCTCAAATCTCCCACAGCCCTGGCGCAGCGGGAAGACAGAGCACTACTGTACTGCTGCCTTCGAGGGCACATTCTGTCAGGAAAGTGTATCGAATACCAGTTTCCTTTTAATTGTGTCGAAAGATTATAGTTATAAAGGCTGTAAAGACTTGAATGGCTTTCGTTTTTGTCGCCGTCCACACTTTCACACACATACGCCGAGCGTGAGAGTATATACTATAGGCGACGTGCTGTATCGATACACCGTTCTTGTAAAAGGCCTGCGCTGCTCTATTGCCACTTGCAGAATGTAGGATGAATGAGATGTAGCCGAAGCTGCAGCTTCCCAGCACTGATGTGTCACTTCCATTGGTGCGCACAGACAGTGGTCGGTGGCAGTGATTCTGTAGTGAGTGTGTAGTATAATGGTTAGGGGGCTTGTAACTCAGAGGTTGCAGGTTCAATTCCCAGGTGGGGCACTGCTGTTGTACCCTTGAGCAAGGTACTTAACCTGGACTGCTTCAGTAAAATATCCAGCTGTATAAATGGATTGTATGTAAAGAAATGTAAACTGTGTAAGTCGCTCTGGATAAGAGCGTCTGTTAAATGCCTTAAATGTAAATGTAATGTAAATGAGTTAGTGGCTTATGTGGGGAAGGTCAGGTGGACCAATAGGATAGTCCATGAAGTGTGTTTATTTCAAATCTGCTGAGCTGGTCTCCGCTGAATTGTAAACGTACAGGATATAAAAAGGAGTTTTGGTTTGCCGTGATTGAAGTGACGTAAACAACCCCCCTGTGGGCTTTTTAGACTCGTGTCTTCGGAAGATTAAATCGGTTTTTTAATCGTTTGCCGATGTGTCAGTCGGACATCCAGTCGGCCTGATAAAGGGCCAAAATGCGCTCACGCCATTGGCCTGAAGAGAAAGGCCTTCACAGATGCGCCGGATGACTCGGAAGAAGAAAAGGGCTAGGATGGAGGCTGATGTTAGCGCAGCGGGATTTCAGTCCATCGTTACAGTCTGATATGGTGGTGTACAGTACGTAAAGAGTGGCTCAATCTCAGCTGCAGCTCATGTTAAAAGGCACCATTTTTGGGGATGCTCTGTGGATTGCGCAACATTGGGGTCACGCATGCTCACTTTTACCGGCCGCTCTTGTTTATCGGACAACGCTTTTAGCGGTGTGTTTAGAGAAACACATTTTGGAACCCACGCTAATTTTAGCAGTAGTTACAGCCGAGGGCCAAAGTCCAATTGATCCAATCCATCCAATTCCGTGGAAAATACACGTGTGTCGATGTCAGCTTAACACGCGTAGCACTCTCATACAAAAACGCTAAGAGAATGGATAACTAGCACCCTGTGATATGGAACCTGTAAGTACAGTGTGCTCATTTGGTCGCCACTCTTATATTATGTAGCCTAATATTTGGTTAGCGTAGTTGCGCTTATGTTTTGATATCCGCTTGCTCGCCCCGTGCCAGCTGAGCCACCGCAATGAACTGGCCATAAAGTAACTCGAGAAACGGAAGTACTTCCTGTTTTAATTTGTAGCTTAATGACAGATTTGATACTTTGTAATATTCCTCCGGAATTGAGCGTGTTTACAACGCTGACATCGACTACTGTTTACTCAGAAGAACTCGAAGCGCAGTCATCAGGGAAAGTACATTTATCTGTTATTTGCATAAGACGAGGCTTTCTGGCTCTATCGTATATTCATATCGGACCAAAAACAAATTGACATCACTGTACCCAGCTTTTGTGGCGGACTGGATAGTAAGTATTTGGAAATCTGATCGGGAAGCTGTTTGGTTGGGCATGCCAAGCTAATAGGATACCCTCATAGGGCAGACAGGTTAGTTTTCTAAAATAACTTCGGTTGCCCCTTAAGAAAGCAGCGCTTACTTCCTGCAGTGTCTCTCAGTAACGTCTCCAGGGCTTCAGTTGTGCTTTGCGATGACTGATTGATGAAAATAACACAACTCTCAGTGCTCTAGCATTCAGTCTGCCCTCGACGCGGTTATTTTTAGCGTCCTTGGCTTCACGTTGTGGCATTTCTGCTTTTTGTTGAACTCTTCCACAGTCTGGACGGATCTGTTTGCGTCATCTCTGACTTTTGGTCCGGTGCTTCTCTGTGCACCCTTCAACGGCACCGAAAAGCCTGCGCATTGTGTGAGGCGCTTTTCACTAGCTGGCCTTCCGAGTCGAAAAGCACGTTTGTGTGACGAGCGTTGACCGCGCGTCGCCGAGAGGCGACTCTGTGGAGGAGGAACGTCCACGAGGGCGCTGAAGTGTTGACGCATTAGGGGCTGATTGGAGAGCAAAGGGCGAGTGGGCCGTCGGAAAGTGTGTCCCGCGAGGTTGCCTCGGGATCAAGCCGCCATGTCTCATCATCACCCCCCCCCCTTTCCTGTCCCTGTCCCCCCCCACCCCACCCCCCTCCTCAACAGGCATGGAAGAAAAGGTGGTTTGTTCTTCGCAGCGGCCGTCTCACTGGGGACCCAGATGTGCTGGAGTACTACAAAAATGACCACGCCAAGAAACCCATCCGCGTCATCGACCTGAACCTGTGCGAGCAAGTGGACGCCGGCCTGACCTTCAACAAGAAGGACCTGGAGCACAGCTTCATCTTTGACATAAAGACCATCGACCGGGTCTTCTACCTGGTGGCCGACACGGAGGAAGACATGAACAAGTGGGTCCGGTGCATCTGCGACATCTGCGGGTTCAACCCGACCGACGACGGTAAGCGCAATGCATGCTGGGAGTTGTCGCACACCGACACGCAACCTCACTGCCAGGCCCCGCATGGGAATCAATAGAGGACGTATCGGTGCTGCAGGGATGGGAATAGCAATCCTATCGCACACATAGCAGTTTGTAGCCAGGTGCCAGCTCGACAAGAACCAGGTTAGAGGAAACTGACTGTTGGTATTAACCTGCTCATGGTAACTCCTGGAGCGGCTCAAAGTGCTGTGCATTAGGAATGTTATTTCCATCCCTGTGACTGTGTAGTGTAAGGGGTGGTTTCCACGTGACTACCTTCCGATTTGCATGTCTAATCATCATCTTGATCTCCTCATCTGAAGGTATCACCTCGAATGATAAACACCACCACCGCGGCTTACTCGCCTCCACAAAACAAATATTGGATAGGCCGCATAAACATCTGTTCATCGGGAAGGTCTGTTTGTTTTGCCTCACGTTACAGTTTACGAGATTGTGTGCAGAGACCCAGCGGCCTTTCAGCTATTCCGTTTAACGTCAACATTTTTGCTGTGAAGACCAAAGGCGTGAAATAAATAAAAAATCCTTCCCTTGACATCCACGCTCCCCCGAAACGCGTCTGCTAGCCTTCGCAGAAATGTCCCGTGAGACAAAAAGGGTGTCGGGTTACTCCGGAGACCAGGCCAATTAAATGTAGGATTGTCATTAGCCTTTGGACACGCTTGTCAGGGGAACCGCTGTAACTCGAGGCTTCGGTGTTCCAGATGTATTCATATTTAATGTGTGAAACCGTGTATGCAAAGCAGGCTGCGTTTCAGACATCGGCGCTCCCCGCGTCCCCCGGGGAATTATGGTGAAGCTTGGTGCTCTCCGGTTACCTGCGGGCCTGAATACGGGCCTGTTTGGGGCCTCCTACGTGTTTACTGTTTACTGGAGAAAGCTAAAAGAGATTCCGCACTTTACAATTAAAGGCCCTGGCTGTGTAATTAAGGTCTAGCCTATATCAACAATTTCGGCCATCCAGCTGTAAAACCTGGCCCCCGTGAGACGGTGTCCGGGCCTCGTACACACGGGCCCAGAGGGGTAAACAGACTTTTAAACATGATCTCCCCTGTTGACCTAGATGATTAGGGAGGGAGGCTCTCCCTTCTCAGGCGGTTTGTTTTGGACCGTGCCGTCGTTCCTCTCTTCACGCTCACTTTTAGAACTGCGCGCGCGCGCGCGAGTAACACCGCTCCGTTCGGACCGTGGCCTTGCGAGCGGGCTTGTTGCTGCCGCCTTGTGTCACGTCGGCATGAAACAAAGTCCAATGCCGACCGGGAACCTAAATGGGGTCTGGTAGACGTGGATGTGAGACCGATATGAAGGAGAAGGGGTGAGGTTATTTTCTGTGGGCCTGTTTGTTAGGCTAAGGTCCACCAGATGAAAATCTTCATTCAACTGTGCTCTGCAAAAAAAACGGCTATTCCAGACGGGTGTTTTACTCCTAATTGAATGCAAAAAGAGAGTGTGTATTTAGCTGGGAGCCTGTCGCCATGGCGAGACTGCAGCAGAATGTGGGGTGCGGTAAAAAAAAACACCACGGGTGACTTTGGGGGCTGCTGCTTTTCAAGCCAATGAAACCTGTCACGCTTTCCAGCTGCGCGCGTGGCCTGCTCCCTACTGAGCTTCTGAGCGGGGAGCCAAGGAGCTCTCCGATCGGTCAATCGAAACGCTCACCTTCAGCACGTAGACAGTCCGTTCGGCTGCGACTTTACCAGACGCTCGTTCCAAGCCGTCTGAAAGCGGACTCATTGTTGATTGATTGATTGAATTTATTAGAAAGAATGTTAAAATACATATATAGCTTCACCCCATTTGGGCTGCGATACATCCATTAAAACCACTCTAACGAGGATAAAAACACAAAAAAAGCCTTCTGGCTTATTTCCATTGTGGTCCTCTTTTCTGCCCTCCGGGTGGCGCTGTTCGGGTGTAACTGAGCGTTTGTCTCTGATGACGTCCCGGCACTAGGCCGGGTTCGCTCAGGGCTCCTTGGCTGCTGTTCCGATGGAAACTAGGGCCCCTTCAAGTCGGCTTCCAGAGTAAACACCCCTTGTTTATTTCTGCTGTCGTCCCGTACAGCCAAGACCAAGGGAAGATCAGAACCACTAAAAGCAAAAAAAATGTTCAAAATGAAATGGAAGACCCTGTCTCTCATCAGCCCGGCGGTGCGGGCGATTTTTTTACGGCTTTAGCGTGGCTATGAAAGCGGTTGAATGCCCCAGAAAGAGAAGCAGAGCTTTAGTAATGCCACCTTTATTACCGAGAAGCGTCCTTGACAGATTTTCAATGACCTACCACAGAGCAAAGAGAGGATGAGACGTCAGCAGGGGGTTGACCTGAAGAGCGCGGCGTTCCTCCCACTCCCCCTGGGCCCACGCAGGGGGGGCGGGTAAATGTCAGGACCGCGCGGGCACGGATGACGAACGCAGGCCCCTCCGGAGTGGGTTGCGCGGGAGGAGAGAAGGGGGTATTTTCCCTCCGAGCGGAGTGAATCAGCGTTCACACAGATGGGGCGGGGGGAGCACAGAACCCCAGCGTGGCCTTGAGATAGTGAGAGCTGAGCAAGAGAGCCGTGTGGAGATGTGAAAGCGCTGTGGGAGTGGAGAGGGGGTGGGAGTGGCGTATACTAGAGGGTGACATGGGAGTGAAGACCAAAACATTTCCTGTCCTGTGCTGTCAAAAAAAATGTCCTATCTAATCCTGTCCTGTCCTGTCCTGTTCTGTCCTGTCCTGTCCTGTCCTGTCCTGTATTGTCCTGTATTTTCTTTTGTCCTGTGCTGTGATTCCCGCCAGCGATGTGAAGATTCACAATACCATTCTGCACAATTTTTTTAAACAAAGGTTTGGTATGAATCAATTCTGTCAATATCTTTCTTTTTTCCCTTCCAGTTATCACAAGAGCTAGCTAGCTGTTCACTGTGTGAACTGTGAACTTTCAGGATAACACCTCATTGCTGCAATTATTTTCCCTCTTGGTCGATGTTGGCGTTTCCCATGTTGCTGTGCGGAAAGAGCGTCTTTCTTTGATGAAACGCCCTGCTGAACTGAAACTTCAATCTGAGGGTGTGCTGGTTGTTTGAATGGCAAGAAGCCTATTTGCCACTGGCGAGAGGAGATTTGCTTGTTTGCCGGGAGCTCAATAGAGAACCGCCATGGACATCTACCTTGCTTTCCAGATAATCTTGCACCACCTGTCTGTCTGCTGCTCTTTGCCCCTCTTCATCTTCAGAATCAGCTTCATCCTCAAAATAATGTGTCTGACTCCTGTCTTTGGACCAGTTCATCAGAGCACCACATGGCAGGAAATAAATATGCATCCAATGACATAATATCCATACATTTAACATGTATCCAAACATTATATATTAGTGTATCATTCAATGTTTACATGGAATATAAACTGTAGTTGATGAGAATTAATTGAGATATTACAAAACACAAAGCAACAGTTTGGGTCATAATAAATGCATAATTACGAAGTCTCTGCACTGCAGATATAGTTTTCATGGCATGAATCATCATGTCATGTTTACTGTTTCCATCTTCCCCATCTAAGTTTAATTGTTAGCTACATTAGAAACAAAATAGGTTTACCATAATCAATGAAAATAATATTTCATACCTGCAATATAGCTTTGACAGGAGGCGTTGGCTCTCATCTCGGTCCATTGGTCTGTTGTGATGGCGAAATCAGAACACTACAGGGCAGGCAGATACCAAGCTAATGTAAGTTAGCTAGCTAACTTAGTAAGCTAGCTAGCTACAGTATTAGCAAACATGTCATGTGGATACATAACCATTGTGTTTGGTAACTATCAGCTATAGCTAACCTTACTGGGATTAGTCCTAGTTAGAAAATATGTAGTCTAACTTAATGTACGTTAGATACCTCTTTTAGTCCGTCACAGAGCTTCATTTCATGTCTCAGTAGACATCCACAACGTGCCTTGAGACAGTTCGGCAGGTGGGTAAGAGGTCCGTTGCTTCGATTTTTCCATATCTCGCCCCGATGTTGATGAGATGTTGGGCAACCACAATGACGAGCAGCAGCTGTCTGTTTAGGCCACTTGTACGGGTTTCTGACCTGAACTTCAAAAGCTTTTTGCAGGACTTATATGAAGCATAGTCGGTAGGCTTTCCATCCAAAAAGACACGTTCCAAATTTTCTAGGATTCTACTCTCCCCTTTCAACATTTTGTATGTCACTTGTTGGTTTGTTGTGGCAACCAGTACCAAGAGGGTGTCTTTTTGAACATCCATCTTAGAATGAGTTTGGAATGAATGAGGTGGCGTAGTGCATGGTTGGAGCAAATACCTGACACTGCAGACCTTGAGGCCTGGATTTGAAAACCCCTGCTCTAGTGTATACAATAGGCCTGCAGAGAAAACAACAACCTGGAGGCCTTGAGGAAATGCTGTGTGGGTGTCTGTGTGAGCCAGTGTGTTTATGTCTATGTGAGCTAGTGTGTCTGTGTGGGTGGGGTGTGTGTGTGTGTGTGTGTGTGTGTGTGTGTGTGTGTGTGTGTGTGTGTGTGTGTGTGTGTGTGTGTGTGTGCCAGTGTGTTTATGTCTATGTGAGCTAGTGTGTCTGTGTGGGTGTCTATGTGTGTGGGTGTCTATGTGTGTGTGTGTGTCTGTGTGAGCTGGTGTGTGCCAGTGTGTGGGTGCCTGTGAACCAGTGTGTGTGTGTGTGTGCCTGTGTGAGCTGGTGTGTGTCTATATGCGTAGGGAGGCAGGTGGACGTGGGTTTGTGAGATTCATTGATTTTTCAAAAGAAAATGAAGAAGACTACACATAACAAGATTGCAAATGCACAAGGCAAACTCACCAGTGAAGTTTTCTGTTTTGAAATCAAAGTAACCTTACAAAAGTAAGAATACACAACTGTTTGTTTCTTATGTCTGAATATCTGGACTCCTACAGCAGGGTCCTGTATTTAGGCTATATATCAGACTTGTAAAAGCTGTCTTTGGGTAGTATGTCTGAACAACTGTTTTCTGTGCAGTCCCTTTTTCTGACGTATAAAAGTAAAATAAAACCACTATAGATTTCTCTGCACCTTTGGTGCACTTTATGTTAGCACGATTAGCCTAGCCTGTTAGCATTGCCTGAAAGCGGGGGTCGAGCATATGAGGATCAACTTACACTACAGCTCTCAAAGGAAAGAAAGATGACAACATTACACAGCATATCAATTTCTTCCATTTGCACCATTGTCATATTGCTTTACATATTGCTTTACTTTGAGAGCTTTGGCATGAATTGACCCTTGTGGTAAAGTAGTGTGTTTGAGGAACGAAACACAAAACCCCAGCACCAAGGTGGTCTCGCACATTGTCCTCAATTCTACCATTACGATTACGTACATATTGTACCTAATATTTATGTAATGAATGACGGAAGAACGAACGATGCAAGAATGCTGTCCCTCTTGAGGCACTGAAATGTTAGAACAGGAGGATTGGATGTGGGTACATGGTGTGGTGTGTTCACACAAGTTGACGTTTTTGACTAAAATACAACGTTTGTGTGATATCTTTTTTTTCCCTTGGGGTTTCCGGAGATAGAAAGCCGAGGTTAGACCACGGCGAGTCTTTTTTTAGGATTGGCAGGTGTCCTCCCCGAGACGCCAGGGCTTTCATTGAAAACATCTGTGACACCGTCGGCAGCACTGTTACGCTGCTTTTCTGGGAGAGCACATATGGCGAGCGCAGGCAGTAAATCATCAAACTCTCATTTTCTCGCTGCTACCCAGCGACATTCCACTCGGTCCCAGAGGAAACCAGCTCTCCGCAGCCCGCCGCAGACGCATTTCTGTTCACATCGGCGATATTACCGCACACGCAAGACATTAGCGCTTAAATATTTTCAAATGCTGTGGAATGCATCTTGGGTCGTGACTCGTGACGCTTGACGTTTTAAAACTCAAAGCGATGTCACGCCACGACATGCATCTTGCGGGGATGTTAACGAATGTTCGGGTATTCAGTTAACCAATAGTGGCGTTCTAACGGTAACAGTCTGTCTAAAAATACACGCTCTGTGGTAAGCCTTTTCTTTTTCGACATAAATTGGTTTTAAGAAGGGGGCTAAAACAGGTTTTCAAATGATGTGGCCAAAATTCTTGTTAAAGCCAACAGAACACCATTTCTGCTAGGTAGCCATGCAGCATTGTAAACCAAATATTTGTTGAAACGTGGCCCTCTGTGGACTGGTCACACCACTTTTACTCATTTTGGTGGAGTGGGGGTGGGGTGTAGTCACTTCTGGGAGGGTGAAGGCAGCGTTACTTGTATGGGGTGCCTGATCTTAGATCAGTTCTAGGAAGGGGGCGAAGGCAGTGCTACTTGCATGGGTGCTCTTCCTCTTATATTTTAACGGGAGAGCCCTTTTTAATGAATATTTGTATGTTTTAAGGGGAAGAGCACAGTTAAAGAAAGGGTAAAAGTACCTCCAGGCTAATAGCATTGTTCTTTTGTCAGTTATACAGTGAGTCATAGCATGTTACAGCACAGCAGGGACCTTGGTCTCTCAGAGAGGGGAATAAAAACACTTCCCTGGGTTAAGCTCATGTTTTGTTTGATCCCTTATCGCTGTTCTTCTAGTAACCCCCACCAATGGTACAATATTGCAAAGTAAAGTACTACTGTGTTCACAGAGGCAATGGTGTGAATTATGTTTCAATTAAATTGTTTGAAGAAGTGAACTCAACTTGTATTGCTACAGGTGAATTGGAATGTACTCAACTTTGGCAGTGAGGTTAATCAAATGCTTTTCTAACTGTTATTTAGCCCTACGTCTGCAATTTGTTGTAATTGCAGCCAGACAGCCAGGAGGCCCTGTCGTCACATTAATTTATTGAACTGGTTTTGACTTGCTATTGAAGTAGCTGCTTTGAACAGGGAAGGGTGACAGTTGAATGGACTGACAGGATTTGAACCCCTGAGAAGGATTAGACTTGTCATATCGGATACGAGCTAGCATGGACGAGGGCTGAAACGAAGCCTGATTGGACATTGTTGTTGTGGGGGAAGGGGGGGCTTGGCAGACTCTGATTGGTTGTCTCTCCCTACCCGTCCCGGCGCAGACTCGGGGAAGCCCTCGCACCAGTCCGCCAGTGCGGCCATGGACGTGCCCCAGCCTGGCCCGGTCACCATGGCCCCCTCCCCCATGAACAACGTGCCGCCCCCCTATCAGCCCGTCAGCATCCGCCACCTGGACACCTCTTCCAGCCTGGAGGAGCCGCAGGACTACCTGTGGCTGGTCAACTGCGAGAGCAAGAAGCCCGACTCAGCCAGGTGAGAGGGGAAGATCTTCCTTTACGGCAGGTGTGTCCGGTCTTATCATGCGAGCGCCGGTGTGGGTTCAAGGTTTCGTTCCAGCCCAGCGCTAATACGTCCCGATTCAACGACTCATGGCCTCACATCAAGACCTCGATTCGTTGAACGGCCGGCGTATATGAATGGTTAGGGAACTGGACTTGCAACTTTGAGGTTCGATTCCGAGGTGGGACACTGCCTTTGCGTCCATAAGCAAGGCACTTAACCTGAATTGCTTCAGCAAATACCCAGCTCTATAAATGGATTGTATGTAAAGAAATGCAAACCGCGTAAGTCGCTCTGGATGAGAGCGTCTGCTAAATGCCCCAAATGAAAATGTAAATCGAAGGAAAGCCAGCACCCACACCAGATCTTCTTAGAGAAGATTGGGCACCTCTGCTTCAGGTTGATGCTGGAGTACGGCCGCACCTGTTCACATTCTCTACATAAGCATGTATAACATTGAGAATCGCCAATTGTGTGAATTACCTGAAGGCATACATCTCTAGGCAAAGCTGAACATTGTAGATGTTATGTCTGATAAAAGGAGAAGTCAACCTTTCTCCTGAAGAGACCATTGTTGGGTATTTGGCTTCAGAAGGCTTATTCACAGGGTGATGCCTGCATTCAAGTGCACACAAAGCCTTCACGCTCACTCCAGTATAGGCTTCTTTAGACAGCAGTGGGCTAACCATTACATTATGGGCCTATGAGAGACTGAAGCAGTTTTAACAATGAGGGCAAATCTAAGTGATTGACCCGTAGATGTATTTGTGAAATTTCTTGAATAGTCTACACATATTGCCATGTTCCATAAATACAACACGACAGGTGTTTCTTACAGCGATGTAAAACTAAAATCTATGTGTAAAATCAAAGGAAGAAGGGAACCCACCACACACACCCACCCCTCAGGACAGATGCACTTCCCAAACCGCTATGCCACACTGCTGCCCACTTGTGGCAAGATGGCCGCTAACCTGAAAGCCGCCTGCTGAAGGAGCTTCTCTCATCTCCTCATCAAACAGGAAGGCATACGCCAAAATAGCATACAATTGGGATTATGTTTATTTACCACACTCGTACTCAAATGGCACGTCACACAACGACATGATCTCAAACCGTATCGCCCAGAGATCAAGTTTGATATCGAGTCGTTTTGTGAAGCAACGGTGGGGACATGTCACGTAACAATGTGCAATGCGAGCTCTCCGCTGGTCCCGTCACAGTGTCCAAACGCAGCGGTCTTTTGTGTCTCTCCGTGTCCGAGCAGGCCCCACGCAGGCTCCTCCAAGTCTACCTCCTCCGAGACGGACTGTAACGACAACCTGCCCTCACACAGGACCTCGGCGGCCGCGGTCTCCAAGCACGCCTCGGTCAACGGCTTCTTCTCCCAGCACCCCAGCCTGTACGACTCCCCGCCCTCCCGCCTGGCCTCCCTCTCCACGGAGTCCAGCCTCTACAACCTGCCGCGCAGCTACTCCCAGGACACGGTGCTGCTGCCCAAGTCGGCCTCGTCGCCCCCGGCGCCCGACGGAGACTCGGCGGGCGAGCTCTACGTCTTCAACGCGCCCTCCCGCAAGGCCTCCATGGAGAGCCAGCTCCGCCAGGTGTCCATCAGCTACGACATTCCCCCCACGCCCGGGAGCAACTCGGTCTACCAGGTCCCGAGGACGGCGGGGCCCGAGGGCGCCGGCGCGCAGTCCGACGTGCCCCCGCCCCGCCCCCCCAAGCCCTCCCTGTCGGCGCCCCCGGAGCGGTCGCCGACGGAAACCTACTCCGTGCCACGCTCGGTCTCGGAGACGGACGGCAACTACTGTGTGCCCCCCAGCGCGGGCGGCAAAGCGCTGCGCAGCAACACCATCGCCACGGTGGACCTGTCCCGTATCAAGAAAGGTGAGTCCCGGTAGCGTGCACTCATGCGACCGACTGTCCAAACACCACGTCTCTGCCTCGCGGGGCTGCTCCTCTCACTGTCCGCCGTCCGTGTCTGCTTTGTGGGATTTTTTTCTGTGTATTCAGGATTTTTCCTTTTTTCACCTGAAAGAGAGAATTGCAGAATGCACGTCTCCCACACAAAAAGGTCGGGAATAATTGGCCGGTACATTCAGCAGCTTGATGCTGAATTATTGGTCCGATTTTTGACCAGCGTTGCCTGTAAAAATGTTGCTGTTCATACCTTATCATTAAGTACATCTACGTTTATGTCAAATTTGCATCACTAAAATCTTCCTTATTTTTTGTGGTATTGTCAAGAACAGAAAGGCTTATTATCAGGTAGAACCCGTGGCAAATATTTAAATAAGTTCTTGTCTAGCAGGTTTTCTGCTATGGTAATAAAAAGGGCAGGTGTAGTAAGTGCAGTCATTTATTTCAAGCAACCGAAAAGCCTTCATCTGAGGATTTATCTTTGGCGAGATTGCAAGGCTCCCTCTGGTGGTGGCTGTTGCACATCTGCCCTGGACAGATTTTACGGGCGGAATCTCTTTGTTTCCACGAGCAATCATTAACGCAGTTCAGCGAGGTGTCGGGAGACAAAGTTAACCTTATATGCGGGCCTCTGTAAAGCCCCTCCCAGCTGTAGCACCAGAGGCTGTTGTAAACGTGAGAATTCCAAACAGCATGTTTACATGAGGAGTGAGCACATAACATAATATTCAATTGTAAGTGCACAAATAAATTGTTTGCGCTAGCATTTAAATCAATTTACTTATTTATTTATCACAAAAGATCTGACCTGGATTTTCCACCCAGTGATTATTATATCTGAATTGCTCAGCAGATGGCCCTACGCAGATTGAACTTCTATTGCTATTGTGTGCAGATTATCCATACAGCTGGATATTTGCTACTGCAGTCATCCAGGTATGCGTACCTTGTCCAAGGTCACGGCGTCATCGTCCCACCTGGGAATCAGTCCCGTGACCTTCTGATTACAGGCCCAGTTCATTAACAACAACAACGACGCCGCCGCGCCACACAGCGCAACTCTCTGGCAGCACTGACACTCGACCGGAGCGCAAGAGATCGTTCTGTCCTCCGCCCGCACTCGATTGAGCTGTGCCCTGAAAGGTAGAGGGCTCTCTTGTGCGGATACACTCGGAGCAGTCTCCCTGCTGAAAACCTGCCGTGTAAACGATGTGGTGGATTGATCGATTTTTCAACATGAAAATGGACGATGTACGACGCGTGAATACGTCGAAGGGAATTAAAACGACCTAACCTTAGGTCGGACGGTTGAGAATCATTTTGTGAGGGTTGTGCATTCGGAGCAGAAGTGAAAGGCATTGTGTCTATATTTGACTCTGTAGTGTACACTAAAGCAATGCACGCACGTTTGTATTTAGGCTTTTTCCCCCCTACACACGCACACACCTTTTTTGGAAAATCTGATTCAGTTTATTATAATTACTAAAAAGTTGGTTACCGTTTATGTATATGGAAAGTAGCAACGCTTTCCCTGTGGTTACGTGACAGGTTTAAAAGACAATGTAAATGCATGTTGGTTGGTTATGGTGTTCGCTGCAGAATTTTTGGGGGAAAGGTTCCTGAATGTCACACATTCACATGGAGGCAACTGGTGCTTAGGCAGCATCTCTTCCTGCCTGCATGATTGATGAACCGGGTCACATTGGAAGTCCATTAAGAAGTGAAATGGAGCAGTTTATTGCCTGGGATGATGATTCTAACCGCAAGAGCATATCTTGCAAGAGCATCACGTGAGGTTACGGAGAGTTCGCTTCTGCTGCTGTCCGCTGGAAGGGTTGGGTTTCCTAGGCTCGGAGCGAGAGCCCGGAGGCTTTCGTTCTTGGAGCGATCGAGAGGAATTCTGGGAGGGGAGACGAAGGAGTTCTGGAATCTTTTTGATTTTCTAAACCCCTCCCTGATCGTGTGATATGGGTGTAGGCACATTTGGCTTATCGGTCGATATTGTTGTTTTGTCCTCAAAAAGAAAAAAAAGCTAAACTAGGGATTCAAATACTTTTCAAATGTCACAAAAAGGTGCGCTCAGGTGTTAAGTACTTGTTTCGTTAGTAATTGCTCCCTTTCACTGTACTGATTCACTAGTCATAAGTAATGATGTGTTGTATCACTTGGAATGTCTACGTGATGGGGAGACGGGCAGTTTTTTTGTCAGCAGAGTTTGCATTTGGTTTTTGCTGAAACGCTGGAGAAAACAGGTTACCTTTCCATCCTGAGCCATGTTGCATTGTTCACCCCAAACGGCAACGTTCACCCCAAATTGCATTTTTCAGATTACGGATCGCAAGAGTGCTACGTCATCCCCAGACCCATTCCTTCAGAGGGAAGTGGTTCATTTGAGTTCAACGAAAGCTTCAATGCCTACTTAGTAAGTATGTTTCTGTCTCTCACCGTACGTGACCAATGAGGGAGAACACCGGCGACGGCCGTGATGAGCCTGCTCTCTGTGCCCGTTAACAAACGCGGCGGTAAGGGAGAAAGCCTGCTCATTCCGCTGTCCTTTTGCGAACGCAGAAAAACAAAGGCATGATGCCCGTGCGCAGCGCTTCCACCGAGGAGGTGGACGAGAACTATGTCCACATGAGCGCCAACTCGCCCTCGCACCACCACTCCGGGAGCCTCTCTGAGCCCATTCAGGAGCCCAACTACGTTCCCATGACCCCGGGCAGCGTGGAGTTTTCCTCCCTGGGCAAGCAGGTCCCTCCCCCGGCCCACATGGGCTTCCGCTTCAGCCCCAAAACCCCGCCCCGGAGACCCATGCTCATCTCGGACTGCCATCCGCCCCCCGTCGACCGCAACCTCAAGCCCGACCGCAAAGGTGAGCCGGGAGCGAAACGCTCACCGTGTGTGTGTGTGTGTGTGTGTGTGTGTGTGTGTGTGTGTGTGTGTGTGTTGTGTGTGTTTGTGTGTGTGTGTGTGTGTGTGTCTGTACGTGTGTGTGTTTGTGTGTGTTTGTGTGTGTGTGTGTGTGTGTCTGTGTGTGTGTGTGTGTGTGTGTGTCTGTGTGTGTGTGTGTGTGTGTGTGTGTGTGTGTGTTTGTGTGTGTGTGTGTGTGTGTGTGTGTGTGTGTGTGTGTGTGTGTGTGTGTGTGTGTGTGTGTGTGTGTGTGTGTGTGTGTGTGTGTGTGTGTGTGTGTGTGTGTGTGTGTGTCTGTGTGTGTGTGAGAGTGTGAGTGCACTTTTGTGTGTGCTTATGTTTGTGTGTGTTTGTGTTTGTGTGTGTGCATGTTTGTGTATGTGTGTGTGTGTGTGTGTGTGTGTGTGTGTGTGTGTGTGTGTGTGTGTGTGTGTGTGTGCACTTGAGTGTTTGTATGAGGAGATGGTAGAGCATGTGACTGTGAGAGATCATTCATGTATAAAATGTATAATGTATTAGTTAGAAGTCAAAGTTACCCTGCCCATGTTTATGAACGCTTACACATCGTTGCAACCGCATCTCAATGAATCCGCAATTCAGGACAAACACATTGTCCCCTTTTAGCTTCTCCTGTAGTTAACATACAGAACGGACTGGTCATCTCACGGCCAGAATCGTTCCTTTTGGAAGAAAGCTCTGTGTTTGTGCTGTCCAGGTCACAGAGAGGGTCATTCGCGGTTAGCGACACGAGCGCCAGTGGAAAGAGGCTCTTGCTGAAACGGCAGCATGCCGTCCGGCATCTCAATGTCCAGTCCCTTTCAGTGGCACCAGCGTGTGACCACCTCGTGAATGGGCCTTTTGTGAGCGGGGCTTTTGGCCCGGCCGGGCCGTCCCAGCACCACAGAGACCTGAGCTCTACCCCGCCGAGGTGGCCCCCCTGTTGCCTGGTGACCACGGTCTGGAGCGGGTCACCTCCATTCCCATTGTCACCCCGCTGAAAGGGACGTTTGATCGCTCCCCCACCCCCGCTGAATCCCGCTGGCTTAACAAGGAGGATTTGCCCCAGTGGAAGTGGAGAGGAGGACAGCTTTATTGGAACTCCGATTGGATAGAAATATTAGAAAGAGGGGAGGAGGGTTTTCAGTTTTTATTTTGCTTGGGCTGTTCTCTCAGCTGAAGTCCTGAACTGCCGTGTCACAGCTAATATTCGGGAAAGAGGAATAAGTGAAAACACATTTTGGGCTTGACCGTGATCGGTCGCAAGGCAAGGCAAGGATAAGGGCAGGGTTTTTATTTTATTTTTATTGTTCCCAGTTAAGCTTCAACCAACATAATTTTAAGTTAAACTGAGCTAAACTGAGTTTAATTCTGTGTTGAATCACACTCAGAATGGAAATACATTTTAATACACGAGAAGACAAAAACCAGAACAAGCGAGCAAAAACCAGAACAAGCGAGCAAAAACATTTTTGCAATGAATTGCGTTCATAAGCATGGGACAGGTACAATCTAATCATGAACAAAAAGCAGTGTTCTCTGTTTGTGTGCCCTTGTTTGTACCTGCTGGGTTTGTATCTGTCCCTTTGCACTCTGTGCGGCTGCCTGCCTGAGCATGTGGGAAGCTCGTGGGCTTCGGTCTCATCTGCGCGTCCATGTGCGTCTGGGTGTGTGTGTGTGCACGTGTGTGTGTGTGTCTGTCTGTCTGCGTGCGTGTGTGCGTTCATTCGTGTCTGTGTCTGTGTGTCTGCCTGCAGGTGTGCGTTTGTGTGTCTGCGTGCATGTGTGTGTACACGTGTGAGTGTGTGCGTGTGCGAGTGTGTGTTTGGGGGATGGGCTTAACTGTGGCTGCTGCACTCAGTAAAATGTGCCTTTCTTCATTCTCTTTTTTTCCGGTTGTTTTTCACAACCTCACCAGTTCTCCTGTGCGTTTCAGCATCCGCGTTTGTGCCGTGTGTTGTCATGGGAATTGGGGAAGATGGGAAATGTTTCGGTATAGACATAATAGTCGCTCTATGTGCCCATGTGTCGTGTTCACGGTTGCTTTCCATGTTGTAACGTGCTGTGATTACAGAGGTGCTTTCTAATGGTGTGGAATCTGTCCATACTGCACATTGTGGTGGTGATGGTTGGGTCATCGGGGTGAAGCCATGCGGCACGGCTGACGCGCATGAAAATTCTGAGCAAGCGCCTCGTTCTAGCATGAGCCACACCTGCAGCTGTTCCAGAGGGGGGGCAGGGTCGGGGGTCGGGGCGCTTGGCACACGCTGTCTGTCACTTCTGCTCCGAGTGGGAGGGGGGAGGGGCTTACGGGAGAGATTACTGTGTTTCAAATAAATATGTAACAAGAAAGTTTTTTTTTTTACCGATCAGGTCAGAGCCCTAAAATGCGGGCCAAACCGTTTGGTTTAGAGCGAACCGATTCACAAACCGTAGGCGAATTCCCCAGACGACACAAGGGTACGTACTCCCAAGAGCCACCGCCTGTACAGGAATGTACACTGTTGTTGTTGATGTGGCAGTGGCCCCCCGTTCTTAACGAAACTACCAGCATGCACCACTTCGTTCACAGGTCCGGTTGTCACTGTCGGAGGTCTCGTTGTCGTGGAGGTGCGCCGCCCCCTGGCTTTCATTCCAGCCGAGAGCTGTAGCCGCACCATTTCATTGGCCTAATAAGCTAAACCTATCATCCAATCCGCTCCGTAACAGTCGGATGTGGTCCGTATGTTCATTGGAGCTGTAGCAAGAAACCAGACACGGCGTGTACCTCCAGAACTGAGACCGACGACTCTCCACTTCTCTGTATTTGAACCGTTTCGTCAAGTCATGTACCCCCCCCCCCCAACTAACAAACTAACTGCACAGGTACTGTGTCTGTTGAATTATGTGTGCTGATTTCTCTTGGATATTCTGCAACCACGAAGAACGTGTTTTCATGAAAAACCTCAGAGCTGTTTAGATTTCTTTCCGTTGGTACGGTCACTCCGTTGAGAAACGTTGGGCCTTGTTTGTTTGCATGCTGTATACTTCTGCAGCTTTTGGATCCATGCTCTGTAACTTGTGTAGTTTCCACAAAATGTAAGGGGAATGTGCACACTCTCTCACCTCAGAAAACTTAGCACCAAAACAAAGACGCGCAGTGCATGTGCTAGAGGGTAAACCTTGTAAAAACTACTTTGCAAACATGCAACATAGTAAATGATTCATTCCCCGAGCGGGCAGACTTTGGTAACAAGGGTGACTTTCATAACCGCACAACATTTTACACAGCGCTGATTTATAATCCTGAATATCGAGTCAATTCGGGACTGTTTGAAGGATTTGGTGTTTTTACGTTTGAAACCAAATGCATTTGCATGGCATGTGGATATTTGAGCATGCTTGCCAAAAATGTATTTGCATTTGCATAAATTTAAATAGAGGGGTTTGATTTAGCCTTGTGCTTGAATTATTTGCACACTTTCAATTGATTTATATTGCAATATTTAGTGTTTGGACTGATGACCGAATAACCTCAGTAATGGAGGAAGTGAATAAAAAATAAGCAAAAAAAAAAAAAAAAAAAACTGATGATAAAATGTGAAAACTGATGAAGGGATTGCTCTGAGGTTAAAATATATAGGTAACTGCAGGTCAGGTCAGGTTTTTGGTAACCTAAACGTTATTTTTTAACCTCTGGCAGTTTACCGCTTACCTTTGTACCATTTCAGGTTATTCACTAGACTTGAACTGCTTAAATTTCAGTACAAACTGGAAAATGGGGGTGTTCTAAAACTTTTGACCGGTAGTGTACTTTGTTTTTGCTTCTTTGTATGTTGGTGAAAAATGTATTCATAAATTGTGTTCAAGAGGACATGCTGTTTCTTTCTGGGAAAGTGGCCTTTTAATTGCTGCGATGTACAGCATATTTATACATAGATTGAGAAGGAAGGATCGTATTCTGTCAATAACAAGTGCGGGTGCTTGGGTCTCTTCCGAGCTCTGACACTCCCTGAAATCTTGTGTCTAACAACCCTATCAAAGACTTAAACACGTGTCAAAAATCCCATTTTGTCATTGTCACGCTTTGTCTTACATGCACTTGTCTTACATACACAGTAATTTTCAGTGCTGTCATATCACAGTCAAAATATTCCCCATGACATGCATGGCATTGGCTCATTTCATCAAGATTTCTCTCCTTTAAAATGGGCTCCATTAACATTCTCCCGAATGAACGGCGTCCATCGTTGTCCTGTCGCTTCAGTCACCGACAGATGTGCCATGATTTATAGATCATGTTGTAGTCTACATATCCATAACCAGTGAAAAGATGTGCCCAGAACACAAAATTCAGATCGTGCCAGCTTTGGTTGTTTTGATTGCTGACAGACTCGGGTCTCTCTATTTAGCAGCTAGGCAAATATCACAGATCGATAACTATTTGTGTAGTGGTGGACATACCTTTAATGTGCTAATTTTATGTGCTCATGCACGTGCGTGCGTTTCTTTCACTCCCAAGCTGTGGAGCCATGTGGATAATATCTAGCAGCAGGTGGCCAGATTGCCACTATGTTCATTGGCTATCATTGTGGGGAGGGGTTTCACTGCCAGCTGCAGAATTGAAGCCAGCAATCAAGGCACATGAATACGTGTGGCAGATCTGCAGTGTGTCATTACGCACATCGTTTTCATTCATTCACGGTTCAGTGTTATCACATCGGACCCATTTACAGTTTTCTCTTCATTGATGCACAGACTGTGCGTGTGATGAGTTCTGCTTAGTCACTAGGCTCTTGAGGCAGCAGCCAGAAGGATTGCTAACAGCCGTGGCCTCTTTGTTTTGTTTCTAACGCACGAAAATGGGAAGCCGTGGGGTAATATCCACGTCGGACCAATCGCACAAGTGTGGATGTCGAATTTATTATTATTATTATTTTTTTTTTTTTAAAAAAATTTTAAACACCTGAAGTTGCCATGGAAACCCTTCCACTGTCGTCCACAAAGTCTCGGCCTTGACCGCAGATGTTATCTCTCCGTTCCCGGAATGACGGAAGCACGCCGGGCCTGATGGGATGGGTCTGAGCGGTTTGAGCGTTAGCTTTACAGCGAGGCTTGTGTCACAGAGGCCCGTCTGGTGGACAGACACAGGCCTTACTGTAAGACCAGGGCCCTCCTCAGCAGAGACGGGTGCGCTTCCCCTCCCCAGCGCCGCCTCCTAGCCCGGCTCCTGTGCGATGGCGCAGCTCCAGAGCTACAATTAGCAGCACGGTGCTAATGTGCCCTCTGCCTGCCGCCGACACAGAAGAGAACACGTGCGCTCCGCGAGCAGGGCAGAGATGTTGTGCTTTTAAAAGGACAAACTTAAATGCACTCCGTCCGGCAAAAGAAAAGGCAAAAAAAACACTGACTCACTGAATTATTTAAGGCTGTGCTGAGCGTTTCGTAATGGGACACATGTTGCAGTCTCCTTGAGTACGCTTGTATGGCGAGGTGTAACTTGGCTCTGCCTGCATAACAAACACTTAGGGCCTGTGGCTTTACTGCGGTTTTAGTAACATCCCCCACTGAATTACGTCTTTCCTTTCAGGACTTTCAAGGTTTTTGGGGATCGTTGACCAGAGACGTGTTTGCTTATTGTCAAGACTGGGTTTAAAAAACAAAAAAACACCTACGAACAATGAAATGGTCATATTGGTCTACGGTTGTATTCAGACTGAGCTTGAAGGGACTCCGCATGTCGTGAGCCGTTCCTCATTTATACAATGGGGGGTTGAAGCGTTTTGACGTGACTACTGAAGGAGAGGGGCAAATAGTAACACTGTCCGTTTTGCCCCTGCAGCTAAACCAGCCCCGCTGGTGATCAAGCCTGTGCCTGAGTGGGAGGAGCTGCCAGCTCCAGTCCGTTCGCCCGTCACCCGGTCCTTCGCTCGGGAGTAAGTGTCCCTGCACATCGCCGCCGCCGTGCCGTGTCCGCCTCCCTCCCACTAGCTCCACCCATGATCTCATCAGCACTTAGAGAACATCATGTCGGAACGAGTGGCACAACTGCACACTTATAACCAGTTCACTTCACACGTGACCGTACACCTCGCTGTAAACACAATTTGAGTCATGTTTTGTCCGTGTCGTGGTGGCAGCAGTCTGTTGAACTCGCATATTTCCCACCAGAACCTTTGAAATACATGATCAATGTCTGTGCATCGATGTAAACCAACTTCTGAGATGTGCACACGGAGGTTCAAGCGATTCCGTGCGTCGCTCTGCGCACGGGGAGTGGCGAGCGTCCCCGTGGGCTGCAAAGGCGGCACTGCTGCGAGAGAAGCGTGCCCTGAGTGTTGGCTGAAGTGTGCCATGAGTGTGCCCTGCTGGCTGCAATGTGATACTGCATGCGACCTGTGTGCCGTGAGGGTCCCCCTGCCGGCCACAGGGCGGTAATGCGGTCACCGTGAGGGCCTCTGCCGGCCGCAACGCGGTACTGCATGCGCTGTGCGAGTGGGATCGAGTGTGTAAACCATGTCCTGATGATCAGTCCCTCCAGGTTCCCTATTCCTCCGAGACCTCCATCGGTGCAGAGCACTGCCTCCAGCACCGACTCCGAGGACTGTGAGGAGAATTATGTACCCATGGTCGTCCCTAATTTGAACGCAGATGAACCAGTATGTAAACTCAGCTCTCCACAGCTACTCTTCCTTGCTTTCGCAAACAAGTCTATATTTTTTCCTTTTATTTGGGCAGCCGTGTATGTTAATGTTCTAATTGCTGCTTGTTTTTTTATCAATCTCAGTTTCTGAACATTTATTCTCTGTAGTTTCTTCCCATATGGGAATATGGACATAGATTTCCACTTACAGCATAAAACATTATTATATTATTGATAATTATTGTTATTATTATCATTATTGTTGTTGACTTTTTGCCTTTCTATGCTTTTGATCAGATTTCTTAGGAAGAATTGGCTACTATTGGCTATTAGAAAAGAGCTACTATAAAACATAACAAACTCCTAAAGTCTCTTAATATATGACTGATCTATTTCTACAGCATTCCAGTCTGCTACAGTGAAATGTAGATGCACAACCAGAGACATCATTGCTGTACATCAGTGTTCACTTTAATTGAACTGCTCAGTGAGGATCTCTTGCTAAAACAGCCTCATGTCCTAAAGCCTAACTTTGAGGGGTTCCTTACACCCGAAGGTGGACTTACACAGCATGAAACGTACGCAACGAACTGTCGTCTGTGCGGCAGCAGTGACGTCATCAGTGTGAGACGGCCATAATGAGAGTAGGAACAGCAGTCCGTGGGCGCTGATAGAAGGACTCCTCACTTTTTCTCTTCCCAGCTCCCCCCCCCCCCCCATCCTCCAGCCTCCTCTTTCTCCTGGATCTCCTGAATCACCTCCTTCATGCTTTTTTGTTATTTGTTTAATTTACCCCTGTGCATGTGTTGGCTTGATTTGATGTCCTCTCCTGTTTCTATGGGCCCTTTTCATAGAATTTTGCCAAACGCTGCACTGCTCACAACTGGACCCAATTTCACCTTATATTCCGCATGACGGCCATACACAGCCAGACGGACGGCCACACAGATGGCCTTACTGCCAGGGTGGTCATGAAAGAACGCAAAGGGCTTATATTCAGTAATTGACCAAATGAGTCTATTGTCATGCATGTCATAAAAGGCGCGAATGTTCTCCATTGAGTCCTGAAAGCAGAACAGGTTTGTGCGTTTGACAGTGAAAAGGGTTCATCGGGGAGACACATTTACAATGACTGTAGCTACCCCTCTTTTTTTGTGTTCCCGTCCTCGGAGTGGCCTTCCTGGCCTCGCGACAGGCCATCACTCCTGCTGTGCATTCATTTGCTGCTCCTTTTTTCTTTCTGTTTTTTTTCCTCCCTCCTCTCACGGTTGCTTTTCTCCTCTCTTCCAGTCTCTCTCCTCCTTCTTGTTTTCCTCTGACTCTTGTTCTGACTGCCAGCTCTCCCTCCTTTCCCCACTGCTCTGTAGAGAGGAGTCCTTCTACTGCACTGTCCCCATCACCCCTGTTAAGAGGGAAGTGTTGGGCCTTGACAAGATGGAGGAGGTGAGGAAAAGGCCACAAGAGCAGCCCCAAGCAGTGGGTCAGAGGGAAGGTTTATTCCGCTTAGGGGGTTCACACCTTCAACCCAAACTATCCCCACTGAGAACATGAGGTGCTTGGGTATTGACTGTTCTGTGGCAGCCCCCTACACACACACACACACACACACACACACACACACACACACACACACACACACACACAGCTACCCTCTGTTGTCAGCCACACGGGGAGAGTGTGCTGACTAGTCAGTGACATTGTCATTCAAGTCTGACCTCTGAGCCCTTGTTGGTATGCAAGGAAAACGTCAAATTCACAGTTTAAAAGTTGGTGAGGAAAAAAAAAGAGGGAATTTCTATTTTAGTCTTGCCTGTTCTGTTTCAGTCTGGTTTGCCTCCCTATTTGTTATTCAGTGAAGATCAGAAAGGTTTTCACACCAGGATATATGCTTTTTGTATATGCACTCATACACGCACAGAAGGGGAAAATCCTGCTGTTCTCATCTCTCTGTCCTAGTTTTTCCACCATCATCATAGTTACATTGCATCTCGTATCTAATTTAGAAGTTAGTATTTGTTTCTTCATGGCTGGCGTGCTGTTGGCTGTTGTTTCTGAGAATTTTAAGCATTCAGCCCCTCTGTTGGCTGTGCCCGCTGTGTGACGGGTCTCCCTGGTTTTAGAACATGAAGCTGAGCGCCCAGATGAACGCTGAAGGGGGTAGCAGTCCCATGGTGAAGCCCAAAGGAGACAAACAGGTGGAATATCTGGACTTAGACCTGGACCCTGGCAAATCCACTCCCCCTCGAAAGGTATGCCAAGGGGATTTTTTTTGAGGAGGCGGGGGGCAACCCTATGATCAAAATGGTTTCGGCTATTGCTAGGACAGGGGTCCCCAACCCTGGGCCTATAGAACCACATGGTTTGCAGGTGTTTGTTTTCACCTTAAAATCAGCAACCAATTCGGACTAAAGAATCCAGGTGAGGTGAGTCAACTACGCAATCCATTGCTTTAATTGATCGATGAGTAACAACGAATACCAGCTGACCCTGTGGCTGTCCAGGACCAGAGTTGGGGACCCTTGTCTTAGGGTTTTTTAGAAGAATATGTGGGGGGAATGAACACAGGTGTTATGTTTCCAGTGGCTCATTGTCGACAATAAAAACATTGAGGACTTGTGTGTGTTTGTGTGTGTCTCTCAGAAGAAGAGCAGTGGCACGGGCAGCACAGTGTCGGACGAGCGCGTGGACTACGTGGTGGTGGACCAGCAGAGAACGCAGGCGCTGAAGAACACCAGAGAGGCGTGGAACGACGGGAGGCAGTCCACGGAGACCGACTCTCTCTCTAAAGGCCCCAAGTGAGCGCCGACGCCAAGACCCGAACGCCACCACAGCCCCGCCCCCACCCCGCCCTGCCCCTGCCCAACCCCCCCCACTAGCTCACTGACTTAACCGGAAGACCTGGGGGGTGGAGACTGTGCACACGGACCTCAGTGTTCTGTTTACAGCCTGTCTGAACGCGGTGGCCCTGGCTCTGAGATTTAAGCTCACTACCGTGGCCCGTTGCATTGTGGGAGGAACTGCCCCCATCTCAGTTTGGCTGGAGCCTGCAGAGACTTTGCTAAAGCAGGAGACCTTAGGACCAGTAAAGGCTTTCTCACGTTGCATTGTTTAGTTTCCATGTGCTCTCGTTCACGTGCACTGTCTAACGGCCGATGGGATCGGGCTGCAGCTGAAGATAAGCATTCACACATTCATATTACCAGTGCAGCAGCAGATTCTGTCACACTACTTCCTGTCTGTTGTGGGGAAATTCAGCCTTTTTATTTGTTTTTATTTGTTTTTATTTGTTTTTAACTCATTTTCACTTTAGCAGTAAGATCAAGTTTTTAGGTCACTTTTTCAAAAGAAAGTGTTAAAATGTTCTACTTTTATATTTCCAGTAGTGTCTGAGAAATTACAGTGGATCCAGATTTTCAGAATTTGAACATTCGCGTACCTTCCTTTCAAATTCAAGTCTGAATGTGCAATCAGAGGTTTTCTTTGTATGTTGAATCTGCAGGTTGAAATTAAGTTTCTCATTTCTCAGCATACGTGCATCGCGTTTGTGCAAGGCAAAATGCAAGTGGTCTGTAAAAAGTGTTATGTGTATTAGTGTCCTTTACGTGTATTGAATATCTAGTATGTGAACGCTTACTGTAAGCGCGGATTCTGCAGGGTAGAATCCTGCGCCTACTGAGATGGTGGTATCCGATGATATGAACTAAACCATCAGGAAAATGGTGGAAACGACAACTGTGACAGCTTTTAACGGAAAGTTGGCGAGCTTTTCGTTACTTTTATGCAAGGTATCAAAAACTCTAAAAGTAAAAAAATAAATCAGGTACTCATTGAAATATTAATACAACTATCCATTTCTAATTTATTTTGATGAGTTAGGTCATCATTTAAACAGTTGTGGTCCGGCAAACCTCTCACTACTGTCAGATATAAGGTTTTCTGATCATCTGTAAACCATTAATGCTTAAGAAATAAGTTTGCTGTAAAAGATGCCTTTTTTTGACAAGTGCCAGTTATATATATTTTTTTGCATCACAACTTTATTTTTGATTCTTCATTACACCATGTAGCTGGCTTGTTAATTCATTTTTTCTCTCCTGATTAGATTGTTATAATTTATTATTTTTTTAATCTGATTTCCACAGATTTCTTTGGGATGGACTGACTGCCTTATCTAGACAGCGTGATATGTCAGCTGTAAATATGACAAAATTTCACCTTTTGCCTAAGCCTTCTACGTACTTATGAATTTTACTGTTTGTAAATGTACTTGCTTTACTAACCTTTTCTTACAGCTAGAAGGCGCAAAGCGTCTTGCTTTGACAAGGAAATCTTGTATATATTTGCTCCACTATTTGAGCATGTACCTTTTGAGAGCTGTGCCTATGCTGTTTATTTCCAGAGTACTTAAATGTCTTCTCCGTCTGAACTTTCCTTGTTGCAAGACAAAACTATAAAACATTGATGCTTTGTATTTTTTTTTAATAAATCAAAAGGCAAGTGTACATTTTAAAGTCAACTAAATAAAGACATACCATTATGCATCATTGTAAGAATTCCAGCACTTTGAGTCTTTCTGTCACCACATCCTGATTAAATAAGGTCTTCACCCTTCAAGGTAAGTGGAAGGCACGAGCACGTTACAAGCTCGCACCCAGACCTCTCTAAGTATCCATACCATATTTTGGTCCACCAGTCTCGTCAGTGGAGGACTTATCAGGTGCCCTGGTTGTTGATTGGTCCCTCAGAGCCAGTTAGAAAGGATCCTCTGTCACTGTGCCTCTGTGCATAGGGACACAAAGAAGAAGCTTCAGGATCTGTTCTTTACATTGTTTCCGTAACAAGCACTGGATTGCAATCTGAGCAGACAAACCATAAACCCCTGTGCGCTGTTGGGCTGTCATTCAGTTTGATTGTTCCTGACTGTGGACGTGTTTTGTGACAATAATAAAGCTGGTCTGATTACACTCTGCAAGCTCCTGACATGAATTCCTTTGGACAAAAATGTGTATTCTGCATTTCAAATAACTCCTCTCATGCCAACGCTGAAATCATTTTACGCATCTCTTGATGCGAGTATATACATAAATGCATTTGCGGCTGCTGGGGGCTTCATACTGTTAAGGCAGTGCTCTACTGTATGAACATGTTGTCGAATCCAGACTGCCAGTGCCGACTGTGGCCAAAAGCCCAGCGGGGCGATGCATAATTGGCAGTAGCGATGCCCAGGGAGGGAGGGATTCAGACCGGGTTGTCCATCTCGTCCGTCTCATTGCACACCAGCGACCTCTGCTGGTCATTCGGGTGACCAGAGTCTCCTCCCGACTCATGTCTCTCAGCTTTATTAACCTGTAGGCTGTGGTGTGAAAAGAATCGGCGACTGGCATCACGTGTTTCGGAGGAGGACGCATGCCTGTCTTGTGGAGGTTGCAGCGAATGCGGCTTAGAATACGATTAAGCATTCCAAATTGGGAGAAAAAGGGTAAAGAAGCATAAAAATATGTATTCAAATGTATTTGAAAAATAGGCTTTATTTGCATATATGTTGTTTTGTTAAACCTTTAAACTAACGACTAACAACATTAAAAGTCAACCATTTAAATGCATTCGATGTACAAAAGGTTGAGGAATACCTTTAAGATAATTAATTACACTTAACTTGAAAGGTGCTCTCGGCATGAGGTTTACATCTATGCCAATTGTTGCATTATGTAAAACTTAATTGATGGGTCCTTGATTTACCAGATGTTTTTTGTCTTCATTCAGATCTTTGTTACTGTAGTACTGCCTTGCATAAAAATGTTTGTACAGTAGCTAAGTCAGTGATATTCTAACTGCATTTATTACTTATAATAGCATGATTTTGGACACATCAAGCAATCGAAGGAACACCTGAAACCGATGCTTCTCCTTTATTTCAGTCCATGGGTTCCAGCTGAGATTGGAGATGTTTAAGCACCCAAACTTTGCTCTATGTGGACAGTATCGACATGACCCATCTCACATGTTCTTGTTCTGATTGTCTCCTCTTTTTGGGTTCCTTCAGTAGGCTATTTCTTGACACTACTTTGAGGACAGCTGTATGTGTATGTTGTGTTAGTGTCCCATGCTGCTACTGATGCAGGTACATATGGAGGAATTACACAAAGGAAAGGTATGAAGTTCCACCAGCTCCTGTGCCTGCTCTGCCTTTTAAATTCAGCTTAAAGAAGCAGACCACATTTGCATGGGTACCGATGGAAGGAACAGGGAACTTAGCAAAGGCTTTAAGGCTTAAAGTATTTTAATTATTTAATTTGCTATTGATTTATTTGCTAAAGACTAATCCAAGGGGAGTTGGAGCAATAGAAGAAAAATGCAGGTTACAGTACAAGGATCATTCTTTTTTTTCTTCTTTTTTTTGCCATCTAATTATGTTAAATGCTTCTAAACCAAACACGTATTCATGACATGGTAATTTAGTCATGGGTTTGGCGGAGTGCGTATTCATAAAGTTACCTACAACACCAAGAGTGAGGTCCTTTTCGGGGTTTCCTTAAGCAATAACCAAAATGATCAAGGGCTCTTACTCTGCAAATATTCACTTACTTGGCTTCATTAAAGCCCATGTACACATTATTATACACAACAATTAAGCTGCGTACAGCTTCCAACGAGATTCTACACGCCCTCTTCACGTGAGTTGTGACATCTCGCGAGTTTTCGCGCCAAGCGCTCTTCGTGGGATACTACTGAAAAAGCCGGGTAGATTTGCGGACGCTGACTGCGTGGTCCAGTCTCTTGCTTTGGATGACTGTGAATATACGACTGTTTCGTGGATGTTCATAATAATACTGTATTTGTTCTACGGGTTCTGTTCTTTCAGTTCCAGAAATTTAAAAAAATCTGAAAACGGGTTAGAGTACGAGCAAAGAGGAGTCGCTCAGAATGTCCAATACTGAAAACAACAGCGTGGAGCCAGAGCGGCGGATGGAGGATGAGCTTGGAGCAAGAGAGGTAAGAACAATAGAAACCCATCGTGGAAAAATAGCCGTCGACATAGTTTATAAGGAACACGATAAGTTGATTGCTCGTTCACTCACACGCCGGTAGAATAGGACGTGAAACATTCTAGAAAGCAGGACGACTTGGTTTTCCATTTCATGTCGCTAAATAATTAGCTTGCCACCAATCTAGCGTGACCAGCTAGTTGGCTACATTTCTTAGCTAGCACGAGCTGTCTAGCGTGAAAACTTCCTAGTTCGGCTTACTGTGCTGCGAAACAAGCTAGCTGCGCTAGCGTTTTTTTCCAAACAAACGGAGCTAGCAACCAAGCTAACTTGGCAAGCAAGTAAATGTTAATCCAGTTGGCTAACATCAACTACGTTGACGACTATGCCGATTACTTTTTAGTAGCTATATAGTTAATGATGTCATGCATATAACTACGTGATTATGATCGGAAGGAAATGGCAAAATAACTTTACCGAGTTCGCTAGAAAAGCGAACGATCATTCGTGAAAGACTGGTGCCGCTCTACGGCCTACTCGCCTCCGTCATCCGCTATCGGTGTCAGAACAGCTTGCTGGTCAGGGAGGGAAACCGTAGAATGAATGGGCAACAGCGAGGGGAGGGAGGGGGGCTTGTGTTTAGTAACGTTACTTCTGTAACAACTAATTCGCCGTTGTTTCCCCCGGGTGGATTAAACACCTCAAAAGTTTACGTAGCTGACCAACTGTCATCTAACCAGTTGGCAATAAAATACAGCGACGTGTGTCTAGGTGTTTTCCTTATAATGTTGGTGCTTGTCGTCGTTGTAGCAAATAAGCTTGCATAACGTTACACTTCTGATTAGGCAAGGTTGGGTTGGCTATCTTTTCAAGCTAGTTGCGAAGGACGAGCCTTCGCCCATCTTTTGAAGTGCACGTCGTTGGCCAGGAATGCCAAGTGCCGAATGTTTACATTTGTCAACCCGTTTTTAATGGGAATGGATGTTAATTTAATAATTGTGGGTTTGTCAAATGTGCAGGATCCTTTTCACTGTGTTCAGTTGGCAAATGTCTCCGGTTGACCAACCATTCCATTTGACTGTGTTTGTAATTGCCTGTGATTGCCAGAATCAGTGACTACCTCATGACTTACACCTGAGCTAATTTAGGCCATTTAAGTGCAGGCGTGTGGCTACTGAAGGTGAATCAGGATGAGTCTTGACATGGTATGTGTAGAGAGTGTACAGGGTGCTTTCGTGCTGGTTTGGTATCCTATTTTAAATAAATTGTGTTTTTGTAAACCGGTTCCCTGAGTTTTTTTATGGGCGGTGCATCGTCACCCAAGTTAACGTTAATTACGTCAATATAAACCACGAGTCCACTGCAATGTGATGGCAACGTATGTTATGTTGCTTGCTAACGTTAGTAGTGACAGCTAGGTATTTGCCATCAGTCGAACAACTCCCAAATCATAGTCACTCGCTAGTCCGCTAACATAAGCAAGCTAACCAACGTTCGGTGTTTTATTATGTTTGTTATTTCGACATCTCTTGATTGGCTCTAGTTTTCTTTAATGATGGGTGTATTCTGTTTACGAAACGTTACCTAGCGAGCCAGCTAGCCACTCATAATTTTTACATTTGTCCTTGTTAGATGTTCGCTATGTAATTGTAACTGTTAGAAGACTGAATTTGCTCGTAAATGCCAAGCAGCCTCACCTTACAAGCAGAGATGTGGACTCGAGTCATTGCGACTTGGACTTGAAGTCACTGTTTTGATGACTTGGGACTTGCTTGAGACTTGGACCAAATGACTTGAGACTTACTTGTGACTTGGATAAGAGGAACCTGGTCCCATGTCTGCTTACAAGTAACCTGATATCCTTATCCTAGCCTGAATTAGCGTTGCTAATACAATAAACCATCATCAGTGTACACCTTTTAATGTTAACCGACAGCCCGAGCCATTCATGTCTGTGAGCCAGGCAAGTTAAATGTGAAGTTTACGAGGATCTAATTTCACCCAGTGTATGTTACCTGGCAGATCTTGTACATTGTTATGCAAGGTTATATACTATCCATATGTAATTATCTATTCGTTTTCTGTTTAGGATGAACCTGCTGCTCAGCCAGTGGGCGGTGCTCAGGAAGAGCCTTCGCCCCCTACTGCATCTGATGAAAAGCCCACTCTGATACTCCCAGCCTATGAAGAGAAGATGGTATTGCTTTGCTTATTGTTTGCCATAGTTTGTATTGTTCAGTGATCTAGATTTAATTATGCAAATTTAAACTCTTACAATTGGTGTGTGGGGGGAGGGTATATTGCATCTTTGATCTCATTGTCAAATTGGCAGTGAATCAACATTTTAAACGCTTGTTTCAGTTATTTAGTGGCCTCAAACTCTATCGGACCATGACCCCCCTCCCCACACTCCTCTGGTCATCTTCACAGCAAACGGACCGCACCAACAGATTTGAGTACCTCCTGAAGCAGACGGAGGTGTTTGCTCATTTCATCCAGCCCGCTGCTCAGAAAACCCCCACCTCCCCCCTGAAGATGAAGCCCGGCCGTCCACGCCTCAAGAAGGACGAGAAGCAGAACCTGCTGTCCGCCGGGGAGTGAGTATGCGCCAGCTCTGCTTCTCAGAAATCCAGGTCCCACCCCCAACCCCCTCTTCTACCTGTGTTTCTTACGTTTTTGGTGTCAGTTATTTATAAGTTAGACAACCTGTGAACTGCATCCTCTTGTGTCTTCGATGCTCTAATGGGACTGCCAGTGTGGAAGTGGGTCGTTATTTATTTATTTTTCCCCCGCTCGCTGCAGTAACCGTCACCGGCGCACAGAGCAGGAGGAGGACGAAGAGTTGCTGAGTGAGAACAGCAAGGCCACCAACGTCTGCACCCGTTTTGATGATTCCCCCTCTTGTGAGAAACTCTTCCTCTATTCCCACACGCACCCCATTTTGGTGGGAGGGGCAGGGGGAGGGGGGGTGAGCAGTTGCATTGAACAGCTCCCATCTGAAATGATGTGTGTTGGGTTTAAACCCTTAAGTTCTTCAGAGAAATGTCTTAAGTGCTGAAACGTATTACTTACTGAAAGGCAGGGAAAGTGTCATTGGACACAAGTATTTCTGTAGAGTTAGAAAAAAATATCAGTGTCCCTCCACGATGGTGCATCAATTTACAATACAAAAATGCAGATTAAAAATAACTTTGTTGACCAAGTTGAATTATGAGACTGTACACAATAATAAATGCATTGCATCATCAAAACATCATTGTAATACGCTGTCACAAGCCACGTGACAATCCCTGGACGGGAACAGAGCAGTCTGGAGACGGAGTGAATTCTTTGGTCCACGGACCGGATCTTTATTAATCAAACAGATAAGTTCTCTGCACACCGACATGTGCAGAGACCGAGACCGGGAGTTTTATGTTAACAAACAAAAACGAATCTGTCCGTCGCCCTCATGGGTTCGGGATACAAACAATAATTGAAAACACAAACAAACTTATTTTCAATTAAACTGAAACTTTACAATTCCTGTTCTTTCTTTCGTTTCACTTTCACTTTGCTTTCTTTTCTTTCTTTCTTTTCCGTGCTTTCTCTCGTCGGTCTCTCACCCTCCTCCATTTGGGTTCCAGCCACCTACTGAAGGGAGCAGAGCAGTTTTAAAGCACACAGACGTAATTATTAGACACAGGACCGGTGTGTGCGCTTGCTGCTCTGCCAGTAGGCGTGACCGCTAATCGTCCTGATCAGCTGCCGAGACCGACGCCTTCCACATAAGCATTATGTAATACTTTACGACATCAGTACACATGTATGCAAAAACAAACCGCACATAGATAAAGGACAATTTGGTACCTATTAAAAAAATAATCTTCGTTGGAGCGCACACTTCCATCAGGGATGTATGGCAGCCTCTTATTTATTTGTTTGTTTAAGGAGTGAACCATTTTACCATGGACAGAGGTTGCATTGTAAGCTTAACTATGTAAGGGCAGGCAGGCATTGAAGCGTTTCAGTGCTTCTGCTCTCTCTAGGGAACTTGGTGATCACTCCCAACAGGCGGAGGGATCTCTTGCTCAGAGAGATGGGGGTGAGGGTGAGGAGACTGTTTGGAACGTATGCCAGGGAGGTGACCCCCTTTTCCACAGGCACTGGTTCTGTCGATCTGCACAGCTATCTGTTAAAACAGTAGATCCGACCTTTTAATGTTGTCAGAATTGGCCGATAGAGGCCGACTGATAATTGGGCTTGAGTCTTATCCATATGAAATGAAGATCGCTGGCTTTGTGCGCTGCTTGCTCTAGGTTCACGGCCGTAAACAAATGGGATTTAAGGCTGATTTATAAACACTTTGTACGATCGTCCGACGTGTCTTGCCTTGAAATGTTTTCTTAAAATGCCTCAAGTGCAGTACTTTCTGGTGTCACAACTATGAGGGGATACGCAAAGTTTTGACATTGCCAATTTCTCTTCCCACAGATGTGAAGAACGGCAAACTGAGGGACTATCAAGTCAGAGGCTTAAACTGGCTGATTTCACTCTATGAGAATGGGATCAATGGGATTCTCGCAGATGAAATGGTATGTTTGTTTGCTTTTTCCCCCCCACGTTAAAGGGTGTGGTTTTTAACCTTGTGACAAACTGGGAAGTTCCTCACAGCTACCCATTAGTGGCAATGTTATCTGCAGCGGTGGTTGTGAGGGTGCGTTCCCTTTGCCCCCGGGCCTCACAGTTGTTTGTCTGTCCCTCAGGGTCTGGGGAAGACGCTGCAGACGATCTCCTTGCTGGGTTACATGAAGCACTACAGAAACATTCCCGGACCGCACATGGTGCTGGTGCCCAAGTCCACCCTGTACAACTGGATGAACGAGTTCAACCGCTGGGTGCCGTCCCTCAAAGCGGTCTGTCTCATCGGAGACAGGGAGGAAAGGGTACGGGCCTCCCGATGGAAGTGTTCGTTTCATTCCAATGGAATAGGATCTGCCTCGTGTTTCATAGTCTCGGCCTTCCTTAAATTGGGGCATTTTATAGGTGGCACACAAAGCTCAAACAACAGCTCTCTGCGCGCTATTATTAAACGGCCGTAGCTGTTGTCAAAGAAAATATGAATTCAGCTTTTTTTTTTTATGAACTACAAATATTTGCCAAAATGACTCCAATGTTTGGCTGTGGCTTCATTCAACACCTAAGGGTAGTCTATTAATGTGACAATGAGCTATGGTTCCGCTGCCGTTTTCAGAATGCGTTCATCCGGGACGTGCTTCTGCCGGGAGAGTGGGACGTCTGCGTGACCTCCTATGAGATGCTTATCAGGGAGAAGACCGTGTTCAAGAAATTCAACTGGAGGTACCTGGTCATCGATGAAGCGCACAGGATCAAAAATGAAAAGTCAAAGGTGAGAACTTTGTGCAGGTGCTGGTTTCGAGCACATTTCTCACACACGAATTGCCTTGCTTATGCATTGAATTTCTGAATAATGATTTAGACTTACCGAGGAAAAAAAAGTCATTGAAGAATTTGCATTGTTTTTTTTGTTTAAAAAAAAAAAAAAAAAAAAAAAAGCCATAAGAGATGTGAATCTGTCCATAACAATAAGCTTTAATCATGAATGGAATCGTGAGTGCCGCCACCTTCAACAAGTCTCCGTTTTGTTGTAGCTGTCAGAGATCGTCAGAGAGTTCAAGACGACCAACCGCCTGCTCCTCACTGGAACTCCCCTTCAGAACAACCTGCACGAGCTCTGGGCGCTCCTCAACTTCCTGCTCCCTGATGTCTTCAACTCCTCAGAAGTAAGGCACTCGACCCGTCAGTGGACAACCCCCCACCACTGTGTTGCTGTGCATGCTGACTAACGCTTGGCTTTGTTTTAAATTAAGGACTTCGACTCCTGGTTTGACACCAACAACTGCCTTGGGGACCAGAAGCTGGTCGAGCGTTTGCATATTGTAAGTATGACCGTTTCTGTGATGCGTTTTGTTCAGACGTTGATCATGTTCAACGCGAGCGGCATTGGGTTGCTATGACATTATGACCCACGACTAACCGTAACCTTTATTTTGATGTCGTATTCCTTCCCATGCGCTAGGTCCTGCGTCCCTTCCTGCTTCGGCGTATTAAAGCTGACGTGGAGAAGTCTCTGCTTCCTAAAAAGGAGGTGAAGATGTACGTTGGGCTCAGCAAGATGCAGCGAGAGTGGTGAGTGCCATTTCCATTGAGCACAAGTAGAAAGAAGCCTTTCCTCGTTCTTTGCAGTCGTGCAAATCTACTTCGGCAGGGTGCGTTCAGAGTCTTGCCAGTTAAAGAAAATAGCATTCACGCACGGGTGTCATAAAGACATCGTTTATTCCTGTATTTGTTGTGTTTAGCATGAGCGCAAACTTTCACATTGCGCGTCACGTTTCTTTTAGTCGTCACAGCTCAGGTCTTTAATCAGGAGGAGGGGATTGTTCCCAAATGACCTCGGTTAAATGAACGAATAAATAAACTGAACTCCAGGTACACCAAGATCCTGATGAAGGACATCGACATCCTGAACTCGGCGGGGAAGATGGACAAAATGCGTCTCCTCAACGTCCTGATGCAGCTGCGCAAGTGCTGCAACCACCCGTACCTGTTCGACGGGGCCGAGCCTGGCCCGCCCTACACCACTGACCTGCACTTGGTCGTCAACAGCGGCAAGATGGCAGTGCTGGACAAGCTTCTACCCAAGCTGAAAGAGCAACGTGAGATTCCCCCCCGGTGGCTCCCTCGCCTTATAATGCACTCATGTTACCGTGCTTCTCACACTGAATCTCGAGGAGTTAAGGCAGACTCCGAGGTCACAAGCAGTAGCGCCGTCACGTTACATTCGCATATCGTATCCAATTTTGAATGCGCATTCCAACTCCAATCAAATTACCCATAATGCAACAGACATTTTAAATGCATCCTTTTTTGAGTAACCTACCCTTTTCAATTAAATAATCTTTTTTTTTTTAAGTTACGCGTATGACTGTTATGCTTGTCTTCATATATTGCGCAAATACATTCTACCATGGGAAAGATGATCTGCTTTGTCAAAGTGCGCGTGTATGTGGTTATCACTTTAAACTATGCCAAAATGAGGCTTCGGTTATCATACAGAGCTTATTGTATTTGGACATGAGCCAAATTAGCATTACTCATGCTTTGCAATGAAGGAAAAGTGACTTTTTCCTTGCAAAAGCTAGGTGTGCAACAGTCATATTCAAATACTATTAGAACAAACCTACATGTTTTCTCAGAATATTGAACAGGGTTTTTTGTTAGTGGCAGCCCTAGTAAGCGGGCTCTAGGCAGGCTCCAGAGATGGGTCGCAGGTTTCCAGAGGTTTCTAACAGACCATCCACCTCCTCCCTCAGAGTCCCGTGTGCTGATCTTCAGCCAGATGACCAGGATGCTGGACATTTTGGAGGACTACTGCATGTGGAGGAACTACGGCTACTGCCGCCTCGACGGACAGACTGCACACGAGGAGAGGCAGGCACGTCCCACGCTCGACATTCTCCTTCCGGCCGAAAGGGGAGATCTGCAACATCGTTCATCTTATTCTCTACCTTTTTTAAAATACATTTATTTATTTTTCTCTCCAGAAATCGATCAACCTCTTCAATGAGCCGGACAGCCCCAAGTTCCTTTTCATGTTGAGCACCCGCGCTGGCGGTCTCGGGATCAATCTGGCCACCGCCGACGTCGTCATCATCTACGACTCTGACTGGAATCCTCAAGTAGATCTCCAGGCCATGGTTTGTCATTTCTTTTAACGTTTTTAACTTGACGCCGTAGAACAGTGGCTCACAACCCTCTCCTCGTGGAGCCCCAGCCGGTCCATGCCTTTGTTAAATCCCACCACCAGCGTACCCGGTTCAACTAATCAACGTGCATTAAGTAGTTGTGTTCAGTAGCGGTGGAATTTAACGCGTGGACCGTCTGTCGGTTCCCGAGGAGAGGGTTGGGAATTTCACTTGCAGTTGATATGTAATTTACCAGATGCTTGCATGGACAGTTGTACATCGATATCATAACTGAGCCGAGCAGAGGAGGTTGGGCTCCTATCTTGAGTGTTGGTTCTTCCTGAGGTTTCTTCCTGCTTGCTCCACCAAGGCAGAATTCCTCCACATCTGTGCAGTGCATAATGTAATGACCGTATAAGCCGAGCCCAACCGTTATCAACTGGCCCTCTCGCTGAACGTTGTCTCCCCTCCCCCTCCGTCAGGACCGAGCTCACAGGATCGGTCAGAAGAAGCAGGTGCGCGTGTTCCGCTTCATCACGGAGAACACGGTGGAGGAGAGGATCGTGGAGAGGGCCGAGATGAAGCTCAGACTCGACTCCATCGTCATTCAGCAAGGTGAAACGGGCCCCGCCGATCTCCCCTCCGAGCCCAAATCCTAGTGTACGCCAAACGCATGTCAACGAGCTCTTGGTTCCCGCATCGTGGCCTTTCGCCACAGAACCGACGGCCCGATGCGTAGAAACACTGTTCGCCGCTAGTTTCCAAACTTGTCTGAGGTCGTGTGTCTTGTGATTCCCGCTCTTCAGGGAGGCTCGTGGACCAGAACCTGAACAAGCTGGGGAAGGACGAGATGCTGTCCATCATTCGGCACGGCGCCACGCACGTGTTCGCCTCCAAGGAGAGCGAAATCACCGACGAGGACATCGACGCCATCCTGGAGAGAGGCGAGAAAAAGGTGAGCCCCGGGAGGAGCTCCGAGCGCTTCTGCCCCTTGGCCCTTCTTTCTGCTCTAACGCGTGTGCGCCGGTCGCCAAAGCTCCGGCGTCAACTTTGTGTAAAGCCGTTTACGCGTTCTGTCTTTTCAGACACTGGAGGCGAAGGAAAAACTGTCCAACATGGGGGAAAGCTCTTTGAGGAATTTCACCATGGAGTCCGAGAACAGCGTGTACAACTTCGAAGGCGAGGACTACAGAGAGAAAAAGAAGGTAACTGAAGGGAGCGGCTCATACTGGGCTTCCTGTGTTTTTACCTCCGTGATGCTGGCGCACTTTGATGTTTCGGTCATCCGTTTTACGAACGTTGGACCAAGTTGCATTTTCAGCCCTTCGAACGGGCTGTTCCATCGACGTTCTGTCGTGCATGCGTGACCCATGGTCCTGAGTCCTGTTGTCCGTCTGTAAGGAGTTTGCTGCGTTTGCCCTGCCCAGATTGTCACAGAGTGGATCGAGCCCCCCAAGAGAGAACGCAAGGCCAACTACGCCGTGGACGCGTACTTCAGAGAAGCCCTGCGCGTCAGTGAGCCCAAAGTGCCCAAGGTAGGAGGGGCTCTTATACACTTACCAATCTTCTACTGCCTTACACACTTACTCATCTTATTAGTGAGATTAGTTGCCAATCTTCTACTTTCTTCTACAGTTACTAATCAAAGCAGATGGTACGTGCTAATACGTTCTCTGCTAAATGAATGCCTTCACATTTGACTCATTTCTCCGCATTCGTTAAGGTATTGTTTGTTCACGTGTGGAAATGTAATTTGTATATAAAAAGCTCAAAAGGCCTGACCAGTCTGCTCTCTCTCCCTCTCCGCTAGGCTCCTCGGCCCCCAAAGCAGCCCAATGTTCAGGACTTCCAGTTCTTCCCTCCACGCCTGTTTGAGCTGCTGGAAAAAGAGATCCTCTTCTACAGAAAAACAATCGGCTACAAGGTGCACACCGCTGCCTCTCCGCCCCTCAACGTGTAGCTCGACAGGGAGTGAGAGCCCAGGGCACGCCACCACTGTGGGGCCCTTGTTCTTTTACCTCTGCAAAAAATCTGGTTAATAAATGCGGTAAACGTTGATTTTTTTGGCTATTTTTACCAGGTCCCTCGAAATCCTGAAATCCCCAATTCAGCCCAGGTCCAGAAGGAGGAGCAGAGGAAGATTGATGAGGCGGAGCCTCTGTCGGAGGAGGAGCTGGAAGAGAAGGAGAACCTCCTCTCCCAGGTAACCTACAGCCACTTACACATTTTATTCATCAATTAATATTTCCGTTGTATAACGTCAATTCTGCTTCCAAAAGTAAATCCATCAGTGATTCTGTGGTCGTTGAAAAGGAGGGACCATAATAAACATATGAAAACATACCATTACTACTCAATTTTGTTTTGAAAGCTGTTCAATTTTCTATTTTGTGCATGTTGTCCATATTAAGATTTTTTTAAATATAGCTATTGGTGCATTTTTTTGCGTAGATTTGGAGTGAACTTTAAATTCTTCCTGTCACCTTTCGAAGGGTTTCACCATTTGGAACAAGCGTGATTTCAACCAGTTCATAAAGGCAAATGAGAAGTGGGGGCGAGATGACATCGAGAACATCGCCCGGGAAGTCGAAGGCAAAACCCCAGAGGAAGTCATGGAATATTCCGGTAAGATCAACGTTGTGCGAATAGCTGAACAGGACGTTGGATTTGAGATATTTAATGTTGTCTGGAATGCCTTAAACGGTAAATCAGGACGGAGTGTAATGTGGTTGTCGTCTTGCTTGTTCAGCTGTGTTCTGGGAAAGGTGTAATGAGCTGCAGGACATTGAGAAAATCATGGCTCAGATCGAGAGGGGAGAGGCCAGGATCCAGAGACGCATCAGCATTAAGAAAGCACTTGACACGAAGGTGAGTTGTGCTGAGAAACCTCATCTCCAGAGTTCTGTTAAGACTAGGCCCTTGTGACATGCAAGCTGGGATAATGGCTATTGGGCAGCCTAAAATAGTACTGGGGCCACATATACTGAAAATGTATGCATTCACTACTGTAAGTCGCTTTGGATAAAAGCGTCTGCTAAATGGCATTTATTATTATTATATTATTATTACTGCTAACGATGGGAACGTGTCAGTGCATTGGACCTTGGACCAAATCGTGCTCTGCAATCAGTGAAAAATCCTAATGGGCCCGACCCAATATTGAATCGTCATGCAGTAGTGGTCACATCTTTGGACTCTTGACCTGAATGGTGGATTTCCCAAGTAGAGCCATCTTTACTGATGGGTTGTGCAGTGTGAAAGATTTAAGGGGTGGACCTGCTAAAGCGGTGGCCTAAGCTACTCAGGGTTAGGGTTAGGGTGTCGCTCTGCACCCTTCAGACCCCCTCTGCTAAAAGCTGGACTCTGCAGACTACACCTGTGGGTGTCTTAATTCTGATCTGACCCAATGTGCTGGACCTATAAACTATGTAGCACTGTGCCCCGATTATTTTACTGATAAATTAACAACTAGGCTGATCATTTCTATTAGCTCTCAGGGATTTCCTTTATGATCAATATGGTGGTTGGTCTGTTACTTTGTTGGAACTTGCATGCTTGGAAAAGCTAGATAATGCTGTACTTGCTGAAATTTCCTTCGTAATCTGGAAATTCTGTTGCTGTGGATACACGCCGTCTTCTAAAGGGGTCTTTAATTTCTTCTGTAAAGGTTTAGACTACGTTAAAAGTTTGTACGATGGTGGTTCCATGTGCCCATTAAGTACAACATTCAGCTTTGTATAGACCGCATCATTTTTGCGTAATTACTAGTGACCGCCTAATAAAAAAAATAGCCGCCATGCAAGTGTATTTGGATGTGGGTGTGCTCCGCACAGATGGTGGCATCACGCTGCATAATGAACTTGCTACTTAACCGACCCGCGTGCGTGCGCTCACTCTCTCGCTCTCGCTCTCCCTCTCTCAGATTGGCCGCTACAAGGCCCCCTTCCACCAGCTGAGGATCTCTTACGGCACCAACAAGGGCAAGAACTACACGGAGGAGGAGGACCGCTTCCTGATCTGCATGCTGCACAAGCTGGGCTTCGACAAGGAGAGCGTGTACGACGAGCTGCGGCAGTGCATCCGCAACTCCCCGCAGTTCCGCTTCGACTGGTTCCTCAAGTCCAGGACGGCCATGGTGAGCGACACCTCGAGCGGCGCGCTTCTACCTCAGTGCCTCGCCTTCGTGCGGAAAGGTGCATTCAGGATCTAGAGCAGGGGCGGGCAATTCCGGTCCTGGAGGGCCGGTGTGTGTGCAGGTTTTTGTTTCTACCAATGACCCTGGCTCAATTGACTAATTAGTTGGATACGCCAATCCTGGTGCACTTGTAGATTAGACCATTGTTTCTCAACCGGGGGTACGTGTACCCCTAGTGGTACGTGGGGGAATTGCAGGGGGTACTTGGAAATGTTTTTTGAAACCTCAAAATAAATATAAATTAATTGTATTTTGCAAAATAAATAAATAAATAATTAATTTAATTAAGTAATTATTAATGATGAATCTTAAATTATAATTTTTTTATTTATCAAAATATCTTTTGTAATTATTAATGGTGAATCTTAATAAAATGGTTTTTTTTAAATCAAAATATCTGTGTTGGCTGCTTACACGTGAGGTATATGCCTATATATATATATATATATATATAGGTATATATAGGCCTATATATGTATATATAGGCCTATATATATATTATGGGTAGGGGGTACTTGGGGATTGTTGAAAATATTTTAGTGGTACAGAGCACAAAAAAGGTTGAGAACCACTGGATTAGACCACAGTAACGCGTTTCATATGGGAACACAAGAACAGTCTTCAGCTGTCATTCATGGGCCTATCAAGAAATGTAGCAAAAATGTAATATCACAATGAATGATTGCTGTGATTCAATAATTAAGAGCAGAAGTTGGCATGAAATCCAGAAACGGATACGGCCCTCCTTGCCCACCCCTGATCTAGAAGGAGCTATATGTCAGTTGCGCATGACTAGAAGGTCTGCCAGGCAGGGAAATGCTGCATGCGACCTTGGGGAAAACAAAGCCCTGAATTTGGCGTCCTCGTTCGTGCAGGAACTACAGCGGCGGTGCAACACCCTGATCACCCTGATCGAGCGAGAGAACATGGAGCTGGAGGAGAGGGAGAAGGCGGAGAAGAAGAAGAGAGGCCCACGGACATCTTCGGTGAGTCGAGACGAGCCCCTTTTTAGTTGAGCACGTCTTTTATATGCTAATACGGCCCCCAGTTCTGATGAAGGCTATTGCTATGCGTGCCGTTTAAGCAAAACATTAAAGCCGTCTTTGCATTTCCCTCAGGTCCTTTAGGACAATTTTTTGATCAATGTCAGGGACTCCGTAGTGTTGTCATTTAAAAAAAGTTTGCTTCAACACATGAAAGTGAACACCAGCTGCATTGTAGTTTGATTGAATGGAAGGCAATCGGCGCCTCCTGTTTGAGCAGGTAAGACATGCGGAGGTGCCATTTTAACACGACTAACAAGCTACAGTCAATGTTCCGCGCTTGGAGCCCGGTTTAGATGGAAGACTCGGGGGAGGGCGCGCTTCCTTTGGGTTTTGATGCTTCGTTCAGCCTGCTCACTCGCTGTCATCGCGCGCGGCCTTCCCTCGCCTGACGTCTCTCGTCTCCCACTAGGTGCAGAAGCGCAAGGCAGACGGGACGCCAGATGGCCGCGGGCGGAGAAAAAAGCTTAAGATGTGAGACCGAGACCAAACCCGACGCCCGCAGTCAGGACTTCAGCGAAAAGCCGTAGTGTTGTGTTTATTTTTACGGGTTGTGACGATGTACTGTATTCAACTCCAGAACCGAACTTTGCTTCTCCAATCGTGCGTGTGGTATATTAGGAAGGGTAGTACTCCAGTGCAGGCCTGTCTCGTAGTGATTTACAGAAATGCTACAGCCGTGCTGACTTTTTTTTAAAATTTAACCATTAACACTCTCGAGGTAATAAAATTATTTTATTTATACCTTTTGTTTTTTGGTTAAGTACTGCATTCCATTGCATAGAAGAAGTGTACTGCTTGTCTTTTTTTAAGAATGTTCCCCCAAATCCTGTTTTACCTTAATATTTGGAATAGAACCACCTTCATAACAAATGCCACCAATAAATTCATTTTTTTTGTTTTTTTGTAAAGCTGTGGTGTAATACAAATCTTTCACAAATTGCACATTTATTAAGACAATACTCAACACTGTCATACAGAACAAAACACTTTAATACTGTCGGAGGTATCACACACACTACTGAATCTTTCGCTGGTTATGCTTGTCTTGGAACATGCCTAATTTGCACTTCTGCATGTTTGTTGTTAGTTGTTTTTTTGGCCAAAAAAGATGTCACATCTGAAATGGCAATCAATCAAACACATGGCCCTGATGCATGGAGTAATATGTTATTTCGGCTGAGGCTTTTAAGCTGCAATGTAAGTCACGTCATTTTGGCAGTGGCATAAACAATATTTTGGGGCTATCAAATTACTCCGCTTGGAAGGAGAATAGTATCAAACAGCACAAAATGTCTAGTTCTCACAGTTGTGTCCAAAGTGTTAATTTTACCGGGGTGAGGTCTACATTTTAGTTTTTCCTTCACCCACTTTGCCAATGAATGCGTGTATGCACATATACATATATACACATACTGTGCCAACATTCCAAAAGTCCCGAAAAAACGTGTATAAAAACAATGGGTATAGTTACGCACTTCAGTGATGACATACCAGTAATTACATATCACAATCCCTTTTTTTTATAAAAATACATTTATCGATCAGCTCAGCACCAGATACAGCCGGTCCTCTTCAACTGAAACACCACTTGTTCAGTGAACTGTGAAAAAAACAATTATTTAAACATCTAAATAATATACACTAAGGTTAATGAATTCTCAACGATAAAAGGGCAAGAGCCCTAATGGAGCTGCTTTTCAGTGTAAAGAAGAGGAGGCCATCTTTGTCTACAGTCGCTGCCCCAGGTTTTCTTGTGTATAACGCTCACTGGTCGGAGAGGGGGAGAGGGGGGGTATGTTCTTCAGTCAAGGTTCCCATGGTAATTGAAAATATTACCATGTAGAAAAGTCATGGTAAGTGGTCAAATACTCCCTTCTCCTTTAAAAGTCAACAAACTTTGGCTTAAGTTTCTGGCTTGCTCGATGTACTACCCATCTTGTTCTACCCAGGTCTATCAATGCCAGTGTCTTTGTTATTGAAAAAGAAAATGGCTAGCTCTTTAGCTTATCAAGTTTGTCAGTTACCAAATAGCTGAAAACTGGTATTCATTTCCAAGAGCACAAGTCCTGTAATAGGTTTCCAAAAGTACTTCTCTAATTCAGCAGCGTCAAACTCATTGCATTCAGGGCCGAGCGCATGCAAGTTTTGGTTGCAACCAATGTGCTGCACCACTAATTCGCTCACTTCAACCAAGGAGGGGATTATTGAAATCACCTGATGTACTGCATTGGTTGCAGCAAAAACTTGCATACGCTTGGAGCTTGAGACCCCCTGCTTTAATTCCATATTTATAGCCATGTGTGGGGTTTTGACTATTGCTACAATATAAATACTTAAAAACGTTTACCCACATAAGTCCTCACATAAAATATAAATCAGATTTGAGTGGGAACCCTGTTGGGGCTCGTCTGCAAGGGACCACTTTCAAAGACGGCGTTCGTACCCCCCTCTGGGATCAAGGCTTATAACATGGAAAACGGGACAGCGGGAGACCAATGTTAAGGGAGCATAACGCATAATAATATCTACACTATTTAAATTCGGAAAGGACATTAAAAAAACAGCCAAGCGTGTACACATCTGTCGGATTCTACCGGGGACTCCAGCCCATTCTAAATGTGTGCATGTCGCTGCGAGACTTGGTCAGGCTCACAAGCCTGGCAGTGCGTGTCTTAAAGGCAAGCGTAGCGGCACGGCCTCATGCATTCACACGCAGGCGGGGTGGCCGACGCCGCCTTTTCGTCTCGCGGGTAATGCGCTATACAACGGCGTGTTACAGTGATCTGCCCTCCCCGTGGCGTTGGGGGTGGTGGTTTGCAGTGTCGTGGGTCTAAGGCACCAGGGTGGTTTGGACTGTGTCTAGCGGGAGAGCGGAGGTCCCAGGGTTCAGACCTCGGAGCTGTTCCCAGTGCTCGCGGTGTCCGGGCTGCTGCTGCCGCTGCCCTGGTAGGCCGAACAGGACGAGGTGGAGTACGGGGGCAGCTTCTCCGAGCGGCCGCGCTTCTTGCGCCGCACGAGGAGGATGACCACAATGACCACCAGGCAGAGGAGGAGGACGAGACCCGCCAGCCCCACCATCATGGGCATGGCGGCGGCGGCGGCGTTGGTGGGCTCCTTCCCCGAGCTCTCCAGCAGGGGGTGCTCCAGGAGCTGGTCGCGGGGCCAGGGCTGGTGCTGGACGACCCGCTGTCTGTCCGAGCGGTCCAGGGCGATGTGCTGGATGTTGGTGCCCTTGCTGTGGTCGGGGCCAATGTCCTCGGCCTCTTCCGGCACCGCCCGTCGGCTTCGCCCACGCCGCCCGCCGCCGACAGGCTGTGGTGGTACTCCAGACTCCTCTTGCCGATGCTGCGGTTAGCGTTCTCTCTGGAGCGCACCGCGTAGATGATGTGGATGAACCATTCCCGGCCAGCGGCCACCTGCAGAGGGGAAAGAGAAAGATCTCACTTTCAGCCTGAAACGGGGAAGCCACACCTCTGCTACTTCCTCCTCTTTAGCCTTAAATATAAGAATGGGAACTTGTGGAGGACAAATGGGGATTTGCAATGAAACGTGACAAAGTAAGCGGCCATAACGTCACAATGAATGCAGGAGGACCAGGCAGAATGGAGATGGGTGGGGGGACGGCACGTCACCTGGAACAGCGGAGAGGAGGACAGCGTGAATCCGTCGGAGCCCGACTGGCTGACCAGCGGAAGAGCCCCCGGGGTGTCCATCGCCAGGGTGGCCTCAAACTGGACGCTCCCGAAAACAGTGGCCTGGGTCTCAGGCTGTGCCTTGTCCTAGAACACAGACAAGATGTGAGGTGAGGATTCACATGACCTACAGGATGTGAGGTGCTGACAGACTGATTTCCTCATAGGACTCATATGACTGGAGCCCTAGTTGATGGTGGTGATTTTACACTATAAACCATACACTAAGATTTTAAACTGAATGCCAATGAACCCCAAACTCCAGTATGCACTGATATAGGCTGAATATAGGCACTGATGATCCCCAACGTATTCCGTCAAGCAACCTAATTTATTCTCATAATTATTTCCCTACCACTGCTACGTTATGTCTTGTGATGCATTTTACTCAGCATAATAATAATATTGAATTTAGCTGTTGAGTAAGGGTTTCCTATTTCGTTTAAAATCCAGTACCTTGCAAGGGCTATCATTTTGCGTTTAGATTGTCGATGGCCATGTGAAATAAGCTTCATCGCTATCATGAAATGGTTGGAAACTCATACCGTTGCACAAATAGTGCTTCCCATTAAGTATGGCACAACATTTTCAAAGGACGTTGCGACATTTGAGTTGTTCCCCTTGTCTACGTATGCACGCGTAAGACAGACTCACCAGGATTTTGAATCTGTAGAGCAGAGACGGGGCGTCGGCCAGGCAGCCAAACTCCCTGTTCGTGGGGTTGTACTTGGGCACATAGCCGTCTGCCCCGGTGCACAGGAACACTTTCTCTATGCTGCAGGAGAACGAGTCTCCCAGGTTCTGCACGGGGTCCACCATCACCCGGCCGTAGATGTGAGACCCTGCGTGGGAAGCGAAACGGAGCGTGAACATCTGATTCTCCCTCAACGGCCATCGCCAGGCAGCTCGAGGTGGTCATCACGTGTCAGACCCCGGTAAAGCTCTGCGGGGCGGCGTACCTTCTGTGAAGGCCACGTCGGTGCCCTCGGCGAAGCCCATGGAGCCGTCCGACAGCCACAGCTCTCTCTTGGACAGCAGGAACATGTGCGTGTTGAGGCTGAACTCGGCCGCCACGGGATCACTGACCTGTGTGCGGGAGGGAGGGCGCAGGAGTGAGGATGGTGTAGTGTGGTGGTTAGGGAAGTGGGCTTGTAACATGAAGGTTGCAGGTTCCCGTTGGCAAGGTACTTAACCTGAATTGCTTCAGTTAATATCCAGTTGTATAAATTGGGTTGTATGTAAATAAATGTAAACTGTGTAAGTCACTCCGGATAAAAGCACGTGGGTACATCTAGCCAATTGTCATCACCACTACCTGCTTGCTCAACTCTTCTTGTATATGTATCCCTGCCTACTCATTTAATAAAAAAATTACTAACCTTTTCCTTCCCAGTGTTACAGGTATGGTATGCAGCTGACAACAACGATGTCTATCGCTGTATTACTGCACTGATCTCGTGCGCAACCTATGATTGTTCCTACCATGTATTAATGCGCATCTTGTAAGTCGCTCTGGATAAGAGCGTCTGCTAAATGCTTAAAATGTAAAAATGAAAATGTAAAGCGTCTGCTATATGCCTGTAATCTATGGACAGTCCGACGAGGCAGGGATCAAAGGTCATGAAAACATGCACTAAAGCCAACCGCACAAACATTCAATCTTGATAAGATGTCATGAGCAGTGTAGTTTTTTTACATTTTATCCTCTAACTAGGTAGGTCACCTGAGAAATCAATTCTCGTTAGCACAAAGTGGGTAGGGGACTCAAGGGTTTGTGCAACCAATCACATTTTGTGTCCAGCTTGCATTTAAATTCAGTATTCTACTCATGCAAAAGGGAAGGACGCCTTGTCCTGTATGGTTGCATGGTTCATTAACATGACTGGCTCTGTGTAGCGTGAAGGGAGCAGGTCATTGGGCTGTGAGTGTGGGGCGAGGCGGCGCTGCCCGTGGCCTCGTGCTGCCAGCCTGCCGGTCTCACCTGCTGGAAGCGAATGTCCATGTCGAAGGTGAGGGGCTCTCGAGGGTGGCACACCGGTGGGATGCTGTACTCCCTGTTAGGGGAGGCGCTGCAGGGGATGAGCTTCACAGTGTAGGTGCCAGAGTAATCCCGAACCTAAACACGGAACGCACGAGCACACGAGAGAACCTTTTAGTCACTGGTTTCACATGATGTCACTTCCTGCAGATTGCCATCATGTGAGGGTCTTATTGTCAGAACCTTGTTAAATGAAATCTAACCTAACTGACTTGCACTTGTTTGGGGTCCAGGTTAGCCAGATGTGCTTCAAGAGTCAAATGGGTGAAACCTGTTAACGGTTCGCCAGCACTCTGAGACAAGCCCCTGTGTGCCTACTGTATGTAGGATACTGATAGTTAGCCCTCTATGAGTGAAAGCTGGGTAATCTCAGGTTCTCTCTATGTTCCTGTTATGTGCTGAAATGTAAATTTTGGATACATTTAGAATTCAGGCAATTTTTCTTGAGACTGACACACCGCTAAATGTGCTAACTCTGATGGCCGGGTGCCCCAGCAGAAACAGTAAAGACGGGGACCGACAGTGGCGCTTGTGTTCAGAACTCACGGCGAAATCGGACACGAAGCTCCACTGCTGTATTGGCTGCTTGTAGGTGGGCTCGCTCCTGACCAGTGACAGGGTGAATGTAAGGCCTGAGTGATCGGGTGACATCACCATGGAGGACAAGGACGATCCTGAGGGAAAGAAACGACACACGAAACCTCAGAGGGGGGACGGGTGGGATCGGACGGGAGATGCGTGTGTGCGCAAATAGCCAGAGTTCCATTTCCTTTGACGGCCGGTCCCACAGCCTTAGTGTCTTTAAGCTGTAAGGTCATCCAGCGCTTGATGCCTGAAATAGTTATGCGGTGAAGTGGGTTACAGTGTCACCGAACAGGGGCCTGAATATGGGGGGGAGGGGCCATTCCTGGGCGTTTAGGCAGGGGACTTGCTCTCGTACTATACCTGGGTGGGATGTGACGAATTGTCCTCTGAAACGTGCCTCTGTCTTAAAGTTGACCACCAGGCGACCCTCTCCGTTGATCCTCATACTGGTGGGGTACATGGCGCCTGAGGTGAGAGAGTCACATTTCACAGCAGCGTTAGAGTCAAAACATACTGACATCTTTCTTGGTTTATCATGGACATGTATTCATAAGATTCATATGCATATATATATATATATATATATATATATATATCCTGCACACAGCTTTGACACCTGTTACAGTACTGTAGCTGTGTTGGTTTACTGTACTTCAAACATGTAGGCTTTTCACCACTGGGTATGGGCAGGTTGCTTAGGATTCAAAGCCTTGACAAAATAATTATCTTACAATGTTTGCTCATTTTACCGGGGATATGGTTCAAGAAAATGGCTAAATGGATTGGTTTGAGAGTTTAGGAATATATTGTACAGGGCTATCTGTGGAGATGTGCCAAATTTCTGCCAAATAGGCAATGAACCAGCTAAGGTAATGATAGTAGATTTTGGTGGTTTTTAATGTGAGCCTTTCTAAAAACTTTTAGTGTGTGTGTACATGTATGTCAATTGAATATATCATCATTATGTGTATCATCAACATTTACAATTTTACATTGTTTGTTGATGGAGAAATCCTATCCTTTTGTTATTGATAAAAGTCAAAAAAAAACATCAATCTTATCCATCCCCAGTTAACTGCAGTAAAGTCTCCAGCAGAGGGCAGCAGTGCCTGTGAGTGTGTGCTCACCTTGTAGCTCGGCCTCCGGGGGACTGCCTATGCCTTCCTGCCACAAGATGGCAGTGTCGTACACGAAGGTGAGCCGCAGCTCAGACTGCAGGTCGAAGTGCTGCCAGCCACCAACCGCCACAGGGGAGTGGAAGATGTAGGACACGAAGAGTGGCACACGCAGGGTCACGTAGGACTGCACCAGGTTCAGGACCTAGAGGAACACATAGCCGAGCGCTCAGTAACAGGTGGACCTGCCCGCAGGAATACCACCCTGTAGCGTTCTCCTGCCTCATGTCTGAAGCTAAGTGATGCTGGGCCTGGTTACTGCTTGAATGGGGAAAACCAAGTTGCTACCAAAATTGGTGTTGGTGGGCCAAATAGTAAATACAATACCCAGTGCAAGTACTGGAACACTGGGGTATGGGAAATGTAGTCTTTTGGATGAGATGTTACTGACATTACTATGTTACCTGACTCTTATTGCAAAGAATAGGGGAGTTATCCCTGAGTTAAACTTGCTAAATAAGTCATTCCTGCTCTTCCTCAGCTGAGGGTTCTGCCAAAACATAGCTGCCATGCCCCTATTACAATACATTGGTGATTAATTACCCCTACCCAAAAACAGCTCTTACAGACTCACGAAAGGCTCTGTATAAATGTAGCTCATTATCCCTGAGCAGAGAAGTACACAGGATGAATGCAGAAAAGTAAGTAGGAATTGACAATGCTCAGAAAAAATGAAGAAACAATACAAATAAAAGACAGACAGGAAAGTATATCAAATTGATACAGAAGAGCATTTTAAGGAAACTATTAATATGGAGAAGTGCCTCCTTGAATCTGATGCAGAATGATTTCAGACCAGGGCATAAACTGTAAGTTTAAGTTAAGTTGAATTTTAAGTTGAGAGAAGTATCGTAATTCCAAGGTGAGTGTGAGATGAAAGGACAGAGAGAGGACATCTGGTTCGGTGGTCAGTACCTGTCCATCAGTGCCGATGGAGCCCCCGCAGTCGTTGAGCAGCTCGGACATGTCGTAATAGCTGTGGAACTCCCACAGGCAGGCCTCCAGGTTGAGGTTGCGGTAGAAGCGCAGGGAGTTGGTGGAACGTAGGGCGCTGCTGTACTGGTAGGGCGAGGTCTCCCCGATGATCTCAGGGTTCTTGGTGCTGTCCGTCAGGAAGCCATGCCTGGTCTGGATCTCGTTGTAGTCCAGCAGGTTGGAGCAGCGGTGGTTCCCCACACGCGTGCCGTCCGGACTTAGTGTCAGCTCAAAGTTGGACATCGGCCTGGTTGAGATGACCGGCAGCATGCCTGCAACCAGTGCGGGATTCCGTTAGCAACCACGATGCACCTCTGTCTGCGTTTTATTTATTTTGCTTATCCCTTGATGGTCGGGGAGGGAGAGGGGGTGGAGGCAGGGTGGAGGTGTCACTCACCGTCCATGTGGGGCATCGTGACGGTCAGTTTGATGAGGTTGGGGAAGTCCGGGTCCACAGGGCCCGTGTAGCGGATTTTGGCAGAGAACGGCTCGGCGCCAATCGTCCCTGGGATACGAGGCTGGCAAAGACCTGCACAGGAGGAACACGTTGCACAACCAGAGAGGTTTTAAACGAGCTGTCTTGCTTGGACGGCCTTTTAACACTTTATGACAAGATAGAAAGGCAGCCATCTGGGACGCACTCACCTTCCTCCCGGCTGATCACCACAATGGTGCTGCTGAGCTCCAGCCCCGCGTCTCCGTTAGCGTTAAAGGCGCGGGCGGCGCACTGGACCCGTGATCCCGCCTGGAAGTAGATGGAGTCCAGGGTGATGGACTTGGTGTTGGTGAAGAAGGTGTTGGTGTCCACCTCCTGCATGGGGCTGGAGACGCCGTCCGAGCCGCTGGGTGCGCTCACCAGCCAGCGGTACTGCGTCAGCGTGTTGTTGATGTTCTCCGCCGCGCAGATAGAGCCCGTCTTGTCAAACTCAAAGTACTTGGGGTTGCAGGCCTGGGAGAGAGAAAAGAGAGAGAGAGAGAGTGGTTCAAAACTTGGTCTGTTGCTTTTAAAATCTTTGTGTCATTGAATTGTTTTAGAGGGTAGCTCTACTGTGCAGAGTGAGGGAAAAGTGGGTAAAGTGTGTGAGTGAGGGTACACTCACCGTCACACACACGATGGGGTACCCAGTAGGGGGTAAGGGCTCTCCTTGGCACGAACAGTGTCGTCATACATGAGCAGGGATACCACCTGTGGCACGGCCGGGAAGGTGACATCAGCCACACTGTCCACCTCCTCGATGTACACGATGGCCTTGCTCATCTGATAGAGGGATACAGGGCTCAGTTATTCACATATTTACATACAGCCCTCACTCACCAACATGACATTACGTGTCATTATTTACACACTCGCACATACACCGCACCAACCTACTCACCCATTATTTACAGACTCACACCCATCCTCACTCTCCTACCTTGAATGTTCACATTCATATATTCATATACGTTCCACCCCCTCCCAACTACATGACGATTACTTACATACTCACATACACAACTCACCTTCACACCCATTATTTACACACTCACATGCACCCTTTTCTCACCTAAACCAGTGATATTTATACACTCACATACACGCCTCGCTCACCCACAGACCCATTATTTGCAGAACTGAAAGGAGAGGGATGGAAACATGGCGCGGTTTTTAGGTCAGCGCACCCACTGAGAAGCACTTGCGTACCGCGGGGTCAGTGCTGCGCTCTGACGTCTTCACAAGACAAAATGATTGAGCCATGCTGACTGAAGCAGCTGCCGCCTTGCTATTTTAACCCACGGTGTCCGTGATCGGGCCTGCGTTCACAGCTCTATATATGCGAGTGTATTTATACAGTGGGGTGAGGAGGCCAGTGGCCTTTCCCTCACCTGCGTCTCTGCCACCATGTACTCGTCCGGCTTCATGTGCACGGTGAAGGCCTCTCTCATCTCCCGCTGCCCGTCGTAAAGCACCTGCACCTCCACGAAGTGCTCCGTCTCGCCCTCCTTAAATTCCACATCTGAAGGGGCGACACAGACATACAGTGCTTGTGCGTGCACACACCGTGCTCTAACATTCGTTTGCCCTGTCGTGACTCATGCCTGTCCACCGTCCAGTGTTTTACCAACGTCACTAGCATAGTTTCTGTTTTTGTTACGGTTCCGTAGCCTCAAGGGCGCTTTCTGTCTCACCTTCAGACAGCGGGTTGTAGTCCTCTCCGGACGTGGCCGAGCCGTCCTTGGTGTGAACTCTCACCACGGAAACCTTGGACGTGTCCCCCAAACGCAGGATAGGGATCTTGACCAGGGCGATCTCCCCGGCCACCTGCGGCTCCCTGACGCTGTACTTGATCTCAGAGAACCTGATGATGGACTCTGGGGGGATTAAGAGGCGGGTTTCAGACACCATACATTTCACACCGCATACATACATCACTGCACGGTCAAAGGACGCAGAGTGGCACTCCACTCCGTCTGAACAAGCAATGATTTCTTTCAGACTCCAGCCGGGACACAGACAGAGGTTAACAAAGGCATGGTCGAATGCGCCCAAGGGCAAATTAGCTGGAATTTAGAAGCTGCAACTGGAACTCAGACTGGATGTAAAAATATCCACAACATGAAGGCTTGTGTTGAATTTATTACCAAATGCATTACCCATTTGGATTTGAGTCATTTCTTTTTGTCATATTTAATGATTTAATGACACTATTATTATGTATTCATTAATTAATTGTACATATGCTTATGTGTATGTGTAGGTCTATGCAAGTAATAATTAAATGAATTAGAAATCCATTACACTTTATTATGATTATAATTATTCATAATCATGATAAAAATACAAACTGTATTTGTTTCTTTTTCAAAATTACAATGGTATTGTCCATAATTGTATTGCTTTGGCGGCCAGGTTTGGCAATCTCTGGCAGGTTTTAAATCAATCAGTGTTAATTGGAGTGAATGTTACATTACATTACAGGCATTTGGCAGACGCTCTTATCCAGAGCGACGTACAACAAAGTGTTAACCGTAGTCAAGAACAGTTTAGCTGAAAGCCACCCTAGCAGGAAGTACAGTTCCAGGTGCTAGGAGCAACCACATAGTTAAGCTAGGACCCTGTAGGTAAATCTGTAGCCACAATTCAAAGGCAGCAATAAAACAAACAGAGCGGAAAATAGACAAAATAATACCTAAACCTAATCCAATACATAAACAAGTAGACAAGAGTGCAATACTAAACAGCTACATCCCTAAGCTTACAAAACCGGACTACAGGGAGAGGTGCACCCTGAAGAGGTGAGTCTTCAGTTGTCGCTTGAAGGTGGCCAGGGTCTCAGCTGTTCTGACTTCCACGGGAAGGTCATTCCACCATCGTGGAGCCAGAACTGACAGGAATGTCAAGTGAGTAACTCACTAGGGAATCAGTGTTGGTCTTGTCGTTCATGTGTGCGTGTCCATACTCATTGTGAGTGGTGTCGTACTGTGTGTGGGTCCCTGGAAGGGGGGGTTCCACATCGGAGGAGGTGGAATCTGTGTGTGTTTGTTAAGAGTGACTGAGTAGAGTGCTTCTTGTGTGTGTGGTAAGAGAGCGAGAGGGCTCACACTGAACAGTGGGGAGTCTCTCTCTCTGTGTGATTGTGGAAAGAACTCACTAAAGGAGTGGAGAGAGTGTCTCTGGGCAATGGGACGAGAACTCTCACTGGAAAAGTGGAGAGTGTCTTGGGGCGTGCGTCAGAGGGCCCACACTGAAATGTGGTGGGTGTCTTGGTGTGTGTTCAGGGAGAGAACTCGAACTGAAAAGTGGCAAGTGTCTCTGTGTGCATGGAAGCACTTGAAAGGTTGCAAAATGTGTGTGTGCCTGGTGAAGTTAAGGTGGGAATCCGGACTGAAGAGTCGCGGTGTCCTGTTCAATGTGAAAGTGTGGAAGTGGGCTGGAGTCGCTAAATGTCTGTTGATGGTTGTGTGAAAGCGGGCTGGAAAACCGCTGAGTGTCCGTGTTCGTCGTTTGTGCGTTCCCTGGAAGGGGATTCCCACCTTGGAGGAGGCGGGCTTCAATTTAGTTTGTTAATTTAGTTTGTTATTTTAGTTCGTTTTCACCCGAAAGCTTCACGGCAAGTAGGGTGAAGACTTTGTGTGTTTTGTGTTTGTTTTATTTATTCCTGCTGTTCCTCTCTTCCTGGTCTGGGAAAGAGACTATAAATAAAAGAGATCCAGGTCCGGAGACTCCTCCACTCCATGTCACCATGCTGCTCTGTTTACATCTGGTGATTGTCATGTGGCGCAGGACTTACTGTCTTTCTCATCAGTTATTTTCACCAGCGTCTCCTTCTGCTCCCCCAGTGACGCGCCAAATGGTGATTGGCTTTTGGTGTTCCCAGAATGAGACGGAACTCCTCCTCTTCCTCGTACACAGAGTCATCCACCAGAGTGACCACACACGGCTTCTCACTCTCCCCTAAAAAGCAGCATCATCGTCAATTAGAGGGGTACAGGGCGCTCGCTTCTATGGGAAGCGTTCAGTCAATGGACCAATTTTGGGTCATAATTTCTGTCATTTATGGAATTACTGAAGGTCCCGCTTTATTCTTTCCTTAAAGATGGAAAAAATAAAACGGGAGACTGACACTTGACTTCAGTGGACCCCCCCAAATCCTCCATTGTTAATTGACCTGGCCTCACCTGTCTAAACTTATATCAGACTAAAGAGCAAAAGTCCATGTTTATATGAACTACATTTAGTAGACGTTTCATTTCAATAAACTGAATTTGATTAAATATCTTCATGCATAATAATGTTTGGACTTTTTCTGAAGTGTCTATTCTTCCTAGATTTTTTTTAGATTTTTTATTATTTTTTTATTATTTGTTTGTTTTTTCTTTGTAAAGCGCCCTGGGTTGTTCACAAACATTTAAGAGCTTCTTCTATTGTATAATCAGAAATGATGAAGTAACACATTTTCATTTTTGCTTGAGCATGACATAACATTAATCGAAATCACTAAAAGTTAATAATGACTAGGAGGGAGTCATTCAGCCCATCTAGGCTTGTTAGACAGTCTCGAGAGTATTCAGCACTGCGCCAAGCCAGGGCTTGAACATCCAAAGTGTCTCTGCCTCTACTACAAGCTGTTCCACGTATTGAGAACTCCCCTCAGAACCTGCAAAAAAAACAAAAAAATACTTCCTGATATCAGTGTGGAATTCACCTTGGCCATTGTAAATTAACTTGGCCTTTTCACTGACCTGCATGGATGAATCATGGACTTGTGACTTAGATGATGGGGCAGCCCCACGTCGCTGGGGGTGTTACCTGGGAGGAAGGTGATGACCGAGGCGTCGGTGTTGGGCCGCTCCTCGTAATCCATCATGACCTCCGCCAACCCCTGGCGGGTGTAACACCTGACGGTGGACTTGTGCCCGATGTCGCCACTGCGGTACACGATGGCACTGACCTGCCCGTCCGCCTCGTCGGCTTTGTAAAGAGCGTCTTTAAACTGCACCATGGGCACTGGCACAAAAAGCAGGACGGAACAGTGAGTGAGCAACAGCTGAATGCTAAATCAAAACCATCAATCGTTGATCCACTGTTGTCACAGAATTTGATGGCATTTCTGACATTTGAAAACACCAGAAAGTTTTTTTTGTATATAAGCACAGACATGAATAGTTGAATGTTTTCATTATCAGAACATGGTTTAATACTCCCTTTTCATTGCTTTTGGTTGAGTCTTTATTTCAGTTGGGTAAGCAAAATCTGTACCCATGTAGTGCATTGAGCATACTTGATCCATTTAGATTAACTCAATGTGTCTATGGAGGACTCACAGTCAGAAACGGAGTCGTTGATAGTGATGGTGGTCTTGCTCGGTTCTCCCAGGACAGCATTCATGGGCATTCGCAGAACCAGCTCAAACTGCTCTGGGCCCTCCAGAGCCGGCTGACCCAAGTCGTCCAGGATGGTCACACGGAACGTCTGCATGGTGACGCCGGGGGCAAAGTCCAGGTTCCGGCTGATGCCCACGTAGTCTACACCAGCTGAGAGGGGGACACAGTGATAGGGTTAGCCATGTGCCAGTCAAGAAACAAGAAAGAAAACCCAGCACACTCAATTAGCATGAATGACTTTATATTATTTATATAATATGATATGCTATTATATTACATTAAATTATGAATTACTTTAGATTATTAGGTGGTGTGTGCCATTTTCACCAAGTAAGGAAGCATGCATATCATTTAAATAAATACATGTTAAAAAAAAAAAAAAAATTAAGTTATGACATCCATCATAATTACTTCAATTAGAAATCAGTCATAATTTATGGAGCATATCATGATTTGTTCTCTTAATTGTTATGTCACAGTACAAATGCATGCCATGCACTGCCACCGTAGGGAGGGAAAGTTGACGGGGGCCCGTTTGGCCCTCGTACCTTCAGCAGACACGGGCTCAGTTTTCCTGGAGCGCACCGTCACCGTGGCTGTCTTGGACAGGTCCGTCCCAGTCCTCCAGACACGCACCTCCACATAGCCAGAGCTCTCGTCCACCGCGTACTCCGTCTCTCCGAAATACAGAGAGGGCTCTGTCACAGAGAGGGAGGGAGAGACAGAGAGAGGTCATTTACTCTGCTTTACTTATTTCTTAACGGAAATTCATTATGGAGATTACCCATTTTGGCCCTTCTCAGTTTCCATTAAGGAACATTTCTGTTAAACAGAACATTTGGGAACAGTTTTTGAGAGCCATGGATGCTGATGTGTTGGGGAAGGATCTGGGTTTGTAACCACTGCTCTGGTAGATATCCAGCTTGTGCAAAGTGTAAGGCACATAATTCACACTGGATGGATGACAGCATCTGCCAAATTAATTGACAATAACCAAAGAGAACCTTTGACTAGTCTCACATATTTTAGGGGAGCACTTTTGTGTCAGTGAGAGGGTTAGGCTTGTGTCATCGCCCCTGTCTGATGCAGGACTCCTCTGTTACTGGTCATGAAGAGAGCTGTCATCATACACAGCCATGCAGCCAAACCGGACAGCTGAATGCAAAGCCCCAGTCTGAGATTACATTACATTACTGTACATTACACTATTCAACTACTTTGCAGACACCCTTTTCTATTCTATTTTATTATATATTTTTATATTATGCATATATATGTAGTAGATATATTATGTAACAATACATAATAATAAATAAGCCTATTGTTACAGTGTACAACTAATTTATTGAACCCCATAATAGATGGAGCAATGAGCTGTCAATCACTGATTTGTTTGAACTAATCAAATGATTGTGCTTTCCATAAAAACACAATGATTGGTTCAAATCAATGTGTCACTGACAGCTTGTAACTATTGCCAGCCAGTCTCTTGATTTATGTACTGAATTGATGTTACTACAAGTGTGTGTACATGTGTGTGAACTTGAGATTTATTTCCATTTTGTTGTTTGTTGTATTTGATATTGTTTCTAGGAGTGTTCACCTTCTAGGGTCAGGGTAAAACTTTCAGATTTGAAAGTTTCCAATTTCCTCTGGAAAACACATTTTGTTCATTGCTCTGTGAGAACTAAACAGTACAAATGCACTATAAAAAAATACATGAACACAATTGATCTATTTAGTTTTATTATCGTTCTTGACACTACTTGGCTGCAAAGCCATATTTTTCTGGCTAATATTCTGCCTTCATCATATAGCCAAAATTCTGTGTTGGCAGGCCCATGACACATAGGACAAATAAGATTCAAGAAAGATGACAAAAGATGACAAAAAAGTAAATGTTCGAATTGGCAGGCGGAGAGAGAGAGAGTGGGGAGGACGCAGAACGCGTGAAGGCAGCAGGGAAACGACCACATGGATTGTTATTGTTTTCAGTTGGTGGGCCCAAATATGTGGCTTTAGTTGTGGCGCCACTAAATGATGCGGCAGGGCTTAAATAACACGCGCAGACTAAAGAGCCACAGAGAGATCCTTAAAGCAGAGCATCAAAGGGCAAACAAGCCGAGGGATCTCCCCACCTGTCTCTCCAGGGGTGGCCTGCTGATATATATATAACTGAGGGCTCGTGGAAAACGCTCACTGTCTCAGCATGCTCCCACAGACAGAATGTGCTGATTGAGCAAGCCCACAGCCCCCATCCCAAGCTAAGCCAGGCAATGAGACAATGCATAATTAAAAATCCTGTGTCAGTCTTGCCAACATTTCCACTTCATTCTGAAGAGAGATTTATATATATCTGTCACTATTAAAGGATATGACCAAAGATTTTACCATTCTTTAACATATTTTTGTATATTTATAGTCAGGTCTACCATTTTACTGTGAAAAGTACAAGATAATACATTTGACTATTAACTGTAGAGAATCTTATAAATTGAATTCTTCTAAATAAAAGAGTGTTGCGCTTAAATCTCTCAATCTCAAAACACAGACTCAACTCAGACTAGAGAAATAAAGCCAAACATCGAACTAATCCCATCAAACAGGACTACTCCCTCCTAAGTCCAAAGACGCAGCCACTGTTTAAACTCAGCTGCTGCAAAGGTGGAGGTGGGGGTCCCTCCACCCTGGAACACAAAGTGCGTTCGAATCCCACCTGTCCCCTCTCATCACAGACGGGCACGGTTTCTCCGCTCCGCGGCAGGGTTAGCATAACGGTTAGGGAACTGGGCATGTAACTCAGAGGTTGCCGGTTCGATTCCCAGGTGGAGCACTGCTGTTGTACCCTTGAGCAAGGTACTTAACCTGGACTGCTTCAGTAAAATATCCAGCTGTATAACTGGATTGAATGTAAAGAAATGTACACTGTGGAAGTCACTCTGGATAAGAGTGTCTGCTAAATGGCAAAAATGTAATGTAATGTAAATGCTTGGCGGTGAGCTGTGCGCATTTGCTGAGTAAGGGGGGCACCCAGCTTAGGGGGGGGATGGGCTGGACCCCCAACCGCTGTGTTTGTCAGCAGTGTCTGAGCACAAGTGGGGCCAGCCCGCAGAGGCCTGTCAGCAAATCTACCTTAATGATGGGCTGATGAGGTCGACACTGCACCGTCAGCTGCGCCTCCACAACGCTGGGCAGCTGAGTGTCAGGCCTGCGGGGGGCGCTGTACGAGACTCAGGCCCTGGAAGTGGCTCACAGCAGGAGCACGAGGAAATATACTGCCTCTTTACCGCCTTTATTTTTAGGAACTACAAGAGCTTCAACAAAGTGAAACAACCGCGCCAAGGTGCATTCACAGCAAACATATGCAGAGCAATAATGGGTAATGTAGTTCTAAAATACCTTTTGACTCACTGTATTTAAGAAGCGTTAGTATTGTTTTTCATAATGATCACATTCAATTCAGTAATGGATCTGTTCTGGGTTTTAAAAAACATCTATAAAACTCACACTAATAACTAGATGACCAGTTGTCATCTCGAACCGAAAGACTGACTGTTCAAATGATAAGAGATCAGTTGTCATTGATTTATATTCACACATATTTTTTTATTTTAAGTATGCACTAAGACATGGGCCTCTATTTAAGAGCTGGTGAAGTCACTACCCGTTTGGCTGAGTGGCTAGATCCGGTTTCCTCTTCCTCTGAATGAATGAATGAGTAGCATTTTGTGGGTGAGTCACATTCCAAATGGGCCCTTTGTGCTTCGCTGGGTTGGACCAGCTTGAAATACAAGCATGTGGAGGTGCCCAGGCTTCTTAAAATGTTTCCATTTTAATGCCAATTACTGTATTGATACAATGCTATTTTGTCCCCACTGTATACAAGTGTTTTTGATACTGCATGTGTCGTCTCTCAAAAATGCCAGTTTGCGCATTTAAATTCGATCAGTATTTTTTTGACATTGATAAATGACAATGTCATTTCAATTTATGAATTAAATATGATTGCTCACATGGTGTGGCAGCTATTTTGCCCATTGTTCATGATATAATAAGATGTGCATGATGGCCAATTCTGCTGATCTATGAATTTTATGAGAAATATTGCAGGAACAGTAGACAGACAATATTACGATAGTCACATTGAATATGTTGAATATATGGTTGAAGCCATCACTTGCCTAATTGTCAAAACTGGTAAATAAGTTTATGGCAGTAAATAATTTTTATATGTGAATCAGAACTTGTTTGGTTGCACCATGTGGTGGCCACATTGTACTTGGCTAAAATATGGTTATGTATGTGAATTTTATCATAAGCTAACATCAGCATAACCGTCAGATCCCACCCTGACACTTGCTTCATCTTCACAGTATGGCCATAATTACACCAATACACAATATGGCCATAATTTGACACAAACAATGCATATTTTTTTACATTAAACACATCCATTCATAACCACACATCATAAAACTATTCTAAGCATCTCTAGTACACATATCAACCCAGGCATGTGCACAGATAGGGCCCAAGGGGGGCTTGAGCCCCAGTCCTTTTGCCCTCAAAGTCAAAAAGTGCCCTTTTTTTGGCTGGTGTTAATTGTATTTCATTTGTTATTGAAATTCTATCAAATATAAAGAGGGAAATGTATAGTAGTATCCACCTTATCAATTTAAAAAGTACTCCGCTCCCCCCGCCTTCCAAATGGTTTTGTCTCAATCAATCAATCAATCAATCAATCAATGTCGCATCTTCCGACATTCCGAATACATATTCATGAAAAGCACCGCATCCCCAGCCCCAGTTCGGTTACGGTGAATGATATCACTCAGGTAGGCACTGTTTTAATTATGAAACCTATGTTGACATTGTCAACTACTTGACAATGGGGTTCTTATTGGGGTCGTTGATGGCAATGAATTTAGAAATTACAAAAGCACAGAGGGTTATAATTATCTACATAGTGTAGCGATCCTGAGAGGGTCGCTCCCCTGAAATGTGTGCATTGCGGGGGAACGCTGTTGTCTGTTTGTGCGTCTCCGCCTGTGTCATTACTCAAATGTAATGTTAGCCCTTTATGTGTATGTTCTGTAACCATGTTGTTGTGTTAGCTAGCTGGTCGCGGTGAGTTAGTGTCTAGAACCACCGCAACCAGTATGCCCAGAGTGTTTGGTGCAGTCCCTCGAGTTCCAGGGCAAAAGTGTTCATTCGACCAAGGTTGTGTTCGAAACCGTTCACTCGTTCACTCATTCCCTATTACCTATGTAGTGTTCCCTATGTAGTGTTCCATGTAGTGAACGATTAAACTGTTTTCGGACACAACACTGAACGTCATTTGCGTTAAAAAAAAGTGCCAGATATTCAGGTGACGCAAGCGGACGCGCCCAGTATCACGTAAACAAACCGAGCACTCATGACAGCAGGTTGAAATGTACTCAGGTAGTATCGGGTTTGCATGTTCAGTTTTGAATGTTAAATCCCAAATAAATTGTTGAAATTCTAATGATGTGCAAGTGTGGTTTTGTCAACTGTGGTGCTGTCTGCTAGCCACTGCTTTAGCCAACAATAGCTACCGTTATGGAAGTCGTCTCACGTCTTCTCCTTCGGTAAAACACGACCGCATTGCATTGTGGTATACGGGAGAAATTGTAGGGTACATTCACTGTTCACTAGAAATCTCTGTGAATTGTGGGTATTTTATAGTGGACTATATAGTGAACGAAATTAACCGTTGAGAATTCGAACACCACTACAAAATGGCGAACACACTATATAGTGCACTATTTAGGGAATAGGGAACGGTTTCAAACACAGCCCAAGTGTGAAGAGGACTGTTACTTCCTGATTGTTACGACATCTACGGAAGGCATTTAATGGACGTTTAATGTTCCAGCAAGGGTTTTTGGGCATCATCCGTAGATGTGCGGTGTATGGAACACAGATGTTTGCCACCGATATTATCCATAGCTGTGCGGTGTATGGAGCATGGATAATTATAGTTTCTTTTAATAAAGTGGCTACTCGCGTGGTCATTTTTGCATTACTACTGGACTCTGTCTCTTTCTTGATACATCACCTCGCGCACGCTCACTACAATAGCAATACGATCGGTAAATTATTGTGTAAAAAAGACGGCAAGTTTACTTAAAAGCTGAGGTTGGGCCTAGCCAGAGTACCAACAAACCCAAACAGCTGGCTTGGGTAATGATGACAGCCAGTGGTGTGATCGAAACAGTCGGCTGTTCCTGCATTGCAGGGTTTACGGAAATCGTCTAGCCATGCAGCAGCTATTATCTGGAAGGTAGGTACATATGTAGGCTATTAGAGTAAAGCGATTGTATTAACCATAAAAAGCATCACTAGCACCTAGCTGCAGGAATATATGTGGATCGTTCCGTCCAAACCACGACAACGCAACATCGCTGATATTCCTGCAGCTTTCTCGAGGAGAGAGCTTTATTGCAGCTTACTAGCACCAAGGTTATAACTAGCTCTAAACAGAACCCGATATTTACAGGTTATATTTAGAGCTAAGCAACATGATTAGGTAACGTTAGCATGTCTAAGTAGCAAAAGCTAGGTTAGTGAAGCATAACCATTTTCAAGCAGTCTATACAAATTCTGTCAAACTCTGAAAACAACAAACATACCATACTATAATAATGTTTTTTTACAATACAATGTATTTGTCCAGACTTTTAATAATGTAAAGATACCTTGAGGCTGAAAAACAATATAATGATTTTTCTTGATTTGGGTCCAGAATGCAGTGAATAGTGGACCGGACTCGCATGTACAGATGAGCAGCGCAGCCTTGCGCAGGTGAAATAAAGATGTTTTTGATTTCAATTCATGACAAATGTTAATTTAAGTTGATTAAAATGCACGTAACAAACAAACATGCAGCTCAGTTGCTTTGTGGTGAAAAAAATGAAAAGAACAAACATACACCTTCTTTGGTGGATGTTTTAACTTCAGTGCTGCAAGCCATTCTCTTGTTTTCGTCTCGTCCATGGGCTTTGAATGTAGTCTGATTGTGTTGAAAACAGGCTCCATTCATAAAAATTTTACGTTTTTCAGAGTTATTTGGACACCCGCGAACGACACATGTTGAGCCCAAAGACATGTATTTGTTGAGAATTCTAAACGTAAGCTACATTTAGCTAGCAACTTGTCTTTGGGGCTAACGGAAGTTAGTAACAGTACCAGAAATGTGTTGAGTGTCATGGCAGCGCCCATAGGTTCTCTCAGGAAAGTGGTGGATAGGTATATATAATTTATATATCATGTGCAGTGTTAAATGAAGCCACTAAATCATTATAAATGCAAGCAGATAGATCAGTCTGCAAGACCAAAAGGGCTTTATTGTATTTGTGCCATATAAAATATCAGTATCAGAGAATCTCTGTCATGAAAGCCAAACACCTACTGACGTTTTAGTAAACCTTGTCCTTCATGAATTACAGTGAGAGAAACAGACTGTAAAACACTTAATTGTCGCACAATGCAGTGTTGCATACCAGAGTGTTTTCTTTTGAACTTTTTTTACTTGGCATAATATGCACATATCCACATTTAGATGTATGCACTCTCAGGGGCTGCTAATTACTGCTAATTAATTTTTTTTTACATTTCCGTACATTCGATAATTTGACATCTGTAAGACTAGTTCACTTGCCTTATTTATTTATTATTATTATTATAAATAAGGCACGCACACACACACACACCCGCACACATCAACGGGGGGGAAGGAACATCTTAATTAGGGATTTCCTTTTTCTGGATAAAGGGACGTACATCATAGCAGTGCCATTCTGTCAACGAGACCTTTTGGGAATCAAAGACAAAGTCTAAGCCCCAAGAGCCATCAGAGGCAGAAACCTAAGAGAGATCGCTTTGAAACAATGAAAGAGCTTATCTCTTTTTCGAGTCTGTCCAATTTATAAAAGTTTCAACAAAGTCAAAGAGGAATATTTACAGCAAAGCACAATGTCAGAATTTACTAGATTACCATGTAATTAAAGTGACAGTTTTGTTTGTGTTCAAACACACACTTGCTGCATGCAGAGACAAGCATCCAGGCACTTGTGTCCGCAACGCTAGGAATGACAAGTGTGACGATCCACAAATAGTCAACTTTTCTCAAAATGTTAAGTGTGGATTTAAAATAACCTCAAAAGGTAAAGATAAAGAACAAAGCAGACATAGCCATAGAGAAGTACAATCATTCTGTCAGTGAATATATGTGTGCAGCTAAATGTTGCCTTGTTATGTGACTCCTTGGCTCTGTCTGTGCTTCTGTCAAGGTTCAGTCAAGGTTTGACCTTTGATCTAATTAATTGATCAGTTCACTATAGTTAAGGTCCAGATCGAAAGATGAAAGGCTTTGAACAATACACCAAAACAGCGGCTCATTTCTGTCATTTTGGATGAAGTAAAACCGAATCAGGCTTGACTTCCACCTCTAATCCTCTTTGTGTCATTCGCCCCCACCCTGGAGGAGGCAGGCAGAGACAAGAGAGATGCTCTGTGGACCAAGCGGTACAGTTCTAGAAATTTCACAGGCCTTATAATTACAGCAGAGGCACAATTAGTCTCTGATCTGAAGTAAATGACTATCGTGCTTAATGGGAATTAGCCGAAACCAGGAAATGCAGCCAAATCATTGCTGGTCTATACAAAAGCACATCCCTGGAGATTTTCTGACTGCATACCCCATTCGAGGATAGACCTGAATGCTATCCGGAGGCTAATAAAGTTTGGGCTAGTGGCCTAAATGAAAGGGTGGATCTGTGCATGCGTGGCTGACCACTGCTGGGTAGGGGAGTACAGATGTCAGCTGAGAGGACCCACTCTGGCCAAGATTGTCTCATGGCACTCCCAGCTAACTCATAGCTCCCAACAAGCTCATTAGCACCGTTCCTGTGATGTAGCAGCAACATTACTGCATTGCTACAATATCACAGCAACGTTGATGGACTAAAGCCACCAGCTGCTTTAAAGCTGTAGCTATTCAGTGAGTCGCTGGAAAACTCATAGCCTACCGCCTGCAGTCAGGCAAATATCCATTTGCAGTACATACCACTGATCTGCCCACTTTGATTACTGTGCAGTATGTCTTTTCTTTATTTTTATTTTACCCCGTTTTTCTCCCAATTTGGTAGCCAATTACTCCCGCTGTGCTTAGTTCAATCCCCTCCCTCGTAGTTTGCTGCCGTAGCCCTGTGACCGGCAGTGACAATGGCGAAGCGCTGCCTCCTCCGAGACAGCACTCATCTGTTGTCGACTGTAATTCCGGCACCCCAGAACCACACCTGTGCGCAGCAAACTGTGTCGGCTTCCCTCCCCCCTCCCTGGGGCCAATTACTGCCCCAGTGGCGCTCCCGGCCAGAGCCGACTCTGGCACGACGGGGAATCAAACCCCGGTCGCCGTGGCCAGCGTCAGATGTTGAAACCACTAAACCACGTGGGAGGCCCCCAGGAAACAATACATTTTTTTCACAAGGCAAAATATTTTTGTGATTGGTTCTCATTCGTTGGTTAAGTCTTTAGGTACAGTGACTGGTCTTTCAATGTCTGGTGCAGACAATCAGTGTTAGACATGCACTAGGGCATATTAAAGGTTCAGAGAGAAGATGTGTATTCTGCTGTGTATCCCCCCCCGCCACCAGCCCTACATGCTGCTATGCAGACAACAGCTGAGAGTGGACGTCCGACTCACCATCATCGCCGTCTGCTAGGATGACCACGCGGGCGCTGGGGAAGAGCGGGCCCACCTGGCCACCCATGGGCATGCTGAGGGTGATGTTGAAGCTCTCTTCCTCCTCGTACAGCGAGTCGTCAATGATGATGACGCGGCAGGCCTTCTCGCGCTCGTCCTTGTCGAAGCGCAGCACGCTGGTGTGGTCTTCAGGCCGGCTGATGTAATCGGAGTAGGACAGCACCGAGCTGGGAATGGTGCCAGTGGCACTGCCTGAACGCAGACAACCAATCAGCAGTCAGAAGATCACAGAGCACCCATTACTATCCGAGAAACAATACTTCTGTTATAGTAACCTTCATCAATCTCCTGTCGGTGCCCTCTGAAGTGAGATGAAATAGCACCGAGAGAGAACTTTCTGAGCCAGAAGATGATACATACATATTTATTTTCTTAACTCTTCTTGGTTTAAAGAGTCCGAGCGGTCCAAGCAGGTCATTCTAGAAATGTGCGTCAATATTTACCCACCCGTCGTCCCCGATGTTACCTTGCTGTGTGTAGCAGATGACCATGAGCTCATGACTGATGTCCCCAGACCTTCTCACAGGAATCAGAAGCTCGCCAATGTCCTCCTCTACTTTGTACTCTGACTGAGGGATAAACACTGTGGACTCTACAGGGGAGAAAGACAGAGGAATTTATTCTCATATACAGAACCATGCCAGACTATGCACACAATGAAACTGAATCCACCTTTAGGAGTGTTCAGTGTACATATTTTTTGTATATATCTGTTTCCATAATTTTACAAGAAGAATTGATCGTACAGCATCCTCCCCACTTCCTTCTTTTTCCCTTCTCCTTTAAAGTAAAATATGTACTGATACACAAAAATTAATATGACTCTGCACTCATACTGTGCAGAGTAATCAGTCGACAAATAATTTTTTTATGGCTAACAGGGCTGACTATAAGAGGGTAAAAGATGGGCCTGTGTATTTTTTTTACTTGCTTGTGATCAACTCGCATTCAGCTGGATCCTGGATCCATAGAACACCTCAGAAGGTGATGACTGAATACGTTTGCCGCTTCACAAACAGCACAAAAAAAAGCCAAGGTCCATCCTTGAATCCCGCCTAAAAACATTAAATGAGACACGCGGTACTCTGTACCATCGCCTGGGTCCACGATCTCCACGACGGCGGAGTCCGGGTACTCCAGTACCGCCATCACCGGCTCGGATAGAAGTATTTGGAAGGTCTCGGACGTCTCAAACTCCTGGTCGGTGAATATCTTGACCCGCCAGGTGGCGGTGGTCTGGCCCGGGTTAAACTGCACCTGCTTCTGGGCTTTGCCGCGGAAATCCTTGTCCTTCTCTGCTGTTCCATCCTTTGTGCTGATGCCTGTGAAGATGATGAAAGATGAGAACCTTTATTGGCCGCTGCACGGCATCCCTATACACGGGTGGCTGCGCACAGATAAGTGGGATACGCATCTTTGGGATTTCATAAGGATGATGGCTTTTATTGACTGGCCGGCGTTTTTCTTCCCTATTGTTGTGTAATTAGCAGACCTTTTCCGCACTTGAATTGCCCTCATAATGGCAACCGTAATAAAACACTAGAAGGAAACAATAAAGCTTTACTGCAAGTTATGTTTGGGTAATAGCAATTAACCTGCTGACCCCCTGTGACCTGGGCTATCTATTCTCCTCATCAAATGACCTTTTCAATTGGCGGGAAGGAAACAGAGCTTTGGCTTTAAAAATGTAATGGTGTGATACACCTGTTTCCCTGAGGGCTTGGTTTCTGTTTTTATTGCGGGGTCGAATCGCGACATGTCACAAAGGCTGAGACAGTAGCCAAGAAACACTTGTTGATGACCACCTGTAGGACAGAGCCAACAGCAACATTGTTTTTAGGCATGTTTTTGTCCACAGCTGTGCATGGATCTGTACTGAAATACCACCAATAACTACTCTGTTAAGTGCTAGTGAGTAAAAAGAAAGTATAAAAACATTGCCACATATATACAGGTGGAATATAAACTGCAGTCACTACAGAAATCGAAATGAATTAGATGTATTCAACAGAAATGGATTGACATGCACTGAATATATTCTTGTTGAAGTATAGTATATAACAAATGGAAAATATCAAACAGAGACAAAGGCCCACTGTGAATCCCATTATGCTGTGCTGATACTCACTGACAAAAGATGTCTCTCCCAGATAGCCTCTGCGTTTGAGGGTCACCTCTAGGAACTTGGAGTCCTCATCCACAAGGTAATACTCTCTCTCCAGAGAAATCCAAGCCCAGTTGAGCCGGAATGGCTGCGGCTTCAGTTTGTTTCCGCCTGCAACATGAAGGAGAACATGGTAGAAGACATATTAGAAAAAAACAGAGGTCATTTCTACTATCTTTTACAGGAGGTCAGCAAAACAGCTTTGGTGGAAATCGTACAGTTGTAATGGTGAATTACTGGGATGAATCAGCTGGCCTCATTTCCTTTCCTTTTGCTTTTATCTGTAAAGTCAATTTGGTTTTTAACAAATTGGGGCACAAGAAAAGGGTAAGAGAGCAACATGATACGGCAATTGGGGGCTTCCCGAAATCCCCACACACGACAGCTGAACTGTGCCCTCTTTGTTTCGGAGCGCCACCCAAGCTGGCGCTGGCTGCACCCGCTTCCCCCCGGCCTGTGATAACGGTGCCAGAAGTGGGGGGCGGGGGGGGGGTTCAAAGATTTAATGGGTCACATGCTGACAGTGTGCGGAGTTCTGGGTAAAAAAAAGTCTGCTGTATGCCGTACAGCACTAATAAGGTCTTAAATCTCGCACATCAGCTTGCGTGATCCCTGACACCCAGGCATTAAGTACGGGAAGTGCGAAGGGGCTCTCTCTAACGTCAGATTTTATGTCACAAGCCCAGACAGCCAGAGAGAAGGGGGAGCTCAATTAACTCTGTGACCCTGAAAATACAGCACCATTTGAGACAGACATCACATCCTTAGACTCTTTACACCCTGTGTGTGAGAGAGGGGCTTCCTGCTGTCCGAGATTGTTGTTCTTCTCATTTGGATGTACGAGGCAAGTTACTCTGAAGGATTTGTGTTCCGATTGGATAAGACAGCTTTGTGCCACCTTTTACATAGCTGTCTGCAATGAGATGAATTGCACTTCTTGACTTGCTATTAGTATTCCACACGGAAATTGTGAATGCTCTTTAAGGAATGCTGGTTAAGGGTATCTGCCAAATAAATAACACATATATTAATCGCTTTTTTAACATTAAGGTTTTTTTTATCCTATTCTGACAAACTTTATGCACATTATTATGTCAAATCAGGAAATGAAATTGTATTATATTTGTTGTACATTATTATATCATATATCAAACAACTGATGGCTGCAAAAATGATCACGCTCAAAAACCTTTCACCGTTCACCGCTAGCAGTCCCGATGCTCCCTTTAAGCCACGGGCATCATATGACTCTCACATCATTCCAGAATGTCACGTTCCAGAATTCATCAGTGAGACCCAGAGTGATTAGCCCTCACCCCTTTTCTGCAAAAGATGTCTCTGCCATCCAAATGCTTAAGGCTCAAGCTGACATCACGTTGCACCTTGACCTTTTCCCCCACTGACCGGAAAAAAAATCAACGAGAGGCTGTGAGGCCCGTGGAGGGAAAAGGCCAAGCGGCTTGGTTTTGCACTGCTGGTCACATAGATAGAGGCCGTAGGCCTGGCTGACGCAGTTCTATGGGGAAAAATAGGACAAAGACAGAAGAGCGCTTAAGTAGTTCTACATCAGAGTCATCATCCCTGAGATTACACCATAAAAGAAATAAAATAAAATACCAAATGTTATGCACTCTCAAGTTTTTGTAAAGTGATAGCCGCCGGATGTCAAAACGGAAAAGAAAGACTCGCAAACTTACCGTTACCCTCCAGAACATGCTGCTCATGTTGGTTCTCCAGGTAGTATGGCAAACATATGCTTTGAACAATAAATAGTTTGGAACGTAGGTGTGTGAGTCTTTCTTCTCAGGTTTCATTAAACCCTTACCTCCAAGAATGTGTTGAACAAAAAGTAACACAGCCCCAGAAAAAATGGGATTAAAAGCACAAACAAACTGTGAAGGTGCTCACAACACAATGGTCTGTTTGGCTGCAGAGTCAATCGACCAGCATCTTGGCGGTTCAGCCTCACCGAGGAAGAGCTTAGAGCTTCCTGCCATGTGACTGCAAAGAATGCAAATATTTTCAGGCCAAGAATGGCACCCAAGATAAAATGGGCCCTCTTCACTGGACCCGCATGTAAACATACACCCTGGACCTTTCCCAGCCGCAGCGAGCTGCTCCTGCCCTAGAGCCCAAGCACCAGCTTCACATGGAACAGATACCGGCAAGTGGATTTCACACCACATTTCCTTAATTGGGTTGTTTCATTCCCTCTCCCTGAGAGGTCAGTGGCATGTTCAGGTGTACTGGCCCCCTGGGAAATTAAAGTCACTTGTATGCATGGCTGTATGCCGACATTGTGCCACTAATGCTGGGCATCTTATGTTGCAAGACCTTTATAATTTTTGTATAGATTCCACACCTCCCCCCTCTCCTCTCCCCCCCACTCTCTCTCTCAGGCCCACTGCCTGCCCTGACACCAGAGACTAGCAGTCCCGGGCTGTACTGCTAACCTTGACCAAGCTCACATTTCTGGCTAAAAATACAGGAAGCATTTATCATGTTTGTCTTTGCCTGCTCCAGATTTGTCAAGAGGTAATAAGTACACCAAGGGAAATTGATTTATAAGACGGTGACTACATAAAGGTGTTCGTTGTTTGATCAGATATATATTTTTTTTTTCTGGGTCGCTGTGAAAAATTTACTCCTCATGCACAACTAGACAGACTGTTGCCAACATTTTTCAAACAGACAGGAAGTTGGTACATCTCAAGATTGAGGGACCTTCGTCATTTTATGTTCTCATATCCCATCCCATCGGGATCTTGTTCCAACCACAATCTCCATTCCAACGAGCTCCCCATTTCCATGGTAATGCAGAAATACCACTGTTGCCAGGCAGACCGGCCAGTTCACAGACAGAGGATTTCGAGCAGACACGCTTATCGAACGAGCACAGCACTGACAGAACGCTTCCTCTAATTCCTCTGTCTGGCACAGCATGTCAGGATTGGATGACATTTGTGTCATCCTAAGTTTTTGGAGAGATGGATGAGGCCATTACATTGCCTCACTAATCACAGGATAAAACTTTCTTTAATTGGGTCATTTATTTACTTTAATTATGGTAATTTGATATCTGCACAAAAGAAGGAGAGAAAATAAACCTGCAGGCCACACAATGATGCTGTGTGCTCAACTCACACACATTTATAAACGTATTGCATACAGTGTGAGCATACACCCAAAACTATAACTGACGCAACCAGAAAGCAACAGTAGCCACTTACACACTACACCATTACACACATGCGTGTGGTTTAGACTTGGATCTGAAACACTATCGCCTAACATTTCTGCTCACGTAGCGATGTCAAGCAAACGCCTGTCCGTGCATATATCAACAAATGGTCACGCACTGAAAACATCAGCAGTAAAACAAAAGGAGACTGTTGTTAGTCTTGGAATTTCCATTTGATCATATTGCAATTAGGACAGTCAGTTATCTGCCTCAATGTTATGGGCAGTCTGTCTATTAGTACATCTATAGGAATTTATATGGTCCTGCACATGGTCATCATGGTCACTTCTATAAAGGGTCTGGTGTAAAATCGAACACCAGTGTGTGGGAATAACTAAACATGGTCTATTTGGATGAACACTAGACCTTGTATGGCTTTTCCTTAGTCAGCATATGAATTTCAATGTTCATGAGCTGACAGTTATGCTGGAAGTTATAGTCTGGGGATTTCTAAATGTAAACTCAATCCCTGTGGTCTTTTCTTCACCCAAAACACACGGGATCACCTGCATCAATATCAGATTGCTATAAATCAGGACGAATCGACAGGCGCAATTTAAAGGCCGTCACATCCCTTCGCTATTATTAAGCATTCGCCGCCTGACTTCAGGCGTGTTTGAAAACAGCATTGGATTACTAACACAGATGAAATAAACAGCTGATCGAAAGTTTTACTTTTACATGTCTGTGACCCGATACCTGACCTGTAACCAAGTCCACGGCACCATGGGGCATACAAGAGGACAGCAGACTGCGAGACTGACCATGGAGTGAGGGCAGCATCAATGACCCCAGATCCCCAGAGGGCCCTCCCCAAAATTCATAATAAATGCGAATATATAAATAATTCCCCCTTCCGAAAAATGGGCAGGAAGCTTCAAAATAAGAAAAAGGCATTGTAAAAGAGAATGGGGATGGCTTCTCTCGATTGGCCCATCCACCCCATTGGTGAATGGGAAATTTAACTCACTGCTCAATGACACTTGGCAGAGCCATTGTCATTAAAATGTGGCCACTCCGCACACAGGAACATAATTATCTGATGCCTGACCCTCTCTGAGGCAGTTTTCTCAATGGATTTTTGGGACACTTTTGTAAGTAGCAGGTGGCGTTTAGCAAAGGCAGTTTCGGAAAAGGCAGCGGAGGTAGTTTTCATCTCCTGGTCGCTAGTTGAGGCTGCTTTGTCTTTCGGGGTGGGAAGAGAGGAGCAGACAGAGGGGCATGGGAAAGGGCTGTCTGGGTGGCCTAAAACAGCCTGCATTCTGATGAGGGCTGCCAGCGTGGCCCAAATATCAATGACTTTTTTTGTAAGCACTTTAGACCAAACACCAGCACACCTGTCTCTCTGAGCAAGTGTGACTCCCACCTTCTGTCGCCCTGTGGCTCGACCCCAACGGCGTGTCAACTCGGCAGTAGCTCAAAAAAACAAAAGGTTTAATTTCCTTAACTAACTAACTGGGGTTTTTTTTTTTTTTTTTTGACTTTTTATATTTATAACTTTTATGGTCCTTCTGTACAATTCAAATACAAACTCATCCAAAGTTAATGAATATGCTTATGTGAGTGAGAACAGCAACTTGCAATGCAGATTTCTCTGTAAGTCTGTATTTTTTTTTAAAAATTTGTTTGTATTTTATCCCATTTTGACCCGCTATTTTATGTCAACCCCCCTAGTAATGTGAGTTCACTGCCGTAGTCCTGCACCCGGTAGTTATGAAGGCAAAGTAACGTCTCCTCCGAGACGGCACTCACCAGGCTGTTGACCATAACCCGGTACTACAGGGCCACTCTTATGGGCAGCGAACATCATGTCAGCTTCCTTCCCCGGGGCAGACAGCCAATCACCTCCCCCTGGTGGCACTCTCGGCCAGAGCCGACTCTGGCGGGACGGGGAATCAAACCCCGGTCTCCGTGGCCAATGTTGAACGTTGTAACCACTGGACCACGCGGGAGGCCCTCTCTGTAAGTCTGTATAGCGCTACAATAAATTCACTAATGGTGTCAGGAATACTAACCTCAATAATATATGAAATTTCATGTAAAAGTGCTGTAGAAAGTGGCGAAGTGACTCAAGAAAGTATTTATGAGAGTAATAACATAGAGAAACAATGAGGGGCTACCCAATGGTCACATTGTTACTTATCCATGATGGTCCATAACTTTAATAAAGTGGCAGAAATAGAGGCTGGGAGAAAATGAAACCATAGCTTGAACATTGTGAAAATGTCTCTCAGATGCATGCGTTAATTTCTCGACAAAATGATCAGCGTCTTCGCTGCTAGCATGTAGCCAGGAGAACGAGCCTAGATTACGGAGGATGATCAAAGGCTTCAAACCCATTTTATGTTCCACGCCTTTACTGCCTCTAACTCAATGACTTACTGGTAATAAATTGCAAAATCCACATGTGTTCTATAATAACAAATGAGCTTAAAGCGATTTACACCAATAGTTTAAATTATTACCTTAATATATCACCAAAGCGTGTCCTACAGCTTTCTGGCCCTCAGATCTGAGTGAGACCCCCCCCCGTAAGGTGCAGTCATCCTTTAAATGGAGACCTTGTTGGTCTAAGCTAAGTAACTCTAGTCTCCACAGATCCAGCAAATTTACCACTGTCATTTTAATGGCTTGGGAGACGGCATGCCAACATTCTGAAGATGATATTTGGTAGACAGCAACACCTTTGGTAATAATTGAGACCTCTGTGTATTTGCAGCAGGTCACATTGGCTTGTTTATCGTAAACAAAGATGCTTTACCTAAAAGAAACCTTTGAATTTAGGGAGTCCTGTATTGATCCTCCTGCAAAATGCACATGCTGTATAAATGTATATGCAGAAGAAAATATATATTCTTTTCACATAGATAATTGGAGAAAGACATTTGACTAACTCGTCTGACCCCATACAGTGAGACCAGATTTGGACTTTATTGTGAAAGACATATCCTACATAGGTTATGTAGGTTGTGCCTGATTTCACATTTAGTTCAGTCCTCTATGAGCTGATAATGGAATGACAAGACAAATACTGAGCATTGCAGCTCTTAAAGTGTCTTTATGGCACCCATACTGAAACCACACCCGTTGACCCAACTGTACCCTGCAGCTGCAGGACCCAGTAGTGTCCCTCCTTCTTCACAGATTCTGTTTATAATTATAAACATGTGCATTTCACCGTAAGTCATGGGACAGTGTCAGTTGCCCGAAGCATGATGCAATGGGCAGCAACAGTGCATCTAACTAACCTAGTAGATCCTCATTTATTGTGGTTGAACTGATATTAATAGTGGCACTCACTTGAGGAATGCCTCCACATGCTACTGGAAATGTATGTGGTGCCTGTCTGCAGCTCGGAGACCTGATATCTCCAGCATGCCTCTAATCTCAGGGGGAACCGTCTCTGCCATCGCTGAACATTTGTCATCTGCACTGCCGTGTTGAGTCACCTTGACAAAAATGTATATGCCATAAACGCCTAGCAGGAAGTGTCACAGACTCATGGCTAGAGAAACAGTGGGGCGTATGTATGCCTGTGTGTGCGTGTGTGTCTGTGTGCGCGAAAGAGAATGAGTGCTTCTGCCCTAACATAATAAAATGGAGAGAAACAAACTGAGAATGAACAGGAAAAGGTATGGAATCTCTACAAAAGCTGTAAAGGTCTGGAAACACTATATGGTCAATGTGTCAGTGGCAGTTCCCTGGGGACTACAGAAATAACTCGCCGCCCATACATCAAGAGTTTCACACACCCAAATCACATAAATCTCCACTGTCGGGAGAGGCAGATATTTAACCAGAGACCACAATACTAACGCAGTGAGGCACTGACTCTGCTGTTGAGGAGGGACACCGAGGGAAAGTAAATCCTGCCTCTGCTGTTGACATGACTGACAGGTGGGATCTGAAACACGGTCAGGAAGTGCTCCGACATAGAAAGAAGCACCGTACTGTTAAGTTCCCCTAGGGTAGCATGCCACTGGGAACAGCTACCCAAAATGCTTTTCACTTCCTCCTCTCCTCAGTTGGCCGGCCAGCTGCTGTTTCAGACCTGTGTTTTGTGCATGTTAGTTATAGTGATCCGAATGATACGGAGCAGTGCCTCTTTTTTTTTAAGGAATTTTTAAAAGAGGATATGCAAGCTCCAACAAATGCCCCCGCAAAGACTTAAATATAAAGCAACAAAGTGTACAGTACAGTACACTAGCAAGCGTACAGCAGACCACAACACACGCTCCAAAGTTTTTTTGGCTCGAAACATTATTCCATGCAGACCCTAGAAGTAATCTGGAGGCTACCAAATTTTCAATCTATCCGTGCTGGTCTAGGATTTCAAATTGGCGTTGGCTCTTTGAAATAGTATCCATGGGGATGTGTTCTCCTGACCTTGTCCTTTTGATGTGGAGTTTTCCAGTTCCACAGGAGGATTTGTGGCTGGAGACAGGAGTCTACGATGGACAGAATTCTTGTCACACTTGTCCTGTGTCCCAGCGCATCATTCATAACAAACAGCGACACAGATAATCCTCAGATGGCCAAAGGTGCTGAGCTCTGGCTTACTCTTCAGTAGTGTTCTATTGTTCTCAGTCTTTGCAAAGTCAGGGAGGATTTTTAAACGTTTGAGCATCTAACAATTTTTATTTGGTGCCTTTTACGTGAAGCAAATCTGACAAAAAAATACTTTCAAAATCACAATTTCAATTACAAAGTAGAAAGGCACCCCAAAAACATGACATTAACAAATTACATTCAAAAATTACCTGCATTCTGTTGACATTATAAAAATAAATGGCATAACCTCTTTCGCTGATGAATGCAGCATGCCAAAACTTTAAAATTTTAATCTTTTTGCCTATCTTTATATTTTTAAAAACATGGAGGGCAGGTATTTTGTAAATGTAGTGTAGTTTCTTTGATGCAAGCGCCGCTGTGTTTAACTCACAGGCTTAAATAAGTGCACCATCCATTTCTGTTGAACAAGATATTTAAAACCTTAAAGCAACAACAACAGGGCAAGCTTCTTAGAGATTTATTGACCCAGCAACCTGCCTGTCTCTTGTCTTGTGAAAAGCCCAATTTCTTTGTCCATTCTCCCCACAGCAAAGTAGACAATAGAGGGCCATAAATGTCTCAACACGCCCAGAGCCGGCCTGGCCTCACGTGCCCCTGGCTGTAGACACAAGTTTGATGGACGTGCAGAAACACCAGATGCGCACTTGCACAAAGCAGGAATTTACTGGGTCAGGCTCTAACCACGGGGCAGTGGAACCAGGTGACTCCTAAGACCCCCCCTGTCTTCTTACTCCCGTAGATATGCCCAGAGGAGAGGCATAGATTGACTTAGGCTGTGAAAAACTACCGCACATTGTTGGCTAAATGGCACGTGGCAGTTTGCGAAGTTATAAAACTTGTTAATTGTCACTTATATTGGGAGTGTAGTTTATCTGCCCCAATAATCTGTGGTAATTACAGTGTATACAAGTGATATACAGGAAAAAGATGGATGTTGGATGTTTAGGGAGCCAGAACTGAGCCAAAGGTTTGTTTGCGTCTCACTGTTGACCTTTGGCAGGTTGGACATGGATTGTAGCCCATGTAGTCATGGGAAGCGATGCCTCTGGTGCTGGACTCTAAGCCTTCAAAGCAGATCAAAGCACATCACTATGATTCTCTCAGATCAGGGCCAAGATCCGTGAAAAGCCAGGTGTTTGCACCAGCAATGTGCACTTTCATCCACAGCCAGGCAGCAGTGAACCAGTACCTGGCTTCCAAAGATTTTACACTCAACAGGTTGAACCACAGTGAGGACTAGGGCAACATTTGCTAAATGACCAATTACTGCTCTATTTTATAGCTCTATGTGCCCCATCTGTAAAGATTGGACACATGCAGAGCAGTAAATGGCACCATGTCAGTGTGCAAATAACAACATTTTTATAAAAGTACATGAACAAAGAACACATTTCAGAAGGTATTTCAGATGGCCATAATCAAATCTGCCTTTAAACATTGGCCATTTGCTTTTATGCATCCCATTTTAGAAAAATCAATCCAGGTTCACTTTGAATTCCATTGCTATTCTATATCAGAATGAAACAGTAACCTGGAAATCTTAACCATCGTTAGGAGCCAGTGTAAAGTAATACTGTATCTGAGAGATTTAAAAAAAATCTGTAATCTGTTATGATGTCCTGTCAAACTATTTTCACAGTTGTCATATCACATCAGAAGCATATAGGCCTACTGTATATTGTGTACCTCATTGCCACAAATGCTCCTATGCATACCTCATATTTGGCATTGCCTGTTGCAAGTCACAGAGGCACACAGCAAGACCCATCAGTCAGGTCACAGAGACACGGCAGAGGCAGTCCACAGCCATGGTTTTGTGGATTCAATTCTACAACATGAAATCGTGCCTGGTCTTACGGAGCATGCTCGGACTGGTGCCAGCTGTTCTAAATTCTCAGTCAACTGTTTTGTAAGTTGTAATAACTTTCACAGATAAATAACAGCACTTTTTCTATTCATACTTATGAAACGCAATTTGCATCACTTATTTATGGCCTAATTCAGTTTAATTCCTTTAATTACATAACTTATTTTATTGTTTGTGTTACTTCCACCCCATGAACTCCACCATGAATTCCACCCCTCTCTGAAACTCCAGTGGCTCCAAGATACAGGGATTGGATTGGCTGGCTATATTGAGCTGCTTTTTTTTTTTCCTTCTTCCTCTTCTTAAACCAGAACTGATGTTTGGAAAATAAACCCAGGTGAAATCTCAGTTAGAAGAAGGAGAAGGAAAAAAAACCCTAACATTTGGGGACACTGCATCCTTCTCTCCTACCATTCCCCAGACAGAGCTCCCTGCACCTGTCCAGGTGTTCAGCGTCTGGATCTCACACACAGCCCTTGTTTTGACCGGCTGTCTGTCGGTGCCCCTGCACACCTGCTGGAGCTGGAAGTGTGTCTGCTTCAGTTATGGCACAGAACCGATGGGCGCAGATATCAAGTTGTGTAGCACTAGCATTCGAGAGGCATATATATATATCCTGATGGACCTTCACCAGTGCACATCTTTGGCCTGGCGTATATACCTGATTTATAGTGAGGCAGGTGCCTTAGACTTGTAATGTTAGAAGCGATGTGGTCAAGGATTTGTGTTTATGATTAGAGGTTAAGCACATTAAAAGACCCAGTTCCAGTTAAACCAAATTCCTCTAAACACCCTGATAGGTACGGTGCTCGCTCTTTTTATAACCAGCTAATGGCCCAAAGCAGCTGTGTCTATTCATTCGTCCACAGCTATTTTCTGTTCAGCATTTTCTTAAGTGCTTGAAACCTTATCGATGATAAATACATTCAGAATAAGTATAAATAGGTTACATGCTAAAAAAAAAAAACAGTTGTAGTATTTCCATATGTCTTATGATTTAGGCATATGATTCTTTAAGCAAGATTTGATTATTATTACTTATCAGCTTAGCAGAAGCCTTTATTCAAGACGGCATACATAGGTTTTCAGTTTTTTGTATGCATTATCTATTTATACAGAAGGATAGGTACTGAAGCAATTCAGGCAAAATATCTTGTTCAATGGTACAACAGCAGTGCCCCACTTGGGATTTGAACCCGCAATCTTCTAGTGACAAGTGCAGTACTCTAAACCGTATTGTCGCGCAGCCCTGAGGCTGCAGTCGGGATGACCGTCACATGTGCCGACATCGTGCAACACAAATGGGAGAGTCGGGAAAAGAAACACAATGAAGCATGGTCAGAGGAGAAATGCTGACTCAGCTTGGCCCGTCGTCCCTCTCCACGGAGAACCAGCAGGAAACTCTGGCTCTCATTCTGCTCAGCTCTTTCACTACTCTCAGGGAAGTTTTTACTAGAGGGCATTTACTGCCAGTCATATCTCTCTCTCTCAATAGAGGACTCCACTGGCCACTGAAACACCTGTGCCCTCCAGCTGTACTGTTGCCAGGGTGACTACATGCCAGGCCTTAGGTATGTTAGCTTCATTCCTATTGGGGCACTAGAAGACCCAGCCTTGCAGGGTGTTCCTGGCATTTTATGGGAAACCGTCTTATGTGCATGTTTGGTTTAAGTGCACAATAACCCACATGAAAGGCCACTTAACTTGTTGTAGGTTGTTAAAAAAAAACAGAAGAAAAGAAAATGAGAGTAACTGTGTTTATTACGTAATTTAATTTCGGCTTTCTCTCATACATGAAAGTATCATGCATGAAAGCATCCTTTCATGTATTCTTTAAAGACGGAACGAGTTGTGGGTGTGTGTCTGTGTGTCTGTGTGTGTGTGTGCATGCGTGTGTGTGTCTGAATGCATATGTGTATTACGCATATGCATATGTGTATAACGTTCGAGGACGCACGTGATCAATAAACATCAGGACTAATGAGTTTATGTCAAACCTTTTCCTTCATCGAATTGCCCATCGAGGATGTCTCTAAAATATCTCGCAGGCATCTCCCTCACCTGCTTCCCACACTAACAATTTACCCTCTTCACTGTCTTCCTGTTCGCTGACCTGCAGATTCCAGTCAACCTGCTCCTGCACGTCCCTGGGAAAACAAAGGCTGCCACTCCGTCAACAGCTGTCTTTCCTGGCCTTTATTGTGGGGGTCTAATCCTCCAGGCCTTCAATCCTCCAAGCTTTTAAACAACCCCCTGAGTTCCGAACTCACACGAGCTGCAGTCAGACATGTGGCGAGACACTGACCACAGGAAGCACGCTTTAGACCAACATTGCACTTGGTTCAGATGGGCTTGCTGGAATCTCAAATAAAGGGGCTGCAAACAGAGGGATAGTTGAGTTAATTGGCGCCCTTCTCTTTTCCTGCTGTGCATATGGTGGCTGTTCCTAATTACATACCAGCCGGCCGCTATCCTGAGAAAAATCCCATATCAGATTGCACTAGCACTGGTGGCTCATGCAGTCCTTAGTAACACAATAGCCTGTTAACTAGCCCCCTAGCAAAATCAGAGGAAAGTTGTGTTTGTCGTAATTTATAGTGGACCCACTTCATTCTGAGAATCACTGTAAACCCTTCAACACATTGCCACAAGAGTTGTAAGGATAGGACATTCTTTCTCTTAAACAGTTAATGAAGTTATTTAAAATGCGCACACGTTAGTCTTTTCAGAGTTTTTAAAATCAATTTTATAAATAAAACTAATAAATAAAGAAAAACAGACGGTTCTGTATTTCAGAGATGTATAATCACAAGTGGATAATTTCTGTATAATAGATGTTTATGTGCTACTATGTGCTGTTTCATGTATACTGTATATAGTTTCAGCTCTCCCTAATTAAATGTAAAATGGCACTTTTGTGAGAAAGGTTACCTTCGTTTGTTGCCCTTTCAGAATTGTTAATGATTGTATAGTGACTAATATTATATTGATAATAATCTACTGCCATTTATTTGCCAAATGAATGAGAAAGACATAGAGATTTATTCAGGCAAAATGCTATGATAATTCAGAGAACAGAGGTGAGATACAAAAGCACAACTCAGTAATGCTTGAAAGAAAAAATAACTATTCTTATAACACGCATGACTGAAAGATAGTCTTGCCAGTTTAGAAACAAATGCTGCCTCGTTAGGTTAAATGGAAAAACACTTGCAAACACGTTCAAATTATGACAGTGGTAAGCCTGGAACTGAGAAATAATTATTAGGCTATGTGGTTAAGAAAACGCGCTGGAATGGAGGGATTACAAAAAGAGGCACTAGAATGGCTCAAAGATAATAAGAGAGAATGTATCAAGTGGCTACTAGATTTTATCAAGGCCACTGACTGACAAAGACTACAGGTGCCAGCAGGGCTTAGACGTGCACAACGAAAAGAGTTGCTGACACTCTTCAGCTGACGACATCTTCGACAGATAATTTTCTTAAGTTCTCTCAGCTGGGGGACCTTCACTTGGAAGGGAACCTTTTTCTAACTTCTCGAGTCAAAGGTCTTGGCCATGTGGTGTTCCTTAAGGCCAGTTTACATCAAAGATTAGCAACAAGACGAGTTGAAACTGGCAACTACTTGCAAAATAATCCCAATGCGTATGGTCTGGAACATTCTGAATGTAGCCAGTTTACATCAAAGCGAGGAAGCAGAGACAGTTTACCGTTTCCATAACAACCGCTCTCTTTACTTCCGTGTTGATACCGGCTTTATTGGTGGTTGCTGAATATTTTGTATCTGAAAAAATGGATGACGGCTATGACAGCGAGTTGCTTACTGCAATTGTATTGCTGATTAAATGCAGCAGAGGCAAAAAAGCACTAAGCTCTAGGATATGGAGCCTACCATGTGCGCTACAGCGAGTCAAGGGGCCTATGCAAACTTATTTTGTGAACTAGAGACTGGAGATGTACCATCTTTCATTAATCTCTCGCGTCTATTCCCAGAGCAGTACCGTCATCTAGAAGAGCTGGTGTCACCTGTAATACGCAGGGAAAATACAACATCTTGAGGCATCATTTCACCCAGCGAGTGAATTAAGATAACACTGCGCCCCTTGGCAACAGGTGATTGGTTGGAGAAACTTCCGAACACCAGAGACGGGGTAATTTACACTGCTGCAATGTTTGTCTGAAACTTTCTAAAACAGTTTAGTCTCATTGCGAATATTTGATGTAAACCGGCCTTCAGGTAATTTCTTTGAGGTCCCACAGTCCAATATTATGGGACAGGACCTGAAAGTTACATATTTTTGTGATATTGACACAATATCACATATAAAAGTAAAGCATAGAGTAGAGGTAAACTATGTTAATTTTGACATTTTCTAAATCAGCTCCTGTATCAGGTCACTCACATTACTCTACATCACTTACAGAAAAATACTTCACCAATAATATTGTATCTTGCTAATTATATTGATTCTTATTTTTTTTCACCAACAACAATACTACTACTAATAATAATAATAATAACAACATTTTATTAAATATCTTACAATGACTGTGTGTGCCAAAACATTATAGCCTACCTCCTACTCCAGTAAGTTTCAAGTAAGTAACTAGTCTCAAGCATCAATATAGGACTGAAGTCATTGATTTAGTATGGACAACTACATACAAGCACTATCTTTTGACAGGGCATAAAGTCATTCAAGGTGTTTTAATAAATCCCTAAAATTGTAGATAGTGATTGAGGCAGCAGGATGGAGAGAAATGTCTCCCAAAAGAAATTGGGTACAGCTTTAACTACTGGGGTCATAGACTACCGTTCACTGCCTTTCTCTTAGCTAATGATCTGTTCTGACAAGAGGGTGTTAATTAAAGGGAAATGCTTCTCATGTGTAGGTTAATGGGAAAATGAATGGGAAGAGTTTTACTTCAGTGAAAATGCACAGAGGAATTTATGAAAGGGCCCTGACACAGTCATTTCCCTGGATGGCAGCCCACTTCAGGACTGGGAACTGAGGCCTCTGCTCTGAGTGATGATGATATTCCATATAGTTCTCGGTACAGTATAATTATAGTCCAAACCTCCCAAACCGCATGTGGATTGCATTTCCTCACTCGGAGTGTATTTAACATTTACAGCTGCAGTTGAAATAGCATAGCACCCCCCACCTGTTATATTTTGTAACTTTGCTCTACATTTGATATTTACATGCATACATGTGTACAAACATATGCACACACACAAACACAAACAAACAAACATAAAGTTTGACACAGATAAATTAAATGCAAATATGGACATAATGAATACAGACCAAATGCAGGTTACCACAAATTGAGAAAGTCAATTATAGGGAAACATAGGATAAAGGAAAAATGAAACATTGCGCACAAACTTCCTTCAAATCTCTCTTAAATCCATCATCAATACTGTCCCACTGAAGGCACAACAAAACACAGCCAGCAGCATAGCAACGAAATAACTGTAAGGAATAATAAGCACTAATACGTAATAGGACCACTGCTTGTCGTATATTATTGTTTTCCACAAATGCGAGCATTTTTTACTAATAATTGCCTAAGATGTTTCCCTAACGTAAACAGCAGATGTCATGCCATGTGACATGTTACCAAAATGAATTAGCAAAAGCATAAATACACACAGACTGAAATACAAAGCCCTGCAGGCATATCCTTTCCAGAGAAAGTGAAGAGTGTGACTAGTCAAAAAGATAAGACTACACCATGGATTAGTATTATAGCTGAGAGTGAACAAACTGCTGAAACTTCAACTGCAACTACTCTTCAACACCTCAATGGATATAACAGCTATCAATGTCTGAGACATTTATTCAAATGTTTTCAAATTGTTAGTAAATATATATATATATATATATAACATTAAATCATGTAAATAAATATGACCTCCAAGCATAAGGTCATGTGGTAATGACTTTTCCTTTGTGTTTGTTTATTAAAAAGATGCAGACGGACATGTTAAGATAATATTTAAGAGAACAGGTTCCATTTCATGGTGCTTCTACAAATGGCCCGAAAAGAAGAAAAAAAGACACAACGTGGGTGTGTAAACCCATTGTCCGTTGATAACAAAGTTCAGGACATTGCTGTGGGTTCCACATTTTCACACACACGCCCACAAACACATACTGTCCCTTGTCCCTGCGACCCCCCTCTGTCGCAAAGTCACCACCCACTGCAGTGGGGTGAGAACACCATGGTGTCTGCACCTCAGAGCCTGTCAATCATGTCCAATTGCTCTATGGCTTTGTGGTGCAAACAATGCACTGACTGACACCAAACTGGGAGACACATTCCTTTATGCTTAACAGAGTTTAGCCCTATAAGTGAAAAGCATCTAAGGAACATCTCCTCAACTCTGGTTTGAAAGTATTTTTAGGTAATCAGTAGATTTAAGATTAAAATTGTAGGTTTTTTTACAAAATGTAAAAGACAAGACTTACCATTGTCCTCAACAGTAAAGTAGAAGATATCACTGGTGGCATTGTCTCCATCAAGCAGTATGTAGCAGATCTTCATTTCATCAATGTCAGCTATTTATAAATACAGGGACCAAACAGACATGATAAGAATCTTACCCTCACAGTATTTTTATGACATCACAAACTATTCAAGTTGGCTCCTTTTTATGCCACAGGTTTGTTACAAATCGCAGACTATGCCTCATTTGATGAGAGAAATAGCAAATATCCTCCAAACCAAACATTTCAGTCTATATTTCATACATACCGTTGTTACTGTTTACACTGATTTGCATTCATACCTAGACTTCTATACTATTTTAGTAACAATCCTTTCAATGCTAACTGACCTTTTTTTTAAAGAAAATGATCAACTTTTCCATAATCCTATCTCAGATGAACAGTTAGATACTAGTAGACTTTAAGGCTTACCTTGTGTGAATGTTCTGATGCTATCGTTCCCAAGTGCTGTGTTGATGAGGAAGCCATGCAGGGGGGTCTCAGCGACGGAGTACTTGAGGACTTTGAATGGGCTATCCCTGTCTTCCGACTTCAGGGCCTTGCTGGTGATGAGGAAGCCAAGATGTCCTGTGTGGAGCACCCTCAGGGTGGGAGCTGCCTTGTTGACCACAATCTGAGGAACGCCATTGTCCACCGAGTTGATCTGGATGGTCATCATCTGGGGCTTGCGGGTCTCGTACACGGTGTCAGGGAAGACATAGAAATCGGTGTGGGTACCGTCCGTCACCGTGAAGGAGAAGCTGTCCTCGCCAGTTTCCGTGCCGTCGTGGTTGTAGGTGATGAGGTTCTCGTTCAGGTCCTGCTTGGTGAAAGTGGTCACACTGCGCGTGCCATTGAACAGCAGCTGACCATGAACGGGGACCTGGGTGACAATGAAGCGCAGGAGGTTGTCAGGTGTGTCACGGTCCTCCACAGTCAGCTCGAAGGGGGTGATTAGCTTCACCTCACCTTCGCCCAGCATCAGGTTATGGATGGTGAGGACTGGCTTCTTGTTGTCCACATCAGTGATGGAGACCCTGAAGGTACGGAACACTGGATTGTAGCCATCGGTCACCTCAAACTCGAAGCTGTCCATCTTAGCCTCGTCGTCCGAGGTGTGGATGTAGTATATCTTGTTGCCAGCAAGCTGCAGTTGGGTGAAGGTGGAGATGGGAATGCCAGGGAGGTCAGTGCACTCCAAGTGGCCACGACTGGGAGCGCGAGTAATGCTGAAACCGAGGTGCTCATCGGGGCTGTTGATGTCCGAGGTGCTGAGCAGGTCGGTGGTCAGTGTCACTCTCCCTCCTTCCTTGAGGGTCACTCCTTTATTGATGACATCAGGGAAGACCATGTCAATGCTCCCTATGCTGATGTAAAAGTACCTGTCGATGAGAGGGTTGATGCCGTCCGTGACGTCGAACTTCATGAGATCTCGAACCCCTTCCTGGCCTGTGTGCACATACTGGATCAGCTGTTTGTCGATTTCATCCTGAGTGAAGTTCATCTCAACTGTTATGTTTCCAACCACGTTTCCAAACTTGGTGATGCGCTGAAGATAGCCTTGGCTTGGTCCATAGCGCAGAATGTAGGCTAGGTCTTTGTCTTCAGAGTCAAGATCTGTAGCCTTAAGCACTCTGTTCGTGATGGTTTTCGTTTCCCCAATTTCAACCTCCAGTCCATCGTTTATGGTCATTCTTGGCGTCTCGTCATCCACAGGAATGATCATGATGAGAACCTTTTTCTCAACGGTGTGTTTCCCATCTGTGAGTTTGATCTCAAAGCTGTCCTCTTTAGTTTCAGAGTTATCGTGTTCGTAGACAATGTTGGAGCTTTCCTTGATCTGTTCCAGGGAGAATCTGACCACAGGGATGGTGCCGGTGCTCAGCTGCTGAACAATTTTTCCGTGTTTGGGGGGTTTTATTATCTCAAAGTTAAGATCATTCCCTGGGATGTCTGCATCTGCTGCATTCAGAATGGGCGTGTCAATAACTAAACTCATGCCTTCCATGACCACAAACTCACGCACAAATATCTCAGGCTTCTCATCGTTGGCTGGAATGATGACAATGGGGAAGAAGTGGCGCTCTGAGAAGTTGATGCCATCTGAGCAGCGGAATGTTAGCCGATCCTCAACTGGCTCCACACCTTTGTGAATGCTCTGGACGTAATAAGTGTGATTGAGTCGGATGTCTTTGATGCTGAACGCAGTTATGGCAGTGCCTGCCCTTGACTTCTCAGACCCTGGGGCTGGAGATATGTTTTCAATGTAGCCAGATGTTGACTGGACAATGATGGTGCAGAGGATGTCATCGATGTCCGTGTCCACGTCTTCGGCTTGGATGTTCAACAGTGTGATGACATTCTTCTCCCCTTCCACCACGGTGAACTGCTCCTCAACGCTGACAATAGGGGCAATGCTGTCCACGGGAAGAATGGTCACGTGCACCCTGACACCTTGCACTTTATTTCCCCCGATGACCCATTCATCGGACATGTCAGAGATGGTGAGGTTGAAGGAGTCATGCTCCTTAATGGGTCCAATTTCCCCACTGGTGTGGGCATACACAACCACCCCATTGATGATGTCCTGCTGAGTGAACCTCTCGGCGGATGCCCCGTTCACCATGATCTCACCCAGCTTTGGGGGCTCCTCCACAATGAACGTCAGCATGAGGTCATCGGTGTCCTCATCTCGGCCCTGAATCACGTTGCTGGTAATCTCTGTTGCTCCATTCTCCAGCACGTCAATGGAGGTGCCCAGCAGGCCATTGGGAAGCATGATGGTAGGTGTTTCATCGTCGACAGGCTTGACGCTGATTTTGATAATGACAGGAACCTCGTGGAACCCATCAGTGACGTCCAATTTTACAGTGTCACTGAGTGACTCCTCCCCACTATGAATATATGCAAGTCGCCCGCTATCAATGTCTTCCACATTAAACGTTTCACCAACTGACATGTCGACCCCTAAGTACTGCAGCTGTCCATAGCGGGGAACCTGAGTCACTACAAAAAGAAGCTGATCATCATCTGTGTCCTGGTCGGTTGCATCAAGTTCAGTTTTAGTTATTATGTATGTACTCCTCTCTAACACAGTGAAACCGGTGTTGGTGATCTGGGGGGGTTTGTTGTCCACGGGCTGTAGGAAAATAGTGAATAAGCCATCCACAGAGTTGCCAGCAGTGTCCTCCACAATGAAAGTGAACTGGACCACTTTTGGAGTGATGCCTAGTTCTTGATCTGGGGGTTTGTATGCCACTTTGTGGTGATTTACCTGAGCCTGCGTGAACTCTGTGATCACAGCTTCTGGACTCTCGGTCAGCACAATTTCACCCAGTGAGACAGGGTTGTTCTCGTCCGTGTCTGTGGGAGGCCTGGCGATGCTGTATTTGAGATCCCTGTCATCAGAGTCCAGGTCTGTGTATCGCAAAAACTTCTTCTTAAAGGGGGTCAGCTCATATTCTTTCACAGTCATGTGCAGTGTGGTGCTGGGGTAAAGTTCCGGAGGGAGGTCATCCACCGGGTGGATTTTTATAGTGAACGTGTGTTCCCCGGACTGATTCGGGGGGTCATTGTCATCCTGAACACGAAACACAAACGTGTCTGTCACTGTGGTGGTGCGGTGAGGTCCAATGTGGCGATAAAACAGCTTCCCATCAAGAATGTCCTGCTGAAACCACTCTGTCACCACCTGTTCAAACATCTCATCTGTCGAACTGAACTTCCAAGTTGACGGGTCTGCAGGTGGCTCCACTTGCATAAGAAGCACCTCGCCAAGTGTGGAGTAAGGAGCCTCCAGGACAAACTTAATAGTGGAGTCCTCAGAATCAATGTCCGTTGCGCTCAGAATAAAGGGGGAAATCTGCATGATTTCATTTTTGAAAAGCACAAGTCCAGTGTTGGCGTTTATAATGGGGGGTTCATCATCAGTTGGAGCAATGGTAATAGGGAACAAAAACTCAACTTCATTACTGCCATCTGTCATTCTAAAAATTATATTGTCGCTGTAAGTGTCACTACCATCATGCTGGTACACAATAATGCCCGCATCCAGATCTGCAGGGGTAAAGAATTTCCTGCGAGACCCTAAAATTGTCAGCTCACCATGCCTCAAGCCATCAATAACAGTAATTTTCACATCGTCCAGATTATCTTCGTCACTGATTTCTAAATTCTGAGCACTGGAGAGCGTTCTGGACTGCCCCTCAAATAAAAGCTGCCCTGTGTTTTTAGTTGCCACCGGAGCTAAAGTGTTCATGGGCTTTACGACAATCATAAACGCAAAGGTGTCAGAAACTGCACCTTCAGAATCAACAATCTCAAACTCGATCTGGAAAATTCTCTCTGCGTCTGAGTCTTCGGATGGAGGCTTATATGCTATTTTCAGATCTTTAATGTCTTTTTGGTAAAAAGATGTTATGGCCAGGTTCTGGTCATCAGTGCTGATTATGTACCCTTGCTGATCACCCAGGGGTGAGGTAATGTTAAAAATCAAGTCATCTGTGTCAGATTCAATATCCTCACCAGCCAGCATATCACTAGTAATAGCAGTCATCACAAACTGATCAATCTCCATCATCATCATTGCAATAAAGCTGGGTTTAGGAGGGGTGTTCTCGGCCCCTTCTTTAATTCTAACCATGATCTGGAAATGCTCCTGTCGCACAGTGTTGCCTTCCTTGTCCAGCAGTTCCACCAACATTGGAATATAGTCTCTATTAGGGGACTCCGTTGTGGAAGTGTGCTTGTAGCGTATTCCCAGTTTAACAAAAGCATCGCAGTCAATCATTTGCCCATTGGTGGTGTAATTTAAAGTGCCATACCTGGGGAGGCCACCCGTGCCAGCCAGAGTGGTGATCTTGCACGAGGAGGCACTGTCGTCAAACGAAAACTCCAAGCCCCTTTTGTCGATGGGATTGCTGATGCCGTTCAGCTTGTCCACAATTAAGGGCATGTTTCGGGTCAGGACCTCCAGTTGCTGGAACACCACCTCCACCTCCAGCAGGAAGGGGATGACAATCGTGTCAGTCTGGGAGTCGTACCTCAGCTGCAGCTTCACTCGGTCAATGTTAGGGCTCCTTGACCCGAAATGGGTGTACTTCACCTCCTCTGCCCCAAAAGAACAGGGAAACTTCTTGGGGGTCAGCATTCCTGGCCTCTGGGCCAGAGGGTCATTGTCCAGAACTGTAATTTGGCACCAGTCTCCAGGCTGGACTTCAGTCACCAGGTCATTGATGGGGTCCAAAAAGACAGATCTTCCAAAAGGCACTCTGACCCCATTGTTGGCCACCACAACAGACTCAGCATTAGGCCTGGGTCTGTGCCGGTACAGGAAAGCAGAATCAAAGGCTTCCCCATGCGCATATGAAAAGCACCAGCCCAAAGTTAGAAACATAAAGAGGTGGCAGCTCAGGAGTGCCCCCACTTTACCCAAAGCTGTCCTCTGCCGACAACCAGCCATGTCCGTTGCTAGTTGCCCCCTGCACAATATTGTGCTTCAGGAAAAATCAAATGTATCTCCTTCAGTAGCCCAGTGTTGAGGAGGGGGAGAGAAAAGCTCCAAGCTGCTTTAAAGCCCTGCTATCTGTTCTCACTCCTGCTCTCCACACACACATAGAACAAGTGCACTTCTAACACACTGAGGCTCTCTGCAGGTAATACTTAACCAGCAGACAGCCACAGATTCAAGCTCCACCCCTGACAGCTCTTCTGTCCCGCAGCTAATTAAAGAAAGTACACTGGAAGACCCTTCCCATTTCAGCACATGCCCTCCTCCCCACGCCCCCCAAAATGACCCTGCTCTCTTTTTAAACTGAAATAATCCCCTGCTCTTTTACTTAACTTTACTCTCCTGAGTATTTTAAATATCAGTGTTTTTTTTAACCAACAACCAAATGTTCCATAAATTGGCGTCATACATCTCCTGGAGTAATATTTATTATATCGCATACACAAATACACCTAAAGTGTTTTTAGACTCAATATGATACTTGCAGTAAGATGAATCGCATTCTTTGGTTGAGCCCATCCCCCGGTCTTTCAAGTCGGCCTTCAGGAATATTTCCAGTTGGGTATCCCTCACGAGGGAAACGTCACTTCTAGCTGTCTTGTCTATTCCATTCCAAGATAATTACTTTGTTGGTTATTGATAACTAATATTTTTAACCACGCAAAATACCCACAGATATATCTTGGGACTAACGGAAAAGCTAAATTGAACTATCATACCTGAATCAGTATGTTGTGCTGTCCGAATATGACTCCCCTGAATCTTCGTAAATACAGTGTGTATCATAATAGGTTAAAAAAAAGGTTTACCCTGTCTGGTTTCGTTGTATTTTGAGATATACACAAAATATCCCGGCAAACCGTGCGCGGTACACTAAATAGGCTACATATCTAATTTTACAGGGTGTACCCAATATTATTTTCTTATTTGAAATGCATTCAATATCATGTGGGTGTCTTGTTAGTGCGACACAGTGTATTTCAAATACATATTTTAAATAGCCTCTTTCATCAAACCACGTTGCCTTTAGATTTTTCACGTTAACAGTAATGGAAATACATTTTACATAAATATAATATAATGTAATATTAAGTAAAACGCATCATTTTAATTTTTTAACTCATGTAAGGAAATAGAAAATGTTAAAATCCGAAACTTTCGTGGTAACGCATTTAACAATAAATGACCGTTTCAATTCACGCCTGAAATATGTTTACTTTAGCGCCCTCTTTTGGGCATAAATAGATAATCGAATTCTACACCGCTGTTTTTGGATGATTATTTTTAGATTAACCTCTCCACATCATATAACAACATTTGGTAGCACGTATTAAATGATACACAAAATTCAGCATTTTAATGATTTACTTTGTGTTTATGACTAACTAAATCATTCTAAATCTTGAACATGTGCTTTGAACATCAATGGTTTTATAAATATAGAAAATCATTTTGCATCCATGTACTTCCAATTTAGCTGATGTAAATATAGCAATGAATGTGAAAATGTATGCATAAGATTATATTTTGTACATTGTTTTAACTTGTTTAGTACCCTCATCAGATTTAGGCTTGGGCTACCTTCAAGGTAGACTGCTTTGTCAGCACTAGGGCACTTTGAAGGTAGATTCTGTGAGTTGATATGTCATCGGAGATTGCCATGGTAATTTCACAGAGGGGTTCTCGTGAACACTGGGTCCTTTCAGGTTTGTGATTGGTGGTAATGAACCGTACTGCCTCACTTTGTCACATGACCCCCCACATGTACATCGGCCTCCCCTCGAACCCGGTTCTCTCACACACCACACATGGCCTTCGCCTGAATCGTCAAGGGATACAGGGTCTTTAAACACTTTTATACTGCTCACACACCCACTTCTCTCCTTTCTCACTGCGTGTATGTTATAAATGTATAACAATGTAATAATGATAATATTTACAGAAAATATACACAGAGCAGGGTAAATACATATTTTAGATTTCCGCCTAATATGACATTTATGTACCATTCACTTTCTGTAGGCTCAAGTACTTTAATCTAGCTATTTATTTTTAGACAGACTATTTTGGATGTGGGGACACATTTTGAAAATGGCCTCTGTCCTGCAGTGCATGAAAACATCTCCATTGCTCACTTTTTATGATGAGAAAGAAGATGCCATTACATTGCCAAACATTTTCAGATGTATGGTAATCATTTTTGTCAGAAATGTCTCATTTGGGAAATATTATTGAAATGACACTCCTCATGTTTCTCCCTGAGAGATTTATCTAGCCTAGTTAGTTATCTCCCTTTATCTTGCCAGTCCGCTAGAATTAGAGGACCAACCACAGTTGGAAGGTGTAAAATGTATACATTTGGGAAGAATAGCCAAGGGCTGCGGAAAACAAAGCTGTAAAGACTAATGGTGTCCGTTCTCCAGGATTATGGTGACTGTTAAGCAGGGCCTTAGGGGTTCTATAGTTGCAGATACACATCTGCTTATTTTATGACCTCACTAATATCTGTCACAAATCACCAATGAGGAAGACAAAATATATTTTTTGACTACAGTTTTTTGGGAATGGTAAACAAAATGCTTCAATCATAACCTTTAATGCATTTGATATCACATATCAATGCTTCCATGTCAACTGTTCCATCAAGTTATGGACAGTATTGGAGATACAAGGACAAATTCTTCCCAGGTCTTGGTTACACAAAGTGACTTACAAAACCTGTTGGCCTATGGCCCAAAAGAACCTGAGTTGATAGCCTTTCGTGTAGCTAAATCATTTCAAAAGTCCAAATATATCTCTTGCGGTTGCTGTCACTGGGCTTCTTGTTTCAAACCCATCCAGTGGCTCCAAGCTGGAAAACGCCCTACAGCTGACATGGAGATGTACATTAGTTTATCTCATGACATGACATATGATCCGAGCCTTTGATATAAGGTGTGAGAACAGTGCGATCCTGTTCAACATTAATGGGAATAAATAGTCAAATGAGCAGAAATGGGGGGTGGGGGAGGGGTTTATTTTTTTATCAGAGCTAGGAGCACTGGCGTGCCTCAGGATTCCTTTGACACAGTCACGGGTGGCACGGCATTGGGTGGCACAGTAACAATGATAGTTACTGGACCGTATTCATGGCTCTACCCTGACAAAAAGGAACAAAAAATATGTCCAATAAACACAACACAAACACAAGGTTATGGCTTTGCAATGAGCAACGTCTAGATATAACATGATTTACAAGGCAATGTATGTATCTGGACACTTTTTGCAACTTTTTTCCATATCATGCTTATCCGAGCTGGGGTTTTTTAACTTCCAAATGTCTGCTAAGGGTTACATTCTGGGTCTTGTCTGGTCACGTTTGTCCCTGCACCACAGTGTGCCCACCACATCATACTAATAATACTTTCTGACTCAACTGTGGAAGCAATTCAATGAGGCTTTGGCATGTTTAATCCGTTTTTTTATTCAATTGTTTTTTTCTCCCAATTTGGAATGCCCAATCGCACTTCTAGGCCTGACCAGTCACTGTCCTCCAGAACACGAACTGCCAGCTGCTGTTTCTTTTCACCCTGCAGACCACCGGCTCAGCTGCACAGTCATGTTGTATTTCAATAGCCTGTTTAAAAAAATATGTACAAATGAAATATAAGTATACATTTTTATAGAACAACCTAAATGCTTAAAATGTAAAAATGTAGAACAGGAATTTTATCAAAGGTAGCATTTTTCAGATGGCATTCAGACCTGAATAGGAAGGGCATGCACTTATCTTAGACATACATTTTACATTTGACATTTTAGCATTTTAGCAGATGCTCTTATCCAGAGCGACTTCACATTTCTTTCTTACATACAATCCATTTATACAGCTGGATATTTTACTGAAGCAATCCAGGTTAAGTACCTTGCTCAAGGGTACAACGCCAGTGCCCCACCTGGGATTGAACCTGCAACCTTTGCGTTACAAGCCCAGTTCCGTAACCATTATGCTAACACTGCCGCCCTAGATGTAAATCACAAAAGTAATTTGCAATTAGCATTGCACAGAGGAGCTGACTCTAGGAGCATGCTCATGAAATGCCACCAATAACACTGATATAAATTAAATACTTTCTGTTTAGTGGAGATGCTGACATGGTTTGGGCAGCACTGTAAAGAGAGCACCTGTTACAAACTCCCCGAATCATATGCAAAATTCACAAGATGCCATGTATGCCTAACACACTTCAAATCCATCATTTTATTACAACACTAAAATAGGTTCCACCCCTTCTGCCAAGAGGAAACCAAGCAGAGGGCATTTACTGTAGCATGTAACTATAGAGACAAACAAACCAGGCTTTTTATACACAAGTTACCCCCTCATTATTTACCTTCTTTTTATATATTTAAACTCTCTGCTCTTTACACCAGAAAGGATACATTTTCCCTTTGGCTCAGTCTCATCTTTCCATTAACAGAGTCGAGTATTGTTTTATTTTACACACATGGAAAGCTCAGAGTGAGAACTCTATTGCAGTTCAACGGTGTGAGCAAGTGATGGGAGAGGTTTCATGAAAGCCAGAAACTGGCGGAGTAACATATGCTATTGCTCACTAATTTAAACCAGTCATTGGGTTTTGCTGTGAGAGCAAAATCTTTCAATTGGTCCAAATAAGTCAATGATTCACAGTTCATCGCAGCTCCACCCAGTATGGGGTTCATGAAACCTCAGATCATTTTCTATCAAGTTTGTTTTAAAGACAGGGCTGAAATGTAACATAAAAACAATGTCCAAATGATATTTGCGTGGTCACCAGAATTGAGGTCATAGTAAGGGGTATGGCCATTCATCTTCTCAAAAATGATCAATGTGTTTTTTTCTTCAATCAGTTATTTTTTGTTGACTGAGATTCTGCCAGACCCATTCGTCCTTCATCCCCAGACACAAGCTCACGTCCATGGGAGGGAAGGACAATGACAGGGGCCAATAATGCCACATGATTCATGTAATATGGTGATATGGTGTGTTGCCTCCTTCCCCAGGAGTGACTGGGTTCAGTTTTAATGCTGGCGAATGGCGAGCTTCCTTCAGAGAGCCTTGTCATTTTTTATGAGGTCTTCTTCATTGGGGTCAACGTAAATAACTGAAAAGAACACAGGGTACATTTCACATAGCCATTTTAACAAAGTGCTTAGATAAGCTAGTGAATGGCGCTCGGTAACGCGCTCGAGTTACTGGAGATGCTTTGGCCGCTTTCAGCATTCATGTCGCGTCCACAACCCTTATCCTTCCCGAACATGTCATTACCTTCCATTAAACCTAAAGATAGTCTTGACAAACGGGCAGGTTGGGCAGCGCAGTGCCGAGTACGTATTTGGTAGTTCTTTCGCTGTCAGAGGACAGCACTGCTCACCTCTCCGTAGCTACGGCGCAGCGGCGATGAAAGACGCTGACACAACACGGTGTCAATAATGTGGCTGACAATGTCAGTATCTCTACGGTCTGCACACTTTGTTGAGTTCGTCGACAGGATTGTTTTTGTGGTATTCAGCACTTTCAAAAGCCTAACCGGAGACAGGGGTCGCAAATGAGCTCTGGCTAGAAACCCTGTATGCAATGTTTCTGTTTTATGTTCTTAACTGGTAACAATGTTTACTTGCATTGTCCCTGACAAATAAACTACTAAATAAATAACAATTCCTATAAATTCATACACCTAATTCTGAGATGCAGACATAGGAACAGGTTTCCGACGACAGGCATGCTCTGATAAGCATGAGTTACTTGAAATAGAGCTGGGGTACAGTAGAGTAAAAAAAAACATTGTCATTGCATCTGATATGGAGTTAAGCATTTGAACCATTCTACAATGATGTGTGGTATCAAAGTGCTCACTATGCACCTTTTATTTGGTTTAAGATTAAGAGCATCAAATATTATCATCATTTATGGAGACCATTGTAAATTGTAAAGGAACTATTGATGAGATCTGCTAGTCATGGTGAGACATTGTGGTGCACACCCTTCCTGGTCCTGTGGTGCACTTCCTGTCATTGCAAAGCACACTGTGAGCAACCACTTGTGAAAGGCACAGTACTGAATAAAGGTTGATTGACTGATTCATTGATTGGTTGCATGCCTGGCAGTGTGTGTGTGTGTATGTTGTTATCCATGATGAGTGGGGGATGGGACAGAGCAAATAAAAGAGGAACGTTTGGAGAGTTGGAGAGTTGGAGAGTCTGCCCTACCACACAGCCACAGCAAAGCATGTGCGCACACACAGCGGGTATAGACCTCCTTGTACCCAGGACCCTGCCCTCTACTTACTACTCTCACCACAGTGTACTGTTTTATGGCAAAGCATACTGCCATGGTCACTACGTACTCACACTTACCAGCTGACAGACAGGTGGACAGATCTGACACCCGAACAGATCTGACACCCGACTGGCACTAAACATTAGACAAAGAGAACACTGATTAATTAAGGGTGAGCAGTAACGAGGTCAAGTTCAGGTAGGGACATCCATGTCTGAAGTCCTTGGATTCGGAGAGGATGCCTAATCACTTGTAGCCAAATCCACCCACCTTAGAATAGCCTCCCTAAAGAGGGCATCGCATTCCTTGTGCTTTCACACTTAGAGTAGCATCCAAATAATAGGACCCTATAAATATGCTCGTATAAATAGGCGTAAGAACCTAATACTTTTGGATCCGGGTGGGGGGAGCCTGGAGGAGAAGGTATGCAGTCCGTCCCCACCCTCCCCCCCCCCCGCCACTGCTGGAATGATTGCTCCCTGCCTGTGGCCGCATCCATAGCTGGCATTCCTCCCGCTGTCACAACACCCAGGACACCAGAAGTATTTTGGCATTTCCTTTTTATTATTTTTTTTTATTGGTGGATCAAACAACAGCTCTGTGACCGGCATTATGATCTGTCACTGGGAAGAAAAAACTGAACGGAGGCCTTGGAGACAAGCTCAATATAGTATCTAGAGACGACCACCCTCATCCCCTTGTATAACTTTCCATTAAAAAGGTATCTAGTGAGAGGATAAAGTGATAAAGTGAAGTTCCAATTTCATACAGTCCTCATTTTCTCATGTCTACTGTTCATATATGCAATGTCTATTGGTAGTTATGAATGATGAATATATGTTGAATCACAATCACAGATCTGTAGACTGCCTTGAGAATCAACCATTAATTCTCTAGGAGTACATTTTGAAAACTATTTTTGGAGTGTGCGGCCAGCACTATTTAACCTCTAGGAAGTAAATCTTGAAATCTGGGTCATGACCCCTGTCTATATAGGTCTACAAAAAAAAAAATCTTTCTTGCATGGACTTTGGAAACTGGTTTTGGCTAATTTTGGGCTGCTGAATCCAAATCTGAGCTCAGATTTGCTCTTGTTTGCTCTTGCTCAGTTTTTGTGCTATCTATGCTCCATATTCATGGATTTTACAAAAGTTGACCATCCAGTCTGGCAATGTTGGTGGGGATAAAACAGCAAAAGCTTGATTATTCTCACCAAAACTACTTCATTTAGGGCCTTAAAATAATTTTACACATGTTTTGCATAAGTTTATGTTTTTTGTGATTTGCAGCTGTGAAGACTCTACCTAATCTGCTGTTAAGACTCTACCTAATCTAAGTTTTACAATTAAATGTTGTAATTGAAGTAGGCACCTTTCATTGTAAACATTTTTGCAATGCAAATTTTTTTTTCAACTTCAAGTGTAAAATTGCTGTTTTCTCAAAGAAAATTCATAGTTCAAAAACCTGATGTGATAGGCAAAAACTAATGCCATATTTGGATTCAGCACTCAAAAGTTAGCTAGAATCCGTTGAAAAACCCCATGCAAGAAAAATCGTGTTGACCAGAGGTAAATACCATGTCTCTACAATCTCTGCCTTCATCATTTTTCTTAATTATTTTATATTGCTTGAATTGCAACACAGCAATTTGAGAGCACCAGAGAACAGTGAAAAAACAAAGGTCACTCAGCAGCACAGTGTTTACCCCTGTAATGTTTGCGGCCCAGCTGTCAGGAATTCCTGTCTTTTAACACTGGCTCTTTGTGCCAAATGTATTTGCACCTGTACTGGTTGTTTCATACTTAACATGTCTGGAGGTAAAATCGGAAACGGGAAAATGGACAGCATTAACATACACAATTAATTCAGGGCTGTTCACAATTCATATTAAAATATATTAATATTAATCTTTCACTGCCAGTGCAAGGTTTCCATAGAATGTTTTAATGCATTGCAAATACGATGTAAAATGCATAACTTAGACAGAACACTGCAAACTACTGGTGTTTCCGCAGGAAAGTTTATTTGTTTTTGATTTTTTTTTTTGTTTAGGGACATAGCGAAAGCATTATTACAATGTTAAAAAAACAAGTGTTAGATGCATTGCATTACGTGTTTATAACCAAAGGCTAATTTACAGCACCTGTCCCCAATAAACTACAGAAAACTCTTATTGGAGTGTGCAGCCACTATTTAACCTCTAGAAAGTAAATATTGAAACTACAGAAAAAAACTACAATTTTTTTTTTTATGAACACATTAGAAAAAGTACATCCAGTCAATACAGCAAAATATTGTCACTCTTACAAATTTGTAACCTACATTTCCGCTTAAAGAATCGACAGGATAATTCTGAGGGGAAAGCCTTTACTGAACATCTTATCGCTGTCGCCCCTGGTATTGATTTCCTTGGATTGATCCAAACTCCAGATTATCAAATAACAAAGCTTAAATAACACATTTCTGGGTTTAATTAGCCATCCCCCAACGTAATTCAAATGACGCTTGTGTCAAAGCATAAAACACAGCACCGATATGAACCATTACATTTACTCTTAGTAGACCATGACAAACAAAACCGAAATGTATCTTACAATGTACGAAACTACAGTACAAGAAAAAAGTGATAACTACTGAGAAAACCTAATTGAAAACATAGTAAAATATTAAAACTATATATAAACTATTACTATACCTGATAATGAAACACATGCACATACACACTAAATATACACTTATATCATATATCACAAAGCAGGTTAAGCAGTTAATTAAGTCATTTTATAATGTTTTCACATTTACACTAACTCAACATTTGATTTAAACTATGAAGCATATCATGCTAGTGATCATACAAGCTCCATTAAGCAATAGAGACATTAAAATTGCATTTAAAGAGAACGCAAATTCTATTCCCTTTTTTAAATAGCGAGATGCTATGCACGGATTCTTCTTGTAGTAGTATGTTTCTTCCCTGCCCTGCAGTAGCCTTAAGCTGCATTTGCACTCGTACAGCAAGCACAGCCACCTTAGTGCTGGATCTGGACCATAAGACCACATGGAAGACCAGTTTTCGAAGAACTTTGACCGGGGCATGCACATCAAGGACAGATTAAGACAAGCAGTATGAGCGAAAGTCAATTTGCAACACGCAATTAACAAAGAAACAAAGCTGCAAATGTAAAGCCAGTCGCTGAGAAACATCATGGGCTGTGGCACTGTGGAACCAGAAGGGGGTTTGGAGATTTGCGTCCTTCGAACCTTTTCCTTTCCTTCCTCCTTTCAGGTGTGCTCTCTTCATGCTGAAAATGAAACAGCACAGTGTTACAAATTCAATACGACAAAAAGGAAAGCCTTTCAGCAGGAAAGTGCTTTAGGTGTGCAGAAATGTATTTCACCCCATTGAGTACACAGACTCAACTTAAATTCAAAACGCAGCGAGATCAGATTGTCCGTTCTGTTTCTGAATGACTAAATATGTGCGCGCATTTCACAAAATGGTGTAGAACAGTCATGCTTGTGAATTTAAGGGAAGTGAATAGAGCCCCCCTCGCCACACACAAATGAATGAATCAGGCAGTAACAATCCAGATTTTAACTAAACACTGTGTTTGCTCACTGCAATGGGAATGAAATGTAATTTTATGTCTCCTGGATGTCAGAAGGATTGCCCCTTTAATCTAGTGGTAAATGTATCCTTGACAGCAACCTTTGAACTCCAGATGACAACATCTGTTTTGAGGTGAAATTACCCCATTGATATGATCTTCAGACCAGCTGATAATGTGATTTATGATACACCATTCGAGCTGAGGGACTTGCATAGACCCTCGAGGCCTGCTTCACAGGAAAAGCTGATGGGAATTTGTTCCTTAGCCATACAACTCACCCCTTCCCCCTAGAAGCATGGGCCACCACAGTCATAGAGAGAGCCCATTCAGTCAGCTTGCTTTCAGTTGGAAAAGATGCCAGACTTGCTCCTGTTTAGCTCATTCAGGGTGGGCCAGGCACTGGAATCTCATAATGCTCAAGTGGGTAATAATGTGGCAGCCCCATTGTCGTGTGCGTGGGCATTATCCAATCACAATCATTAGTATGCACTCATGTGGACAACAAGGCAACTGTGTTATTACCCTGCTGAGCATTATAGGTTTGCAGCACCCAGCCAGCCCTTCAGTACATTAGCTACACCGAGGCAATTCACTCTCTTCCTCCACCTTCTCTCACTGCAGAAGGACGGTGTGTGCACCAGTCAGCCAACAATTGAATTAGTCAATGTTTTTTGTATGATTAACTTCTCCTCCTCAGTTACGGGCAACTTTTCCTGAGCTGTCGGTTAACACAGACTATGCATAAATTGAAAAGGCCAGGGTTATCACAGAGACAGTATAAAAAGGTATGTAGCCTCCCAATAACCCCTCATTCCCCCATTACTTTTGATCATTTAAATGATCAAGCAGCTGCACCTGCATCTTGACAAGGCAGGTCAGTAAGGACAGATACTAACGATTACTGGCTATAAGGACAGGCTCTAGGGACACTTGTTCTAAGGACAAACAGCGACTAAGGACAGGTGCTCTGTCTATCTGTGGTCCCTGTAAGTGTTCAGCCAGAGAAGGAATATGGCCGCTGAAAGACACAGCATTCCTATGAGGATTTACTGAGGGTGGATAAAACAGTGAGACTAATCCAGTCTACAACATTCTTCTCCGGAACCCTATCTGGTGTCCGTCAAAACCAATGAACAACTCTGCCCCCTCCTAACAAAGTCATTGTGTGTGTCTTTGATGAGGATCTGTTGACTTCCAGCTCAATAAGGAGGGCTTTGGAAGCCTGATGTAACTAGTGCATAGACATCCCTTCAACCCTTTGCATTTATCGTAGGATTTAAAAGAACACATTTTTTCACTCAGATGAGAAAAGATACACACACAAGTCTGGCTCAAACTGATGATCCAACTCCTGGTCCCTTAGTATTCAGCTTTTATTGCAAAAATGTTGGGAGTAGACAATTGTACCTTTCATGTTACCACTGTGCCACCCTCACCCTGCACAAGGGGCCCGTAGCTGAAGCACAGGCACTCCTTTGACACACTTGCCCACAAGCCAGTGTCTATTTTCCACATCACAGGCTGCACAGCACTACAGAAGAGAATTCAGAGATGGGAGGAGAGGCTGATGTCTCACTGATGTTACCTGGTAGCCTGTGGGTGCCTGGCACATGATAGGGAGTAGCTAATGCACCTTTTGTTCATGTATATAATATGGTGGTCTTACATCTTAATATATAGGATACTGGGTATGTCGTCCTTTGTGAGTTGGGACATTGTTCAAAGAAGGCTACATGATTTCCGGCCAGTCATCTGAGACTGGCTGGCTTCAGGCCACCAATTTAAAAACTTCAGAGCATGCCCCCATCCCCTCAGGGCGTTTACAGATAGCAATAATTGTTAAGCAGTAATTACCCAAGCAGCTGCCATCCAATAAAATTAGAAGAAACCTCTTGTGGGAACAGAGTGCAGTCAGTGCACTACGATTCTTATAATTCACCCAGTCGTGTAAATCATACAGGGCCACAGGGAGAATACTAGAAATACTCAAATATTTCTGTAAAAATAACAGAAATTAGGCATTTATTATATATACTATACTATACTATTAGGATTATACAAGTATAGCCTGTGTTATTTAACATGACAATTTTTAAATTGCTGAGGGCCTCCCCATCCACATTCCTCTGCCCAAACAGATAGGAGAGTTAAACCATGTCTTTTGTACAGCTCTATCAGTTGCAGGTTACACCCTAAACTTTAATTGATAGAGTTTTTACAAAAGACGTGGTTCAAGTCTATCCGTTTCAGCAGCGGAATGTGGAGCGGGTGCTTTCACCGGTGTCACCAGGTGAGCGTACGTCTTTCATCGACTCCATGATGAGAGCGGAACGGCGAACCCGGGCTATCCGGAAAGGTATTCTAAAACAACCATGTTCATGTCACAACGGCATGCACTACAAGACAAAAGATTACAGCCGAAGACTTAAAAAACTACACTGAAAGCGTAACGAACATCAACAAATTATGGGCAACGTTCTTGAACCAGACAAAACATTATAACATTAGTTTATTTTAATATACATACGTAATATATACTAATTCCACAATTATTAAATAAAACTGGTCATTTTTAAAAATAGACAGACACAGACAATCTCAACTCTGCAGTCCTAATGTTATGCCTATAGCTTATAATCGTATACGCCTGCAGCTAATATAATTATTATAACCTTATAAGCTTATAGCCTTCCAGTATATTTCAGTTTCTGTGAGTCTAAAGACTTAAAACATATTAAAACAAAATATGTATTATACTCTTTGTATAATATGTATGTCTAATATGCACTCTTTTACTGAGAAAAATTAGCACAATGGGATTCAGCTTTAGCGGCACGGTGGTGCAGTGGATAGCACTGTCGCCTCACAGCAAGAAGGTCTCGGGTTCGAATCCAGGCCGGGGGCCTTTCTGTGCGGAGTTTGCATGTTCTCCCCGTGTCCGCGTGGGTTTCCTCCGGGTACTCCGGTTTCCTCCCACAGTCCAAAGACATGCACGTTAGGCTAATTGGAGAGTCTAAATTGCCCGTAGGTATGAGTGTGTGAGTGAATGATGTGTGTGTGCCCTGTGATGGATTGGCGACCTGTCCAGGGTGTATTCCTGCCTCTCCCGGAACGCATGCTGGGATAGGCTCCAGCACCCCCGCGACCCTGACCAGGAATAAGCGGCTATTCAGCTTTTATCATTTTGGTGTGAGAACAAGGTCCATTAAACCCTGCATAGCCCCCTTTATCCAGGTTACAGCCTGGTTTGTGCCTAATGCTGAAATTTACTGGACAGATTTTACCTGTGGCATAGAGACATGCCAAAGAGCAGGTTTCCTGGCAGGTCTCTGATGCAGTGCTTGAGGAGGAGTGTGAATGAACCAGCCTCTGGCAACTAAATAGCCTCACTCTGGCCTTCTGCGCTGAGGCCAGATATTATTTATGCTCGGGATAAACCCGAACCCCGCTATTTTAAACAGTACTGCTGAGCATCATCCAGAGTGACCACTCACTGTAGCTAAGAGAGGAGCCATCCAGAGCATTCACTTCCAGAATGTGCTTCAGTTTAGGCAACAGAACAGGGCAGGCATGGAATGTGATGGATGTGCCACACTCTGAAGTTGTAAGTGCCAAAAAGAGTGAATGAACCAGACGGTAGTCTTGTGGTTCCACTGGTGGGGGGGAGACAGAAACAGGTAACTGCCAAAATAAAGCTAAACACCAACATAAAGTATCATAATATGGCGTTGGGCCACCACGAGCCACCAGAACAGCTTCAACGTGCCTTGGCATAGTGTCTGGAACTCGATTGAAGGGATGCAATACCATTTTTCAATGATAAATTCCATAATTTGGTGTTTTGTTAACGGTGGTGGAAAGCGCTGTCTCAGGCCCTGCTCCAGAGTTTCCCATAAGTGTTCAATTGAGTTGAGATCTTTATATCCTTTTCATGCTCATCAAACCATTCAGTGACCATTCATGCCCTGTGGATGGGAGCAGTATCACTCTGGAAGAGACCACTCCCATCAGGATAGATAATCCTCACCATAGGATATAGGTGATCACCCAGAATAGCTTTGTATTTATTGGCATTTACCTTGCCCTCTAAGGGATTGAGTGGACCTAAACCGAATAATGCACCCCACACCATAACAGAGTCACTAGAACCCTTAATTTACTCAAGAATTTCCTTTATTTTGGCAGTTACCTGTATGTCCTGCCTGAATAACGATGCATGGGCTCATTTTTTCTCTGTATTATAGACTGCCTGGCGGAAAGCTGGGTTTGTGAAAGGAAGGGGGGGAAGAGATGACGGGTCTGATGACGCTCTTTTGTGATTGAAAACAAAACATAAGCGCAGAGGTCGGGCTGTCCACCACAGGGTCAAGCATCAAAGGAAAAGGTGGGAAATGGAATGAAACTCAAAAGGAGAGGGTCACAAGACTCGCCTTTCTTCACCTTTCATGAAGTCCTTTTGCGAATACAGAGAAAAGACGTTGGGCCAGATTCAATCAATTTGTCCTTAAATTTGACTTACAAATAAAAGGGAGTGTACCTTCTTTCTTCACAAATACAGTTTGGTGAATTAATTCTGGTGAATGCTGCACTTGGCAAACTGTGAAGAAAAAAGCAACTTGCATTCAGTGACGAGTCAGTTAAGGACAAACGCTGATTGAATCCAGGCCATTGTACTTTATTCCACTTCTACATCCAATTTCTTTAGTTTTATTACACTAGCACTGCATTTGTGTTCATTTTCACACAAAGCCTGTAGGTCTGTAGAGGAGGAATGGGTCTGCTTTCCAACAATAGGGCTAGAAGATTTAGATATAGATTTAGATGTGGGCAGGAGGTCTGACCGGCCCTGTCTCTGTAGGGACATGCTCGGTGACCACTGGGGAATGCCAGGAAGGCGACTCTGAGACACAGGACACAAATGTCCCCTCCCACAAACTCCCCATGGTCGATGTGTGCCCTTTAATTAGGATTGTCCGACCTTTGACCTTTCACTTAGCGCCTCTGCGGAGGGTCAGTGAAGGTCAAGGGACTAGAGCAGGAAGGAGACACTCCACCCTTACCAGGACTTCTCTGCGTATACCGTGGTCACAGGTCAGGAAAGCCAGCATGTTTAAAACGTAAATCCTTTCAAATCCTTTGAAGTCTGCACTTTCTATAATCAGTACTAAAAGTACAATAGAGGTCTGAATGATATAGAGGTTGAAGGACTTAGTCCTTATAGATGTTTGGGTTATTGACTGCTTCACGAATACTTTGACAAATCCTGTTCTTGTTTTCAGACAGATGGCTGTTAGGTTGGTATGTGGCATGCATTGTACATTGATCCGTTTTCGAGGATAAATGGAGTTCAGTTGTACTCCACAACTTGACCAAATCGGAACAAGGAAACTGTTTACAATGTGTTCGTACGTAGCGGAGAAGGAGAGGATACCTGTTTGAATACTTTGCTGGCATGTCTCTCGAGGCAAAAGCCAGTCTTGCTGCTATGAGACTATAGAAAAACATAGAAACAGATACTGCGCTGGGACTGACCCCATTTGCCCAGATCGCCGCTTCTTTAACAGACAAAGCATGACCAAATAACGGGGGATCAATTGCAAACCAATTACTTTTAACTGCGTGGAATTCACCCCCAGGTGTGAAAACACAACACTTTCTGTTTTCTCACACCCAGAGTGATAATTCTGGTGCAGTGAGGGAGTGTAGGTGGGGGGAGGGTATAAGCTACACATTGTCTTTACACATAAAATTGGAACAAACCTGATTGCAATTTTTATAGCGATGGAAATACTTTGTATTACAATGAGATTCAAACATATGACTCCAAGGTCCACCTTACATGCTACTCTACACAGGTTCAGTGAGCCTATAGAACAAGTAAATGACTATTGAATATTCAATTATCTTCATGCATATTTAATAAATAATTGAGTAACCCTTTTCAATGAAAATGATAGCACGTTTTCATTAAGTGCTGAATTGCTGAAGCCACAGAAAACGGTTATACAAACCGACATAAAGTGTACTGACAAAAACGAAGGCCGCATCCTGTGAAACATCGCTCAGGAACATCTGGTATCTATTTGTAGTAGTCCATTCCATGACCAACACTATAATTTTAGCATGGGAATTTTTTGTAAATGTCACAGGCAGGTCTCATACAATATACAATATGCCACGCTTAATACAATAAGTCATGGAAATGTATACACGTAATACAATTCTTGCGTAAGGTTTTTATATGTGCCATTACACTTATGATGTTAATTCTAACAGTGACGCTATTATTTTTGAGATTAATTTTTACTCTACTGCGCACGTGCGGGGGCGTCAGATAATTGATTGGAGTGTTGGCGATGTGAAGAGCCGCGTACCCGTTCTTTAATCTTTCACTAAAAAGAAAAAGTGTGGAACTATTCCTGTTGTCTGCCTTATGTCAGTTTCACCCACACCGAAGGGACTGACTGGCCACACTGTACAAAGCACTGTACATTTTGCCTCTTACAATAGTGTAAAATTGTCTGACCTTACAGTTAAAGCATTCTCCTGGTTCTGGTTAGGATCACATTTTTTTGTGGACTTTCAAAAGAAGAATTGCAGCTGGTTGTTAAAATGAGAGATAGTCAGCTAACTAGCTTTTAGCTGTCATGCAAGAATCGATAGCGTTTTTCAAAATTGCCCATTTCAAATGAAACAAGTTTTGTGTTAAGTTTATTTATCTCTTATCTCTTAATACCACTGTGATACCATCTACAACCTCGTAAATGTGTGGCCTTGCCCATAACTGAACTAAACTCATCCGCACGTCCTGTTAAATCGGGTGGAAAGTCCTTCCAAATAGCTCTGGCCAGTAAAGATCGCAGGGCTGCTTAAATAAAACACAGCATCAACAGCTGAAGAGCAATTAAAGAAAAGGTAACAATTTCTGCCTCCCAACGGGGTCTGATATATGTCAATGGTGTTGCCCAGTCCTATCGCATTACTCTCCTGCTTGGCCAAACTCCTTCCTGCAAAAATAGAGTGAAACAAAGAAGGTGTGAGGATTTACGGGGAAATCAACAGCCGCTGATGGATGCTCCACAGCAAATTAAAAGAGCCAAGAGTGCGTACAGAGCGTGGCCCAAAACCGGGGCGTGTCCGGGGACCCAATACTCCATATCTCTGCATCAAACGGGAGCCCTGATCATTCCACATGTTCAGCCGTATAAACACTGCAGCATTTACGGCTCTCCTGTGTCACTTACACTCCCAGGAAACACCAACCAAGCATGCCGACGGCCAGAGGAGGGAGGGAGAGAGAGAAGGGCACCATCAGCTTTTAAAATTGTGTCTATGGAAACTTGCCGGTTATACAGTCTCATCCGAGGATGCCAAATCGTAGGTCAGGGTGATATACATGTTGGCTATCCTGTTATCTGTTACCATATTCATTATATCTGTTTATTTTGCTTAACACGGTGGTTCCCAAACTTGGTCCTGGGGACCCACTGTGTATGTTGGTTTTTGTTACAGCCTTGATCAATTAAAGTTGCTGAAAATATGTGTAAGTTGTACCATCATTTTTCCCTTAAACGTATTTTAACACAATGCAGGTTTTGCCTCATTGCCATTTGCTCTGTCATTGAACTCTTAGTTTTCCACAAATGGTTTAGTTTCAGTGACTAGGTGTCTACACTTTCAACAAGAAGGCCCCCACTGATTTAACCTGCCAGTCTATAATTTAATCAATGAAAAAAGGTAACCTCTTCCTAAAGGAATCATGTGTCATATAGCACATGACAGAAAATGATATAGTTGATCTGACTGATTAAAAGTCCTGAGATGTGAATATGGAACATTTATTGTTAATGGCATTCATATCTACTACTTCTGACATAATATGGCCTTAAGAGAGTAAATCATGCTTTTATAAAAATTAAGTGTCTAATTAAGAACAATTAACAGCTTGTTACAATTCAGAGGTTGCAATTATGGTTGGAATGAAAACCAGCATACACAGTGGGTCCGAATTTGGGAACAACTGGCTTAGCACACACCCTTATCCATTGACACAGCAGGATATCTATTGAACTGATTGAGGTTAAGTACCTTCCTCAGTCTACAACAGCAGCATCTCACCTGGGAATTGAACCTGCAACTTTCTGGTAAACTTTCTCCTTTGAACAGTGGTCTCAAATCCAGTAACATGGAGGGCCATGTGTATGCAGGTTTTTACTGTTACTGCTGCCTTAATTGGTTCAACAACTCATTTAGCCATATGCATGTATTTGTAATGTTAAAGCATGGAATATAGGCAAAAATTACACATTTCACTTTATATGCGTTACATACAAGCCAACAGGATAATTTCACAAATAATGGAACTAATTATCTAATCAAGAGTGGAGGCTGGTACACATGGCCCTCCATGGCACTGAGTTTGAGACCACTGCCCTTGAGCATTGTGCCACATGGTTTCCTGGCCCTGAGATCTGATAAGGAATCAGCACACAGATGTAGTAGATAAGGGGCATGCGGTGCAGGTGTGATGGGCTGTTTAAAGGGGGCTCCCGGGGCAGAGGCAGAGCTGACTCATTGACACCACCTGGTTGCCGTGGGAATCGGGAGGCGTCAGCAGGCTCTCTAAAGATCTTCCTGGGATGCCGGAAAAGCATAAAATAGCACGGCCCCTGGCCACATCAAACTCTGGGAGAGCGCGAGATACACACAGACACGTTAAACCTTAAAAACATTACAGGAAACACGGCCCAGATCTCTGAACCATAATTACTGAACAAAACTCAATTGTCATCATTTCAAATAAACTATCATTAACATTTCAACCTACAGTATACCTTAGTATACCAGTATACATAGCTGTGTTTTTTCTCTTTAGCCAAGTACAGGTTTAACAACTACAAATACATTTTCCGAGTAATCGTGACAACTGTAATCCTAATTTTCATTCAGTCTTAAAATGAATGCTTCTGTGATTAGACTTAGTTACCAGTGACCCAGCAACTGGAATGAATATTTAACTTTTTAACTAAAACCATTTTAGCTCTTAATGGCAATACCCTTTTGTCTGTTTCCCGATTCCTGTTTTGATGAGATATGAGTACACATCCTTCTTTAGCGCACACAACCCTCATAAAACACAGATATTTAGTCTTTGCCGTCTCCTGTCCAGTCTGTGAACCTGCATGTGCTTCCACGAGAAATTACCGGTTCCTCCAATAAAACGACTGGTTAGGCCCAAAAAAATTGCTCTTTAATTATAACCTTGTTACTCCTACACTCCCCCTACCCTGGCGAGCGGTTTCCCGGTCAAAGACCTCATGGCTGTCATTACTTCAGACATATTTATGAGGACAATTTTGTTCTTTCTAATAATGTCAGGGGAAGTAGGTCCTCGTAACATTGGCTCGTGAGCATGAAAGCATACCCATGCTGGAAAATAATACAGCCGGGGTCATGTCTAATTATGCCGTTTAATGGGATGTCAGGTCGTGTCCGTTATCAATGGGAGCATACAGGCCTTTCAAGTTCATCTTCCAGTGTCTGCTCTTTGCAGAAAAAGACTGAGAACGCAATCCCTTTTACTGGGTTTCTTTCAGTTTGTACTGTAAATTTCACAAACACTTTCTGGTTTCACATCAATGGCAGTATCAAAATTCTTCCTCTATGACTCGCAGTTTCATTTTTTGTAATTAACTTCCCATCCCCCATTGTTTTTCTGGGGTCATCACATCACAGTCACGATCTAGGGAAATTTCTGCTTTTACTGCTGAGATATAAATCAACCTTAAATATTCCATTTCTATTCAAAATCCATTTGATGATACTGCTTATAATGTGTGCTGGCAGACTATAGTTTTCTCCTGTATGTGCAGCTTGCCAACAGCTCCTGATCCAGCAACAGTAGCACATTGTTTTAACTCATGCTGGAAAGCTAATGATTAAAGAGATGAAAGACCCAAAGATTGCTGACTTCGTCCACAGCCTCCGATGATAACAGGCCTGGCTGCAATGGGACACCTATGCGGCAATAAGGCTTATTACGGTGTGAATATTTACAGTACACTTTCCTGCCAAAGTAGCTTAGACATTAAAACGCAGGCATATCAAGTTCTCAGGCCTATTCTGCCAGTGAAAAATTAGTTACTGTCATTATATTTGACCCAGCTTATTAGACATTTTTTTAATTGTCGGATGAGGCTTCGCTTAACTACCAGAACCCACCTTTTCTGAAAAAATATATAAATTGTAGTATTTAAACCACTTCTCACATTTTGAGTATATTTGAATGTTTCTGCTATAAGGGAAGCCCTCCTTGGACGGCATTGTACATTTGGCATCTAGCCTTGTCCTTTAAATTAAGAACGGAATTAAACAGGCACTCAGGAAAAAGTATAGAGGCAAAAGAAAGTTGCACACACTTCTAACAAAGTGTCTCCAACAAGTCTCCACATATATTACTGGACTTTGAGATAGTTTGAAATTCTTTGTATTTATTTATGTTATTTAACTTCACGAAGACTGTACCTGAAATATTGGTGATCTCTTAAAATGGTTTATTCGATCCCCACGGCAACCAGGTGGTGTAGCATAAAATGTAAAACCATATTCATAATCCATTGGTGTAAGAGTAATTTAACATGCTCATTTACATAGGGATTTTTAAACAATCTAAGGAACTTAGATTGTACTATATATTTGCTTTTTAAAGGCAATGGTATAGGCTTCACTGAGGATTAACGTACAATTACTCTATACTGTGACTAAATAGGATCTATATGATGGTTAACTTCAAATATAATAAAGTTGTGTACAATTTAAACCTTACAATCAATCACAAAGATATAGAGGCACTGCAATGGACACGATAAGTCCAACTTTAAACAATATTTATAATTTGTAGTTATAAATCTCACACTGTTGGGTTTAAGATTGCATTTTAAAGTGCTGATGTGAAAAAATGCTCTGAGAACATTTTCACCAAAAAAGCTTTTGAGCAAAAAATGGCTGCAAAAAATGCTACATGCTCTTGATGGACATTCCAAATATGTTCTTCTAAGTCATCATGATGTATCTGCTAAACCCTAGACCAGACTACTGGTATTTGTAATTGCAAACCATGTACCAGTTACTAAATACTTTAGATTGGCCAAAGTGGTTTCAAATACACCAAATCTTGATCGTACAGTGAGATTCTGGACTGAGTCTGGAAGCAATGGGCAGTTAATCTACAGCACATCACAAACAGTAGGCACACATACTGAGAGGCATTACTTATGAAAACATTATAATTTGGGTCCCGTATTTCCTACACATTGCACATGGCCACAAAGCCCAGGTGCTGACTAAATTCAAAGTTGTCCCTTTGTTAGTTAGAGCGCTCTGTATACCAATCTAGTTTCTGCTTAAATGTCTAAGCACACCAGGTACAATGTGCTGCCCAATGCCTATTGTACAGCACCAAGTCGATATGTATGGCACACTTCAAAAATGGAATCTGATGCTATTGCAGTACCGGAGATGCTATGGGAGATGAGTGGGGATCCTGTGCAGCCCATACCCATATCAGAGACCAATGCTAACAATTAGCCCTTCAATGAACAGGGTCTTTTTAATCGCAGACAACCCCCAGCCACCCACCCACCCCTCCTAACTCCATCCCTCTCCCTCTTGCGTGGGTAACCTGACCACCAGTCTCCGCGTTATGGCGCCACAGGTTGCCTTACAAATCCTCACCCTTCGGACCCTGTGCGGGGCCTGGCAAAGAGAGGCGGGCTCATGGGAACACAATGCCAGCTGTGTATCCTGTGCCCCACATATTCCCCTGGGCCTGATTCCACTCTATCGCCTTAACTGGTTTCTGTTTCTCTGCCAGGTATAGGAAATAAACGTGTTAACACAGTCAATCCACAGTCAAAGACTTGAGAGTCAACAAGCAGCAAAGGGAAAAAAAGTCAAAGGAATATCAGAAAGGTCAGGATTCTAGTTGAAAGACAGCTTCTGCGACGTTGACTAGAACTATAGAATGACGTCCGACAATTAGCCTTTTTTTGCACTCCCACGTACTTTCGAAAAATAACATAAGGGATTTCCTGTTTGGCAAGTGTTTCGCCTTTTCTTAATTTTTTCTATGTCTGTGGGTACACATTGTGGCTCACTGAAACACGACTCCCTAAACTCGACACAATGAAAAGACCACTATCTCTGTAGGATCTGAGGAGCCCATCACAAACACAGCACATTCCACTCCATCACATACTTTCCTTCTGTGTGTGTCTGTGTATGTGCGTGAACGCGTTTGCTCGCTCGCACTTGCACATCCCTTCATAATTCAGTGGGTTTGATCACTGCAAGCTATTCTCTCATAGACAGTCCACTACAGGAGGGTCTGAAGTCCTGTTTGCAATCCCCATACCCCAACCTCGTAAATGTTTGTAAAAAAAAAACTTCAATGAAATACCTCAGTAATGACACAGTAATGCGGCTCGTTGGTACCTGCACTGTGGCTCCTTCCCTCCCCCCAGGAGGTCCACAACACGACCGTGAAAAAGCCACCTGAATTTTAATCCTGCATATCTTCTATCACCTTTACTGAAATCAATCACACGTTGGAAGATGCAAACATCTTTCATGCTATGTGATACTCAAGTGAGTCATTGGCACAATATTTGAATATAACAATCTAACTAAGGATGTTGCTATCTAATGACCAACACTATAAATAAATGCCTATGTGGATGTACAATGAATCATGAAAGAGCTGATAGAAAATTTCCTCAAGAATGGCTTTCTAAAAAAAAAAGGTTTACAAGCCTTTAAATATTTCTATTGTTTGGAAGTCAAACAAATAACATTACATCTAAAAAAAAAGGTTTACAAGCACCGTCTATTTTTATAGAAATTTCTATTGTTTGGAAGTGCTTGAGCCTCAATTATTCACCATAAATTATGGACAAAGACTATTGCAGTTAGATTAGATTAGTTAGATACATGTTTTAGAGCTACTATTTCACTCTGCATTTCACTTTTGCTCTAACTAGTTAAGTCACTTTTGTGTAATTATAGTGTTGTGTCCTGTGTGCTATATTCTACTATATATATACTAATGTTGTGCTTGAGCTTGCTTTGATACTTATATTTCGCACTTATCTGAGACTCCATATATTGCCCTGAAAAGGGTTTCTTACAAATTAAATCATATATAGGCCTACATAAATAATCAAACATAATAATAAAATAAAGCTAAATGGATATGAACGATGGGAAAACTTAACCCGAACTGGATAATACCTAAGACCGCTAATGACTGATCCCAACTCAACGACGATTCCAGAAAGCTTTGTTCAAAGAGATACACTCCACGGCCGCTAATGGGCAGCGTCTCCATGACAGCGGCACGGATCAGGAGCTATCATCGGCTGTTTAGATCGGGGTGAATTCCGCAGAAAGTGGCTTTCCTCGCGGCGTCTTAAGGCGAGACGCAGGTGCGACGCGAACATCCCGCTAACGTTGACACGATGACTGAGAGAGCCCAGGTAGCCCCACTGAAGAGCATCACTCAAGTATGCAAAAAAGTCTGTCATGGCTGAGCCTGATGGAGATTTTAGCTTTGATTCTTTTTTCATTTTGATATATCTTCGTACTTTTTGCATAGTTAGTTAGCCTATTGATTAAAAAAGCATGCGATTAGCAACTAAATGCTTATTTTGAAGAATTTATTTTGAAGAAGGCATACGCCAAAACAGTGTCCTTTGCATATTGTTAAAACTGGGTAAGAGTAGCTTACTAAATAAAATAAGCAAGCATTGCTAATCGTGAGTTCTGGATTTTTCTTGTACTTTTCAAGCTTCAGCACCAAACAAGATACATACAAGTTTTGACTCAAAAAGTCTTAATATTTTCTAATAAGACCACACTGAAATATTTATATTTACCCCATTATTGGTTTCTTATTAATGTGTGAGATGTAACAAAGTAGTGAAATACAAATGTGAGACACAGCTGATGTACCCATGAGCCAAGCATTATACTCAAATCACTTCTGATGTGTGCTCCATTTCTAATTCCAGAGTCATGTGATTGGTGGTAGGTGTGAGCTCACCACATGGAAGTGGTCCAAGACAGGTGACCTCGTTTCCACAGTCTAGGCAAGACAGATGTCACTTAAGTCCTCATTCCGGTAGGCCTGGGCAGACTCTTGTGTTGGGGTACCTGTGAGAGAGGGGGGAGGGGTGCACCACAGACTATTAATAGAACCCAAACTACACAGCTGCATTTTAACATGGGACAAAGGGGTACAATTAGGCAGGACATTATACATATTTTTTCATAATGCCCTATCTACTACGCATTGGTTTTAAGAATATGACCTTTCTGTCAGAAAGCATGTAGAGAAATTATTGACACCTATATCCCACAGTGCATCACACATTGGTCAATTACAGAGTCGTTTTAATAGTAATGATCATTTGAGGAAGTGAGGACCCTGACCAGATCAGCTACCAAAGCTAGAAAGGAACAGAGGAACAGTGGGAGGGAAAAGTCATGCTGTGAACATTGTGGGTAGTGCTACCCAAAAAGTACCACTGTCAGCTAATACTTGCATTCCCAAGAGCCTTGACAGAAACACTCTTGGTTTCTTTCATCTTGCTGCAGTGGAATGATCTTTTCCCAAAAATATGGCAAACATGCACATCTGCAGCTAATGCTCCTGCGTCTTGTTCAACAGCATGGTATTCAATGCTTCCAAACAATGAGCTTCTTCAATGGAACCCTCTCGATTTAAATTCCATAAGGGAATAGGCTTGTTGTGATCATTGTCAAACTTATATTAAACAAATGTGTGAGTGCACTGCGCATGTGTGCAATATTGGTTTGCTTACACTGGTTTGCTTATTGTTTTGTGAAGATTTAGGCGGACAGTTATGTGATAACCGACAAATAAAATAATAATATCACCAGTTGAAGCGAAGCAACTTTTTTCAGCAGGAAAAGACATGAAACCACATTAATTCACATGACTGCCTTTACCTCTATCCCTGCCGGGTAAGGCATATTTTTTTAAGCAAAGGGACTGTAAACCAATCATAGGCTGGCACAGAGACACATGGAGCATGACCTATAAACTCCGGCTTCTGCAAATTCCAGTGCCCTTGTGCTAACAAATAAAATCTTGACATTATAAATGAGAGACTGCTGGCTGTACAGACCCCCAGTCGTGTTGTTGTTATTGGTCTCATTTTGCTGCTCCACGAGAGACTCCACAGAGGTTTGGTTGGAGCAGTTGAGGTCGATGTCCTTCAGATCCAAGATGAATGATCCAGGTTCGTCTTTGGGGCTGAGCGGGACCTGAGAGCCAAAGCTGCCCTCACTGGGTGCCTTCTCAGTGTCCCTGTCACCTGTAAAAAAAAACAGAGAACACTCTCACACAATGTGTAATGGTGTTCGGGATTAGAGAAACTGCGAATTTAAGGGGGCACGGGAAACATCTGTATGCTTAGAAAATACAGGTAACTGCCAGGCAACACTTTGGTCTGGACTGGCCAGGGGGGGAGAGAACCAGGCCTATCTGCTGGTACTGGCTGTGGAACCCTGTGACGGACACTCGTGCTACTGCACCCGCTTAAAGGATCCCTCATTTACTCAAGTGGGAGCATGATAGTTACCTGCAGATATCCTGAGGAAGAGCAGAGAAACCGTATGGTTTAATTTATCAAATGAAATGATTAACCCTTGTAAAATTAGATTTGTCTGGCTACCAATTTTCCATATTTAGGCCAGTGTCACTGATTAACAGTTCACTATTCATTCATTATTCACACACACAGTTTATTTGTGAATCTCTATCACTGCCAAATTCCCAATGTTGTATAAGCAATGAGCAAACCAACACATGCATGTTTTATCCAAATATGTATATGAATGCTTGTGCTTTTCTCAGAAAATATATGTTGAAATGGACATATACTAGGGTAAACACATGTTGTTTTGAATCAAGTCTCAAAATATGTATGTTACCAAAAAAGACATCATTTCATAAAGTTCCCTAGTATACTATGTATATTTGTCATTCTCTTAGCAAGCATTTCCATCATGTGGTGGACCTCAGTACTGCAGCAAAATGGCAAGTGACGAATACACTTAATATTTTACAAGTGCATTTGCATTTATCACATCAGTTGCATACATTTGGGTGTTCGTGAAGTTGGAATTTTATGTTCTAAACATAATCCCACAGTGGTGCATGGAAGGATCGAAGTGATTGTGCTGTTTTGATCCAGATGACCTGTTGGATTTCAAATGGCTCCATTGTGGCATCCACCATCTAACTTAAAAAAAACCTTTAAAATGTGTAATGGGTACTTAAAACTGTAGGAAATGACAATATATGTGCTCAATTTGTGAAACTTTTGGCTTTCATTGTAACTGCAATGATGCAATTTTGGACAAACCCAGAATACGTAGGTCTACTGTTGCTTAAACTCCCCACCCAGTCAAAAGACAGTCTGGGCTGCCACACTAACAAATTTACATTAAATAGCTGAAAATTATTTTGTTACATATATTTTCTATTTCTATTTAAAAAATAAACACAGAGATATGAATAGGAAAAAAGAGATTATCACTCTGGCGTGACCAAGAGGCATGTTTCAGTGTTTCAGTTTTTTTACAGAATCACAAGACCTAATGTTTAACATTACAACATATTGTGCAAATATCCAGAAACATTTTTAGAAATGGAAATGGTGTACAATGTTGAAGCTTAACAAGTAGACAGTTTTTTGGAACATCCACTGAACATCTAACTGCTTGGACACTATACTTCTCTTCTAGTGTATCATGATCTCATCCTTTGTTTGTCCAAAGTTTGCTCACACCAATGGAAATGTGAACATTGGTTAAAACCCTTGTCGTGCCGCCAGTGAGGGGGAATGGTTTGTGGTCCCTAACCACAAAAAACTGTGACTTCCCTTTCAGCTGCATCATCTTAACAGCAATTTCAACACAGGCACAAGATATACAAAACAGTACCGATCAAGGCGTCAGTTTTGTCCTCTTATTTGTCTCACAAACCTTGTGCAATCTTCTGTCTACCCACTCAGTGTTTCCATGAAGCAAAAAAAAGAAGAAGAAAGTTCTCAAAGTTGCCATAGCAACTTTCTGAACTGGCATACAGCAACCACAGAGCAAAAAGGGGTGGGCATGATCATTAGCTTACTACAACATACCCTTATCTGTACCGTTAGAGGTCGCTGGTCCAATATCCGATGTAGACCCCTTGGATGTGGAGTCGGAGTCTTTGTTGGTGATGTGTTCCTCTGGAACACCCTGAATGCTTGGTGGTTTGTCTGCTTTGAAACAACATACGTGTATTCAAGTACACACACCCACATCATGTTCACACGTATGTGCTCTATTTATTCATGCACAAAATATTTTCAATGAGTAGATTACACTGTACATACTGTAAGTCGCTTTGGATAAAAGCAACTGCTAAATGGCACATGTTGATGAAAGTCTATAAACTGCCTGGAATCTTTCCAGAGCGATAACTTCTTTAATTAAGAAGAATTGTGTTCATTCACAGCACACAAACAGGTACATTTGTAGTCACCTTCGTTCGTTACTGTGGGTTGAAACGACCCCTCCTGATCCACTGTGTTCAAAGGGATGCTAACGTCTTCACCGCTTTTGTGATGCAGGTCAAATGAGTACCTCTGAAATTTCAATATCATACATCAGTCAAAGATCCATAAAATATGAATATATCTATATTATTAATTAAACAGAATTTGGTTCTTGTTGTGTCAGACCTATTACTATGATCGGATATAAATAATCCAGTCAATTATATCAATAACTAACACAACGCATTCAGACATATGAAGACCAAAATGAGGCACATAAACTATCATGGAAGGGGGAAATCTAATGAATTTAAATTCAGTATGGCTTTCTATTGTTTTTATATATACTTACATCTTAATTTCAATAGAAAATAAATATTTTTTTATAACTAACATATCAACACAAAATATACAACATAACAATAATGCCATCTGTTGTCATACATGTTCCTGTGTTATTAAAAATGAAAACACTTACCTTTGACTTCTTGCGGAGAAAGTAAATAACAACCAGGAGAAGCGTAATGGCAATTACAAGGATGAATAAAATGATATATCCTATAAAGAAAAATAATGCATCCAATGATTCAGAGGGCAAAAGAAGAAATACTGCTAATTAAGTGTGCCCTCTCAACCTTTAATATGCGGCTTTTAAATTAGAAAATGATCCTTTCTAAATGAAGTAATAATATTGCCTTGATTTTTGTTGTGTTAATGGTAATAGTCAGCAAGGAATGAGGTGAACTTATGTGTTACACTTTCTTTAATTGTATAGCTAACTTTCTGTAATTACTGATTTAAGATGGCGTTTTGTTGATGGTGGTGGAAAACAATCTCTCAGGCGCCACTGTAGAATCTCCCATGTGTGCAATTGGGCTGAGATCTGGGCATGCGGTTTATATAATTTTCATGCTCATCAAACCATTCAGTGACCACTCACGCCCTGTAGATGGGGGCATTGTCATCCTGGAAGAGACCACTCCCAGGATGAAATAGAATAGAAATGTTTCATCATAGGTGATGATCAGGTGATCACTCAGAATGGCTTTGTATTTATTGGCATTTACCTTGCCCTCTAAGGGATTGAGTGGACCTAAAACATGCCAGGACAATGCACCTCACACCATAACAGGGATGCCAGAACCCTTCATTTACTCAAGTGTTTCCTTTACTTTGGCAGTTACCTGTACATGCAGGGAAGTTATGGTTGCATTATTAAACGTTTAAAAAATATATTTGATAAAACTACAATGTATGGGTAGTGCTGTGTGGGCAGTTGTACATTGGGAGTAATCTCTCATTTGAATAGTGATATATGGGCAATGATCTGGCACATGGATACTGGGGCAGTGGCATACAGGATGGGGACATCTACTTTTCTGACCCCTTATCCTCTAACACGATATCACACAGAGTAAGGATTTACTGATGTCACAGAGTGCTCCCTTTGCTGGCGAACAAGTGAGAGAAGGCAAGAGCTTAAAACAGTGTTGTCAACTCTTTAGAGCAAAAAGTTGCCAGCCTGTCTTCCAAAGATTGTTTCTTTTTTAAAAAGTCTATCCAGAGAGAAATTAAGCTGTTTCTGAATGTGTCCTTCATATCTGGTCACTCTGTTGTGATACATATATAAGTACATAGCAAGTCCGTTTTTTAAATTAAAATACAATAAATTAAATAAAAAGAAATTACTAATTAAAATCTAGAAACTTATGACTGGAAACATTACAGTAAATGTCCCTAAATGATAAAAAGTGATAAAAACCACCATGTTGCCAATGCTGGCTGAAAGGTATCTCTGGGACTGGGACCCACTGAAGTCTAATCCACAGCATCCATAAGCATCCTGCATCATATACAATATGTATATTTATGAACAATAAGGGTCACCAAGGGGATCGTTTGGCAGGAAAATTATATTCCTATTGGCCATTGTTAACTTAAGGTTATTGTCCAAACCTCTGAACTTGTCAGAACCTGGCACATAAGCAGATTATGTATTTTAAAGGGGGTTTTTTTCCCACAGTTTTTTGGTTTGAAACTTTTTTTAATTATGATTTGTACTAGAGATGCAATTATGTGCATTAAGAGACAAAAGCTTAAAGTATCCAGTTTCCTGTTTTATGGACTGCATTCATCATCAAATTTATTGATCATCACATTTTTATGGAGTCAAAAAATGTCAAAAGGCCTGAAGCGCTGCTATAATCACTATGCGTACACAACACTGCTATGCCAGTGAATAAGAGCAACTGAAACATGTCGAGGCCCAGCTCTGACACACTGTTTGATCCATAAAGTAAAAGATATGCTCACCAATGGGGTCAACTCCTGGAGCTGGTGTGGGTGGGTAGGTCGCTGAAAGAGAATGACAAGTGTTCTTCTAATTCTTAAAAAAAAAGATGCATACTGCCTATGTGTTTGATAGTCAGCAGTAAAAGAAATGGATCAACAAACTACCACCTGAACCATATAAACCACTAGGCCAGGACACTGCATCTTACTCTTGAGTTGAAAGTTTAAGAGGTGCTACACTCTGCTGGGGATATTACACTTGTTACACTTGCCTGGATTCAATTAATTTGGATTCAATTCATTAGATTAATTTGGATTCAATCAAAATGTCACTCATTTTCAAGCATGATTTTTGATGATGGAGTTTTATGATAAATGTGTAATCTGCCATGGAGATGAACCCTTCATAAGAAATCTGAGATGTTATAATTTGGTGCATGTAAATGTTCATACGTTAAACACTTTTGGGGTTTTGGGGCCCCATTTCATTCCATGGAGCTATTGATAATTATCAATCGTGTAGTGAAGATTGAAATGATATTCAGTATATGTGTTTGTGAGGCATGGGTATATATTGCAAGCTTTGGCAGATAATCTGGCTTGAGTAACTCTTTCCACAGGGTGGAAAGACCCTTTAGTCTAGTCTAGTCTAATACAAGTATAGTGAGATACAGAATTTAAATGGCTATTACTCAATTAAATACACAACTTATGTACTTAAAAGCAAATACTGTACAACAACATTTCCCATAGCAGTGTGTATATTCCTTATTCTGATAACCAAGATGCATTACACACACTTTGTCAAGGGAAAAAAAAGAATCCCATCAGCTTCTGTAGAAGATAGTTTTGCAGGGAATCGCAGCTTTAAGTGTTTTATTTTACACGCAGAACCCCCGTTATCCTATTCATTTAATTTTCTTTCCTTCAATTGTCACACTCATTTCTGTCAGAAAACCATTGTCTGGCATTTTGAGCAGTTTCAGTTTTGTCTGCTGTGAGGCCAGCCCTCCCATCTCTTTCAGAGGCCTAAAAACGGTTGCGACATAACTGAGAAACATCAGATTGTGGTGAGTGTACAGGAAATGGTATTGCTATGCAAGGTACATGTGACAATGCATGGCTTTCAGTTATTTTTCAAACTCCCAGCTACAGTCTTTTGAGACCGTGCTCTGTAGTGTTCCTTTGGTTTTTCATATTCTGTGCAAACGTATGGTCATCATAATCCCACAATCTCTCTTATCACAAGAAGCCTCTTAAGTTACATTACATTACATTACATTACATTACATTACAGGCATTTAGCAGACGCTCTTATCCAGAGCAACTTACAGTTCACATTTCTTTACATACAATCCATTTATACAGCTGGATATTTTACTGAAGCAATTCAGGTTAAGTACCTTGCTCAAGGGTACAACGGCAGTGTCCCACCTGGGGATTGAACCTGCAACCTTAACGTTACAAGCCCAGTTCCCTAACCATTATACCACACTGCCGGCTTAAGTGAAGTCAAGCTTATATTTTCCTGTGTTCACATATGAGAGAATATTGAATTATATCACCATATTTCACCTCCTATCACCGAGAAGTAGTCAAAGTAGAGCTTAAACCAAGCCATTGCACTGTGCGATGGAACAGAATCTGAACTGTGCTTGAGTTAAGGCAGGTACACTGTGGGTATGATTTGCTTATTTAAGGCAGCGGCTGTTTACCCTGCCCCATCATTAAGCAATACATAAATATATTTTGTATACTTCCATTATACGTTTAGAATTTGTGTTAAAACAGACTTGGTGAGCTGTGTCTTAAGCAACGGTCTTGGCATGCAGCCATTTTGAGAGGCCTTTGGTTTGGGTGTAACTTTCCATTTGGTGAGAGTGTGGACCTCAGAGGGAGAATATGTGTGTGTGTGTGTGTGTGTGTGTGTGTATGTGTCTCAGATATGAACTATTCTTCTGTACTGCCTCATTTTCATTGGTATGTCGCAACGTCATGATTCAGAACAGAAAGTAGGTAGAAAGTAGAACAGAAAGTCGTTTTGAACCTACGTTCTGGGAGATGCCGTGTATGTGTGGCCATTTTGATTTAATTCCGTTTTTTTAAAATGTGCGCTCACTGATATTGAATGGTGTTTGCATGCAGTGCTACAAGGCAGCCTCATTTATGTTTTTTGTTCACACCAGCCCAATGCTATTGGTGGGGCTTTTGCACACTCTGACCTTTGGATCAGGCATAGGTTTTGGCACTCATATGCAGGAAATCCCCATTTTGAACTTACTTGTAATGGAGAGAGAATCAATAGGGGGGCACCACCACTCTCAGATCGAGATCTGAGTGTTAATCTGACTCTAATTTGATTACTCTCACTCGTTCAGTAATCAAAGCATGGATGGTTTTGTATGCCCAAGTGCACCACTGCAAAAAGCCATACCCATGGCTCCTGATTTCAAAAAGACTAGGCTGTGGCATATGTAAGAATTGATCAAGCATTATTTAGGATGCTGGTCAATTTGTTCTATATGCTTTAGAGTGGAGGTGTCAAACTCCAGTCCCTGAGGGCCACAGTGTCTGCAGGTTTTTGTGCTTTTACATTCTTGACTACTGAAATGCATCAAAAACTGGCAGACACTGCAATGCTCCAAGACTGAAATCTGACACTCCTGCTTTAGAACAGAGGTGGATGAGGAGGAGAGTATGTCTGTTTCTCTATTTCATGCCAACTTCCGCTTTTGATTATTTAACTAGCCCAATCATATACGTGATCCGACATTCCTTGATAAGCTCATGATTGACAGTTGAAGACTGTTCTTGTGTCCCTATATGAAACATTTTACTCTGGTCTAATTGACAAGTGAACCGGCATTGGAAAATACAGCCAGTTAGATAATCGAGTCATTGTAATTAGTGAAAACAAAAGCCTGAATACACAGCAGCCTCAGAGGAATGGAGTTACCCATCCTTGCTTTAAAGGGTACAATCCCCATCATCGTTATTCATGCACTACTTTGAAAGGCATACTTGTAAGGAGTACTAATACAAATTTAGAGGCTAAAAACAAAAAGGTCAGTAGACATGTTCCTTCCAATGTCTGTTTTCTTTTGATTTTCCAGAAACACAAGTTTCTGTTCTAACTGCACAGATACGGTCTTTCAACAATAGAAACCCAGTTCCCTCTCTCTTACCTGCAGTTGAACTGGATGTTATGCTCGTGGTTGTAGTAGAACTGTCTGTGGGATGTAGGGTTGTGGGCACACTGGCTGCTGAGACATTTGGCTGCCCTGTTGTGGAATTCTGTGTCACAGTGTTAATGGTTGTCTCCCCCGTTTTGTTGCTCGTACCATGCTTGGGCATGCCTTGCTCTTTGGTTGTGACGTTGTAGCCATCTTGTGAGTCTTTGGAAGTTATTCCCTGGGATACGGTAAAACTGGGTGCAGTGGAACTTGGAACACTGACATCTGCTTTGGTCCAGGTGTTGGTTGTTCTGACACTGCCACTGATAGACTCCTCTGAATGAGTGACCAAGACTGAAGCATTTTCTGTAGCGAGTGTAACAGAAACCAACTGTAGACCTTTGGAGAGAAAAAAGACATGTTATACATGTGTGTGAGTATATGCATATATGTGTCTATTTCGATTTAAATTTATGTGTTAATTAGAAAAAATCTCATCCACATACAGTCTGGAGATTTACAAAAATGAGTCTCCCACGCGTAGCCAAACTTGATACCAATATTGAACCATACTTTAAAGGTAAACCCCAAAAGCAATCCAACATTTGAGTCATTCTGTCATTAAGGATACAAATATTAATGTATTTTACTATTCACCATTTTAATATTCACTACTGTGTGATCGACAAACAAAGATGGAACACAAAAAATCGAACATTTATGATAACTTACCCAAGATATAAAGAATAAAATAAATGATTGGCATTTTCATGGCGAGTTCAGTCGCTTTCTCACTGTCACTCCTGCCACTAATGTACGTTAAGGCGTTAGAGCTGAGACTGAACGCAGTGTTCTTGGGGCTCGAGTGACAATCCTCTAACCTCAACCTGCATCCTGGTGTGGCAGGAAGTTACATACCGTGCCATGACAGTCTATTTGAAAATTGTTGTTTTACTTTCCCCTGTCAAAGATTAAAATATTATACAGCAAACATAGCATCCTTTTTAATATAACTTTTTTTACAATCTCTGTAAAAACAAAGATTGTGAGATATTGTAGATATGTTTTTTTTATTTCAGCTATACACCTAAGGATCAAAGCGTTCTTATGTATGTCATGCATTTGTGACATGGGCTAATTGTTAGCTGGGGTCATACCCCGTACCAGCATACCTTACCTCAGGACTATTCAGTTCCAGGCCTCAAGGACCACAGTGTATGCAGGTATTTGCTCCAACCACGCACTACACACTACACCACATCATTTCACTAATTAGTTTGCCTCCTTGGTCCGTAAGCTAATAAGTGAAATCAGGTGGTGCAGTGCATAGTTGGAGCAAATACCTGCAGATGCTACGGCCCTAAATTCCTGGAATTGAATAGCCCTTGCCCTACAATATAACCTAAACTTTATTTTTTTTTACCTTTGGCAGTTTACCGCTTACCTTTGTACCATTTCAGGTTATTCACTGGACTTGAACTGCTTACATTTCAGTAAAAACTGGAAAATGGGGATGTTCTAAAACTTTTGACTGGTAGTATATATATATATATTTATTTATAAATACTTCTCCCAGAGTTCTCCTTTTTGCATGCACTAGTGAGCTTTCAACTGCATGGCCCGCTACTCTGCCATGTTTTGTCTCATACGTTTCCTTTATCATATCCTGCCACTAGGTGGCCTCAGAGCTCAGGAAAATGAACAGCCTGAGGCGCCTGATGGGCAGAACAAGGAAGAGACGCACTAGGGTAGCCGCGTGTAATGGAAAGATTAATTTGTGTAACAGTCCTCATTTTCCATTACAACTTTAAGTAAATGCAAACCCATTTTTATGCATATACCTATGCATCACAGCATTTACCATCTTTGTCCTGGTTGGCAGTGGAGCGGTAATTGACCAGGAACCCTGACCAAAAGCCAAAAAACGAACAAACAAAAAAAAGCATAAGGATAAGAAACAGGTACAATACAGTAGTTAGTTATATCCAGGATGGAGGAGTAACTACAGTTAAATACATTTTCTGATAAAACTGACTTTATTGTTTTTGCACCTGAGGCTCTAAATCCCTTGAATACAGGGTATTGAAAGAGCACAGTTTGGAACATGAGGCCTGACATGGTGCCAGATGAAGCCTGAAGCCTGATCTTTGGAGATCTACCTAAAATTCCACTCTGCGAGGAATGACACCGCCAAAACGTTGCCAAAAAAAGTTGAACAAACATAAATTCAACATTCATAGCAATGTAACGTACACAAGAACGACATTAAACACAATACCAAAGACATTAAAATACATGAAAGGCAAAATAGCAGATGGTGTTGCTGTAAGACTATTTTTTCCTTTTAATGTGGAAAAAGACTGATCAGAGCACAGCGTATACCACAGCATAGATCCAGACATGGAGGAGGGTGGCAGGTGTTGTGGAGGGGCGGAGGGGAGGAAGGGGTTTGGGGGGGCTTCATTTATTGCAGTTTATTTCCCCATGTCAGAAGTAATCAGCAGCAGGATTAGTGTTAACTGGCACTCTGTCTCCAGCCACTTCACTGGGCTCGCTGCCCTGCCCACTCGCTGGCTCTTAATCCACATCTGAATAGTCCAAACCAGGTTCTGTGCCACTTATGGTCACGTCGGAGTGGGACGGGATGGGCTGGGCCTCGCAGTCTGGATGAGCTAATCGCTCTCCTGGAGGTGTTGGGAGGGGAGGACCACCCACCCTGTGGATTCAGACGTGAAATTCACAGCCACTTTATGGCCCACCGTACTGCTCCGCTCTCTGAAACCCTCCAATTGTTCCTGCAGACATACAGTACAGAGGGAACGGGGTGTAAACAGCGTTCGCCAGCAGCACTGCTATATCCCCACACCCCCCCCCTGAACCCCGGCCCCCCGCCCTACCACCGCCCCCCACACACCCACCCCCCAATTCAATTCACAATGGAATTAAATTCCATGAGGTGGGAGCACTTTTTAGAGTGCTCAACTATTGGAGGGTGAAAGACACATCTGTGAAAGGAGAGGGACTAGGGGAATGGCATTTTGTTTTTCGACCCTCTGACAAACCTTTCTCTCGCAACTCGGGCGGACGTGAATGTGAGATTAGTTGAGAAATTTTCTTGTACAAATCTTGTTAAGAAAAAACAAGAGAAAGAGAAAAAGAAAATAAGCTTAATGACCAATATGCTCTGTGGAAGTTTTTCCACTTCAGTACATGCTGCACACAGTGGATGGAGATTTGACTCGCACTGGGAAAGCATGCCAGGGGAACGCAATGTTCCTTAATTATTCAGGGCACACAAATAGCCACATCTAAGGAATGAACTTGATCTTTTAATTACTGTATCTGTGAGTCTCCTTTGGGAGAAATTGTTCTCGTTGTTTTAATGGATTTGCGAGCGATCGCACTTGCAATGCAAAATCCTAAATTAAACCTGGGTTTAGAATAACAAGGTATTTAGCTGAGGTGCTGAAAATGAAATCCATACTATTTTGCAAATCCACACCCATGTTTACTTTTTTGTCAAGTGAGGGGCCATAGTAACAGAGAGTCCCGCCTTAAAAAACATAAATGAAGTTCCTCCTTTCAAAGGAAGCTAAACACTGCTATTTTTATTCATACGACTTACAGTACATTATTGTGATGTGAGAGGGCTTTTTTTTTGCTGTGGCTTTAGCGCACATTGCAACAGATACAAGCCATTTCTCTTCCTGAAAGAAAGCCCAGCTAAACGTCCTCTAATAATTCCTGAGGTTAAAAGAATGTGCTTTTCATCAAGTTGATTAAGTAGCATAGCCATTCTTGGAAATCCTACCAGGTTTTTTTTTAAAGAGGAGCACTACACAACACTCAAATCCCTCTGCAGTTTGTGCAACATTTCAGCTCAAAGGGATGGCTGTCCTCCCGCAGTGGCATCATCTGAAGCCTTAGCGTGACATGTTAGTTATGAGCCCAACATTCTCTTACCTCGTGGGGGGCTGGAGGGCGTGAGTGATGATTATTGTGCAGTGTAGACAAATTTCCTACAGAGACCTTGGTAAAAATCACTGAGCTGTTTTAAGTTCATTGAGTAATAAATACCCCCATCTTTGGAGTAGATGTGAGAAACGCCTCACACAAAAAGCATGTTTGTCAATCCAAAACAATAGTGTACAGCATATTCACTACATGTCTAAAAATACCGTAATGACATATACTATACATATAATCGACATATTGTAGGTTATAGACGATAATTATGTCTAATGTTGCCCCACTCAACACCAATAGTGTTTAGTAAAGTGTTTAGTACTGGGGGAAAAAGATAACCACAAAGTTTTGCGGAGCAAGCATTACTATTAGAATGCACTCCGTTAACACAACATTTCCACAGTCAGACACTTTGATCTGGTTTCGTTGAGATTTTGATGAGGCCTAGCATGTGGTTTCTTTATCTGCGTTTTATCAAAAAACAAAGCACATAAAAGATAATAATTTGATGGCCTAACCGAATGAAAGCTTACACACATCCTGCTCCTCCTTCTGATGAAAGGCGAGGTAAGGAGACCCCCGAAACATCTGAGTTCAAGTGAAAGGGGAAAACAAAACAAACATCCCACTTGGGTCATATCTTACTGATATCACTTTGGGGTTTATTTTTAAATCGCATGCAATGCCTCAGTTTCTCTGTACTTTCGCATGTTCCTTTCTGGGGGGGCTGGCTTTCTCCTTCGGGTAAACCCCGAGTGTCCCTCTCCTCCATCCCCATCGGATCCGTATTAATGAACAATGGGAAAGTCTGCCGGCTCCAGAACCCCACCAGGCAGTCTCCGCCTACCTCTCCCTACAAGAGGGGCCAAGAGCCCCAACGCGCACAACATGCCATGGAGATCTGAGGCGAAAAGCGGAGATCTGTGCGGCTGGTTTAAATGCCAGCTCAGCTTGCAATCACTCGGGTTTGAACTTACAAGCCCCGCTAATGCCAAAAGGTCAAAATCCTGGGGCGTTAATATCTGTAGCTCTACACCCATGTTACTTGCTTTGCTTTCTCTACCCCCAGATTTCCTCCCGTTTAAATCGGAGACATTTGTTTTCTCAACAGGCCCAAATTGTAAATAACTGTAGACAATACTTCCTTCCTCGCCCACTCAACCATATAGAGGAATCCGTTTTTTTCCCTCTTTTCTTGCTTCAGCGGGTATAGTGTGAGGGAAGAGCAGTCCACACGTCAGGGTTGCAAATGTAAGAACATTACTTGCCAAAATGGGAAGTAAAATATATTTATGAAAACTCTTGATGATGCTGTAATTTTGTGAGTGTGCATATGCTCTTTTGTAGAAATGTGAAAGTTTAGAGAAAGGTCAAGTTCCCTGAACTGTTCATGACTGAGACAAGTTCCTGAAAATAACTTGCTTACTTACAATCCTTTTGATCTCGTTGTTACAGACTGTTGGTAGTTAACCCATTGTTAACTGCAATGTAAGTTCACCTTACCAATAATGTGTGTCAAATTTAGTCTTATTAAACAAAGGCAGAACTCACAGAGGCCGTGGAACTGCAAAAGATAAAACAAAGAAAAAAGAAGAGGGGAAAAAGCATTTCAAATTTCCCTTTGGCCGATTCATCTGGTTTAAGAGATGAGAGGCGTTCGCAAAGTTATTGTCAAATAAAAACCGTGAAATAAGTGCTGCCCGAACGTAAGTGATCAACAGGTTTGAAGAAATATTGCGACCTGGGGCCTACTTAAACCTGGAACAGAAAACAAGCATTAAATGAAAAAAAGCTTCTACGGAGCCATAAAAGGGGTCAGGAGAGAGGCATGTGAATTTATAGCGGAAGTGGAGTGATAATCTGCTGAATGACGGGCGCTGTGGAAGCTGGTGGGACAGGGCGCCCCGGGAGTCCCATCGCGGCCAAGCCCTGCTCTGAGCCACAGGCCTTGAACCTGCAGGAGCTGCCTGGGACATATAATGGCCCACTGTGTTTAAATCCAGCGAGCTTGACGTGCTTTTCCCCAGCATTCCAGCCATTCCTCCCACTAGATAATTCCTAACAATATCTACATATAGGGAAGCCAACTTCATTGGACCACCATGACTTCGGCTTGGAATTTTTCTCTCTCTCTCTCTCTCTCTCTCTCTCTCTCTCTCTGTCTCGCTCTCTTTTTTGAAGGCAGGGGTAATGAGAGGAGGAGGGACAGGGGAAGAGAAAGGAGGGTGGGGTGGGGGGGGCAAGGGGGGTATTTGCTATGGTGTGACCAGAGACCATTTTAATGCATTAACCTGCAGGCACTGTGATGAATGATTGACAAACGAAATACCGTGCAACACTTCAGAGAGGGAAAACCAACACTTCCTGCAGAGAGGGGGCAAGCTGCCTCAGACACCCCAGCACCCCCTCAGCCCCCCGTCTCCATGCACTTCATTGTTGCGCCATCCGACACTAGAATCCTCCCCAAGATTAACAGCAACACCTAACGCTGAACTGGACGGCGCTGAGGAGATGAATCAAAGTTTGATTGAGAGGAGAGACGTACGGGGGATAAACAGAATCGGGGATTTACCTCAAAGTCCAGAGGGAGGCAGAATTTTTCACTCCAACTATCCCACATGAAGAGCCAGTGCTTATTTTATCCACAAAATCCATGTCGTTCTGAGATCACACTGGGAGTTAGGGGGGGGGGTGGGGGCTCACGCTCCCTGTTCTGGTGCTGTTCACTGTGAAGCACAGGCGATCCTGACGGGACGGGGTCGGGGGCACCTCTGTCCATGACGGGGGCTGACAGGAGGCCAGCAGGAGTCAGCGCTCCCAGTTACGGGCCAAGCCAGCCTGGGCGTGCAGCGGGAGTCCCGTCTGCATCCCAATATCCCCCACCCCTCCCTCCCTCCCTCCCTCCCTCCCATCCAGAGGAATCAATCGCAGCTTTGTCCGTCACTCGAAGGAAAAAGAACATCACACACCTCATCGGACCTCTGGACACCAGCCCTGGCTTTTCTGATGGAGATTGTCAAATAAAAAAGACAAAATAGGTATAAAAAATGTTTGTGGAAGGAAAGCAAACTTTATTTCATCAACATTATTTGACAAATTTCAATGCTTTTTCACGTATATTCTACGGGTCCTTTTTAGTCTTTGTAACATTTCCTACATGACGTTTTGAATAAGCATTTGTGTAAACGACGCTGTGTCGTGGAGCATAACCCAGCATGTCCCAAGTTGAAAAGAGCACAACAGAGGTTTAGCTGTGTTCTATTACATAGGCCATATAAGCACCTGGTCTGGAATTCAGTGATTGCTCTCTTTTAAATGAGGGTAATTTAAACACACAGTTCAAAGCTCCGTGGCCTTCTAACAGTGATTGCCAGGAAAACGAGCATCCCTAGGAAACAGCCGTTGGGAATTTGGTGTGGAGCATGACTTCACGTAGTTTACAGTAATGCATTACACCAAAAGGTCAAAGCCAGGCTTTATGCTTTACAGCATTAAAGGTGCTCCGTGTCCTACAAATGATCGTTTTCACGAAGCGTGTTTTCCCTTAATTGTTTTCGATATGGATTTTTAATGTATTCTTTGAATTAATTTCATTTTGTCCACTCACTGATCAAATATCTAAGAAAAAAACAGAGGTCTTGTTATAAAGCCCACCTGTGTGAAGGCACAGAAGGTCCACAGATGTGCCTACATGAGGAGCGGAGGTTGGGCTCGGATTGAATTGATAGCTTTCTCTTTGTATGGCAAAAGAAAAAAGGGCAATCTGACAGCATTTCCATGTGAAATTCTGAAATGCAGTATGTGTGGTCAAAGCAGTCGGAGCCTGTCCAATTTGAGGCAGTGCCCCTTAGTCACTGTTATTACCATACTGCACCACACAATCAAATGTGTTCCACATTATAGTGGCTTATGTGCGCGACAGCGACTGATTGATTTAGTTTGTACTGTAACTCGAACCAATTTGCCAGTTTGTCTTGGTGCTTGGCGATTTAGTTTTTTGTTGTTGTTTGTTTTGTTTTATTTTTAAATACTACAAAAAATGACCACAGCCGGTACCAGAGCATAATTGAACCTTTAATTGCCAATCCATCATACTGATTTGGAAAAAAGAGACTGTGTGTGTGTGTGTGTGTGTGCGCGCGCAATAGTGTGCGCACATGTGCTACCCGTGCACAAGGACATACGTCCCTGTGGTTTATCGAGGTTTATCAACACTGTATTTCTAAAGTCTGATCATTCCTCCTACCGTATTGGACCGGCGAGTACTGCCCACATTTCATTTGCTACGCAGATGACATACAAACCACGGGGAAGCTTTTTGAAGGAGTTCCCTTTTTCTCTCTCTCTCTGTGTCTCTCTCTCTCTCTCTCTCTCTCTCTCTCTCGGCGCTAGCCCTCCCTCGTCATTACAGTCAGGTCTGTTATTTCCAGTTCCAATGATCTGCTGCTGCTTGTGACCCCCCCAGGTCAGGGGTGTCCCGCCCTCTGTGCTCCTGCGACTCCTGCCAGGGATGAGTCCTCCCCTGATGGTTTCTCCCTGCCTGCTGACTCTGAACCAAAGATACCATCGGTCACAACCTCATTATTATTTGCTTTGGACTTTGCTCTGGCTGGTTTCAGTAAAATCCCTGGCTAAGCCTCCTGGATCCTAGTCTGGAGTTTGCTTAACATGTTCTAATTTTTATACATTTCCTCATTGCTCTCTAGGCGTTACACAGGTTTTTCTTCTCACCTTCAGTGCCCCAAAGCCAGGCTAGGTTATACTCTCTAACGGAAAGCTTTTGTTTTGGGGGAGACACAGCCATTGGCTAATGGCTTAGCCTCACTCTCTCTGTCTCTCGCATGCCCAGATGTTCAGTCATTTTCTCACAGTCAGCAGCCCTCTTTTTGTCTTTGCTTATTTCCACTTCATATTTGATGTGACAACACTTTTTCATTTTGGCAGTGAAAGTGGGGGAAAAAAACTCATTTATTTACTCAAGATTACACTGCTTTGATGGTCAGAGTTGTCCAACTCTTACAATTGGATATTTCAGATGTGTGTGCTGACTTGGCCAACTTTCATTTATTTTCCATTCAATTTTGTTTATTCGTTCTGTTTTAATGATGTACTCTTCAAAATATGCATAAACCCTTCTCATACAATGATCACCATGTGATGTAAAGATAGAATGGCAACTGATGCAAGTCAGAAATACTAGACCTCTCTCAAACTTATGGCTCATACCATGCAACAATTTTCGCATACACTTATGCTGTTGAAAAAATAGCATAAAGCAGCTTACAAAACGTAAATCTTTCGCTAACTAAGTATTTCAAGAGCAAACCATATATATTTTTTCTTTCTTATTTTTTCCCTGTTTTCTCCCAATTTGGTGGGCAATTGTACCTTCTATTGATCCAACTATAATCCCCACAGATTATACGGTGGGGGCAAGTCAAGTGATGGCAAGTCAAAGCCAGCTAAAGGTTTCAGCTAAGGATTTCAATTTAAGGATCAGTTTTTATTACACATATTGAAGAGAATCTGAGCAGCATTTCCGCCAACACCTTAAGTGATCACTGCTCTGACAATTTTGGGTGGTCTTTCAACTGATGCTTAATCAGGTAGGGGATGCAGAAGAAGGGAACCCAATGGAGAGGGTCTAGGGAACACAGTATTTCAAGAGCAAACCATCCTATTTTTTCCCTGTTTTTCTCCCAATTTGGTGGGCAATTGTACCCTCTATTGATCCAACTATAATCCCCACAAGCCTGCTGCCTGCATCTACGGGACCAGCCACTACTCTGGGGATGGCCAACTTGCCCAAAGGTGATTCCTATACATCCAGGGAAGCTTTCTATGCATGCAACGAGCTCATGCCTGCTTTTGGTTGTGCCACACAAAAATAAGTTTTTTTAAAATGCATCCAAAACAATTATTAATTAGATCAAGCCAGATCATTTGAGCCACAGAATTTATGAATGCTGGATATTACTGTATACTGCGTTGTATGAGCTACTGAAACTGGACTGTGTGGTAACAAAAGATGAGAGGACATCTATGAGTCATCAAATGTCGTACAGCCACACAGCACTATTACATTTCCTGGCCCATTTCCTGTCATAAATAGCACTTCTAGTTGTGTGTGTGTGTGGGGGGGAAGTCAAGTGATGGCAAGTCAAAGCCACCTAAAGGTTTCAGCTAAGGATTTCAATTTAAGGATCAGTTTTTATTACACATATTAAAGAGAATCTGAGCAGCATTTCCGCAACACCTGAAGTGATCACTGCTCTGACAATTTTGGGTGGTCTTTCAACGTATGCTTAATCAGGTAGGGGATGCAGAAGAAGGGAACCCAATGGAGAGGGTCTAGGGAACACAAGTAAATAACTGTAAAGTTGAGAATGGAGAGTAGTTAAATCACATATAACACATCTAAGTCGCATATAACATCTAAGAACTAAGTTAATGTGTGCACTCCATGGTGACGTCTCTGTGACGTTCCTGCCTGGCAGAGAGTTTCTTTGTAGTGTCTAATTATGTGACGTAAATGCAGACTATATCTGGTAATATGCATGATTCACATGTAATAAATTAATTTGAAATTCTTGTGATATGATTAATGCAACATATCCTTCCTGTTGGGAGATGTTGATAATGATATGCTAATGAATGGACTCAGACCAGACCAGATAATCTCACACATTTTAGGCTTGTTTTTGCTTCATATTTCTTGTTCACATCCCTCTTCCCAATTCATCAACATCCCCCCCACCTTAAACGCAACTCTGAATATATCCCAGCACCAACACCTACCCTAGCCTATCTAATTATTCTCAGTAAACATCATACATTTCAACTCCCAGGTTGAAATGAAAACATACATTTCAAAATTATGGAGAAACAAGTTTAGAAAAAGATTTCATCAGTGTCACAGTTATGTCACCAAGAAAAAGTTTAAATAGGAAGATGCTGTCTGCAGTTGCATATAGACAGTTCATATTTATTAACGAGAATATTGTAAAAGGCATCAAGACAGAAATGAGGGGCGGATTCACTACGAACAAATTGAAACCACATGAAATGGCTGAATTATTGGAACAGTATTCGCAATAACTGAAAAATGACATCCAATTCACTCATTTATTAAACGGCTTCATTTTGTACCCAGTAAACCAAATATGATTTAGCAAAGAGACTAGCCTATAAAATGTTAGTTTTAACCATGGTATCACATGGCCTGATAATGGCTTGAACACTGAAACATTGCTGCTGCTGAAATTGAAGATATATATTTTTTTATTTTGTTTCATATTTTTTCTGTTTTTCTCTCAATTTGGTGGCCAGTTATACCCTCTATTTCTTTCAATTTACCCTCCCCCACGCTAATACCTCGAGGCAATGATCCGCCTCCTCCGAGACTGGACTTGCCCAACTTTGTTTTACCAGGTCGCCTTACTGCTCCTCAGCGAGCACATGCCGGATCTCCCTCCCCCCTCCCTCTGAGGCGGTCAGCCAATTGCCACCCCCTAGTGGCACTCCCGGTCAGGGCCAGGCTGACACAGCCGGGTTTCGAACTGTGGCTGCCACGGGCAACTTGCATTCCAGTTGGACACTTACCGTTAGGCCACCCGGGAGGCCCAAAATGTAAAATATTGAATTAAAAAATATATGATGATGAAAAACTCTTTTTGAGTATGAAACCTGTTCTTAGTTATTAGAACAGTTAGGAAAATGGGTCCTACATCATAACACAGCTGTTAGAACCCTTAATTTACAAGTGCTTCCTTTATTTTGGCAGTTATCTGTACCTTTCTGGCCTGTGCAGATCTTACCTTACCTTTACATTTAAAATAACACACTACCTGCAAACAATCTCTCAATATTCCTCCTAGTACTACACATTTTCGAACCGTTGGATTCATCGTTGAACACTTGGTTGGAGAGCAATGCTGTTGTTCTGTTTAATGTTGATTGCCAAATCTTATGGCTAATTGAATTTCAGCCATCAATAGCATCAATAACATTGGTAGAAAATCGGATGAGAACAAAAAGATGGTGACACATTTACCTTTTTAAAGGATGAGGATGATCTTAGTTTTGTAAATAGGGTTTCACTTGTTGATATAATTCTGGTCACCACCAAAGGAACTCACTGCATTCCTGGTGGTTGATGGTGTATGGGTATAGATAGCCAGGATTTTGTCCACTTGTGGGCTTTAACACCCCCTTGTCTAAAACACAGCCTGTCTTCCCCTTCAGTCCTCACCAATGCGCACTTTGATCCGCTAACAACCAGTCCAGCCACTTGGATTCTCATAAGCCCTGTCTATAGATGGTGAAGCTCTTCCAACTTTTGTGAAAGATGACAGGCAGTTCACTGTCAGCAGTTTTCGTAGGTTCCCTGGAGCCTGATTTTGAGACTCATTGAATTATTGGGTGCTGATGCGGGGCACCTGCCATGGGTTAGGTAATTGGGGCTGGGAAATTTGTTTTGTTCGCTTTGGGGAGAGACAAGACAAGACAAGCCGAAGCGAATGTGAAGCGAGGAACCGAGGGTGGTGTTGGAGCTAATTTGGGGTATTTCCTCCTCCCCAAAACCAAACAGTATTTCACAGGGTTGACTGGGGCAAATGTGACAAGAGCTGTGGCAGAGCAGTGAAGGGACTGCGAGCCGGGAACAACTTGAATAGAGGTTGCGCCATACCTCTTCACAGGCCAGCCTGGAGTGGCAGCGACCCTTTCCTGTGTGTTTTGCGTGGGGAGGCAGGGGTTTATTTAAATTTTTTGTTGTGGCAGTCCCCAACCGGCATTGTGGCGTGGCTGGGGGTTCCACTGTATTTTGTTGTTGTTGTTCTGTGTTGTGTGTCTGTGGCGTCGGATGGGTGTTGTGTAGGGTGTGAATGTGCCCAATTAGGGTTCAGCTCTCCCCCTTTGAGTGATGAGGTGGGCTGGTTGGTAGGCCACCCCGGGAGGCTATTAATTGGGTGTGCGGTGTGGAAATGTGTGCAGAGTGCCTCCTTGCATGTGAATATCGAGTCTCTTCGAGCATGTGATTGTCACAGTGTGTAGTGTGTGGTGTGTATGGGCACGCTTACCTGGGGGAACTTCTGTACTGCTTGGCAGGTCCTGGGAGGTTGTTCAGCATGAGGGGGAGGAAGAAAAATCCTGAATTACTCTAGTTTTGTGCAGTGTGCTTTTAATAATGAATTGATAAATAAAGACATTGTGTTTTACTATTTTACTTACGTGTCGGTGTGCTGTTTAGAGAGTGGTGGGTTACCTGCAAAAAAAAGGTAGATGGGTTAGTGTGAGGGAGCGCTCAAAACTCCTGACATCACCAGAATATAATCCATTGTCCACTTTAAAATGGCAGATGTTCAAAGTAGACCAAAAGACCTGGAGCTGGAATAGTGCCAAGTGAAGTTCTCAGAACTGTAAATGAATTAAACTGGGCTGTCAGGGGTTCCTGCCAGTTGTCCTTGACATAGGTCAAGTCCACTTCTGTTCTAAGCCAACACAGAAGCTCACCCACCATTGGCCATAAGAGAGCAATCAATCTTAGATATCCAATTCACTTTCTCGAAGTCAATGTAGAACTGGATATTTCTATCCTTGATGGGGATGAAGTCAAAGGGCAAGAGTCTGATTACTTTTAACTGCTGAATGTTGTCAGTCTCCTCCTTAAGTGTACCTGGGAGTTGCTCTTTATTCTGGTACATTCTTATGAGAATCTGTGGAGTCATAAATGTGGATAGTGTGACCCACAGTGTTCTCAACAGATGTGGAGCTGTCGAGAGCACCTGTGAGACTACATGGCGCTGAACAGGGAAGGATATATTTCAAGCAGGGTGAAGCTGTGACTACACTGTTTCAGCCACCTTTTTTACCAAGAAGGACTGCTTAACCAGCTTCAAGGGTCTAAGGTGGATGAGCTGATGAGAACCTCATAAGTTGCTGCTTCTGTCTTCAGCATCAACTGGGAAGGACTGTTGTAGCAAATTTGCACTCAGGTATTAGTAATAGCTTCTGTGTCTGAACTCTGTTTTTAGCATGGTGATCGTACTGTTTCATCTGAGATACCGGCAGCAATGGGCCTAGCTGCTCCAAGGACTTCCTTTCGGATATCAGGGGTCCCCTAAGTGGTGCACCATACAACAATTCAAAATGTGACAATCCAGTAGAAGCCAGGATAATTATTTTATGAAAACAACATTTAACTTAGCCACAAATAATCCTTGTTTCTGACACAATATTAGGCAGTGTAGTGTTAATGGTACATGCCACGTGACAATGCCTGGACTGGAGCAGAGCAGCTGATGGTAATAACTGGCAGAGGAGTGGGGTTCTGTCGGTCTACGGACCGGATCTTAAATTTTTTCTGTCTCTCCCCCCAGACACGGGAGAGAGACAGTGGGAGAGCAGGTTAAAATAAAACAAACACAAACACAAAATCTTCACCCTACTTGCCGCGAAGCTTTCGGGCAAAAACAATGAACTAAAATAACAAACTAAAATAATCAAACCATAAATGAAAGCCCCGCCTCCTCCTCCTCCATCATCCCCTTTCGGGGACACACAACAAACACAGACAATCAGCGGCTTTCCACACCGCCTTCATACATCCACATTTAACACACATCAACACTTACGGGACAGGGTAGAACTCTACGCACTGTCCCGACACACACTCGACACACATCTCAACAAGACACCACGCCTCCTCAGACCAGAGTTCCCCTAGAACCTCCCCAGGCGCACACATATTCAGTGACTTTTCAAGTGCTTCCCAAACCCATGCACACAGAGACACTCAAACTTTTCAGTCCGAGTTCTCCAATCACACCGAGGGCGAGAGGCGGACCCTCTTTCAGGGCGCCCTCTCGCTCCCTTTCACGATCACACCGAGGGAGAGAGGCGGACACTCACACACAAACAGGTAAGTGAATAATCACTTACCAATTAACATCAATTAAATAATAATTAAAGCAATTATGGCCTTTGGAGGAACCTTCAGAGTGCCAAACCTGCCCCCGGAAAGTCTCACTGCTCCAAAGGCCTCCACAACATGGAACAACCAAGGCAACCCTGCCACTCCCATGTTGCCGAGACCGACGCCCTCCACAGTACTCTTCTTAAACAGCACCAGACCGTTCATCTACAGGTGGTAGAGAACAATGCCCATGCCTTTAATGTTTAGAAACCTGTGTGTGCGTGTGTGTGTGTTAAAATGTACACAATGGTACCCTGGTCAGTATTAGTTTCTGATAGTATTCTGATCCTGGAGATTGCCCACAGTGCCATACATACCTGTTTGGCTTTGATGGTTTTCATTGGAAAAAGCCTTAGCGTGCCTGTTGGCAAATTGTAAGTCACAAAATGTTTCTTTATTTGTTATTGAAATTCTATCAAATATAAAGAGGCAAATGTATAGTAGTATCCACGAAAAAATACACTTTATCAATTTAAAAAGTACTCCGCTTTCCAACACCCCCCCCCCTCCAAATGGTTTTGTCTCAATCAATCAATCAACGTCGCATCTTCCGACATTCCAAATACAACTTGTGATGAAAAGCACTGCACCCCCAGCCCCAGTTCGGTTACGGTGAATGATATCACTCAGGTAGGCAGTTTTAATTATGAAACCACGATTAAACAACGCTTACTTACTTTTTATATTATATATCCGTTAAAAAACTATGAAGTAGGTCAGTAGGACTTGCCACCTTCACGCTGTAATTTCGTCATTACTAGCCTCGGTACTCAATTTACAAATATGCAATTAATTTCTGAAGCAGGCAGTTATGTTTTGCATAGTTTTGCTAGTTTAGTGTAGTCACTCCCTTTTCTTTATAGCCAGTTTTCTAAAAACGTGATGTTTAAAAGTGTATTATTGTTTGGGCATGTAGCAGTGTGTTTCCCTGTTAAAATAAAAGTTTCTGCTAGCCATTGAACGAGACATTCAAGTGAGTCACAGTGAGGTTATCAGAATATTCAAAGATATGGCTCCAAGGAGGATGCTCCTGTGATTGCTGATTGAGAAGGAACACTGGAAAAATCTATTATTTAGGCCAATCATTGCTTTTCTTTGTAATGTTTATTTATTTTAATGTTTGTTATGTTGTTGTCTTTATATAGGCCTATTTATTCCTTTTTATTTATTTTAATTATTCATTTAAATTATTTATTGCATGTGTTTTATGTTTTGTTATTCCTGTTCCTGGAATAAAGATTGAAGACAGGTCTATGTGATGTCTGTGTGAATTGCTGTTGTAGACAGGGTGATACAATCTGTAGAGCATGAACCATGCCACACTTAGGAAGTGTACATACTGGAAAGGTATGATCTGTTTGAATGCCATTAAATTGCATCCTTCCTAACTTTCTTTCTCAAAGAAGCCACTGATCTAATGTGACTGCATTGGTCTAAACAACTGAACAATGACTGACTGCATTACTTACACTCACTGACTTGCATTACTACATCACATCTGTGAATAATGTGTTTCAGTAGAATTTAAACAGGTCCCATGTTATGAACATAGTGTGCGATTATGGATGGCGGCAGTGTGGCAACATTGGGGTGGGAATAGTGTGTGTCGGTGGGGTGAGTGCCCTTTTTTTTTGCTTGAGCCCCTGCCCCCCAAAATGTCTGTGCACGGCCCTGTTGTTAGGAGACATTGGCATTCACTTAACCTAAACCTAAGTAACCACATTTACAAGGGCTGCCACCAAATCAGACAATCCGAGAATAGTTTAGCCTGGCACAGCTTCATTGGGTAACATAACCACCCAACTACACATAAAATATTTCTGGCCTCTCTGGCACTGTTCTCAATTGGTTTAGATCCCACCTCACAGGTAGTGAATTGTTTGTGGCGTTGACAGCACTTGTGGCGTTCTACAAGGCTCAATATTAGGTCCTGTACTTTTCGGTCTATATACGCTTCCCCTCGTTAGTGTCATAAGGAGACATGGCATTAATTTTCACAGCTATGCTGATGACACTCAACTTTATATTGCCATGTCTCCTCATGACACAAGGCCTATTGATGCCCTTTTCAAATGTATTTGACATATTAATGTCTTTTTTACAGCTCAGAACAATACAGAAGTGCTAGTTATTAGTGCCATGGTCCAGAGAGAGAAACTGGCTGCAAAATTTGTCACTGGCATTAATCCCCAGTCAAGAAGTGAAAAACCTAGGGGTTATCTTTGATTCAGAACTCAACATTAAGGCTCACATGAGGAATGTTACCAAGTCTGCTTTTTATCACCTCAAGAACATTGCAAGAGGGTGGCAATTTCTCTTTCAAGCCAATACTGAGTGACTAATGCACACTTTTATTACCAGCAGGCTGGACTATTGTAATGCTCTGCTATCTGGCCTCCCCCAAAAAAGCAATAGGTCAGCTACAATTAATACAGAACTCAGCTGCTCGAGTACTGAACAGGACCAGACGGAGATCACACGTTACACCTGTTTTCTCTGTTGAGTTCAGGTTGCCTGTTAGTTTTAGAATTGATTTTTATTGGTTTACAAATCCTTAAACGGTATTGCACTACATACCAACTACATATCTGACATGCTTTTATGATATTTACCCACTAGGTGCCTCAGGTCCTCTGGTTGCTGTCTCTTGGCTGTCCCACAAGCCAGGACAAAGACCCAAGACTAAGACCCTGTGAAACAGCCTGCCGGAGGATCGGAGTGTGGATATTTAAAACAAGGAAACTTAAAACACACCTTCAGCTTTTACTTAGGGTGCTTTCACTTCTACTTTGACTTATTACTGTACTTTAATTTATTTGATTTTTTAATATATATTTTTTAATGAATTTCCTGCCTCTTTTACTGCTTTTATTTGTTTCATCTTTTCATTGCGTGCATTAGTTTAGTCTCTGTTCCGACTATCTTTATTGCTTTATTTATTGTGTTTGTATTCTTGTGTTATTTTGTTTTTTATTTCTGTTTATGTTCAGCACTTTGAATTGCATTTTTATGTATGAATTCTGCTATACAAATAAAGTTTGATTGATTGATAGATTGACAAGCGGCTATAAATGAATATTCAGGCCTGCCATGTATCTGTTCCTCAAATTATTTTTCTGGTCTTGATGTACAAGTAACACCAAGTACCAAAATAAAGGAAACACCTGAAGGGTTATGGTGGCTCTGTTATATTATGGGGTGTATTTTCCTGGCATGGGTTAGGGCCACTCAACCCCTACAGGGCAAAATAAATGCCTATATATACAAACCCATTCTGAGTGATCACCTTCATCTTATGGTGAGGCATTTCTATTCTGATGGGAGTGGTCTCTTCCATGATGACAATGCCATCATCCACAGGGTACAAGTGGTCACTGAATGGTTTAATGAGCATGAAAACGATGCAAAACATACGCCATGGCCGTAGCAGTCAACAGATCTCAACCCATTTTAACACTTATGGGAGATTCTGGAGAGGTGCCTGAGACAACGTTTTCCACCACCATCAACAAAACACCAAATCATGGAATCTCTCATGTTGCAGCCCTCCAGTAGAGTTCCATCCACTTGTAAATTCATTGCATAGATTGCAATATGCCAATCTATGCACTGAATCTGGTGTTTCCTTTATTTTGGCAGTTACCTGTACATGTGATGAAGCCACTCCAGCAACCCAACAAACAGTATTTTCCACCTTTTTTTAAGAAAACAGCTTGCTGTCTTTTGCTAGTTTCCCACATTTAAATCATGCTAGCTTAGGGTCCTGCTGGCTTCTGCCTTTGTGTGACAGAGATACTTGGCTATTTGCATAGTGTGCCAGTTTATGCAACTGATTACTAGGCACATAAGAACCAACCTCAGAACTGGTCCCCACAGACTTACTGGCTGGTGATGGGCCATTGGATCCATTCACTCCAGAACTTCCCCTGTGGCCTTCCTCCTGGGAAGTATCTGTCTGTCTGCAGACCTCTGATGTGGTCCGTGGTTTGAGTCCCTGGACCCAGACATAAACTTCTGGCTTCAGCACCTTCAGGGACTGCTCCAAAATAAGTTGTTCCACAATCTGAACTGTGTGCAAACCCCTAGTCTCAGCCACCTCAAACACGGCTCTTTCGAGTGTATAACCCCCCTGGGATTCACCCTTTCTCCACAGCTGAATTATGAAATTGTCTCGTGTAGGATTCAGTGCATGTCTCATATTTGGCTAAATGGCAGTTTTCACTCTGTGTCAGAGTCTTCAGTTCAGACGTACATATTCATATCAGGCCCAGTAGTCAGCACTGCCTCTCTGACAGCCTGTGAACCTCCGAGTACTCCTCTGCCACCCTTTCAGAATGTTTCTGAAATGCTTCCATATTACCATCCTCCATCAATATCACCATTACTGGCTCATTCCCATATGCTGTGAGCACAGTGCTGGGAGGCACTGCTGCTGTTGGCAATAGCACTGCTGATGCAATGCACAAGACTGCCAGCCCCCCCATTGATATAACAGCCTGAGGTGTTATCGTTTGAGTGGTGTGCCTATTTCTCCCTTGTTTAATGCAGTCCTGCATCCAGGAATCCCATTTCCCGCTACGCTTTGCTGCATTGCACGTTTTCCATGCCCTGTCCACTGCACGGCTGTCACTCACCTAGAGACAACTACAAGATCTCCATCAGGCAGGCCATCTCGTGTCCTGTGAACAGAATCAGAATCAGTTCAAACTCATAGAAATTAAAATCAGTTAAAAATACAAAATGAATAATACAAATAATTTCCTTACAGTATGAACTGATTCAGGTGGTGGAGCATGTAGTCAGAGTGGGGCATTTGGGATTTGTAGCTGGAATTAGTGTAGTACTGAGTCAGGCTGTGGGACATGCAGCTGGAATGTGAATAGTACAGATTCATACTGTTTGACCTGCGGTTGGAAATTGTTGATGCAGGCTGTAGAAGTTGGTGGACTGCATGATTACATGCAGTAGTGTTGTAGGCCTAATCCTGGTGTAGCTCAAAACACCTATGGTCTGGTACAAGGTATTTTGCCTGCTCTGCATTATACAGTTTCGCTGTGGGTTTGGGAATAGAAGACACTAATAAAGATGTTAAGGAAATGTGTGATGAGTAATAATAATTATTATAAGTGCTTCTTGGCTCGGCACACCCTTGCAAAAATGTCTTCATGTACAGTGCAGTTTACTGCAGGAACATAATGTACCATGAATTGTCCTATAGAACCTTTTTGTGAGGAAGGTATGGTCCCGAGCATTAATCCACATGAGGATTGGGTAGAGTTGGCATGGATCATTTCTGGGAATGTTTCCCAAAAAAAATGAACACAGCCCCTTGTCCCATAACGCTGCCATTTAGGTGCACTTTGCAGTATTTACATTACGGGTATCTGTGTAAACCTGTGAAAAGTTTGGAGAAACATTGGAGAAAAACGTGGTGTGAAATAACAGAGACACAAGAAATAACTAACAACTGGAAAATTCCAGAACTGCTTTGTCCCTTTGATCTGCATTATCCCTTTCCTTCTGTAGATCCCTCATAATTATGATCAAAAGAGAATAAATTCCCTTCATGTAGGAAAGGTGAAATCACATTTGTAACACAAGAGAGATCCTTTATGACTACCACACATTGAGAGACAGACATTGCCCCTATAATGGTAAAAGCTAAGCAAGCGCATCACATTTTCCATTCTCAACCCCTTTGATAAGGAATATTTTGAAAGACAAAAATGTTCTTCCTCATTCATTCATGTGGAAGATGTGAGAAATCAAAGTGCGAATTCACATCATTAAGGCAACACCAGAGTTGTTCGATGACGGTCATAAGTTGCCTCCACCGGTTTATATTGCGTCAGAGGTCACTATTCACAAAATAAGGATTCTGACCTGTTCTCAAGTGGATGTCAACACAAATTTTTCCTTACTGGACCCAGTTCAAGAACAACACAATTTGGGGTTTGGCAGCTGACTTAAAGAGAGCAATTCAACCGTGGAGAGACAGGGAGGGATTTAGTGAGGATCTGTGGCTCATGGGAGTAGACGCTACTACAGAATGATATACCGCCCTGCAGAAAATCATTCAAACATCATCCAGCACTGGCTGTTTAATGAACGCAAGGGAAGACATTTGGTCTGCGACACACATCTCAAACGCAACAGCAACGGCCACCATCGAGCTGCCTCTGGATTTGGTGACCCACTTAAACACGTTTAAAACGAGTTTAGTCAGTCCCTTTAGAAAAACGTTGTTTTTGTAATACTTCTAAACTGATCTGTTTTTGTGTATATTAGGGGGGAAAAGGCATACTGACTTTAATGGCTAAGACATCAGAATGCATGGAATACAGTGCACGCTTGGTAACAAACATACCGTAGGACTCATCACTCTTCTCTCTTGTCTGTGGTCCGCAATAATGTGTCCTTGATTTCTTGCATATTTACCCATGTGTGTTTGTTTATGGACAGCAGTTAAATGATCACACACAATATTTATTTCACTGCGGTAGACCAGTTCAGTGCTCTTCTTTTTTTCCCCTCGATCGGTATTTGTTAAACAAAAACTAAAAAAAAAAATACTTCCAGATCCATCGCCCTAAGCTATTGTAATGTAAGAATGCTTTCAGTTAGAGCCCACTTACTGTTACTTTGTTAGAAATTAGAGATTAAAATGCAATGACTAAAAATGAACACTACTGACGGCTATATATATATATATCCCATCTTCAAGTACATTCAACATTCCAATACTACAATAAGGGCCAAGATAAAATCTTTGATTTCTGTTTTAAAATATGGTGGTGTGGTGGTTGTCTCTGTACTGTCTGAAAATGGCTACGACTGGCTGTCTAGATATTTTCAGAAGATACAATTTTGAGAAACCACAAAAAACCCAGAGCCCTACAACCTGATTGCAGTGTGCAATGACTGTTCAAAATGTACAAAAGAACCAATTGAACATCAAGAACCTGGTGGTTGCTTGAATTAAAATGTAACGCCTGCTTAAGTTTGTCCCTCGGTAATGTATATAAGCTTTATTTATTAAAAATAGACAAGTGAAATGCAGAATCTGTCATCAGCATTTAAAATGATCCACTAGACTCACATGAAAAGGTCTAGGTAACGAACACCGCGGATGCAACGCAAGGTTTTTTATACTTCTTTCCATGTATATTTTCTATATGTCCATCCACCCAGCACTAGCTCAAGCAGTGGACACCCCCTGATCTCCCAACAGTGTCCTTCATGTGACCGCCAGACACAGAGAAAATGAGAATCTCAAGCAGTGATCTGTAAGATTGCTAAAGAACATTAGTGGGTCAAACACTTGTCAGCCGGACAACACTTCAGGCATTCATTGTGGCCACGGATCTGTCCTCACCAGGCTTGGGGTCAGTGGCTGCCTTGGGCCCTCTCACAGTGGGGTCAGCCCCCTTCGGCGGCCTCCCTGCTGAGTCTCAGGTAATGTGTGCGCTCACAAAGAGGGCTCTGTGGAGTGACCAGCAGCCCAGGTGGTCCTTGGGAGGGAAACATGACCGCTTGGGCGTGACGGTCTACCTGTGAAACCAGGTCCCAAGACTGACAGTCCCCATGTTCGGGGGAAACCGAACACTTCACACCCCATGCCTGCAGCTGCTGTGGCCCCTCTCTTGGGACGGCCCTTCTTTATTTCACTACTCCTACACCTTTGCTATGACCCCCACCTGAAAATGACCACTGTCCGAATCATTTCAGAGCTTACTTTGTTCTCTACAAATTACTTGAATATAAAATATGATTCACATTGAACTGTAGCAGTCTTTGATCTACACATTTCAGTCATGCCCTCTTCAACCTTCCTGCTAAAAACAGCATAGAGAAAAATGCCTTGAAATATTTCCAAAATCGATTAAACGTCATTCTTAATGGGTTATATTTGATACAGACATTCAGGAAGAGAAATTCTCTCTATCAGTGGTAATTGAGCTATCAGTGTATAATAATGGCTTGTCATTTTTCATCAACATTCCACACAATTCATGGCCCAGGATAGACCCTGAACTGGAAAGATATAACATCCAAAACAGAAATATAGGCTATCCCCCAAATTATAGAGAAAAAAATGATCCAACACCATAATTACTGGATTTGAATATATCAGATTCTAACAGACTCTTATTGAATTTGACTCAGCTTTGCGCATTAATCTCTATATTTGGGGCATCATAACCATGCTCAACATAACTTGCCATGATTATCCTTTTTCCACTATTTGGGAGTAATGAGAGAGCATAATGCAAGATTCACTCAGGCTAAGACTAAGACCACCTCACTCCTTTCAGCTCCAATTAGCTTGCAGCTTATAGCAAGTTTGGGATTGTGTTTAGAAACTTTCCACAGCCCTAATCTTCAAATGCTGTGTCGCATTTTAGACCATTATGCAGAAGGGATGACTTTGTTTGGGTAAGGCTATGCCAGATTTTTTAACTATCAGTTTCTTTGAATTGTGGATGGTGTTCCTTCACAATGTGAGTTTGATCGTCATTCTAAAACAATAACAACGAGCAGGTTTCACTCTCTTTCTGTACAATTTAGAACATTAGTCCTGTAGAATTGGGTTAGTTGATGTGTTTTTAATAGTTGAGATTATGATGTTATGATGATAGGTGTCAAATACACACACACACGCATATTTATCTATAGTACATAATTGCAGTGGTTTGTAAAAGTGTCCAAACATACCTCTTTTCAAAAGGCAACTAGCATGCTCAAACTGAACTGTTTAATTCTCAAAGAGGTATGTAAAATAACTGAAAGCAGGCGGATGCAAGTGGTCGTTGAAAGACGATGTAGTAAACGTGTACACTGAACTTTGTCATTAGCTGAGCGATGTGGAATGGAAGCCAGGGAAACGTGCTGGCACTGTCACGGCACTGGCTGAAGTCATCGCAGAGAAGATGGACTCGAAGAGGAAGCGGTGAAAGCAGAAATATTGCCTCTAGGAATATGGAGGCCAGCCAACAGGAGCTGCTGTCGCACGCACTGAGTTTGACCTAAACAAAGAACAAAAGTACAGTACTAGACCAGCCACAAACACAAATCGATTATTCAAGTCTAATTAAAGCAATCGTCTAAAATGTTTGTCTTTATTCTGCTGGTGAGACCATATTTCTTAAGATTTCAGGGTGTGCACATTACATAACAGCTGTATCATATTGTTCTCCCAGGGGGTAATAATGAACATTTTGATAAAATGATCTTTTATCCATATGCCATTTTTTTATTGTTTGAGGGAGATGTTGGGGATGTACAATATAGACTACCAACAAACAGATGCTGTCACAGGAAAATGTTGATTATATGAATTCAGGTTCTATAATATAAATACTCAAGGCCAATTTTCTCTACAGATTGAAGAAGTAGAGAGGGAGATTTTAGTAGACTACTGGAACACGAAACCGAAAGGAAATGGGTTAAATACTACATTTACCTACAACGGGATTGTGCAAAACATAACTTCAGTCATCACATAGAGAAACATTTGCACCACAATTGCATTGAAATTACATACAAATTAAACAGTAATGCTACAATACAGCTAAAACGGATTCTAAACACGGAACTACGGATTATCTCAAAATCCTCTGTGATTACCATTTGAAATGGAAGTATTCATTTTGTTCTCAGTTATAATTCACCATGCTTGTCCACATATTATGCTGCTAATGACATACTCGGTGAATTCATATGCTTAAAGACTACCTACAACATTGGTGTCCATGCCAGCATTGAGGGTAAGGTGACACCAACGTAATCATTACCAATCAGTGTAGGCTATAATTTTGGCCTGCTCACTGTGGCCAAGTAATTATACCACCTTTGTGGTTCTCTCTAATTGCTTCTGAACAAATTGTGACAGTATGCACAGAAATGTATTCCTTGTCTACAGAAGCTACATTGCTTTCCAATTCCAGCAGTAATGAACTACTTTGATTTTAAGCATTATTTGTTACTAATAAACATTCCAAAATACCCCTCAATCACCTGTTTGTCTTTGAGGAAAAAAAAGGTTTTAAAAACAGAGAAGTTCAGGGTGTCGAATCCTAGATAAATAAGAAACAAGTTGAACATTCCATAGCTCTTTTGGTTCCTTGATCTATATTATCCTGCTTTCCTTCAGTTTATCCCACATAATTAACATCAAAAGAGAGGGAATTACGTCCATGCTGGAGAAGTGAAATATCCACATCCGTCACACAAGGTCCATACTTTATGACAACCCCATTTTGAGAGACGGCACACTGCTCCTAGAAAGGTGGAAACACTCTGCTTTACATCAGCTAAACAAATCATAATATACATCGAAGACACACAACCTTTTACTTCTCGTAAAACAAATCTAAAAAAATGGGGCACACTTGCAAACGTGGGCCTGGAAAGGTTATTAATGCAGAGTGCTAGTTCATTACAGCTGTTTAAACATGGGGTAGGTAAATGACCCATGGCTTAGAAAAACACCCAGATTTACTCTACAGTACGTGCTAAAATAATCTGAGATGGAGTACAATAACACTTGTCATAACTCACACGACGCTAAACCCAACGTCATGACAGCCAAGGCGACACAGACGGGCAGCTCAACACGCAGTTTTAAATATCAGACAGCGCCGTGAGAGGAAGGCAATACAAGTACAAAAGCGCAACCTGACAAATGTACTGCATCGCCTCAGTGAGACTGTAAGATTACAGCAGGTCCGTACCCACAGAGTCTAAATGAGTGCAAACAGAATGCGCTTCTGCTGCGAATGACTCACCGAGAATAATTAGCATTAAATGGTCTGCCACGATCACGACTAAAAACTACACAGCTCACTGGGTGACGAACACCAAAAACAACCCTTTGATACTACGTTCATTTAAAAGCGCGCGCATGTGTCACACTTGGAACTCTCCTTCAACATTACAAATACGTTCCAGGGCACGTTGGGAACAGAGGAGTCCATGTTGTCTGGCGTTAACAATGTAATATTTATATTTTGCAATATTTTCCAGTTTTAATTTGAGCGAGTTGAAAAGTCACGTCAACGGGACATCGCTGCTTTTGTTTATAACTTTTCCAGGCGATAGAAATCCACCCTCTTGCGAATTAGTTAACAACAAAGTAGAATTGGCGGTCAGCTATAGGCGTAATATTGGCTCAGTAACAACAACGAAATGTTTACAACTTTCATAGAAAAAGAATCAATTTTCGTGTCATTATGGACAACAGTATGGGCCGTGGTTGCTATATGGTAAGGTGTTTTCTGTAGTATTGTTGTACTTTCATAAACATTTATTTGATGTATTTGAGTTATGCTACATAAAAGCTGAAATAATAAAATATCCAATATGCAATGCAATCCTCTGATAGGACTTTAGCTTGTAATTAAGCTTTTGTAATTAAGTAATTGTATCCATGGTGTGATTCCACCCAACAATAATAGAACATAATATAAACATTGTCTATATATGATAATATGATACAATATTTTGACTCCTGGATAAAATTCAGGGTAAAGCTGAGGCCAGAAGATACCACACCGAATGCGTGATATACTATATAATGTGCTTGTCCAACATTTCTGAACATTCACTACTATCAGCCTGTCGCCTTCATGAGCAGCACAAGCGGAGGAATCCATTTGCCTCCAAGCACCACAAACCTTAACAAACCAGCTAAATATGCCCAGTGTTTCATCAGAGAATGAAATCATCTGTGTTTGGAAATTCATATATTGTGTGTGTCTCACACAGGGACCAGAGGGCTATAACTGTACCTAATTAAACATCAACAGTTCTCCTCACTGTTGTGAATTCAGTGAATCAACTGGAATATGAGATCTGTTCTAATTTTACTCTCACCTTGGCTATAAATTGTAATGCTCGCATGAGTCTCAAAAACATTTCAGTATGTGGTTCTAGGAAACTAAACTGGAACACTCTGCATGGTTACCCAATATATGAAGTGATGAGTGTTTTAGACTGATGTCTGAAGGACAAACTTGACAATATGACAGCATTCCATGAAGCTCCAAACTTTTAAATTGCATCTCTGTGACCATAACAAAATATATTGACGCAAAGCGCCTCCGTTTTATAAACAAGTATAATTACAATCACCATGTATGAGGTAGTGCATGTTTAACCTAGTTTATTTTAAACTAAATTGTGGAAAATTGATGGAAGAGCTACAGTGTTGGTATGAAGACTTGGAAATCCAGCTGGATAATGCTTTTCTCTCGTTTCTGTGCTCTTGTCACAAACTTCTCCTGTTTCTCCTGGGTGCAGATTACATCATGGGAGCTGAAAGGCATGCCTATTTGCGTAACACCAACACTGAAATCTCTTGGCAGAGAAACAAAACAAAAAAAGTTAATAAACACAGAAATGCCAAGAAATCTCTGAAATACAGGGTGGGAATGAAAGAAAATGTACATTTGTCAGCTGAAAGAAATCTTCAACCATCAGTAAAGGTGTACGTAATGCCCTCAGGCTGATGTGTCTGATTTGAAGCTGTAGGTGTAGTATTACTACTAGTATAAACACTATTACTACTACTACTTGTAGAAGTGGAAGTAGTTTTAGAAGTAGTATTAGTACTAGTAGTAATAAAGGCTGAATTACCTTCTGTTCTTTTTAAGCCCCATTCAACGCTGGCCCCAGTCACAGGGCCCGGTCATAGCAGACATTTTTGTGGTGAAATCATTAAACCCACGTGCAGCGCTCTCTCTGTGGTCACTGGGGGTCGCGGTCCTCTGCCTCTGACTGAATAAATCATAAAGTTTGCAGGGACCACACAAGAAGCGCCCAGCGCAGGACACATGCTCAGACCCAGACCGTGTTATTTTTCTCAGAAGAAAACACAAGAGAGAGAGAGAGAGAGAGAGAGAGCATGGGGGAGAGAGAAAGAAGGGGGAGACAGAGAGAGAGAGAGAGAGAGAGAGAGAACATACAACATTTGATAAATTAGATAAAAACATTTAAAACGTGTGGTTGGAATGGCTGAAGAGCTCAATAAAAGGAATGCTTTCTTATTTGGCTAACAGTGTAATGATGGTATATACATAATATTTCAATACTAATATATATATGTATATATATATATATATATTATATATATTATGAAGAAGGGCTGTGCAGTGTCTGAAGTGGAAAATTCTCTGGAGTGTTGTGGAATAGCACAGGCCACTGTGTGTGGCGGGAGACGGCCCAATTACTCTGATACACCATGAAAACAGATACAATTTAGAGCGGCCCTAAACATCCTGTGAGATACTGGGGCACGCTGGGATCTGAGAGAGGAAGCCAAAGTGTCTGTCTGCTGAGGCCACGAGGGCTCCCGCCTCCTTCCGACAGCGGCGGTGGCCGCTCTGATGAGGGCAGCGCCAGAGCCTCGCGCGGCGATGCTTCCCATCACAGATAAGGAGCGCAAAACCCAACTTCCCATCCAAACGTTCACCATTAGGACACACGTATTTGTAAACCATGTGAAGCAGATGGCTGTCACTACTGCTAAATGTTGCTCGATGCGAGATGAGGAAAAGGCAGCATGTGCCCCCCCAAAGAACAGATAAATACATAAATCCCTCCACCAAAAAAAACCCCACCAGGTTGCAGTCATATTTATTATGAATTATTATTTATTATTGAATCTTAATGTATGATGTAGGGCTAGTTACAAAATTATTATTAAGTTGGAGAACTGAGATGAATTTGACTTGTTTGACTGAAGTGATGCATTAATAAAATGGTGGTATTGCAAATAAACGCTTACATGGTTTCTAATCTTGGTTTCTATGGAAGTGGTGAAACTGGAACTTGATATCGAAAAGAAATTCAGGTAGAATACTACTCCAGGGCGTGATGAAGGAAATGCGATTGTGTGATGTATTGTCTGGTCTGTGTAACAGTATATACAGTGGAACAATATTTAATTGAACACATTTTAAATGTGGTTAGACTGAAAATGATATTTGAATGAAGAGACTGTTACATTTGAAAGTGACAGTCGTTCCCTAACACTTCACTGAATTAGATTGGCGAACAGACAAGCCCATCGAATGCGAGAGTGTTGTGTATGAGGTAAGATTCACCTGCATTCGGAAAAAATATGTGTGAGATGTACACACTGTATGAACTCCCAAACATGATCCAGCTAATCCCTCGTTTCCAAACTGGTGCCCAGTGTCTTTATCGTTTCTGGCTTTAATCATTACTACTTAAGCTGATACTCTGTGAAGCTCAGCAGATTGGTTCGCTGTAAAATTCGATGTGAACCATTCAGATGGAGTGTACGTCGCTGACATTGAAATCCTGTGATCACACATTTGATTCGAAAGGGCCCTCAAAACCCATAAATATTTAGACATTTCTAAAAGCGCACCCACAATGATTTCTCAAAGTCTATTCATTTTGCCAGGAGTGGCACCTCTTACACCAGCGCGCACACACCCAACGTTCTACTCCACAGGTCCCCGCTGAACACGTTAACACATCACTGTCGGGTGCCATAAAGCAAGGAAAGGGGACCACAGCCGCAACACTGAATTAATCCTCTCTTCCTGACGTACGTAATCCTGTCCCTCTTCACCAGCCACTCCGGCCATTTTTCACAAAGTCACCTGACAACCGGATATGCAGGGAGGCGGGGTAGAGGGAGGGAAGTATGGTGGGGCAAACGGGGGAGGTTTTCTGGGGCGGACATGCGTGTCACAATAATGAATGCGCTCGGCAGTACGGAGGCCCAACACAAAAAAAGGTAGGAGAGGGGGAAAAAGGTAATTCAATCCTCAGCTCGGGAGAAAGACAGCAAATCCTCTTGACCTGGACTCTCATGGTTGACGGTGCCATTTGAACCTGTTTATGTAACTACACCTCCAGAGTCAGGTGTGCCCCCATGTCTTACACAGGGTGTCGTGTTGGTGGCGGAGCCATTAGCTGGAGATGGCGGACAGGTGGTGTAAGGTGGAGAGGGCTGCAGAGGGGAGGGGTCAAGGTGTGAGAGAGAAGGGCATAACTCCTCAGTGCTCAGGGCTTCATTAACAGTCTTACATAGGATCATTCTCATTGTAGCTTCATGCGTTCCTTTAGCTTTGGAAGGAGACGGCAGCGAAAAAGAGGTGGCCGATGTGTGCGGCTTCACCTCCTTCTCTCCTGCCTCGACTCAACGATTAGACTTGGTTGAAAAGTCTTCAAAAGGTCTCGCGACAAAAAGCAGGTCTCAAGCATTTAAAATCAGTTGCACCCCCAAGCTAATTCCTAATTTCCCTTCACAGATTCAGTTGCATCTGTTTTGTTCCTCCCCAAAACAAAGAGTAGAATAATAATTACCACTATCATTATGAATATCATACGTTATAAACTAATGGCATCATAACATCACTGCTCTCGTTGCTGATACCATGTTCCTAAAGTGAACGTTAAATGGCAAATATTTCTTATACAAATTGCATGTGGAGAGAAAGAAATGCCTGCCGTCCTGCATATCATGTCAACATTGTGAGGTACACCTAATTAACGGAGTCCAACAGAAAGCAGTGTCGTCGAATGATGGCTCACCAGTGAAGAGGTTTGAGATAAAGGGTTAAGGTAGTGGCCGTAAGTAACAAACACTTCCATTTGATGGGGTGGGGGGATTCTGCCATTTTGGAGCACATGATGCTCTCGGTACCCTCGCGCTGTCTCAGCGGGACAGTGGGACGGACTCTGGCAGCTGAAGAGGTCACTGTGCGCTCCCGGAGCACAGATCTGTCTTTATGCTCCTGTTTATTATGCTCCCTCGTTGTCCATGCCCCGTGCACTACAGCCGAGCGGACATATGTCAACATCTTACTGGTGGTTCCCAGAGTTCCAAACAAGAGCCAGGGTGCAGTGAACCCACCGTGTAAACTTTATACAACACATTCAGCAGAACTGTAATTATTTACAAAACCACCGCATGGGATTTTTTTTTCTCTTTTTTTTTTTCTTGAAAAGGCACTGTTTTTTAACATTGGAGTAGCCCAAAATCACTTTCCACTCATAGCTGTTTTGGCTTCCATTTACAAATTATGTAATTTAAACCTGCCGTCTGAAACATAAGTTTCAGAAGTCATGTAAATCAGCACAAGGGAGCATTTATTTTGTCATGTGCAAATGGTTGAAGGTGGCTCTATGGATATTTTAATACTGTTAAAGAGTTTAATAGTATAAAAGGCAGCAACCTTGAGTGTCTGAGTGTCTCAATATTCCAGTGAGAATGCAGGGATTAGCATCCAATGAATTCAAAAGTAATTTTGTGTTCAGAAGTTACTAGCTTTGCTGTGTATACCTGCTAGATTAATTGTCGGCCGTTTCAGTATACGGTTCTGCATGGTCTAAGAAACTCTAGTCTACCTTTCTGTAGGGCAGGCGGGGTGTGGGGCAATGTGTATTCGAGTGCCCCTGTAACACCCCACCTGTGCCTCAGCAGTACCGCCGAAGACCACCCACATAGGGAGAGAGAGGGGCCAGCTGAGGCCCACTGTAACCATGGCTTTGGGTGGGCAATGAGACCTTGAACTGAAGTAGAGTGTTTCAGACAAGGGAGGGACTGGAAAGGGAAACCAATCACAGCATCAGAGAGTGCTGTCATACATTGGAGGGGGGGAACAGGGGAACAGGGTCAGCTGCACCTATCAACCTATCCACATTCATACTGCTACTAAGAGGATATGGTTGTCATCATTTCCTTTCTTTTTTTAATGTGCACTATTTATATTAAAGCTTCATGTTAGAAATGGCCAAACATTATTTTTCATTAAGGTATCCTTGAAAAAGTGATCAAACATAAGAACAGTGGTTCAGTAAACCCGAATAGCTCAGTCAGGAAAAGGCGCTCACCACGAGTGCAGGCTGGGCCCTATAATCTTGACCGTGCAGGTTTGAGCCTGGGCTGTGTCATTAGCCAATTTTGACGTGGAGTCCACAGCAGCAGGATACAATTGGCTTCCTCCTGCCCAGGGGTGGGGTGGGTTTGCTTCAGCCACGGTTCCCTGGGTTACCGCTGCATTCATTTCCCCCAACAAAATGTCAGATGCCCACAGGCTACCAGTTTTCATCATTTCGAAAAACGCCTCTCCTTCCTTTGACGCTACCTCTCCCATAATACTGTGTGGTCTGTAGTGTGGAGATGATAGCCACACATACTGATACCAAATAGGGAGGGAAAAGAAAAAAACTAATCACAGGGCAGAGAATGACGAACAAATGACATGAGCATGACTTGATATATTGCAGATCTTTTACAACTTTTTACAAAATGATTTAAATGAGGAGTAAGCAGGGAACATGTTTTTCCCTGCGTTTGGTGAGGTCTTCCCCTGTGAAGTGTTCCTTTCCCAGGGGCTCTGGAGGCTTGTGCTTGTGCCCTTGTGACTCTGAAGAGTCGTGCTCACAATGGTGATAAGACCACAGTCTCCGTGGCGAAGAGCAAACAAGCGCGATCTGATTAGTAAGGGCTGAGTTCACTGCTGCCCTCCACTCGCAACCGGGGCACGAATCCTCCGCCGCTGGGCCCGTGAGGTCACCCCGCGACATCTGCGCAACACATCGTGGGAACCCTTGTGCCCTGCAATCAAGGACACGCCATCTACCGGCCTCGTCCGCTTTGAGAGATCGCATCTCTGTCGTTGCTCAACCAATCAATGTCATTTAAAGATTTATCTGGCGCTTACGTGGCAGTATCTAGTATAATCAGAGTCGCCAGCTGAACTGAACCACCAGCTGAGCTGGGGCAACGGTCATCATGTTCTGAAAGCAACCACCTACCTTGATGAAGGTATCTAGTTATTGCTGCCAGCTTGCTGCTCTTACTTTGAGAGATTTCATCTCGTCATCAGCCATCTCTCACCCAAGCATGGTCATTCCAAGCCGCAAGTGTGCTCAGCGGCAATTAGTGTTACGTGACTGAGGCCCAAAGGGTTAACGACCGATCTTCCTCGGGTGCTTTGACTCGAGAGGCGAGCGTTTTATGCGAAGAGTTATCCGAGTGCGGGGACAAACACTCCTCACCGTAACAGCAACAGCGACGGCAAAATTCTCAAGATTGGCTTCAAGGGCCCCTTTGCGCTCGACCACTCGAATCAAATGGCCAAAATAAAGCTGTAAGGAGAGCGGGATTGGACAGCACTCTTCCCGGTGCGTGTGGACGATGAAAAATGCTTTTTGCATGATGAGTAAAACAGTTGAAGAACACGAGCTGCAGTAAAATAAACAGAGGTGTGTGGGCCCGCAGAACAAACACACATTCATTAGGCTTCTCTCCGACCGTGAGTCCTCTACGTCAGCCCCTGTGGGCCACGATGCACGTCCCCAATTAGACAATCAAACCACGGCCGTGACCCTTGGAGCCCCGGGCTGTGAATCTGCCCTTCAGCGTCACTGGTCTGTTCCTGTTTACTCCAGCCCTCTCCCCGCAGTGACTGATGGATTGTATTGTTTGCCTTTGGAGTTATAATTAGTTCTGTTGTATAGGTTAGCACTTGGGATATATTCTGCAGATCCCAAACATGCCACGATTGGGCCGCTTGTCATTAAAACCTGTATCAGTCTACAGCCCCGGAGGGTAAAAGGGTCAGTGCGAACAGTAAGAGTGCCGCGCTTTGGCTTCCTCGCGACACCCCCCCGACTTATTTATTTTACCGTTTATTTTCTCAGCGGATGCCTGTAGCCATGGTGACTTACAGAGTTTACACCCTGCTTACACAGCTTGATATTTATTTAAGAAATTTGGGTTAGGATGCTTGCTCAAGTGTATAGTGAAAGTTTAAGGGCTGGGATTCAAACCCATGATGTAATGGTCACAGGTTTGTTTCCCTAACCACAAAGTTACCAGAACATCTGTACCTGAGAAGGTCTGGGAATGACCTGGCATGATATTTTGATATTTTCATTCTTCTTAATTTCAGGATATGCGTTCTGTTTAACACCAAAGAAATGTTAACGAATACGTTTCACTCTGCTTGTGATATCAAACATTCAAGGCTTTGATTGTGTGAGACATTGCATACATAAGGGATTTAGGGACTTAGTGTGTGTACTTCCAAAACAGTTTCTAAGGATTTGCAGATATTTTGAATATCCTTGAATGTAGGCCATATGCCACATATGTTGTTATATCCTGTTATGCCACATGACAGGAACATATAGAACATATGTACTACTATAGAACATATGTACTGTTCTGTACATATTACGAATATATTTGTTAATTAAAAAGAAATAAACTTGTATGTTTATTTATTTTATTTAAATTCACAGTTGATTTAGTATGTTACAATATGCAATGTACAATATCACAATATATTTAGAAGTACCTGTATATTGTTTTATAGGCTACTACAAAATAAATAATAAGTTTGAATTGAGTGGTGTACCATATATTTTGTTTGTTTTTCTATTTTCAGTATATTTCCCATCCAAAGACTCATTGAGGAATAACAGCACCACCTGCTCACTACCTAACAGATTTGCAGAAGACAGTGAGCAGCGTATGCTCTTTTTCAGAGAAAGAGAGAGAGAGAGAGATTGAGAGACAATTGTGAGGGAAAGAGGAGAGGGGGGAACTTTTATAATGCATTGAAACAGGCAGCACAAAAATCATGAAGATGATGGTCCAATCTTGCATGTTATGACTCATGATCTCCCAGATCGAGGTCTATCACTGATTTGATTGTAAGAACTTGCCAGGTTGAGGATTGCTGGCTGTGAACACCCCAGACGGCAAATTGCATTGTCCAGTCTCCAACATACCACCAGAATGAATACACAATTATCTTGAAAAGCAGGGCATAATGGTTTCAGTTTTTTCTTTCTTGGTTTTCACGAGGCTTCTCATTCAACATGTTTAATAATTGAATCACCTGTTCCCAATTACCCCCCTGGCTACTGAGGTGAACCTTGCCAGTCATAAATGATCAATGAATCAAAATGATTAAAAAAAGATTTGACCAATATCCATAATCCACACAATACATGTCATAAAAACATGCATAAAATATGTTTTCTTTTAAGCTCAGTATATTAAACACTGCGTGGGCGAAATACTAAAATCACCAGTCTCCCCCTTACATGTTCCATCACAATGTAGATTAATCTTTCGGCAAAGGACAAATACTATTAATACAAATTCCTGAAATTTCATACAAATCTGTTCACTAGTTCCTGTTAAAAATATGAGAGAAAAATGCATTTTGTAAGACATAAAAATAAAAAATAAATCAGAATTTTTCCTGTGTTTCTCCCAATTTGGTAGCCAATTATACTCTCTATTTCTTTTCAATTACCCCCCTCTTGGCCAGAGCAAGACTGGCGCAGCCGGATTTTAAACTGCGGCTGCAGTGGGCAACTTGCATTCCGGGCGAATGCTTTGACCATTACGCCACCCAAGGCCCCCATATTTTTACAGTGTTATGCCATTTCTCACCAAATTACAATGTCACAGGTAAGCATGGCAGAACCGGTGTGTTGGCAATGTGCTCGTTGATATCAAACACGCCTGCCTGAAAGTAAGCTGGTCCCGTTAGATATCTTCATAAAATGGCAAAATAATGAATAAACATCGGTACATATATTAAAAAGAGAAACATCGCATTTATACGTGTTTTTAATATGGAATTTAATATAATTCCACCTTGTGGAACACATATTTTGCCATGATGTGAAATCTTTTGCATATTTTGGTTTTGATAAATATTTTAACGGTTTTAGCCAAGTGTAGCAGGACCTCTTGTGGCGAACATGCTAACATTAAAGGGGAAAACTCCCAGATTTCTTTAATCTCATTTTTTTCCCTTACCTCAAAAAACGCGGTTTGTTTTCTGTGGTCGTCTCATAGCTGCTCCAGTAGCCAGAAATGCGATTTCCCTCCAAGCGCTACTTAAGTAGTTTAGAGCAGGAAGTCCTGCCTGCTCCCTGTTAATGTATGAGCTATTCTCAAATCCCTAAGAATTGTTGCAATACGATCTAATAAAGATGAAATGTATAGCTTAATGGCATATATTTTCTGACACTCATATTGGTGGTGAATCAGGAAATGTATAGATTGTCCTTGAAAATACTATAGATGTTTCAGAAATCTTGTTAGTTTCAAACAACTGTTGGAAGCAGAGCAAGTCTCTACAGTGGGCATGCGCATACTTTCGAGGGAAATCCCTGAAGCACAGGTCTTGTATTTCACATGTAACAAAAACATTTGTTGTGACTACGAAAATTGAGCATAATCGCTGTATCATTCTGTTTCTACTCTTGCTGTACCCGGGAGATATCCCCACCCCTAAATTTCAACAAAGTGATGCATGAAATACAAGCCTTGTGTATTTCTCAAGGAAGTGAGAATAGACCATACTTTCAATGTGAGCAGGCTGGATTTCCTACTCTGAAGTACCAGTGATTGTCTACCACATGAATAAATTAAGTGTAACACACTGTACGCAATTGTGGGTAACTATGTTGTCTACTTCAAACAATGTACTTGCACAGGATTCAATCAAACTTTTGGCTTTTGCCAACCATTATCTTTCACTTGAAACATTGTTTTTTGGGTTTAATATACAATCCAATGTAAATTGACAGTCAACAAATATGCTGCTGCATTAACAAGGTAAGCTCTGTCAAATGTTTCATATCTTAGCTCTTCTTACCTTGTCCAGTTACTGGGCATGCTTACATGGTAATCAATTTGTAAGCCATTGGGCTTCGTCTGCGCTCAGCAATACAAATTCAAAATGATAAATAAACAATGACATCCAGTCTAGTCCTAAACAATCAATATCACATCATCCTCACAAAGAACCAGAGAAAATGATTGAATTACCTTATATTGGAGACACAGTTATATTTCTCTAACACAAAGGAGATGCTACAGATTCATAGAATTACAATGTTCATATTCATAGGATTATACCATATTAGATTTGATGGCCTCCTGACTTGCCACAGACCTTTGGGAGCAGGTGAGTGTGCCATGACATTTACATTTACATTACATTTTAGGCATTTAGCAGATGCTCCCCCACCTGGGAATCGAACCTCTGAGTTACAAGCCCAGTTCCCTAACCATTACACCACACAGCCGCCCGTCACATCATTATCTTGACATCACGGTTGTCATACTGTAACCTGTAACATGCACATGTGATTGGGTTCAGCCTGCCATGTTATGTTTATGTAAAGGACCACACAACAAGACTGGTGACTGGGGGCAGTGGAGAGAGGCTGAGGCACAGGTAAAGCATCAGGCAGGGTTTTTGATTAAACAAAACAGCCTATGTCAGGCACATGACATAAATATCATCAATCAGATTCTAGCTGTCTAGCTTTTCTTTCATTTGGAAGATTAGGGATATTTTTAGCTACCCCAGTGTGGAATTCCCAATAATATTTTTAGCCTGCCCCTTTGCTAAAACATCTAATGTCAATTTGTGAGACCGACGACTGGCACGTGCTCATCTTTTCACTCTGCCATCCAACACCGTTTAATTAGTGTTTCAATGTGTTTGTTTCTGTCCCTATTCAAATAAACCATAAATAAATTGACTGGAATCCCCCCTCGCTGGGCAGCCTCCCCTCCCACTCATACCCTTCAGCCTCATTTGGCCCTGACAGAATCAAGACTCCTTTGGGGATTCTGCGTGCGTGCATCACTGCACTGAGCGTAAGCGCTTTGGCTGAATACACCACCTGGAGTCCGAAGATCAGTGACAGTTATCTTGATTTCAGCACTCGCGTTGCTGCTGCTCGAAACAGGATATTAAGTTATAATATTATGGATGAAATTAACTCCAGATTAGTGAGACAAATGTAGATTGGTAACTAAGACTAAATAAATGCCTGCAAGCATGTGACATGTTTCAGTGTGAATAAGATATCACTGGCACATACAGTATATGCATTGAATATGCATGACTGTGAGTGGGCGATCTGAGGGGTCATCTCTCAGGCAGGCATTAAACTCACAAAGACTAGGTGGTGTGGGTCTACTCAACGCAAAGAGCATCTTGAACTCATTGATGGCCTATTTTTGTTTTGAGTCATAATGAATTTGAGCCATGGTTTTGAGCCACAGTGAACAGATTGATTTGGAAAAATGCTAATTGAAACCTTTCACATTGTGTTTGTTCCATTGGCACTATTAAGAAGAAAAATAAAAGTTAGTTTGTCCTATCAAAAAAAGCTCTTTGTGAAAATCAACTGAAAACAAAATGATTTGCTGTACTTAGTTAAGGTGCTAGCATAGTGTATATGCATGATATAGCCAAAATAACATATATCTGCTAACAAATAGCCTTCTATTGAAAAATTATATTGACAAAATGTGTTAATACATGAGTAAAACATTTTTATTTAGATCTCTGTTCATCTCAGAGTGTGCTGTTATCTTTTGTTTTTACTGTAAAAGTATAACATGTCATTAACATGTCATGAAACTTCCTGCAGATTTGTGTGTCTAAGATAGTGTGATTTTTTTTGGGGGGTGGATGTTCCATGGGGGACACATGACTCACTGAAAATGCTGTAACCCATGAACAAAATGTTCAAAGTGCTTCTGTGTGTGTGTGCGTGTGTGTTCGTGCCTGCATGTATGTTCCTTTTTTCTTTTTTTATGCGTTCCATAATGTCTAACTAACGAAAAGTAGCCATGTGATCAAGTAAAAAAAATGTTTTACAGAAAAGGTATGGGTCCCTGTATGGATGTGCTACAAGTTAAATCATTTTACTTATACAGAGATAAGGTTACTTTAAATCATTTAGATCATTAAAACAGATCCAAGGTTCAATTCTACAAAGGTGACGCTATCACGGTTTTATCCTTTTTTTTTTACTCTAGTCCCAATTTGGAATGCTTAAATGTAATAGTAGGCCTGTTCCATCACTGGAACGCTGCCTTCTTCCAGTCAGGAGGGTATGTGCTAGCATGCATACTTTATGCATACTTCCACTCTACCATCGACCAGATGAGCTGCGCAGTTACTGCCCTGGGGGACTGCGCGATTTACGCTGCTGTCGCAGGCAGACTGCGCATGCTGATCGACTAGTGGAGACGCTATGGCGGAGAATATCCTGCCAACTGAAACCCTCAAACTCTGGATGACATTATGGCACATTATGCACCACACCACATGGATGCCAGCCGCAGTTAGGACTGGCATAGTCAGGATTTGGTTCTAAACCATAGGGTGAGATCACTGCGCCATGGGTTAGCGCTTTAGCTGGATATGCCTCTGACAGCCAGCGCAATCGCATCCGATTATATCAAGTCAGAATGAATCTGCTCCATGATATGGAAGAGTATCGAATCCTGTGGCCACAGGGCGATGCAAAATGGGGCATTGCATTGCCCAGGAAGGGAGAGATTTGGTCAGATATTTTGTCTAGCAACCAGCAACCCCCACCAATTAATTGAGCACTCACAGTCTGCCAGTATAAAGCTGTGCACGAAATGTCTTTTTTCGAGTCATGTCTGTGCAACCTTAACTTGTAGACTGCGATTTGAAAAGAAACAGCGGCTGACATCAGGCGAGCACATGCTTGTGTACGCTCTCCCGAATTGAAAGCGGAAGGTTGCAATGAAGCGCGGCTTAGAAAATGCTCTGGCATTTGAGGGGCAGAAGCATTAAAATGAATAAATAAATCAACATGCTGTGAATGGGAGATCTTTATGGAAAACAGCTTGTCAATCATGCAGCCCAAAACAGGTTCAAAATAAGTAATGTTGTCTGTCTGCCAGATTTGTGGATTACTGGCCACCACCATAGCAAAATCTGTGGCCTTTGTGAAAAGGTTACATGTAATACAAAATATTAAAATATCCTGAACCTAATTAGTTCAAATGTTAAAGACATTGGCAAAGCTGTATGTTTACTAGCTGAGTGAATAATTGCTGTTTTTGTACTTCTCATAATATCCTCGTTATTACGATGCTGAAATGTTTGCAGGGAGTGATGTTCCAGACCCCCCATAAATAGGCCATATGTAGATTATCAGAACAGGTCAGTTTTCCCTTGGATATCAAAATTCACAGCGAGAGCACAAACCTCTTGGTGGGCTGTGTCAACCACGAGCATATAATATCTCAGTTCATTTAGCATCTTAACCAAAACCATACTACATGGGCAAGTCAGCTTGGCTTGCAAACCTAAATAGTTTGATGTATTAACAATTAAGATAATATATGTTAGAGCAGATCAATGAGACTTAATTTAAAACACATGGAATTCCTTTCTGTCGACAGCTGCGTAACACTACAGTCTTTAAAAGGCCGCATTATTTTTCCCCCGCCCACGCTGAAATATGATAAGACGGCAGCTTCTCTCTGGTCGGACATTGACAGGGAAAACACGGTCTGTCAGACCGCGTGAGGGATCGGCAATAGTAGGAAGCTCTTTATCAGATTTCTCCTGCGTGTTGTGTCAGTGCAGTAGCCTGCCCTCCCTTCAAGTCTTTGGTGGTCCTCTTACGCTATCAGCATCTGGTGCGCAGGAGGGACCGCAGCTAAAATCCCTGATGTTGTTGCCACATCATTGCAATTAGCTTCAAATAAACGCGTGCATGCACTGTCCTCCTTCGAATGTTGCTCCGTAAAATATCTACCCCATAGAATGCGGCCGTCGACCTAGACCGTAGAAAAGAAGCCTTTGTTTACGTTGCGTGGCGCTTATCTGATTTGTTTCCTGGTTTAGGTGTAGATGGTGTAGCGGTGGCGGTGACGATCAGTCATGTCAGTAAACGTCGTGTCTAAGAGAGGAGCTGTACCACTGGTGCACTCTGGATAGGAGTTTGGGGGGTAGAGGGGGTGGGCGGGTTGGGAGACAGTCTGAGTGATTATGACTCCTCTCATCAAAGAAAGGGGGGGATGACACATTCTGCCGAGAGAGGGCCGATCGGGCCTACGATCTGAGGCATGGCTACTCAATCGCACGTTGCTCCAACAGAGACCGAGGCTGATCGAGAATCCGACACTATGCTGAGAGAGGGGGAGACGAACGAGTCCCTCTCCCAATGTCACAGTGCATCAGCAGAGACACATCCACATTACATACTCAGCTTCCCAACCTCTAAATTCCGAATGATTTAATGCACAAACTGCTCAAACTCGTTTGTCAGCTATGAGCTGTCTGTCTTCCCCGACAAATCTCTGTGAGTTCCCTGACTTCTCAGTGGTCAAATTAATGGATTGAGGGGGAGCAGCCTGCCACCACCTGGCAGCTGAAACACAACTCAAGTTCCATCCAGGACATTCCGGCTTTTCATCAGTGTCAAACGACACCACAGATAGCTCTTAATCTGGAAAATGAAGCATGTTGGATGTGTAGCATTCGACTTCTTCCCCCTCTCATACCGCTCTTGAATTTTTACTCTTGCTTTCTTTGTTGCTGTCTCCTATATTCACTCATCCCCTACTCTGGTTCCTCTGGCTTCTCCTTGCACAGGATTAAGTGTGTGTGTGTGTGTGTGTGTGTGTGTGTGTGAGAGAGAGAGAGAGAGAGAGAGAGAGAGAGAGAGAGAGAGAGAGAGAGAGAGAGAGAGAGAGAGATAGAGAAGGAGGGAGTGGTGGGGGGTGTCTTCATTGGCAAGTAGGTCCCCCTGCCCATAGCTGCAGCTGGGCAAACATGCAAGATTAAGGTAAGGTATAGCGTTTACCTTGCAGGCAGGGTCACCATGAGGAGGTTATCATTGCCACTCCACATTGTATAACCAAGTGTCAAAAACCAATAAATGATCTTTTAATACGTGTTTCCTGACAGAACATGTGCAGTAGTACCTCCACTGTTCACTTAGAAGCCAAGAAGTGCAGCAATTTCTGATACTTTATTGAAAAAGGGGAATAATTCTACCCACAGTCAAATGGGTTGTGATAAAACAATCATTTCAGCTAAATTGTCTTACAAAAACAACAGACATCTGGCAAATACCATTACTTGTGAGGCGGATACCCTGCACCATTTTTGATAGCCTCCAAATTCTTAACAGTTTAGTCATACAAGCATACATGCACGAAGAGTATATCTGGAACAGGCCTACTTATCAGTGTGTCTGTCAGACTCTGTATTTTTTATGTGTTAACATCATATAGGGCATTATATAGAACAGCATGCATTGTTTGAAAAAATAAATTATTGAATTATTGATTGATTTCATTAGAATTATTTACCTAAGAGCAGCGGAATGTTGATGATGATGGGAACAGGCCATTCAGCCCACGTAGCTTCATAATTCTGCCTACAGTCTAAAGAGCACTCTGTCAGTCCTCATCTTGAACACTCTGCTTCTGCTGTGAACTATTCCCCGCAATAATAGCTCTACGTGTAAAAACAGAAGACCTAGCCTCACTGCAAAATGACCCTTTAACTCATTTACACATATGCCCTCTATTTATGTGGACAGAACACAACCTTTTTCCTCTTTATTGTGCAAACCTAAATAGTTTGATGTTAAATCTTTTACCATTTTGATACCCTGAACATATATATATATATAAATTTTTATTGTACCCTCTATTTCTAAAATTCACCCTCCCCCGTAAGCCAATACCCCGAGGCCGGCAATGAACCCCTCCTCTGAGACAGAACTCGCCCACCTGTCTTACAGGGATAACCTCTGCGCTTTTTGGCGAGCTCGTGCCGGCTCTCCCTCCCCCTCCCCCTGGGGCAGACAGCCAATTGCCGCTCCTAAAAGGGGCTCTCGGCCAGAACCGGGCTGGTGCTGCCAGGCAACCTTACCTTACCATTACACCACCCGAGGCCCCCAATGGTGCACATAATTTGACACGAAACTTAACACCAAAAAATGCATCCTCCATTTTCTCTTTCACATAACCTGCAACTCTAGTGTGTGTGTTTTTGTGTGTTCATGTATGTGTGTCTGTGTGCAGGCATATGTTTGTGTGTGTGTGTGTTTGCAAGCCTGGGTGTGTGTGCGCAGGTGTGTATTGGTTGTCTTTTTAGATAATTGCTGTAAAGCATCTTTTACTTTTACTAAGAACCTGAGAGAGAGAAAGAGAGAGAGAGAGAGTGGAAGGGATGTTCACTGGTGCGATTGGGAAGCACCTCCTAGTACCTGGAGTACATCAGCAGAAAGAGAGCTGGAACAGATGGGCCAGGCTGAGCAAACTGCAGAGAGTGCGCCATAAATGGAGGGATGCTGCTGCACACAATCAACCATGTGTTTACTGTAAATCTGTCTCCCATTCACTCCAAAGTGATGCAAAAACTATAATGGAAGTGCAATTTACAGAATTATGTGGTGAATTGTACATACAAATTGCACAGCTTGTGCTGTCGACCCCCACTGGAAACGTTTACAAATAATTAGATTGAAAAAGGAAACGTACATCTGTGTATTAACCCCCTAAAGCGATGGATTTTTTTATCTTGGTTTAATAAATGATCAGATTCAGATGTGTAAAAACATTGAATATACCAGTGGGAATTTATTTTAATAAATAATTCAAAATCATTTAAAAGATTTTTTTCTCAAAAACATAAATCTACATAACATTGTTTCAGATGGCAAAAAGATTGTGGTAAATGAACACACTGGATGTGTGATTGGGGCCCAAGGGTAGACAACGACCTCTGTGAGGGCTGTTGTTTGGGGTATGTCGTGGGGATATCATGGCTCAGAATCACAGATCAGCTCCATGCTTCCCAGAGGAACTCGGCAATCCTATGCCGCAGTACCACATTTCTTCCCCGGGTGATTGCGCCCCCCTATTATTCCATTAGGGTCTTAACAAGGGGGGCAGGAATCGAGTGTCATGTAAACCATTACGAGACTACTCCATCTTCTCTACTTGTGCAACCTGTCTCCTGGCACCCACAGGGAGCTCTGGGTGGCTTCAGTTATTTACTCAGTGTGTGTACTTTAGCCAGGCACGGCCTGAGGACACTCTGGGGTGGTAGAGACATGGGGGAAGGCAGGCGGTGTGGTCCAATAGTTAGAGCCAGTGATTTAGAGGCTGTTGAGCCCAGGCAGGCGGCCCAGCACAGCCACTGACTCACTGAATGACTCTGGGACGTTACGACTGAAACATACTTAACAGCATGGTATGTGTTAGATGAGGCACACATTACTGGAATGGCCAGTGCCACACTACCAGGATCTGACGTCCTTAGCTGTGTTCTCAGATGGCTATGCTTCATAAACAAGGCTCTTTGCAGTGATGACAATCTTTCACCTCAGTTCCGAGTTGGATGTGCAGTAACTGATGTACAATACTTGATATCTAAAGGCATTTCCAACTCAAATGTTGAACATAATAAAGTGATTTTTGAGTGGATGGATGCAAGATAAACAGAAATTTCAGTAGGTATGTGACAGTTTTACATTTCTCATGGGGAAACTGGTTGAGTCAGTAGGCTGTTTTAGTCATAGATGGTGTTCCTGTCATCTAAATCTTCATTTTTGTAATTGCGTGCCCTATGTTAGTCAGGTCCAGTTTCCTGATTCAAACAGTTCAAAGGTTCAACAACAGCAATGTATTAGGGATGAATAAATTAAATCATATTGAAAATTATACTTTATAAAGAAATATAGTTATTGGTCTTTATATTTAAAAAATACTGTCTCCAGTATTTGTAGTATATGTGCATATTAACCAATTCCAATAACTTCTTGGCCACTGGATTAGATTTAACCTAAATAAAACAGGTTCTAATTTTGTAGTGTGTCAATTCCCAAGTGGTAATGAATTTTCTCTTAACACAATATTGATTCATTTTCTGTGCTCCCTGGTGGATTTGTGAGGGAGCATCTCAGCATCAGTTTTTTTAAAACTTTTTTTCAGCTTCCAAAGGACTATGCAGAGACATCTTACAGCTTCCAGAGAGAGAAGAGTATTTATTTAAAAGCTGAGCTGAAACAGAGTTCAGCTTTACCCCATCAAAAAAAGAGATCACAATTTCTCACTAGCATAATCATTATATCAAAATAAGACAAACATAAATCCAACAATTTAAGCTGTAATTCTGCAATCTCACTATCCGCATCAATGACAATTTTTTACCAACCAAAATCTAAATTGGTGTGGCTGCAGTACCAGCTTTAGCTACCCAACACTGCTATATAAAGTATGCAGCTTTTTACACTTAGAAAGCATTGTATCTTCTAATAATAGTTTTTAAGGGAAAAAAAGAAACATACGTGCAATACAAGGACAAATGCCTGCGTTTCTGAAAATGTATGACCACTGCCAACACTTGAGGATGCAAATCATGAGTGCACATAAATATGAAGTTCCGATGACATTCCCAAACCTATAAAGAGCTCCCATCAGACAGCAGGTCAACTGAGGAAACGGTAGTGAATTAGGTTTAAATGGGCGGTGTGAACTGAAGTGTTGAAATTTTGAAAAATAGGCGTAATGAGTGGGGTGGACGGGGGGAGACATGCCGATATTTGAAACAGTCATACCTGTCTCCCCCAATAATTCATAGATATAAAACATTCTCTTTCATTACGCCCCCCCCCAAATACTGAATATGTGGTTACACCCTTGTTTTGAAATGTGTATTGTATGTACTGTACAATGGATAATGACCACAGATTTTTATACTTATCACTACCTAGATTTGTGGGGGTATTTATTGCAACGCTGGTTGGGCCTGAATGATAATGCCATGGTGTGACATTTTGGTTCTGAGTTGGCTTTTTAATAGTTTGATCTTGCTTTTACAGTTATACAGGAGCAGGGGCTTGTAACGGTAAAGCTGGAACCTCACTTTTGCTAGTGGGCTGATGGATGCTGCCATACAAGTTAATTCTGAAGAGAAAGGTTTTCCCCTACTCGGGCAGTGAAACATTGTGAAATTTCCAAACATTTCAAATAAATATCACTTCTATTTTGTCATGTGGACTAACAACAGTTAACAACAGCAGAACATAACAACACATTTGGTATGTTTATTCAGACAGCACAGACACAACATCAACATTTAATCCCACAATGAAGCCATTGGAAACCACCTTTAAACAAAAATAACAAACCAAATCAATAACCAGTCAGTTTATGGAAACGTGTTAAACCAGAGGTACTGTCTCAGAGTATCAATTTAAACATTCGGCATCACAGCAGATCCAAGTTTATGTCTACAGCACATATTTACATTCTGAAGTAAATTGTTTCAAATGGGCTCTGACTAAATTCATACAAAATAACAGCTAGTAAGTTATATTACGTAACGTCATCTTGCAATTTAATCTCCATTTTGTCCACAAAAATACTTTGGCCTTCAACTCTAAAACTCTTCAGTTGTAGCAAGAGCAAATGAACATTGTGTTTGAGGCCACATTTGAGGGCAGATTATAGGCCCAGGGCACAATATAGTACATGCTTCCAAATATATGACTGCAAAACAATTAATATCCAAAGGGAGCGATATGGGAAAACTGTTTGGACACAGATGTTTACATGCCTGATTTCTAAATGTTGTTTTTACAACCAAAACACTCTTCTTGGGCTTTGATAACCATCCAAGGTATAGTCTTGAGCAGCAGTGATACAAGTATACTGCTTTTAAGCCAGAGAAAAACCTCCAAACAACACTGAGATGCAACCATCATGGTGCCAAACCTGGCACTTTTCAAAGTATGCTAATAGACCCGCTAAACTAACCTTACAGGTGCCCACCTACAACCTACTTAAAGTACACATATTTCTGCACCACTTGTGCAAGTAGTGCTGCTACAGGTAAAATCACTCCACCAATAGTACAAGTTATGCAGGTACATATGGCATACATTAATGTTATGGATTTTGCTGAATGTGGGCTGCAGCTCTGGAGAGATGGCTAGTTTAATGGCACATGTTGATGACCACAAGTGGGATACTGTTAATCGTTGTACACTTTATAATCAGTATAAGCAGTAATTAGCCATTTTTGGACCCTTCTGTTTGTATCACTTCATCACATTACGGACAACCAAATGTGGCTCCACAATGTTCTATAGCCATCATCGGTACAAATGTAAAAGCAGAGAATGAAGGAGAGGTGGTGAACAAAACAGCCAGCTTGGTGCTGAATGGGAAACAACAATGCTTACAATTCATTCATATTTATTAATGGAATATTATATGCAACAAAATGGCTATATTTTCTTTGTTATGCTTTTTGCTGAATCTGTAGGCTTCTTGGATGAATTGTTATAATGGCCTGAGCCCATAACTGTATTTTCCTTTATTTTAACAATAGTATGTACAGGTAAATGCCAAAATAAATGAAAACACCAACATAAACTGTCTTAATAGGGCATTTGGGCCACCACAAGCCATCAGAACAGCTTGATACAACACCATTCTTCCATGAGGAAGTAATTTGGTGTTTTGTTGATGAAGGTGGAAAATGCTGTCTCAGACACAATTCCAGAATAGTGAACTATGCAGAAGAATTATTCAATTGGGTGATGAGATCTGGTGACTGAGACGGTCGTGGCATATGGTTTACCTCGTTTCCATACTCAAACCATTCAGTGACCACTCATGCCCCGTGGATGGGGGCATTGTCACCCTGGAAGAGACCACTGCCATCAGGATAGAAATGCTTCACCATAGGATGAAGGTGATAACTCAGAATGGCCTTGTATTTATTGATGTTTACCTAGGCAGGGTTACTCAAATCATGGTCCTTGTGGGCCGAGTACTGCTGTTTTTCCACTCTCGCTTTACCTGGGAGTCAGGTGTGAAGACACTGGCCAATCAATTGCACTAATCATTAAATTGCCTACCTGAGAGAAAATAAACCCACTACAGAATTTAGATTTGTGGGATAGATTTGAGTAACCCTGCTCTAAGGGATTGGGTGGACCTCAACTATGCCAGGAAAATGCACCCCACTCCATAACAGAGGTGCCAGAACCCTTAATTTACGCAAATGTGTTTCCATTATTTTTGCAGTTAGCTGTATATATGTATGTATGTTTTGGAGCAATGTCTCAATTTGTCACAAAGAAAGGCCCATTAATCTATTAGCTATGATGTTCTATGGTGTGGAATGTGGCATCAGGAAGCTGAGGTCAACAAAGAAATGTAGGCAATTGTTTCAAGATGCATCTTTTGACAAACTGCCAGAAATGGGAAAGGTACACGTACACAATCAGATCACTTTGTGGTATATTTTTAGTGCCTCTGTCCACTCCCGCTGCACTCCTGTGAGTCTCTGTTTGTGTGTATTCCATTTGGATTATTTTCTGTTCGGGTTGGAATGTGTTCATGGCCCAGAAAAGCTATGGCATAACTGCATGTATCATTCACACTAAATTTCAAAAGCCCCATGTTGAGATATATTGCTACGCTGGAGGAATATTTACAATGCTCCAATGGAACGATGCCAAGTTTTTTTTGTGAACAACAGAACTGACTGAGATGAACTCAGTCTTGTTTCTGTCAAAAATAAATGTGCGTTCAATTTTTGTTGTCTTTTTTTCTCAGCTGAATCCACATCTGCTCAACCAAAATAAAAAACACCAGTTCCATATACTGTAGCGCTAAAAGCAGAGCCCCCCTCTGCTCTGCATGAAACGTGGTCTGATTCGCTGTTATAATGCAGCACAGGTGCTATATTTGGCGTAGTCGGCAGCAATCAGGTGATACAGTACAGCATGTCCCCTCCATATGTCTGGTATGGAACCTGCAGCCCACTCACACTCCCAGGATACCAACCACTGGAGTAGAGCTCCAGCTTATCACACTTGCTATGTTTCTATTAGGCTGTTTTATGCGAATAAAGTTATATTGTATAAGTATAATGTTTGTCGATAAATGTATGTATGTCGACAGTCATGATGGAAACAACAAATGGCGGTAAACATTGCTCAATATCAGTGGTGGATATTAACGAAGTACATTTACTTTACTTTTACTTATTACTGTACTTAAGTACATTTTTCAAGTATCTGTGCTTACTTAAGTAATTCCATTTTTACTTGTATTTTTACTTTCACTCCCCTACATTTCAAAGGCAAATGGGGTTAAATGTAAGACTTTTTGCTTTTACATGGCTTCTTTAAACCAGATTTAAACCGTGGTCATCATAGAAGGAAAACACTTTGCTGGAAAGTAATGATGTGAGAATGCTAGGAGTCATTCCTATAAGCTGGTGCACAGTGGGTGTTTGTGCATAGATAAGCTTGTCTCAGTGGACTGTCATTGTTACAGTTGGGACTGGCTGTCCATCACAGAGACAAAATAGGTTCCTGGAAGACTTAGTATACAGGATGATTGTGGTTGCTGTTTGTCTATATAAATGGACAGTCCTTTGTTTGTCATTTGGGTATCAAGTTGTTTATTCTCACAGGACCCAATGGGGGGAAATCAATAGCTTTACTAGTAATAATGATCTTATTCTGTTAATGAAAAAGTAATTAAATAAAAACATTACTGTGAAAATCTCCAGTCAATTAATAGTACCATGGGAGAGAAAAAAATCCAGTGGCCTTTCAGATTAACCTATCTATAATCATTGAGCAAAGTAACATATGTTTATTTTGGCTAAAACATGTTGTTTGCACCACAGTATATTGATTGAAGTGACATATTTGCTCCCACTGGGAACTTTTGAGGAACAGTTCTATTTGGGTCCCATTGCCTATGAAAAAGCATAAATACCATATTTACATGTGTGAAATCATCATACATGCCCCTTGAGTCTTCAGGTTTAGCTGTGATCTGTCCTACAGTGGCAGTTATCCCACAAGTGTATCTCCATGTCACAGCTGCAGCCCGTGTTGAATGATACTTTATGAGGTGGATGTGTGTTGCTGTCCTTAGACCAAACACAGGCCTTTACCACAAGCCATATCCTCTTTGTCTGTTGCAGAGAACGTGAGGAATATACAGTAAATGTGTTAAAAGTACTATGAAGGTGTTAAAAAAGTTATTAGAAACCGCTGCTGCAATGTTAATGAAGAATAGAGTATAGTCAAATATTTAATACAAATTTAAAATTGAGTCAATTTCATTAGCACACACTATATTGCTTTTTATTAAAACACACCTAAATAAAAACATTTTTTGGCAGGTTTAAATATATATTTTTCTGAAACTATGTTACAAGAAAATTATGCAATTAAAATATAGGCATAACCGGATAGTGTAGCAGTCTAAAGCACCGTATTTTGGCTGGTCCGATACAGTGTGCATTGCCTGTCAGGGACGCGGTTCGCGGTTGTGAAGCACGTAGGGAGTCTCCAGAACGTGGGTAGGTGAATTCCATCTTGAAGGAAGCGGAGTTCGCTGCCCACGGAGAATTAGCTTGCCTCGTAGAGACGAACAGCGGACTCGTGTGGGGAGGGTACATCTAAATAAATAGAGGGTGTAATTGGCTACCAAATTGAGAGAAAAACTAAAAAAATCTGAAACAAAACAAAACGATATATATATATAGGCATAACTGCAACTAGGTCTAAATATTTAGTCAGCCACATATACAGCATCATAATGTTCCTTTTGGTAGCATATGTTAAAAACAAAGTTTATTGTAACGCAAGTAGGTATTGGACCCTGCTGTATTGCATGTATAAGTTAAGGCCAATTAACTTCTACAGACATTACTTGTGAATTGAATTTCAACTCGCCTCCTGTATTGACTTAATTGAAATTTGAATTCACCCTGTTAGCTTGTTACAATGGTGAATTTTATCTAGTTTTTGGCACATACTTCAATGAGATGCTATTTACTCATAATAAATTGAACAATGTGTTAGCTGACCTACATTTTAAACTTTACCTCAAAAGTTTGAAATTCTCAATGGCGTCCTTATGAGGTTAGAAGAACCACACGTAGTGTGAGTATTACATGTGCTTGCTCATGTCCTATAAAGGATTTTCGGGGGGAAAACAGTATATAGGATTATGGGAAGAAGTCTTTTCCAATGTCCTTTTTTTTATACAAATAACATTAATGTATAATTAGCTTCATTACGGAAATGCTCTTTGTAGAGAAAAAGAAACATACAGAAGTTTAAGTTAAGTTTTGAACATGAGCAGGCCCTGCTCCTGCTGCCACTGCATCCACTCACATGTCCTCTTATTTGTCCCTTCCATAGGTTACTTGGCCAGCTCCAGCTCTAGCCCCACCTCCTGCTGCTGTTGCATACTCATGCCATTCTGGAGGAAGGACCACACCTGCTCCTCTTTACCAATCAACAAAGTATATAATGGAAACAGGGTCGCATCCAGGAGTCGAGAATTACTGAGGTCATGAGACCTAGCCCCCCACGTTCTGGAGACTCCCTACGTGCTTCACAACCGCGAACCGCGTCCCTGACAGGCAGTGCACACTGTTGAGAGATTAAGTCACACATATATACTGTAATGGCAACATTCTGATGTGTTTGGGTGGTAAAAACAAATAACCATGGAAATTAGAATGTGATGGGGGTTATTGCAACAAACTTAGATTAGAATGTTGCTAACAACAGAATTTGCACGGTATCAAGCCGGGACTGGTTAAACTACAATAGCCACAAGACCATCTCATTCTGAAAAAATGAACCGAAAATGTAAAGAAACACCATATTTAAATTATGGTAAGAGGACTATGAATGCTTTCAATAAGTAATTAGAAAGTGTCACTGCTGCTATTTCAAAGAAAAAAAACAATAGCCTATATTCTACCATAGCAAGGTTTCCCCAACGTAAGGACTTGTATTAAGAATGTATACTGTACATTTCACTGACATATCCATGTTTTATTGTACAGAGATGTTCAATAATTTTCCACCTTAGACTACCTACCAGTCTTAAAAAGCTTGTAGTCTGGAAGCAGTCTTGGGTGGCTAAGTAGAGGATGAGATAAACATTGATTATTTCACCCACAGTTCGGGAAGTGGTTGACAGTTAGGCCATGCACACACACACATGGGTTTGCTCATCTGTCTCTGGGGCCCACTGCTGCTCTGAGATCCCCTGCAGCTTCACCTGGGAGTCATCTGATGCTCAGTTACTGCGTGTTCCAATGTGGAGGCGCTGCATAATTCTTGACAGTGAAGAGGTTATGTTCTGGTGAAGTGATGTTTTAAGTCCCCCCTTCACAAAGAGACTAGCCAAAGGTATAGAGATCAAAAGTGCACAGATACCTTCACACTATCCTTTGGACACAAGAACTGCATATTTTCTTAAAGGAACATTTGAGGACATGATTTCAATGGATTACTATACGAATACATTTAAATAATAATAAAAACACTCCACTCTTCAATGTCAATGTTTGTGAAGTACTAAAGATGCGCTTAAAGTGATTTGGAATTGCATGTGAAACTCTACATTGTGAATTGTGGTTTGTTATTATAACTCCAGTGTTACATGCTGTATATCTTTATTTATATAAGATTTCAACTAATTAGACATTGCAGTCATCGCAACTGCATTTAATATCATTTTATTCCAGTTATTTCAGAAACCACACACACACATACACACACACACACACACTGAAAAAGAATGCTCAGAAGTTAAACCTAGCAATCAAGGAATATTGTATCAGAACGTATCAGAATGTTCCCATTTGCTATTATAGTTGCAGCATGCTAAGTATTTAGCAATGTCAGATAGCTAAGCTTTCTACAGAGCCGCCTAAGGGGCCATGATGTTGCTCTGTTGAAGCTTTGCATGAGTAGCTACTGATTGAATATGAGCAAAAGGATGAGAATATAATATAACCGATTATAAAAATTCTGCTTAATTTAATTTAGGAATCTCTTAACCAGGCTTAATGTAGCAAAATAGTCAAATTTGTTTTCCTTATACCCAGCATACGCTACACGATTTCACGCCTATATTGGCACAATTATGCCGTCCCAGACAAATTTCATTATTGGAGTGAAAAAATACTAATAATTTCCTGTGCTCCACAGATAAACCTGTAGTATTTTAGATAATAGATAATTAGATAATTTTAGATAATACACAGCTGGGTATAAACACAGGTCTTCCACGTAAGCAAATCAAGTCAAATTTTCTTTGCAATTGGCTTTAAGGCTGAAAAACGTAAATGGAGACTGCAGATAATCTTGTGCTAAAGCACAAAAACAAGCAACGAAAGATTGGTTGCAGTTGCCACCATAGATTCCGCTTGTTTTCAATTAACACAGAACTGCAATCAAGCCTCACACCTATGTCCGTGTGATCTTATTTGTGTGATGCATTGGTCCACAATAGAAACACAGAGTAGTTTAAGCAATCACCGTGGAGATGTACGCATACTACCACACCTATGCATGTGGAAAGAAATATACCAAAAGGAAGAACTGTAACCTCTAAACTTTGCACAGTTGAAGCTTTGCATGAGTATATGAAAGCGTCAACTGTGCAACATTTGGGGGTTCTGGCTCTTCAATTTGATATATTAAGCAGTTTTCTTATTAGGTGTTTTAGAACGCTCCATTGTACAAGCCATTCCGATCTCTACTTCAGGCTACTTGCCTCTTCATTCTAAGCAGGGGACCGGTGCGACTCACGAAACGTTGGCTCTGTCTAAAATGTAATCACATGCATAAAAATGATATCACACTTTGGCAAACTGAATTTTAGAATTCTGTTGGCACGAATTCTATTGTGCGATATCCTCACCCTTGCAAAATGGTAGCATGCTCGTGTTCTAGACAACAGAATGCGAGATATACTATATCATACATTGTTTGGGGACAGGGCGTACAAAGTGTAACAAAAACGCCTCCGGTAAAAGAGGTAGCCACCACGAGGCCACCTTAATATCTGCTGTCCATTGTATGGGCTACCTAGGCTGTTCCATATAGCCTAATAATACAAAAACACGTGCGTCACTCTTAAAAAAAAACAACGTTTAATTACATTTGAGCTGCTTGCATGTGTTCAAAAACCGTGATAAACTGGCATCATATATCGCAAATTAAATATGCGTCCTGAAACCACAAGCCAATACGTTTGTTATCATCAACACAAACAAATATATCAGCGGTAAAAAAAAAATGTAAACTCTAAAATTGAGTTGTGAACCATATGTGCAATATAGTTAGATGCAGAGCAAAATCAATGATCCTTGCAAGTATCTTGTACCATCGACTTACATAGAAGGATTCTAACGTGAATTAAATGTGGACTGAAAATAAATATAATGTTTTAAAGTTTTATTTTCTTGTCTAACGCAAGTGGAACGGGGAACAGAGCATATAATTATATTGTGTTCCGGATGGAGTTGGGCATAGAAAAATGTGTCGCTTTCTTTCCTTCCCAGTTTCCACACTTCAGTTTGTCAACAGTGAGAGCAACGTCCTGTTCTGACAGGTTATCCATCCCCCCAATGAGTACGCGAGTTCCCGTGGGGGGCAAAGAGCGCGCACTCCCTGATGTTGGGATACGTCACTGGGCTCGCTCCTCTCCTCGCGCGCTGGTTAAAAAGAGGGAGAAAAAGACCAAAAGAAACATGTGAGCATTTCTGAAGATCCAGTGAGAGTCGACTTAGAGTTACTTTCTTAGCTAACGCACCAACCACTGTGCAGTAACCGATTTTAACTTATGAGCAAGCAAGAAAGTTAAGCTGACATCAAACCACTGTGGTCTTTCTTTTCATTATTACTTTTTTTATAAGAAAATGTTTTTCTATCTTATTACATCATAACCAGCACTTGTATTAATTTATTTTAGATTACTATTTTCTTTTAATATTTAATTCGGATTTCTTTATGTATCTATATTCTTGTAAATTATTTCAATTATTATTTACCTCTGGAAACAAAACACTCGTTAATTTTGAAAGAAGCAATTGTATTCCTTTTTTTTTCAAAGAGAAGAATCGATTTGTTTTCTGTTTCGATATATCTGTTCTGCTGGAGATTTTCTGAAACATGAAGCATTTGAAATTTGTGCTGGTAATGGCAATCGCGGTGAACGTATGGGAATGTAGCGATGCAAAATTTGGGGAGAAGGGCGAAATTAGTCCAAGGAGGAGGAGATGTTACGATGGAAGCCTACCGAAGCGCCTTAAAAAGAGAGACCGAAAACTGTCACTGGACAGCAGCGTGGAGGTTTGTCACAGGTTGTACCCTCGTGTGTCCTGCTGTCCCACTAAGAGGGCTGCCTATCAGATTCTTCACCGGCGGGATGCCAGGGTACGTAACTACACGCTTTCCTCATCTGCTTCTGTTATTCCTGACGCTTACTACAGATGCATGTTCTCTGTTGCTTTGAGATCTTGTTACGCAAAAGATTAAAAACCTGAGGGCGTGCAGTGTATGTCGGAAACCAACGTTACAAAACAACATGTGATCTACGGTTAACAGTTGGAATGTATTTAAAATTATTTTGACATGGTAGTCACGCGGGGTTTCCAACTTGGTATACAAAATGTGGCAGAAACTGAACTGGAGAAACACGCCTGAGGTAGGGAACATTTTTCTACGCGAGCGTGTCCAAAGCGTTCTACTGTTACCATGGTTATCCTTCCCTAACCTTTCACGTTCACACTTTGCATACTATAAGCGAACCAAAACACGACCCAAAGTTGTCGCTGTAGCCTTTACAACGTAATCCTGGAAAGTTTTCATGCTGAATGCTTTTCAACATAACATTTTATTGGGCTCTGCGGTTCTCGGAAACTTAACTCTACATTCGGATATGGTCGTTCCATATTGCAAAAAAGAAACATTGCAGCACAAGTAACCACAGCGAACATACAGATGTCGCCAAATGAAGAACACTGTTGCTGCACGTTAAACTTGTATTCGCGTTTTCTCTTACAACAACGTGTTAGGTCTGGAAAGAAAACAGAATCAGAATCAGAATATTTAGAAATCGTTCCGTGTGAACTAAACAATCAAGTGTTGTCTTGGGCATTTAAGTAAAATATAGTTAGTTAAACATACGCAGCACATGTATTATTCTTTCAACTTTCCGCATGGAATCCTGATGTAAAAAAACAGTCCTTCCTCGCGCATTTGCAAGAATGAAATGCTAAAACTCAAGCAAAATGTAATGCCTTGTTCACGGTAGAATTGGTTCTATTCTCATGTAAACAGATTCTGTGAATCAACATATGTGTCTGGGTGGTATCTCATTTTGTTTAGTGACAAAAAGCCATATTGCATCATTTAATTTGCTCAAGTCATGCAAATAGGGGAAAAAATCAATGGGACAAAAAGGGGTCGACTTATCCTCCACCCCACTACACTGCTGCCCACACACGGAGTCTTTTTGCTTATGGCAAAAGAATAACAACAACACCATTGTGTTTGTTAGTTGGTTCACTAATGGGTGTAACTAGAGACCATCATTCTCTCAGTCTTTGGTTCTGTCCAAGTGTTCATGCCTTTGAGAGAGTATTTGTCCTACGCCCCACCCCCTCACAAACTTCCTTTTCCCAGATGAGCTGGAGTGTTTTCCTTTAAACTCACAGCAGCAGTATTTCAGTGCTCTGTGAGGCAATATTTTTGGGGAGGGATGGGGATTGGGGAAAGAGGGAAAGCAAAACAATATAAAATATTTAATTGCTTTTCAGTTAGTAAAACATATTCAAAACGGATATTTTGGAAATATGTATATGCATGCAACTGCACACACACACACACATACACACACCACTCTTATACCTCTATGTGATACAATTTGGCACACAATGTGAGTGCAACTCTTTTGCATTTCCTGGCACCACAGTGACTCTCTAAGCCCACACTGTTAAAGAGTGGATACCAAGTAATTGTTTTCGAGTATGTCCTTTCTACATTGATTACATTGATATGTTTTGCTCCGGCAATTTCACAGACAAAAGCTATTGTTGTGCAGATCCAGTGAAAGAAATGAAAAAGTTCTGGGCTATCTGCAACAGCTGCCTCTTTACAATGATCCATTTGCATATTGGCTGTTTGATAAAGGCGTAGCTGGTAATGACAACATCCAGCAGAAGAATCATAGAATTGCCTGCACGTTGTGGTTCATGTTTCAATGTAATCACTGAAACAAGGCATCACTAGATACATTTCATAAGTATCAATATCTTTATATCCTGTGACAAAAATATGCATACATTAAGTGCGGAGAAATGCAAATTCATAAGCTTAAAAGACTGTTCTGACAGGTGCATAGAATAAGCTGGAATGTCAATAGAACATTTTTAGATGAGTCCTGTGGTTCTGTATCATCATAGTTTACCTCTAGTATATGATTTATTACATTGAAAATTTAAGCATTGTGTTTTATATTCTGTTTTGAGGAGTGTTTGCTATTATGCCTCTTTCAGTTTCTGATATCAACAATCAGTTATAAATTAGGTTACTAGCATTTTTGCTATGGATTTGGTCTTAGGACGTGAAAAAATAAATGAATAAAAAAAAAAAAAAAAGCATGGCTGTTCGGGTGGGATGCTGTTTTAACAGTAAGCTCAGTGCCATCATTTAAAATGTGTAGCGTTTATTATCCTCCCAAATGCACTGTCACCTTTGATGACAGAGCTGTACTGGAGTTCTATTCCTGTCTTTGGTCAATGACTAGCTTAGCTCCATGTGATAAGAAGCTATCGCATGCCTGTGAATTTACAGCTGCTATTATCCCAAATTAAGCTATGCAGGCTTCACAGCTGCACATTTTCCTATTAGCCGTGCACTGTTGTAAGTACACATACACGGCATAGTTTTCTGTCCATAAATGCTGGTGGTGTTATAATATCTGAAAGGCCTTGGATGGAGGGCACCATGTTATCTTGCTTTGTAGAGAGAGCTGGAGTACACAAACACAAGGGCCCCCCATGCTGGTCAGGGTGATGGCAGTATTGGAGTCTATCCCAGCAACATATGGGCGCAAGGCGTGGCTGAGTGCACACACAAATGCTGTGCTGCGCGGGACAGAGTGCCAGGTCGTAGCAGCCCTAATCAATGGGCACTTTAGAATAGCGAACCAGACTGCCTCGCCTGTCTTTGGGGAGCGGGGAAGAAGTCACACAAAGAGATGGTGAGCCCAGAATTGCACCAGTGCTGTCCTATGAAAGTGCTTGTTCTGTAATGAAGAAGGTGAGTTCCATTGTAATGTAACCAAATAAATATCAACGCTTTGCCAATGCACACCACGGTGTACTTGACATAAAAATAGTAATAAAATAAGTGGTTGTGGGCTGCGTTCCCTGGATGTAAATCTAATCAGTGTTGGCTCTCTCACCGTGTGTACAGTAGGTCAGATCCCACATCTCACAAGTCTGGGTGCAGTGAGGTCCTGTTTCTTATTTTCCTCACACAAACACACCTGGGACTGGCAGCAGTATAAGAGTGAATGCATCACAGTGTTTGGCAGGCCATAAATAACTACAGAGTATATTGCCCAAAGAGTGTTACCAACTTACTGTCTTGTTTTGCCCCTATGTGCGTCTAGTATTCACAAAGAAGACTATTAAAGAAAAAACACACACTGTACCATATTGGTTTCTCTCCCTCTCTGTCTCTCTCTCTCTCTCTCACTCTTTCTTTCTCTCAGTCTCTATCTATCTATCTATCTATCCATCTATCCTCTCCCCCCTCTGTGATTAGGTTCATTATGACTGTCTGCTTTGATGTTGTCCATGTCATATGCTTACTATCTTTGCACCAGTGCTCATCTAGATGGCTCAATTCTTCTCATTTCTCCTTGCTTGATCGTGATAATCATTTAAAATAGTCTAAAAATAAAACATATGCGATGCACATTTTTCTCCTCATCTTCTCACTGGCATGTGAAAATGTACTGTGTGTGTGTGTGTGTATGCGTGAGTATGACTTGCTCCATATCCAAAAAGCTGTAGTCACTTTATCAGTTGGTTTAAGCCTGTGTTTCTGAATGCACAGCCAGGGCTCTGTGGCTGCATTTGTATACATGCCTGAAACTGAGACATCTGCTGCAAATGGTTTTAATTAGTTTAGAGCAGTTTAGATCCCTAAACTGTGTCACTACTGCATTGTCATGAATGTCGCTGGAGCTTTAAGTCAAGGGGAAATAGCACACTGCTCACTAGCGAAAAGGGGGTTGTATCTGTATCCACTGCAGAGAAAAAGCACTCGTAATGGTTCTCTTACACGTTCAGTTTATTGTTGAATAGAGGAAGAGTTGTCCTTGCAGATGGCTGGGTGGCAGGTTGGGGCGCGAGCAGGTGTAATTGTCTCAGCTGAAACCAGAGCTGGAGTGATGTGTCTATCTATCTCCAAATGTGTGTTTACACTGTGGACCTCACACAGTGCAGAGCGTTTCCAGACCGGCGCTTTGCTAGAGGGACACGCGTCTGGAAAATAGATAATATCGTGTTCTATTTAAGCCACTAATCTGTTGAACATCTTCTTTTAAATCTTTTATCGAGCTTCAGCACAACAAATGTAATATTTAGATTTTAGCACGGTTACAATCCATGGGGGTTCGTGTGTCCGGTAAGTGGGAGTGGAGCTGGGGGCAAGGGGGGAAGGGGTGCTGGAAGAGAGGCTGCTGCCTGTACCTTTCAAATGTGACTTGTGATTCGGGATTCACTGTGCGCAGTGTATGAATCTTCAATTCACAAACAAATGAATAATTATTAACATTTATTATCTGTAATAGACCCCCCTTCACACATGCAAAAGTGTAACCATCGTGTCCCATACAAAGTGCTTACAATTACAATTTTACGCCTTACGCTGGCTGTGACACATTTTTACAGCTGGGCTTTCCATATGTACGAGGGCTGAAACCGATTACTTTCAACAACATCTCTTCTGTATGAGCAGGCTACGGCAAGGTGCTTTAGCCCCTCTTACGTTTCAGCTTTTTCATATTCAGGTGGTCATCTGTGTTAGAACATATTTGTGTCAGGGATTTGTTTACCCATGTCTGGTCTGTGGGTTCGTTTTAAATTTCAGATATTTTCCACCAACAACACTGAGTGTGCGAAGCTCCTGGAGGAGATCAAATGCGCCCGCTGCTCCCCACATGCCCAGGTGCTGTTCCACTCACCTGACAACGACAAAGGGCCTCACAGAGAACCTGACCTGCCCAGGCTGTGCCACGACTACTGCAGGAGCTTCTACTACACCTGCAGAGGCCATATACCAGGTAAAGCTGTCACTCGCAGCATAGGCCACGCCCCCATGGGTCCTGACGATGGTACTGATAGCCATAGCCGCAACTGTGTCGCATGTATGGCAGGAATGACCGTCTGTCACCTAACACACCTGGAAAGCCTTGTCAAATATCAAAGTGCATGGAGGTTATTCCCCTTACGTGGGAAAAGTTTTGAAACTGGGGGGTGGGGTGGGGGGGACAGCATAGCTCAGGTTATCTTTGTTTTGCAACGTTTGTTTCAGAACAAAACCTGACCCTTTTGTCGTTCAGCACTGTTGTTCTTTTATTTCAAGCATGACTGATGAACTAGCATTCAGCCGATTGCAGATGGTTGGCAGGCGTTCAAGAAACAGACAATTTAATTAATTAGCTCTTCTCGTAGCGCTGCCAATTAAGAGCAACTGCCCCTCGTGCTCTTCACCATTCACAGCGAGCCCTACGACAGAGGACCCCATTAACATCGGTTATGGCCAGCATTGGTAAATTTGTCTCGCACCGAGTATTAATTGGCTTGAGACGCGTATTTATGCAAGTGGTGTATGCCGCTTTTCATAGAATCAGCAGAAAGAGAAAAAATCATCTGGCTTGAATATGAGCATACCAGGTGGAGAGCAGTCATATAACCAGTAATCCATAACGTCCAAGAGTGCAGATTCCTACTCTTCATTGTGTTTAGCCAGAGAGAAAGTTACTTTCATTTGTTTCAGAGAAAGAGACCACATAGCTCAAGAAGAAGTAGCTGAAGCACTTACTTTATCGCTAGTGTTTACATAGATGTAAAAGTCCCTTTGACTGGATTGGGACTGTGCTAACCTGTTTCCTGAGAACTTAACAAACAGCTGTGATGGCAGCGCTCCTGTGAGGATGTTTGACTTGTGTAGTGCAATTTACCCAATGTGCTTTTATAAATACAGCCAATAGGCTTTGCGATCTTATAGAGTTGTAAATTGATGTTTTTTTGGAGGGGGAGTTTTTGCAAGCCATTGCTTTCCCACCTTTTTTCTTTGGCCAGCACCTGGGGTCTGACATCAGCCCTGCTGTGGTGTTTGGAGATGCAGAAAAGTCCACCCTGTGGTCTAGACGTGACTGACACTGACAAACACCTCACTACACCAGGAAAGCTCGGACAGAAAACACTGCACGCTTAACCACCCCCACACACACACACACATCTCTCCTTTGTTTTCTTTGGTGGTAAATTAAAAGAAATGTAAACACAATCAGGGAAGTGTACCACTGGAATCCCAAACAGAGAGCGCATGTGGGAGACCGGACCCTGGACTTCATTTATATTAGACTTGCTCTATATTTCCTTCAAGACCTGAAAATAATTGGGAATAAGATTACGGTATTGCAGAAATGCTCTTTTTCCACAAATATTGTCTTAAAACAGCTGTTTCCTGCTCATTAGCACATTCCAGAGGGATACAATGACATGAGAACACACAAGCCAGGTCGACCGACTATATACCCATAAAAGTTCGGGATTCAAGAGATATGCAAACACAAAAGCTTCCAGCATGCAAAAACACCATAATTACACACACATGCACAAGCACGCACACACACAAGGACACACAGACACAGGCCCACACTCCTCCAAATAATTAAATCAATCTTTTTTTTGAGATAAAGATGAGGGTCACAATCTCAAAGGTGCTGGAAGGGAAGAGAGCACAGAAAAGGCCAGTGAAATGACAGTGGAGAGGCGAAGAGTTAAACCCGAGAGTGCCGAGAAGAACGAAGGCTGGAGCCAGCGTAGTCTCGCTCCCCAGATCAGCATGTGGTGACGAATGACACATTTATTTTTCTACAAAGTTTGTGTATATGTAAAACTGCTGAAGTGCATCAAGATGTCAAGTGCTCTGGGTGGCCACCCAGGTTGTCCTGGAAGATAACCAGATGGAAGTATAACTTTAGTGCTGGGCTGTGGACAGACTTTTTGGGTAATACAATAAAACAGGGGGAAGAATTGTGGATGGGCAAGCAAAGCCGTGAAATCTTCTACCATATGTTTATGGAAGCAGTTAACCATACGCTGTCCAAATGAGATGGTTCTCTTCGTCTTGCTCAGGTTTTTCGTATCAATTTAAAAACCTGCTGTCTTAGCCGTGTACAGGGTGACATACAATGCTTTCAGCAATTACAATGTCAAACAGAATCTAGAATTAAATAAATGCATTTGAATAAATCAAGAGCATAATCAAGAACATATCAAGAATCAAGAACAAATTGAAAGTTTAAATGGAAATACAAGCAATACATATAAGTAAATGAACACTGAAATTACATAGAAGCTTGCGAACAGTAACTATCAGGGAACAAATTGGTAAATATGCACGGTCAATCTAAGCCATTAAATGAGGTGTGCCCATAAAATACAAGCATAAAAATCAGAGAGTAGCTGAGATGCAGTTTTTAAGAAGCATATCTTTACAAGGATGTATAAGTTCAATAAACTATGCACATTTCTTATGTTAATTCTGCTGGGGAGGTACAGTCGAGAAAAGAAGATTTAGCAGCAGAGGGGAAAGTGGAAGAGATTAGAATTGAAGACATTATAACAGCTAGTAGATAATGATCTCTGGGGATGAAAAGGGAGCAGAAAAAATAAAAAGAAAGAAAGGTGACAAAATGAAGAGGAACAGACTGGTTAGAGGAGTGGTAAGTAAGAACAAGATGTGAACTCGAGCATCAATAAGGAATCGGTGGTGGAGTAGCCTGAGAGAAAAGAGGAAGAGAGAGGCAAATAAGAAATATTGCAAAGGAAAGAGTGAATTGAGAGAATTATGGAACGCGTGGACAAATTCAAAGGATACTGCATAAAGTGAAGAGGGAAGAGCAAGCCAAGGATTAAATAGCCTGATTGAATGTATCCTCATTTTCTAAAGCTGTATCAACTAAGTTTCAGTCCTCAGAATTTATTATTTCTAGTACATGTCTGTAACTTGACTTCGGGCCAAGTTCTTTTTTGTCTTTATTATTATCGAAGGAAGTACACGGATTATGATTTTTTTTACAGTCAGCCCTCTTTTGGTATGCTTGCGATTATGAATTAATGACATTAAAGAAAAACATTGTAAAAAGCTATCAAAGCAGAAAGGTTACTTGAAACTATTATCTAAATTGCTTTTCACCATTTGCAAAAATATTATTTGTTTGTTCCCATAGTGGCTGGCACAAATTTGGGAGACAAAAATCAATGGAGATCTGTTACTGCCATCACGCAATAATTTAAAAGGGAGAGATTAATATTATTCATATAAACTATCACAGTAACACAACTAGATGATTAAGGGCCTTCACCAGTAGTTTAAAAAATGCTGCCTTCTTTCTCAAGTGGAGCAAGTGCTAACTGCCATTACTCAAAATGCTCCGCTCTCCATAAAATATATTTAATGGCCAGGAAGGGCAAGAGGAAATCGCCACCTGGTGCACAGTGAACTTTTCGCACTTTAGGTAACCCCACACTGCACCAGAAGTCCCGACCCTGCATGGCTGAGGTTTGTGACTGACCTGTGAATGGGTGGGTGGGAGGTTTCGATCACACCGTTGTGTGGATATGTTTCTGGGGAACATGTTATTGTTTTGGGTTTACCATTAGTCAGCTCTCTTTTCAGTGTGGGGGGCTCAGCCAAGATGAAGGAAAAGCACAGGCCTTGTTTGTGTTTTTATCACTGGTATATTTGTCCTCTTCCTCTGATGGTTTAGACAAGGGAACTGATACTGGCAAGGTTGTTTTTAGTTCACATGGGTTTTTCAGATCTCATGTTAGCCCCATACCATACATTTTGCAAAATACGAGTGGTAATATTCTTGGAAGCATAATGGAACGGTTATCTTCAGGAACTTTTTGTGGTGTAACATTGCTGACAGTGTAACAGTGCTGTCACAGACCATCACATGACTTATTTCTGGAGCAGTTTGGCAAAAAGAATACTGGTTTGTCCAAGACTTGGGTTCAATCCAGACCTAATCAATATTACCCATTCTAAAAAATTGAAAAAAAGAAATTTGGGCAGTAACCTCAATATTTTCTTCTGTGATTATAGATCGAGGGGAACCATCACCATTTTAGAAAGGGTGCTGTCCATAAATTATGTATCCGTGAGTCATTAGACCGTGTTTTGCTACAGAATGGAAGCAGGATCCACACGCCATATCCAGTCCATATCCAGATACTCCTGCCGTCTGTTACTCTGAACCACAGCGTGAGGGGGGGTGCATGCCTGCATACCAACGGTGGTGTGCATTACTGCTTGTGCCTTTGTTTGTATGGGTTGTTGGGTTCCGCTGAGCCATTGATTGGCTTGAATGAGCTCATGCGACCCTAAAGCCTGATTTATAGCTGCAGAACTCTGAGGCCTGTGGATTTGCAGCTGTAGCCCCATAAGTCCAGCTCTGCTCACCCTTGAATTAGGGGTCACGGTGGCTTGAGGGGACTTAATGTTGCTTTAAGACACTGAATCATCATGCGTGCCCCATATTGCTGCTTATGTCTCTGTAACAATTTGTCTGTGTCTTTTATTAGAACTGTTCCAGGCCGACGTGGATGAGTTCTGCCAGTATTACGGGAGAAGAGACAGTGGGCTGTGCTTTCCAGACTTTCACAGAAAGCCAACACGGGGGCCAGCCTCCAACTACCTAGACATTGATGATTATGAAAAAATAGAAGACATCAACAGGTTTGTTTTTATAGGAACTTTTGCTTATGTTCAAAGTTTTGTGTCAGTGAATGCAGGATGAATGACTCTTTTCAATTGGAATCCTTACTGGCTCCAGCCTCTTGGCATTGTGACCTGCAGTTAGGGCTCATCGGTCACCGAACTGCGGTGCGTGTCCAAGTAGACTCTTCTTTGGACCTTTTACCTAGTAGTACATTGCTGATTTAGAAGCTAGGCAATGTTAATTGCGCCACGATTGTTCTCGTACTGAATCTCGCTGTCCCTGACTAGCTCAGTGAGGCTTTGACCTTTTCCATGGACGCCTCCGGGCCAAAATGCATGCTCCATGGGTCAGATAAGACAGAGGACTGGACACCTGACAGGGCCTGACAGAGTCCCGCTATCTCAATGGCAACCAGCGGGGAGCCTGCCTGCGTTCCTCATTAATGGGGTTAACCTAATGGCTGCTCGCTCAAAAGAAATAGTGCAGTAATTACACAGAGTAATTACACTCAGTTTGTTTGAGCAGAGATAGAGAGCTGCTCTTTGCAGACATTGATCTAATGGGGAATCTCAGTTCTCAGTTCTCTTCTTTTTTTTCCACTCCAAAGCAGCGTTCCTGACTTTCGGTGCTCTATCTGAAGGTAGAGACACAAGTAACCACAAATGACGATGGGGAAGAATTTATGCTGCATTTGGAAGCACTCTTAAGTGCTGTCATTATTGGAGATGCATTTTTTTCATCAGACCTCCCACTTGAAAACATTCATTCCACAGAAAGGCCAGGAAAGCAGCACTTCTCTAGAGATGGTGCGCGGGGGACCAGACAGTCTAATGTGAAACCTTTTCCAGAATGGCAATAATATTGAGGTCAACAACAAATCACAAGCAGCATTTACTTTTGTTTCACTCACACAGTCCTATCCTTTCCAATTAAAGTGTTTAAATAATTTTTTATAATTTTTTTGTTATTGCTAAAGTTATACAAGATTTGCAGTGCATTGAATATTCCCCCCTCAAATCTGAATAATATGTACAAAAAAATGTAACGTAATGTAAAGCTTTCAGTGCAAAATCACCCTGTGGCTGTGAATGCCTTGCAACAAGTGCAGGAAGAGACTGTTATTAATAAAACGAGACAGATGCCATGCATATGGGTTGCTATTCCCACATCAAAAGTAATTTGCGGTCACTGGGATATTTGGTTTACAACTCAAATGCTCATTCATCCTCACCATGCCCAAAGTGCTGGTGGAGCGACACTTTGGTCAGGTCCAATAGTCTCAGGGCCATGAAATGCAATGCATTATTACTATTATAAGAATGTCATGTTATCACATCATCAGTTTATCTTATATTATTACTGCAAAATGAATTGATCTCCAGTGAAGGAAGACACATTTTGATGCCCTTTCAGATACTGACTGTTACCTGCTGGCAGAGATGTTGACTAGGTCTTTATTCAGACTTAAGATCTTTCGAGTGCTTGCAAAACCTGTCCCAAAATGACTTGACCCAAGACTAAAATTGGGACCTCAAGGCTTTAAATTGAGGTTTTTAAAAAAAAAGGTTGATTATACACATTGCAACATTGTCTTTACACGAGGCTTGAAAGTGATAACTTGACTCTTAACTCTTTCTGGCAAGACTTCTAACTTAATTTAAGTTATGCCTGTGATTTACTCTGAATTTGATAAAGTATGCCTTTGGGGGTGAAACAATCAAAGCACAAACTTAGCCCCAAAGTTTTGTATATTCCTTTTTGTAGATTCTTGAAATCTAGTGGAAGAAATAAGTCAGTTATGAGCTTAAGATAAACTTAAGTTATTATCATAAGTCTGTCTTAAGTTATGAGTTTAAGATGAACAACATTTTTACAAAATATTTGTGATCAAATTTGCTCTGTACTGAATCGCTTGCCCTCCATCCCCCTCTCACATCCTCACCCCACTCCGTTGACTACTCTTGTGCCTGTTACTGATGGCTGGCTCTCACCTTGCTGTTGTTCAGGAAACACAAACACAACTGCTACTGCACCCAGGAAGTGGTGTCAGGACTGCGGCAGCCAGTGGGGGTGGTGAATTGCGGTGATGGATCCCAGCGCCTCTTCATCCTGGAGAAGGAGGGCTTCGTCAAGATCCTCACTCACAGCATGGAGCTCATCAAAGAACCTTTCCTTGACATCCACAAGTTGGTTCAGAGTGGGATAAAGGTGAGGTCGCCATTGTCCCTCCTGGCCTACAGAAAGTTGTACTTGATGACAGACAGAGGCTTCAGGGCTTCATGACCTCCCCCCCAAATAGTTGTGCAATCAGTCACTGGCCTGAGTAAAATCAAAGACTTTAGCTCTACATAGCAGTAACACTATCATCAGTTAAAATAATCGATAGCACATGCTAGCTGCACCTTTTTCAGGGGGTTCAGAAGGCCCATACTCCCATTTCTAGAATGCTGGGCATTCGTTAATTGGAGATTAATCTCTGATCAAGTGGAGGAGAGTTTTTGAGATAGTTGGGAATCACTATCTGAGTAATTGTGCATCAGGTGCTTTATGGTGGTCAGGACCTTGGTAAATGGCCAGAAACAAGGCCAGGGATTGAGGTGCCATTCCATCCATCCATCATGTAGCACAGTGGTTCTCAAACTCGGTCCTGGGGAGCCACTGTGTAGGCTGTTACAGCCAATCTCTTGATCAATTAATGTTGTTGAAAACATGTGTGTAAATTCTACCATCATTTTTTTCCTTAAACTTATTTTGACACAATGCAGGTTTGACTCATTGCAATTTGCTCTGCCATTGAACTCATTCATTTTCCACAAATGGTTTTTCAGTGACCAGGTGTCCACACTTTCAACAATCAGGCCCCAACTGATTTCACCTGCCAGTTTATAATTTAATCAACTGCTTTCTAAAGGAGTCATGTGTCATATAGCACATTACAGAAAATGAGAGCATTAGTTGTTCTGACTGATGGTGCGAATCCTGGGGTGCGAATATAGGATTTGTTGTTCATGGCACGCATAGCTTTTTCTGACATAATATGGCCTTAACAGAGTAAATGCTTTAATAGAAATTCAAAGTATCTAATTAAGAACAGTTAAGAGCTAGTTAAAATTCAGAGGTTGCACTTATGGCTAGAATGAAAACCAGCGTACACAGTGGGTCCCCAGGACCGAGTTTGAGAACAACTGATGTAGAATAATGAGCCTAAAGGCAAAACAGTGGGCATGGGTTCACTCGATTTGATTTTAGAGTTTCCTTATTGATCTTTTTTCTTGTTTGGTTCACAACAGTTTAATTTCAAAACTACCATCAGGAAGGATGAGCAGACGTACACATCATGGAATTTATCATGTCTGTTCTGACGAAATGGCTGAAAGTAATGCGATACCACATAATGATGTAGGTAGAACTTGAAATTAACTTGAAAACGGCTTGCTGCACCAGTTATTTATGGCAAGACAGGAAACCACAGGCATGTCTGTATTTTTGAAAATGATTTGCTCCCACCTGAGGTTTGTTCTCAGTGACCCCCCACCATCACGGAAGTCTGACCTTTGGCTCTGTGTCGTAATTCAGCCCAGTTCGACACCTAGAAACAAGAAGAACACCCTCACAACACAACCAAAAAGAATAAAGTCTCTTCTTGGTGCTTGTCATGTTTATCACATCTGGGAAGATGTGGAACGGGTTGTTTATGAAAAACATTTCTGTTGTTCTCTGAAAAGGAAAATACAGTATTTCCCTTGACAGTTACCCTCACAGTTACGTTAATTCAATGTAATGCTCTCAGGAATAAATTGAATAATTACTTAAGAACAAAGTCCAGGGAGAGAGTTTGATCGGTAGTACCAAATAAAATAGATTCCCTTTACAAGGCTCATTGATACATACCTTGTAATAGTAAACATACACCCAACTTATTTCCTTCCTCAGAGAACAACACTAGGGGATTTGTTTTATATGGACATTAAGACACCCTATCATTTGTGGACAGTCACGCTTATTAAATGTGATGCAACAAGCACCCTGGCCCAGCATGGTGGTTGAGGACAGCAAACAATTAAAAGCCTTTGAAAAACAGCCTAAAAACGTTACCGCGAGTACCCCCTTCCCCCCAAAACGGATCCGCTTTCCAAACGTAAATATTTAAATGCTGTGCCGTCTTGTTTTCGGCTTGTTGGTGTCTGTGGCGAGCACAATGGGCTGAGCTGGAGAGCGCATTGTTTAGATAGCATCCTGAGATGAGGACATATTCTGACAGGAAGTTTACGCAGTGTGCATCCCTCCAGCGCCCTTGTAAGGGAGAGATTACAGACCCACGGCGCGGCCCGTGTAACGGCTTTGCTGGGAAGCCTCTGCGTCTTATCATCATTAAAGTTAATTGTTTCGGATAAAACAATCATTATGACAATTATAAGTGGCTTGAGCCTGGCGCCCCCAGGAGTCTTATTCCACGATACTGGCTGGCCTGTAGCTTCTGACAGTAGGAGCAGGCGAGGAGTCTCATGTTTATCCAAGGCTCGACCAACAGGCCATTACCCCTTTGTGCTGATGTTACGTCGGCTCTCTCAGGGGATCCGGGGCCTGAGTGAGGAAGAGAGATAGTATTTTATCTGTACACAGGCTTTGATTATAACGTTCTGCATTTCCTAAGGTGGAATCTCACGGCGGCAATTAGCCTTACTTGGTCCAAAAAAACAATGGTCCGCTTTTTTGGAACGCGCTCCAGTCAATGTGGGTGTTCCTTCGCTCTGAATGCGCTCGTGCCGTTTTATGACCAGGCCGTGCCATGTTTACCTTTTCTTAGAATACCGCTGTCTTTATTTCCACAAGGATGCATCTGAGCGCCCAGGATCGCAAACTTACCCCCCACAGAGAGAGCCTCTTATCTGTCTTTTATGTCCCTTGGTTTTTTTTTGTTTTAAGGTTTCATAATTATAATCTAAAGACAAATTAGATACAAAGTCACATTGGACGTATGGATGTACTTGGCTTAAGTTTGGAGCCAGAACTCTGAAACTTGTGTAAGTTGTGGTTCAGATGTGGTAAAGCCAATTGCTCTCATACCAATAACCCAGCTGCATGTGGTTGTGTTATGGTGTCTCAGTATTATTACTGCACCACTCACATCTGGATTCCTTGTTTACCTCATTTCTACTCAATATGACATTAATAGGAACATACTGCTATAAAGCAAGCTTATAGACGTAATTAGCAGAGGGATTGCGCTAATTATCATTAGTTCTCTTTCTCTTTTTCCTAAAATAGCTGCCACCACATTTAATTTGTGCATTACAGGGCACTTATAATAGACTCTTTTAGTCTGAAAATACTTGACCATGTTAGCGATCTAAAAACTGAATACATTTCATAGGAGAAAATATAATGCTAAATTAACTCATCTTGGTTTTTATTCCTTAGTTTTTTTTACTCCCCTGGATGTGGTTTGTATTCATTCATACCAAATTGAGAACAGATCTTTGATAATTTGCAGTAGATTCCAGTTTTTTTGAGTGGGTGCGGTAAATAAGAATACATAGAAGTCTGTTTTTTTTACAACGCCTGACAGTAAAGACGATATTCCAAGTAAAACCAAATAGTTCATAGTGTTATTCTTTCCGTCTCATTAAATAAACAGCTTTTAGATTCACCCCCGAGGGTCAGGAGCCTGTTTTTGAAGCCTCTCTTACTAGCACCGTAGTTATGACAAATTGAACAGATACTTTATTTGCATCTATTAAACTAATGTGTGGGATTGAGGTCATGGCACTTAACCACTAACACATTAAAATGTTAATAATTGTGAACTATACGTGTAACATTTGCTCGTTGTTCAGCAAGTTACAACCGTAGTGCCTTACCAGAGCTAAGAATTGGAATGGTTTATTGCGCAATTCCGACAAGCACAACCGCAATAAATAAGGATATTATAGAATCTCTTTCAGTTATGTTTAGTCTCAATTTTGCAATCTGTTATAGAATATAGTTATAGAATCTTTTTTCTGAGTTCAAGTTCCATCGTAGGATTAGTTCATGTGTTAACAGATGGAGGGTTTAACTCTGCTCTCCAGTTTCATTGTGAAGGGAGCAGGCTGAATTAGTGTGGATACTTCAGATGGCCTTTGAGGTGGGTTACGTTGCTGTCCTCCAATCAGCTCCCACAGAATTCCTTTTTGTTGACTTGCTGTGAGCCAATAAGGATCCAAAGGTGCAGGCAACAATATGGGAGCTGAACCATGCATCATGCTCTGAGAAGCAGCTGCCGCTCTGGGGTGGGACTCTGCACCAGCTCCATGTGCAGCAGCCTAGCCAAAGCCCCTTTCCCTTCCCTTCAGAAAATAATTATAACCTTTCATCACAAAGTGCTGAAAAATACTGTGCTCAATGCACTCTTTTTAACTCGGAGTGCAGGTTTGAACTGTAAAAAGATTGATTGAAATTTGAATTCCTGCTGTATTGAGAACAATTATAAAGCAGAGTGACTGGAGCGGGGGAGGGACTGCTCTCGGTTGACAAGGTGAGGTGATTTGTAGACCCAAACAGAGGTGGGAAGTTAGCACAGTGACATCAGAGCCCATTGTCTGGGGACGAGGCCGTGTCCTCCCATGACCCACAACTAGCGGAAGGTCAGAGCAAAGGCTGCTGGGAAGGTGAGACGCCAGGGGGCACTCCCCCCGCCCCTCTCAAGGGATGGATATGGAGGATGATGAAGTGAACAAAAAACAATCTTTCAGATGGTGCGAACATGACACCGGTAAAGATTGATCGCTTAGGGTGTGGTCGTCACTGCAGGGGACCGGAGCTATCGTTTGTACCCACCCTCACTCTCTTAGACCAGGCAGCAGTGCTATTAACTCAAGCTCTGACAAAAAATCTCAGGAGGTCGTCGTAAACATTCTTGACATATAAGCCTGACGTTCTGTTCATTCCTTTCTTTTTTGTAAAAAGAAAAAAAATTGTTAAAAAAAAGAAAAAAGAAAAAAAAACATGATTGCCTTGCCCAGGGACTGAAAAGATATAGCTGCTTATTAGAGCTAACTATGAACAGACCACCGGAGTGGTGACAACTGATGCAGTTGCCCCCGGGGGTGAAGGGTTACGTATTACACAAGCAATTTCACTGTTTTCTAAACACAGTGCCAAGACAGTGGGAGTTGGCAGCTCCCCCTGTGTTTACATTTTTTTTTTTTTCACTCTTTTTCGGTCTCTGCACGGATTCAAAATTGACTGAGGATTCTGGACTTTTTTGTGTCTTCCATGAACTGCAAGCAAGCTAATAAATTCTGCAGGCACTTAAAGCAGCCCCCATTGATACCCCCAAAGATTACGTCCACAAATCACCGCACAATGGGGCTGTAAGAGGGCCCGGTCAGCGCTGAGCCCGCGAAGACAACCGTGCACACTATAACCCCGAGCGGAGGGAGAGGGCTGCCTCAAGTCAAATGCTTTATAATCGTTTCTGATGCAGTAGTCAAGGAGAGAGAGACAGAGAGAGAGAAAGAGAGAGAGAGGGAGGGGGGCACAGATAATCCTTGGGAATGCTGAGAGAGAGCATGAGAGAGGGAGAGAGAGAGAGAGAGAGAGAGAGAGACAGAGAGGGGGCTGGCTTTGGTTCCAGCTGCAACAGAGTAAAGAACATAATTAACTTCACCATTCTTTGTGTTTTTCATTTGACTGCAGGGAGGAGATGAAAGAGGCCTTTTAAGCCTTGCATTCCATCCCAATTACAAGAAAAATGGAAAGCTGTACGTCTCTTATACCACCAACCAGGAGCGATGGGCTATTGGGCCACACGATCACATTCTCCGAGTGGTGGAGTACACCGTCTCCAGGTAGGAGACTGAAAAATGAGAAACTCCTCTATTCCTATATTCTGAATGCATCCAATTAAGAAAAGCAACTAAAGACAACCTGTGCATAGTTGTTATTCAGTAATAAATACGCAAATACATCTTTAGTGGGGGGGTTCTGTGGTTTGGAACTGAGGTTGAAGGTTGCCAAGGTTTTTTTGTGAAATGTTTTTAATGACAAGGATAGATCTCAGAAAAATGTAATCACAGCACATAATTGCCTGACTTCACTAATTATAATTGTGCTGTTATTCTTTTGGGGCTTTGCACACCTTGTTAAAAATGTCTAACCAATTAGCATACTGAGTGACAGTATGAATGACAACTCCCTCCATATCACCTTTCTTTCATTCTGACATTAATCATTTATCATTACTTTACTCAACACTGGTTTATTAAAAACTCATTTGACATATTTTGGCAAAATGCATTGGGTGGTTCAAAATAAGGATGACTGATACACTTGCAGTAATATTATTCTTGGAGTTCATTATCGATTCCTTTGCATACAGGGTGTGTATAAAATGATATTATTTTTTGCATTTGTGTAAAAACACTGCCCAGATTAAACATTCTGAATACTAGGATCTTCTATCTGCTCTTGGGAAGGAAATGCCCAACCATGAAGCATGCCTTTTAGAGTGGAAGAAATGAATGAGGCTTCGCCCAGCTGTAACATTAGCAGGATGCAGCATGAACCCTAAAATATCCTCAGAAGATAAATTAAATATTACCTTAACTCTTGATTGACAGATGAAGGCTGCTCATTCACTGGCATCGCCCTGCTCTAGGACATTTTACTATTAATAGGTGTCTATGCTGTATTAAATTTGAGGACATAATTCAACAATATTCACAGACTCACAACAGATCTGAAAACTCTAGACATGCTTCCCTTTCATCTGCAGTATAAAATGTACAATTAGTCAAGAGAGGGAAAAAAATAAGTTGATACTTGATACTATTAATAGTATTTTCATTAATATTTATATCCTCAACAAGTGCCCTTATACAGGGGAACTTTTTTGTGGACTGAAGGCATCTGAGGTAAAGTATCGTATCTAGCTGAAAGGGACCACAGAAGTGAGTCTCTTTCAAACCCATGTCGTTTTGGTCGCGAGTCCGAAGCCATAATTACTGCCACAGGCTTCTATTCCATACCACCAGGCCTGTGCTTGTGTGGCAGCTGCAGGCCTCTGATTTTGATCCTTTTGGTGTGTCTCAGGAAAAACCCCAACCAGGCGGACGTGAGGACCCAGAGGGTACTAATGGAGGTGGCGGAGCTGCATAGGAAACACCTGGGGGGACAGCTCCTCTTTGGCCCAGACGGCCTGCTGCACATCTTCCTGGGCGACGGCATGATCACGCTGGACGACATGGAGGAGATGGACGGACTGAGGTGAGCCCGCGAAGGAGGCGCGAGGCCTGCAGCAACATTCCTGTTGCGAGACCGCTATGTGCTACATGCTAGCTGGTGCTGGTCTGCACAAACTGAGAACAAGGGGAAAAGTCAAAGGACTCCAGTCAGTGGTCACAAAGTGAGGGATCGTTTATTAACCAGGGGTGTTCCCTTCCACATACATGAAGTTCAGACACATCACGCTTTGTCTGCATTATCACGATGAACACTTAAACTGTATAGGCAGTTCATTCTTAACCTTGTTAACCTTATTGAATTATCATGTGAATTGGCGAATTGGCATTTCCGTTTCCAATGCTCAATTGCATTTTTTGATTTAATCACGGTTACAGTTGTTCTTTTATTTGTCCGCCTCTGTGAAAGCTGAAAACGTATGATGGTGATATAGCAGCTATTGACGTGTCTCCGTAGTGACTTTACTGGGGCCATGCTGCGGGTGGATGTGGACACTGACTGCTGCAACGCCCCTTACTCCATCCCACTGAACAACCCCTACTTCAACAGCACCAACCAGCCCCCGGAGCTATATGCACATGGGCTGCATGACCCAGGCAGGTAAGTCAACTGCAGGTCCATGAAGACATGCCACCCAAATCACATGACAAGTCAACTGCAGGTCCATGAAGACATGCCACCCAAATCACATGACAAGTCAACTGCAGGTCCATGAAGACATATGTCACCCAAATCACATGACAAGTCAACTGCAAGTCCATGAAGACATGCCACCCAAATCACATCACACTGGGTAATGTACCCTATGTTCTCATGTAGTCATTTAGGGCCCACAGATATATCATGTAAACTAATACAACTATTAAAAGATATACAGTTTTGTAAGACTATTCTGGATTGGTTCTTATGGCACCAACAAAGTATTTCTTGTTTTCTTTCTGTTGTCTGGCCTATTGTTCAAGTTGCGTAATAAAAGTTAGGCAGGGAAAAATTAGAGTATTATTAATGAATACCAGTATTAATTATTCAAAATGTTTCTAATCTAAAGCCAAGAGATAAATCTGTGTCCAGTGCTGTAGTATTAGGTTTTTTTTATTGCATGAAGTGTGTTCCTTGTTTGGCTATGCAATATTTTTCCTTTTTTGCTCAAAATATGAATGCCAATTAAAGGTACATAAAGTCTGCTTGATATCTTATTGCTTGGCTTGGTCTCACTAAGTCTGGTGTCATTGTCAGACTGCCTTTAAGTTTGGCCCTGCTCTATTTAATCTTCATCATAGTTGGACAATGACTACATTAGGACAACAAACAGACCATACGCATATAGGAAATCCTTCATTTGTTCTGGCTTGCCTCTATTTTCAGGAAGTTTTACAATTGAATGTGAGTGTAATGTTGTGAGTGTAATATCGCTTTGCATGAGAACATCCTAGGCCATCAGCCATTCCCCAGAGTTAGAATCTCACCGTCTTTGCCACTGACGATAAAGTATTCCAAATCCCAGTCTATGCTCTTCCTTGTCTACCTCAGTGACAAGCCATCATATCCCAGAATGCTCGGTGCACCAAAAACAAATGCCACCACTGCTTTTTATCACGGGTTCTTACAGCTGATTCTTCATGCGTGTTGTAGGTGCGCAGTGGACAAACACTACATGGACGCAAACAGGAGTGTACTAATTCTGTGCACGGATTCAGTTAGCAGAAATTCCACCGCGGGGAGAGTGCTGCAGATTCTGAAGGGGAGGGACTATGGTGAGTCCTTAACGCTTGTCTGTTTTTATTTATTTGTTTTATTTTATTTTATTTTTATGTTTTTGCACACAAAAAAAACAGACCAGAAATCTGGTGAAAGAATCCCTCTCCATGGACTAAATCCATATTCTAACATTAAATCTATAAATCCATTGGTCTTATTTAGAGAGACCCATGTTTGTTCTGCCACAGCCATGCTGTTTTCCTTCATACTTCATAGAAATGTTTAACTATACTTGTTTTTTTATCCTCATGTGCTAAAGGATAGTTACGTCACTTCATCGGTCCAGCTCGGTCATTTAATCTTCCACAGCAGTCTTGGAGTCTTACGGTTGCTTCTTTTACCACCCCTGTCCAGATCATTTGGTCAGTCCGTGAACAGTGTTTTTAATGTGGTAAATCTTCATTCTAGATTAGCGAAAATCGATGTCAGTTGTTAACGAACATATGATGACAGTGTTGAAAATTGAATGGTGAAAAATAGTCAATTTCTACCGTGGAGCAGATAAGGCCCTAATGGAAACCATACGTTCAGAACAATGCTGTTTCCTGTGGAAAAATAGCTTGTTGGTTGTTGGTTTGGTTTAAATTACAACACAGCACTGTCTCCACTCACAATGAGGGTTATTATAGCCTCTCCACAAAACTACTCCATTGCCCTCCTCTATGTTCAAAAACACCTCTCACGCCATTCAGCTTTTCCCAGAAAAAAAACGAAAAAAAAACACATCATATACAGTAAAGACAAATTATCCTCTACTTCAGCGCATTTACGCCAACATGACCACCCTCCTGGGAGACCTCGTCTAACTATATGTTTGGTCTTCACAGATGCTGCCAAAAATGAAACACAGCATAAGTCATTCCTAGCTGTATATGAATCAAATATGGTGCTGTTAGAGCCCATGAATTTGAGTTATATATGATATGATATGATATAAAATATAAAGTATTTTTGGGACCCTAAAACTAAGAACATTCAAGACATTCTTAAATGTACTGCATTCTTTCTGTGACATTTGAAATATTTCCCCCCTCAGAACATTTAAAATATTGTAAAAAAATATTTGGTCAATTTTTTTTTTAAAGTTGAAAATAACATGCCTCCTGGGTGGCTGTGACAAATAATCTTGTAATGAGAACATTTTTCTTATTTTTGGAGAGAGTGATTTCCGCAGGTAAAGACTCAGAGGTAATTAATGGGCCTGTACGTGACAGTCTGATATTAAACAGTGGTCCTGGGAGTTTTTGAAAATAAAGGATATGAACAGCAGGTAGCGGTTTGTGTTCCTCATGAGTAAAGTGGGTGAAAAGGTTCTGTGTTACTTCAGTCCATCAGAGATCATCATACAGCATTTTATGGAAATAGCCTGTGCAAATGGAACGTGTTTTACAACCACTGCCAATGTAGAAGTACACAGAAATCGTAATAACCGTAAAGGACCATTTCCATCCTTTTGGCTCAGTTCCCATTTTATATTTCACATTTCAGGATTGATTGTGTCTGTCTGCAAGAAGGCTGCTTGTGTGCTTTATCTGCGGAATGTGCCGATACAGCATCATGTTATGCTTCACATATGTTATATTTTCATGTTTTGAAAGTGACCTTACCGCAAAAACAGGACGGTAATGACTGTATACTGTACACAATATTGTTGTTGTGTATCATTAGTACCTTAGTAATGAAACCATCCATTATTAATTACAGCGTTTGCTTGAGCTATCTATGAGAAAGTTTGAGTCTGTCAAAAAATGGTTTGAGTATATTCTGAAAATAGTATGCTCTTTAACTTGAAGAAGCGAATATGGTCATTTTACATGAATGGTATTAACTTGCCTGTGTTGGGATCATTTTGCAGAACATGAGCCTTCGATCTTTGAGGTGAAGTCCACCAGCACTGCGGTCCCAGTGGGTGGCTTCATCTACAGAGGCTGCCAGTCCAGAAGACTGTACGGCAGTTATGTGTTTGGAGACCGAAATGGGTGAGTCTGTAAAACAGAAACCGGAATAAGTCACTGAAGTCACCTACAGCCATTCCAATTGTGGACAAAAACAGATCTGTAGACCACAAAAGTCATATTGCTGCTTGTAATGTAATCCACTGTAATTAGAGACAGATTCAATTTATTAAATGGCTGCTAAAATTTAATGGAAGCCATATCCAAGCCTGTGTGTCTCATAGGATCTTAGCTTATACAAATTTCTAGGGCATGAAGCCATGTGTGCTTAGATGTGCTCAATGTGCAAATACTCCCATTGGACAGGGGGACAGCAGTCTGTTACTGGAAGATTAACCCAGTACATTGTCTTTAATACTGAGAGAGGAATGGGGGAGTTTATGGTCTTTGATACAAATCTTCAGGGGATTGAATCCACAGTTTGGGCAGACAGGCTAACCACAAGGCCACTGCACCCATGCTAATGCTAATTACAATGATTTAACACTCTGGGCGTCCGCATGTTGTGTTTTTGTTCTTGTTAATGGATAAGAGCTTCTCCACCACAACTTTGAAACTCATAGGGATTTTTTATGATCTAGTTTATACTGCAGATAGGTCACAAAGAATGTCAATGAATCTCAGATGTATCCGTTAACAGCATTAGTATCGTAAACCACATTTTTAATGAGACTTCCAACCAAAAAGGCTCTTCTGAGTATTCCATGCCAAACTTACTAACCCTAACTGTCCAATCACAACCAAGGGGGAGGCGCGAGAGCATGGTCATTGTGGCTGTTCATTACTCTGTTTGGTGTTTGAGATTTATTTATTTTTTGTTTGTAGTGGTTTCCTGCCATCTGATTCGGCTGCATGTGGTGCTGTTTTCCCTTTTACTTAATTTGTAACTCATTTCTCAACTAATTTCAGCGCGTGATCTGTGTTTGTAAATAGAGGAAATAAAACACAGAACAGGAGAATGGGACCCCTGATTAACAGCCAATAGTCTGTCAAGAGACAGCATCTCTGCTTGAAAGTGAATCAAAACAAATCTGTTTAGATCCACTTTATATTTCCTGGGCCACTACATGAAGTCATCAGAAATCATTTTTATTTTGACACAAAACTATATTCAGCAGATCCTATGTTCGTGCAAATCTATTCATGAGACTCCATGTGTGGCCTGTAGTTTTTGACTTAATTCCGTATGCGAACAATTTGATTATTGTTTTGAATGTGTATTCTATGTGGAGGGCTAAGTGTAAGGGATAGCTTCACCTTAAAGCCATTGGAAAAGTGTAACCAAATTTTGCTGAAGGAATTCTCTGGGGTACTGAAATTGGATTTTTGGCCTTCAATTTGTAAAAAGAAACCAAGCATATTTACCTACACCTGAGAATGGGCATCAAGAGTAGTTTGATCCAAAATCCTCTTTTGGAACTGAGTGTGTCAGATATTCAGATATTCATGCCCATGAAAAGGATGCTGGCTGTTGTGTTATGTTACTGTTTTTTTGTGTTCTGCCATGTTGTGATTTGACATGCTGTGTTTTGTAGTGTTGTATTGTCTCTTGTTGCTGTGTTGTTGTGTTGTGTCATGCTCGGACATGCTGTGTTTTGTTGTGTTATGTTGTCTCATGTTGTTGTGTTGTGTCATGCGCTATGTTTTCTTGTGTTTTGTCATGTTGTGTTGTCTCATGTTGGTGTGTTGTGTCATGTTGACATGTGCTGTGTTTTCTTGTGTTTTCTCATGTTGTTCTGTTGTGCCATGTTGTCATGTGCTGTGGTCTGTCATGTTGTGTTTCAGGAACCTGCGCATCCTCCAACCGCCCGGTGCAGGTGGGGCGTGGCAGGAGAAAGCCCTTTGTCTTGGCAGCAGTGCAGCCTGTGGCAGCTCTCTCTCAGGACACATCCTGGGCTTTGGGGAGGATGAACTGGGTCAGTAAACTCAATTCACCTGGGACATTGCACTCATGTCATCGCAAAAACTCATTATCGGCGTTCTTGTGTTCTTAGAAATGACGTTTTGAAACGGGTTTATTGTTAGGACCATAAACGTTTTACACATTTACACCTTGTATCACAAGAGACAGTTCTAATGAAAAATATAAGAGACTACACAAAGTGAGCAAAACTGAATGGCCAGAGCAACTCTTGCAGAGGGAGTCAATGAAACTGTCTTCCCATTTGCATTAGCTATGGTATGGCCAAAGCTGGGGCCAATCATAAAAGCTGTTATAAACAGCCACATGTCATATAAAAATGCACCAGCATTGGTTGTGTTGGGTTGTTTTCTTTTTCGCTGCGCATAATACGAGTCACAGCATCTGTACCTGCTGGAGATAATTAGCCAGCAACAGTGTCTGAGCAAAACAGCTGCGCACATCTGGTCCTCCAGCTCTCTTCTCTGACTCATCACAACCATGTAATGCCTCATTCTCAACGCACGCGGAACGGCGAGAGAGCAAATAACTGAGGGATGGAGTAACTCCAGCGCTGGCCAGATCTGCGATCCGGTGATTGAGATAGCATTTGTTACTGATTTGCAGAGGGAGGGAAGGTAGGGTGGGGGGTTGGTTGGATGCATATCCCACAAGAGAGGCAGAATGACACATGGCCCATGAGTTTTATGTGCAGGCCCTGTGTTGCGTTTTACAGGCTCACGGCACTGCTTTCATTAAAGGCCTCAGAATGATTCCAGTCGCATTTATTTGCGAGCACAAATTCCACGCAAGCCTTCTGTCAGGCACCATGTTCCGGAGCCAAGTGTGCCTCTATCAGTCCCCCGGCCAGGCCAGTGAATCACGGCTGCCTTCTCTCCTATAGGTGAAGTGTACATATTAGCTACAAGCAAAAGCATGGTCCAGTCCCACAGCGGAAAGCTCTACAGACTGGTGGACCCCAAAAGGTATGTTTGTAGCCCCTTTCCCATGAAAACCTGTACCTGTACTTAAAAAACAGTGGCCCAATTTTTCCACGGAATTTAAATCCTTACAAATTCCTGAAACACTCTGTGGGTCACACGTGGACCTCGGGTATGAGAATCTCCGCGGACTTGCTTGGAGGAACACGTTGCACCAAGATTCTGAAACACTGTTACTTAGGCTTAATTTGCTGATTTATACTGTGGCTCATGCTTTAAACAAATCATCACACAGCTGCAGCCCAAGCCAACTCAAATTACTTTGTGTGTGGAAAGTAAGCAGAAGATTTCAAAATGTTGGTGTAACATGTTACTCACACCAACATTTGCACGTTTCAGGTTACAGTACAATAGGGGGAGGACTGGTTTTTAAGTGGTGTGTCATGGAGTAACGGCACGCACACAATTTACAGCAATTTAGAACACAAAGTGTTTTCTGTCATCGTCAACTGTGTTTGTGTGTCTGTGTAGGTGTGAGTGTGAATGTGTGAAAATACAATACAATGCAATGCGGTATTACTTTAGTCACCTCTCTAGAGGCAATTTCGTTTTGGGTCAGGAGAAATGAAAGTTATCCCTTACTCATGCACTGTGAGCCATCTCTTTCCTGGAAACGGTTTATTTATTTACTATAACCATTTGTTTGGCAGATTCTCATTACGGGAGAAAGTAGCGTGATTATATCCAAAAAACTATAATGGCATATACAGTATGAGTAACATAGACTGTCACGCTTTTCAAACAGAGTGAGGATTCGGTTTGGTGGTGGTACAATGAGAGTACCATAGCGTTTAGCAGTGTGGTAAAGGACACTGCGGTTTTATTCCCGGGAGGTCTGTTCTCCACCCACCCCCCCGCACCACCCCCCAACACCCCCCGTTTTGCCACAGTAAATGTGATGTAAACCGCACAAGTGGAAGTAATATACTCCCATTTTTCCCCCTCTGGCCATTTACATTGCGTGGAAATCCCTCTTTTCTTCAGACCGCCGACAAATGCGAACACGTTCATTGGCAGCCACACTCTGCGGACCCCAGAGTCCACTGCAACTCAAGCTGTAGATGTGAAAAAAACCCTGACTATTAATCTTTGGTGTCATAATGTCTACCATGTGTTTTACACTATTAAAGAAACACAGTAAATAGTAAAATTTTAAGGATTTAATTATCTTTAAAATATGTATTTGTGTAAAACTACATAGGCCTACATATGCAAGACATTTGTCCTGCACCGCAAGAAAATCGGTACACACGGTCTATGAATTCCCCCTTAAACAATTCCAACATCTGGAGTGTTTCGTTTTTATATATCATGCAAAATCAAGTGGTTTAGGCTTTAGTTTAATTATAATACATAGCGTTCCGTAAATGCAGGACTTACATTGCCACAAGTAGAAGCAGACTCAGCAAAAAGAATGAAATTCAACAAAATGCAAACAGATCTGCCCGATCTTTAAGTAAAACAAAATACACAAGAGGCATTGTTTTTTTTCCTCCACTTTTCTCTGAATTCAGACACAAGTCAGCCTTTGCCAGCCTTTAAAGAGCCTGCACGGAAACAATAGCCCTAAAAGACTGACTCACTAATGCTGCTTTAGTGCCAAAAGCAGGTGAGTCCAATCAAAATGTGAAAAGCTGAGTGTTTTTAATGACAAGCTGACACTCCAGGGTTAAAGTTCCTCGGAAGGCTTTTTTTTTTAATGCACGTTACAATAGGAATTGATCCCCTGCTAATTGTCTGTAGGTGATGACAGTGCCACCCAAGTCTAATGCAATTAATTAGAGCGCAGATGTTTCTGCCCCCTTCAGTCAAGGCCCCTGTGTTGCTCTGTATTTATGTTTTCTGGCATCACAGCATTTTTCCGAAGCGCAGTTCTTTCCACCATCTATTGGGTTGTTTAGTCTGTTGGGTCCACGGAGGGGGAGCCAATCTTGCACACCAGGCCCCCCGATATTAGGATCCCGTTACAGGGGGTTGGAGGGGGAGCTAGAGAGGCTGACCTCGACTCCCATGTTCCTTCCCGCGTGGCTTGATCGAGTAGGGTGGTCTCACGCTGATGTACCTGAAGTCGGCAGACCTTCCCCACGCCCTCCCCCCCCCCACCCGTTGTGGCGCTTGTGTGTTCCCGCGGGCTGCGTGTTTGTGGAGACGGGAGGCTCACTCTCCACACATGATGTTTTGATCATGACAGCGGCTTTGGGGTGCACGCATGCAGAGACCAAAATTGCCTAAAGGTAAACATTTCCCGCCGAGCTGTCTTTATTTGTTCTTATTTGTTTGTCAGTTGAGCGGTGCTGAATAATATGTGGGCCACCATGAACTAAGGACGAGGCATTGAGAAAAGGGCCGTGTCCCCTGTGCATTGCACAGAAAAGCTACTCTGTTGGAGGAGGAGGAGGGGGACGGGGAACGGGATGGCAGAACTTAAAATGCCTTACATGGCTGTTTTCTTAAAACCCAGGCAATGTGTAGCTGACAAACCTTCTTCGGCCTTTGAGGGAGAACCGCGTCCTCTGTTCCATAATTAGAGCAATGTAATGTCTGATTAAGACACGGAATGCTTCGTTGAGAATTCCTTATCTCAACTGCTTTGCCACACGCAGGCTGGGGCCCCATGGGAGGTGTAGTCATTTACAGAGACTTTTATTTATTCCTCCAGATGAAACTTCCAGTAAGGAACACTGAGGAACAAAGACAGATTAGATAGATGGTTCTGTTTGTTTATGACATACTTTATTTTCTATGTGGAATCTGTTTACAGTGGCTGTTTTTATCCTAAGTAATACGAATTTAAATAATGTGATCATATGTTTTGCAAGATTTAATAATTGACTCTCTTGGTATCTCAATTCATCCTGCATGTAGTGGGCTTATATGGACTCATGGCACCTTTTGAATGGAGTCCAAAAAATAGTTTTGATTTATCAGATTCACTTGTGTGCCTTCTCCATAGTCTGCACCGTGAGTTTGGGTGTCCATTAAAGACTCAGACAAGCAAATATACTCCACTGTGTGTGACCCTGAGAAGCCTCGGTAGCAGTTTTAGTGAGTGAACCACTCACAGTGAAGTGTTGGTACAATCAAACAGCGGATGAGACCATAAACCTTTTTCCACAGAGAAAGATCACGGCGACAAAATTGCACAACTCTGCTAGGGGTCTTTGTGTAAACAATTACACGCCCCTCTTTAAAAAAAGAAATAAAATGTAAAAAACTACGCAAAATAACTCTCGCGGCTTCTGAAGCCCGTCCCCTTAAAACACAGGCACTGCCACCTTTCGGAGAAAGCATAAGCAACCAGATAACGTCAAGAAACTAGAGTAAAAGCGAGACACTAAAAGCAGAGTTCGGAGCAGGTGAAGTGCCTCCCTCGCCAGAACAAAGGAGAGGAGGCAAGCCTATCTCTCTCCCTCCTGTTTATTTCCACAAGAAGCAGACAGTGGACAGCCTTACCCGTGTAGGCCCAGCCTCCTTTCATTTATCAGTCTGTGTTTTATGCGAGGGACCTCCTGATGTTGTCTCATTCCCACAGTTCCCGCTGACCCCTCTGCTTTGTGGAGGGCTGGCGGAGCAGGTGTTGCTTTCATGACCACCCTGGCAGTAACACAAACTGTTTGGTTGTGCCATTGACCCCTGGAGCATTAACGGCGTTGCTGAATCCTCCGGGGACTCCTATTTCTCTCTCTCTCTCTCTCTCTCTCTCTCTCTCTCTCTCTCTCTCTCTCTCTCTCTCTCTCTCTCTCCCTCTCTCCCTCTCCCTCCCTCTCTTTTTTTTACGGTGTATGGCCTGTCACAACGATGTCCCACTACACATGTAGTGCATGTGAAAGAGCGAGGAGCGTTGTGTGTGAGCGTTGAGAGGGACAGAGGGGATCATGGGAAGGTTCATCAGTCAGACTGCCTGCTAGGCCCACTCTCACACTCACACCGTGCACATTTGACGAACTCGTGATGAAAATCTGCTCTGAAATCAAGAATGTTTTTTGAGGCAATGGATTAAAACAGGGCACTAGTTCATAATCCTGTTATATTTGATCATGCTAATCATATTTAGGTGCAATAACCTTACATAAATGTACAGTAAAAACTGAAACAAAAATTACTGCTTGTTATTTATCATTTATCAGTACGTGTATATATATATATATAAACTTCAGTCACCTTATTAAGAGTAAATGAGCTTTAAGGGGGACCAGAATATTTGCAAGAATGTGTGTGTGTGTGTGTGTGTGTGTGTGTGTGTGTGTGTGTGTGTGTATTTGTGAAAGACAGATATAAAAAGTGAGTTCTTTGGTGTCTCTGCATCTCTCTGTGTGGTGAATATGTGTGTGTGTGTATGTGCATTTGTATGTGTGTAGGCATGCTTTATTGTCTCTGCGCGTCTGTCCCTGGTGAATGTGTGTGTGTGTGCTTGTGTATGTGTGTAGGCATGCTTTATTGTCTCTGCGAGTCGCTCCCTGGTGTGTGTGTGTGTGTGTGTGTGTGTGTGTGTGTGCGTGTGTGTTCACACTGCGTGTGCATTAAGCAGCCCTGGTGTGATTGTTCCCGTGTGCGCAGGCCCCTGGTCCCCAAGGAGTGCCAGCGGCCGGTGGAGGCCCCAGAGCTGCTGGTGACGGCCTGCTCTCGCCAGTGTAAGAACGGCCACTGCACCCCCACAGGCAGGTGCTGCTGTAGCCCGGGCTGGGATGGGCCCTTCTGCAGAGTGGGTGAGTGAATCAGCCCCCCCGCCCACCCCCGCCCCGCCCACACACACACACGCACCAGGGAGACAACAGCCCCTCCACTGTAGCTCTATTCACTCTTATATCAATGAAGTCTTAGGAAGGCTATTGAGAAAGCGTAACCGTGTGCAAACTATAAACTATAAAATGTGCAAATGTGCAAACTATAAAAAAGTCAAGGAACTAAGTTTTATGTTTTATCAAAATGAGGAATTCACTGCGCACGTACATCATGTCAAGGTTGGATGTCAAAAGTACAGAGGATCATTATGGCATGGAGAACAGCACTAGATCTTCCTGCATACGTTCGGCATTGTGTCGTGATGAACACTTCAGCCAGGAATGACTCATTCCGTTCATCATATTGTAAAACTGTAGAATAGTCATCAACGACGTCTCAGTCGGGAATAGCCCCTTCTGTTCAATATGTCTTCACTGCTACAAGATTTAAGTCTGCATTTACGTCACAAAGATGCTCCGAAGAAACGCTCACACGCCATGCAGGAGCAAGGGTATCATCACTGTAGAGCGCACGATAGCTTGGGTCAGTGGCTCCCGACCCTCTCCTCGAGAACCCTCAGCCCGTCCATGTGTTTGTTCAATTCCACCACCAGCGCACCCAATTCAACTAGTCAACTACTTAATGAGCGTTGATTAGTTCAGTTAGATGAATCAGGCTTTGATTGACAGCAGTTCTTTATAAGTGATATAAGTGATTTTGGGGTTGGGTTCCTCTCTCATTGAAGCCTGTCAGATTTGTTCTGTCAAGGTGTTCAAATTTGTTCTTGTTCAAATAATGGATATCTTTCACAAATTAATTACTGAATAATATCCATACGTTTTTTTGGACAATGCAATCTCATGAATGAAGCTTTAATGTAATCACCACATTAGGCCCATTTATTATTCCAGTTGAATGCAAAATTTACTGTAACTCGCATATTTATTTATCACACAACTCATTAAGTATTGTGAATGAATTTGTTAGCCAATTTTGGGGTTTTTTGTTTTGTTGGTTTTGGTGAGTGTGTTGATTGAGGTTTGTTACTTTATGCTATGCCCTCTATTAACAGTAACTACAGTTTACACTAATCATGCTAAAAATAAAAAAGAGGAAATAGAATAAAGACATGATATATATATATATATATTCTGAAATAACACATTGTGTTACACTCAGCCATGCAACCACATAAGGATTTAAGACTATTTGGGTTATGTTTGTCCTAAGAGCATATATAATGTAATGCGCAGGAATACATAGATTTGGCTGTATCACTGAGTTTTTCTGTGTTTTGAAGAGGGCCTAAGTTGTTATGAGAAAAGTATTTTCTTTTTTTCACTGATACAATTCAAATATATCCCTTCATGTAACATCTTTCAGATCTAATTTCAGACTCCTGACACGTGTTTGAAATCACGGGACTCACACTTTAGTTTTGTTTAGCTTTGCTCTGCCTTCATCGCTCAGCGTCTGTCAGGAACTGCACAGTGTCCTTGGATGTTTTGGAGTGCTGTAGTTGGTGACGCTCGCTACGCCAGGTATCACGTCACACTGAAGGTTACGAATGAACCCTTCCTTTCTTTCCAGCTGCGTAAGAATGTGCCTTTGCTGCACGGTGAAAATTCCTCTTTGTATCGGTGCTTTTGTCCGACTGTCATGGACTGACGCACCTGCGATAAACTTGAGCTTGAGTCTGTTCAAGGTGCAGTGAACTCCTCATTTTGATATTTATGGTCGGTTTGTTTAAGTGTAGCGAAATCCTTGTTTAATATAGGACTACAGATTATTTTATATATATATATATATACACAAGTCCTGGCAAGTCTATCTCTGTGCCATATGCTCTATGTGAAGCTCAATTTGGGGGAGTTTGGAGAGGAAGTAAACAATGATCTAAATGCTGTCTGTCTGTCTGTCTGTCCGTCTTTTGCAGCCAAATGTGAGCCTCCCTGTCGTCACGGAGGGGTATGCATTGAGCCCAACAAGTGCTACTGTAAGAGTGGATACTCTGGGGAGCACTGTGAGAAGGGTGAGAGCGGAGTGGTGGTCCAGCCCAGAGACGGGATCCTGGACCAGATCATAGACATGACCTCCTACTTGCTGGACCTGACCAGCTACATCGTATAGGCAGAGGCCTGCCGCCAGACTTCCTGAAGAGACCACAGGACCAAGGCTCTGTTCATCCACCATTAGACCATTTCCTGTCCCCTCCACCACCACTTCCTGTTTGTTCTCTTGCCAATAAGCTACGCTCTCTGTTCTTAGAATGGACTTCCCAAAAAAACAAACTTCAGAAAGCAGTGAGAAGACTGAAGTTCCCCTTTCAAGTTCCTAATCGAAAAAGGCGTGGGACGCTTCGTTGCCGCAGATAAAGAGAGCTCCTTTGTGTTCTTTGTGTTTTTGGAGGCATTTTAACAAGACATCAGCCCATCTGTGGAACAATCAGATCCCAGAATGGTTCTTTCTGGCAGTACTGACTCAGTTCTCACCTCCCGGGAATTCTGGGAACTCTCCTTCCCTTACCTTCCCCAGCGTGGGTCCATAAACTCTGGCGCCGAAATGGAAAAGTGCCCCCTCACACCAGGATCCCACTGAGGTCTCATTAACGGTGCTTTACACCAACTGAGATCGTTAATGAGAAGTTGCATAAATTGCAATGAAATCTTTTTTTTTTTTTAAAGCTCTTTTCAAAGTCGTTCAGAAATCAAGTAAACGTTCTCGCGTAATGTGTCTATATTCACAAGGCTGCACTTCCGTGGGTGTCCGGTGATGTGACTGGCAGAAACTCAAACTCAGGACACCCCACTGAGAATGACAGAGGCCTGTGCGGTTTTCTTCCAGAACGATTTTTTTTTACGGGAGACGGTTGATACCTTTTCAGAATCAACGTTTCGGATCGAGCCGGTAACGGGAACAGAAGGTTTGCCGAACGTCAACATCAGAACACTGCCACTACATAGAACAGAGGGGATAGCAGCTATTTCAATCGTTTTTTTCATTTCTAAATCTCTTCCGTCATTCATTTCAAGGCAACTTTATTCTGACACCTCGTGTTGGGTGGGTGAAATGAATGGATCTGCAAGGGCTAAGAACCAATGCCTTTTATGAAATTAAATAAATGAGGGAAAGTCAAGTGTTTTGGTGACAGACATTTTCATATGAAGAGAAATAACTAAGGTAGAGTATGCTGTATGCATACAGAAATGAACAAGTCATTGGACACAGTTCTGTTTGTCATACCAGATGAACCAAATGAGGAAGTGCATTCAACGGAGTAGTGGTTAAAACAAAATGATATTATTCTGCTGCCTATGGCCTTGTACCTCTTTACTGTATTAGAATAATTATATTGTGAACAAAGGAGACAACGTTTGTCAAAGATTTCCCTCACAAACACCTTGATTTTGTTAGAATTTGGAGGTAAAATGTTACATTTAAAAATTCCACAGGGAATATTTATACAGCGTTTAAGTAGAGATACTTGTTATCTTGGTACTGACAGATCTCTTCTATTACTACTATTTGTAGTTTCAGACAGCAGGTCATTGTTATATGAAAATGTCTCATATCTATTTTCCAACATCTAAAGCTCCATTGACTCAAAAAAGGTTTCTGCTATTTTTTATGTTTAAGACCATGCAAGCTGCTTGACACTATATGATCTTGTACTCACAGCCCATGTGCTGCCCGTCTCTCTCGACGAATAGGTTTTCTTACATTGTCGCACGGTTGTGTTCGTGGAGACACCTATGTGAAGGCTACAGGCCGTTTGTTTGGCTCTGTCGCTGCATAGCCTCGCATAATCACCCACTGGATACGTTCACGTCAAACATCTTCAACCGAAGGCAAGTGCGCGCGTCTTCCTCCGGACTCCAGGATCACGAAGCACGGACTCAATCTGACGCGCGAGCCGCCGAAACAAACCATTTCGGGCGGAAAGAGAGGAGATTGGGCCGATGCTGGAAGAAAAAAACGCCACCCATCCAAAAGACAGTTTGAGCGGAACACCTGGTTCTCCATCGATGTCCCTTTTAAACCGCTGTCTCAAATACTGTATACACTGTTGCCGTTTTTCCCCCCGACACATTTCACGTCGTTTAGCGCAGTCGATTATTTCGTTTTGATGAGTCTTTTGATGCACAGCAGCTCCCTGTCCACACAGCACTGATTCAGTCTCCAAACACGTTATTTCCAACTGGTCTTGACCACTGAAGCCCTGGACTCTAGCTGAACCTGTACCCCTGTCACCAGTCACACTGAACATTGTTACTAACTACTCAAATTCTGTCAAAAAAGGGAAAGCACATTGCGATGTATATATCATATAGAACAGAACAAAGTACTACTTAATATTGAGAAATAATAAAGCATTTTGTATGTTTTTACAAACAGTGGTTTATTTTTTAAAAAGTGTAGTAATATATGGGTGATGAGGGAGTTTAAAACACAGTTTAAAAAAAGTTAAAAGCTGTAAAGTCATTTATTTTGCCTCCATGTAATAAGCGTGTTTCAGTACCTTGTCAAAAGCCCTCTGCTTGCGTGTAATGGATTTGTTCAGTATTAGTGTCAATGTAAGAGTGCATGCTTCCAAAACCCCAATAGCGTAGTTTTTACACTGAGTACAAAACAGTATCGCACCCCCTGACGCTATCTTTGTCTTTCCTGTTTCCTGTGTACATCAGTGTCGGTAAAGAATTGTAGCAGGTTTTGTTTCAAATTCTCCACATAAAGACGCAGCTGGTGACAGAACGTCTAATGCTGTGTTGACTCTCAAATGAAGAAAAGAGGCAACTGTGTTTGCCATTTGTCACAGATCTCAAGATTTAGGGTGTGTTTGCCTTGGATTTTGTAAACTTTTGGATTCCAGATAAGCGAACAAGAATGTGTAAATCTTTGTGGCATTTCCACCTGACGTTTTTGTACACTTTGACGTTAACATTGTATAATCTTGTGTTTTAAGAGCCAAAACTGCAAGCGGCTCTAATTTACAGAGGAACAGCTGAAGAGTATGTGGAGACTTTATAAGTCCACACTTCCTTATATAATTGTCTTTATTTCATTTTATCAAATATGTAAGCCATTCATTTCAACGTAAATCATGAACAGCACATGTTAATTATGTACTTACAGTTGCTGCCCTTTCTGTTGTTGTATTATTGTAACATCAAGCGAAATCTTAACATTTTCACAACACATTGTGAAATCATTCTTTTATTACAATGTTTGTACATTTCCCTTTTGGAAGTCAAAGTGCAGCAAATACTATTTTGTTTGTTGCTCTGCAGCAACTTTGTATCGTCTTAAATGGTAGTTTGATATTGGTAGCAATTTATTATTTTTATTATTATGAATAATAATAATAATCATACATTTAAGCTGTTATCTTGAGTGATTTACAGATTATACACTCAAATACAATTACAGAGAGATAAACAATATCAACCAGTAAAATTAATGGTAATCATTTGTCAATTAATGAAATCACTCATACACAGTTGTAGAACAGCACAATCATAAAACATCAAGCAGAGGGTACACTAAATAGACTCTATGACTCTTTTTAGTTTCCGGGGGTCTTCATGATTGGGGATCGATGCTTTAAACTGATGAACTTATCAATTACAAAAGTGGCCAGCACCTGAATTATTACACTCAACTACAATAATTTTGGTTAAGAATACCAACTGAATAATGAATTAATCCAAGTTCTCAGCTTAAAAGATGGGTTCCACTCCTCTCAGGCAATGGACTGGTAGCGAATTTTAATCAAAGCTGTCTTGCCACTCAATCCAGTGGCTTGTAAGTAATACAGTACTTGGTTGAGCTCTTAATGATTTTTTTTATGCTGTAAGATTAAACTCTATATAATTTTAGCACTTAATGTGAAGATTGTATTGGGGTTGCTGAAAAAAACATTGTGTGAGTAGAGTAATCGTTTTCATTATTTAAGTAGTCACGCAGAAGTTATTTAAAATCTCTACATTGTTTTTTTTTTACACTTTTCGTAAAGGTTTCGATAATGTATTGTAAATAAAGCTAGGGTTATCAAGTGAGCATCTTGGTTACTTTTCAGAAATATCAATATGTCTATTAAAGTTTATAGCATGTTGTCAAACCTCAGTGTGAGACGTCTCTTTCTTTGAAATGAGATCTGGTCAGTGTTGTAAAGGCCATGTATGGTTCGGGTGTGTGTGTGTGACCTGCAGTCCAATGCTGGGGCTCAGGTAAACTGACAGGTAAGGCATCTTATATCAACATCTTAAATCAATATCATGTGCATTTCTACCCCCATTTCCCCTGCCGTTAGGTTCCTGTGAATGAATAGGCATCAATGAGAGAGTGCATGCATAGTTAATCTTTTAAAAGGCCAGTCTTACCCAAGAATCTTTCACAGAGATACAGATTTGATCTATTTCACAATGATATATTGATTTATTGTTTTACATATAATGTAGGCAGCAGCCATTTACCCTCCAGCTGGGCAATTAGAGACATTTCTCAGTTATCAGTCGCCGTTCCTGTTAGATGAAGGTCACATATCATTCGAACTGAAACACTATGATCTAAGCAATGTGTGTTGGATTTGAAATCACAGTGTTGTATTATATGCAGCATGTTTTGACATATATCGGCCTCATGGACCAATGTACAGCGGTTGCACACACGCTATGCAAGCTATTACCCAGGAAAGAACCAATTGCAATACACCATTCTCAAACAAAAGGGAAAAGGTCTTTGTTCTCAAAAGCTCAGTTGTAGAGCTACCAAAACTTAACAGTGCATCCAGTTAAGTTACCCGTGTGTTGAATGCTGACAGTGGCCTGTGTGGGGGGGGAATTAACTGGCTTCAGCGTTGCCCAGTGAGGAAAGCTTTGAGTTAGGCAGGGTGAGCCCCGCCTCATCGGACACCAGTCACCTCTCTGATTGATTGGCCACCTACGATTCCAACCTGCCCATGATGCCACCCAAGCTGTGAAGTCCTTCCGTACAGTCATTACAGATGCAGTGAAGAGAAGCTGTCACCTGACTTCAAGTACATCAGAGGATGCATGTGCTAGTCCTTTGCCCCACCCCGCCTTCTTGATAGAGGATGTTGCAGCAATGAGATGGGCCTACGGATGTGATTGGGAATTCAAGATTAGGCAGAACAATAGGTAAAAGATTTTAAAAGCTTAGCGGTACAAAGACATTACATTTTAACCTTTGCTTCTGCAGAGGGGATCCATTTCACCTCACTGAGCATGAAGCAGCTTATTAACACATCCAGCTTAGCCTGAAAAATGGCACCACTGCCACAGTCACACTAGTTGGTCTCCTGTTCTCATAACTTCCTGATTGGTGTGGATGCGCAAAGGTCCCATTGGCTCACTGCAAGGAAAGTCTTCAAAAATGTTGGGGGTGATTGATTCATATCCTTTCAAATGTCATGACTGTAATTGGGCACAAGCACATTGTTTCCCAATCTGGGTTTGCAGTAGCCTGAGACACATACCTGAAGACAGGTCAAGGAAATAAACAGGAAAAATGGTGTGTGCTGTTCTCATGCAGAATGCCTTCAGTGGAAAAAGTACTCTAAGCAGCTTTTAGCTTGCAATCACAAGAAAAACAAAAGAAAGACATGATTTTCTTAAATGTAAGATTCATTAGAAGGTGACACGCAAACTCAATCACATAATAATAAAACGACATGCACTTACAGTATGCACTTTTACTTAGATAGTAGAATCGTTAGATAGAATCACTGTACAGCCACACATTGTACAACATTTGCAAGCAACAAACAAGGAACGAATGCAGCCAATGGAGGATTGATTTTCAGAGCCTAAATAGATTTGATAAATAAAATTAGACCGGCTCAGTCTTGAAATGGTGAAAATGCGGAGAATAGCATATGCTATTCAGTCTTCAGATTATCTACATGTGCGACATTCAACCGAGAGTCATCGCTCTGTTGTATATTAATACCAGACCATGTTGATGTCAACAGAGATTTGAAATGTCTATGGGATAATATAGGCTTCAACCCATCGAGCTAAGGCCTGTCTTATGGTATTACTAAATTTCTTGCAGTGCCTCGGTCTACTTTTCTGGTTGCTGTCGTAATGAAGACCACCCACCAACTATAATTCCTGAGACATATTAATAGTAATGCAATACAAAGTTATCTGTGCAATGTTTAGAGCCAATCAAAATTGCATTAAGTGGAACGGAGTACTTGCGCTTTGTGGTTAAGAGTACATTTTCGTTTATACGCTATCTGTGGCATGAATCATTAGGTTTTTCATTTAGGACACTTTTTCCACAAAACACCCTCATCTGGCTATCTCTCATAAACACTGTAACCCTGCACTCTGAATAAACATAAGAACCCGGTATACTAAATATTTGAACTACTTTTGTGGTTTATTAAGTGTATTTCATAATATGGTGTACACACCATCAAAAGACATTGATATAGATACCGTATGGTATATTTCAAATCTATATTTCCAGCTATTTAACAGCCAATTTTAAATATTAATTTCTATCCTTCCGGGAGGCCTTAAATGTCAGCAATGGAAAGGCGTTGCCCAAACCACATTTTCAACCTTGTACGCAATATTTATTTGTGCAGATTCCCCCCCTCCCCGCCCATTCTTCCATTAGCGTGTTTGCCCCCCTCTCGATGTTCTGGTAGGGCTTATGTTAAGTATGTATCAGAAATTAATGAAACAATTGTTTAAAAAAAGCATTAAATCCTATTTCAGCCTAAGTCCAGTAATTGCATATGTCCACATATTTCTGTGTAAGATGTGATTTTCATTCATGTTTCTCAATTCAGTTTTCATTCTCAATTCAATGGTGCTTTATTGGCAGGACAATTGGAACATAATTGGCAAATACATATACAAAGCATGTACTCTCTGATGTTTTGTAGGTACTGTTTGTGTTATTGGTCATTGCTCCTGTGCCCCAGCTATTTAAATAAACAACTGCGAATAAGCTATGGAACAAATTGCTGCTTGCGAGGATAATACAGTGAATCTGAATCATAATGCATAAATAATTAAAATACCCATTTCCTGGGTATATTGCCCAAAATGTCTTTGTGCCAATGCAGACCAACTCAAGATTGAATCCCATGAACCCTAAATTAAGAATATCATGTGCACTGGATGTCACATGTTCTTATACACTCTTTTTGGCACATTTTTGTCCAGGATATATATATATATATATACTATATGTATGTGGCGTATGTGGTGTGTGTGTGTGTATATTCAATGAAGCGAAGCTAGTTCTTGCAACTCACTGGGTTTCTTCCAATAATCTAAACCCAGTGTTGTCAATTTCCAATGGATATATGTACAGTATATGTTAACATTTAAAATTGACATATTAACGTATCTGGTAATAAAATGCATGATGCTTGTTTTGTCTGAAATCGCCTCCGCCTACTGTACCTTCTTGGCTCCATTTGATGGGGGAGTGGCAAGCTACTCTACCCCCTACCTCCGCTTGGTAACCAGTCAGGCATTAGGTATTGTGCATTTCCTCCTGGGTGAGCCAAAGGCCACGAATGTTTCACTGTTATTTACACTTTCAAAAAACAAATTGTGTTTTTGAAATGTCATGAAGTCTCCCTTTCTGAACGTTTTCCAAGATTTTTTAGGCGACCAGTTCTTTTGTGGAATTTGCGACGTTCATATTTTGGAAATCCTCCGTTCCGAAAATGAGAGCAATCCAGCAGACGAAGAGAGGAGTGTGAGCTGCTCTCGGCCTTCTCGTGCCCTCTCTTAGAGCTCGAATGACATTGTTGATACAAACGCTTGAAATACGGCTCTCCACTTCCTACCAGTATCGATTTCTTTTGTAGGTGCTTATACGCTCGTATAAATATTTATTGTGGTTTCCAGCCGTGCACATCCCCTCACCTAATTTCTGGTTTTGTCACATGTGAAAATCACATTGTGTTATTTCCTTTGTGCATGGGTGTCCAAACATGTGTTATCTCTGGCCATTCCCGGTGTATTTCGATACTGTCTCAATGTGTGGCCTCTTCCAAGAAAGCTTCCCAGGCCCAGTGTCCAGACGGCTGTTTACCACCTCCCAGCCACCGCACTGACTCGCATCCATGAAATGATGCAATTAAGGTCCCCATCGAGACACAATCTGTCACACGAAAACATGCAAAGCAGCAGACGACAGAGACGGAGAGGAGACAGGCCGAGGTGTTTATGAGCGTTCCACTGCGCCGCACCAGTAAATCGCGTTTGTGTTTAACGTGTCCAGTCACGTAAGAAACAAAGGGAGGATGAGGCGGAGCTGTGAGATTTTTTTGGTGCGGGTTTGTGGGTGTGACAGAGAAGGCCCTTCATGTCAAACTCTCCTCCCTGTGACATTCCACAGAGCTTGGTAAACAGCCGATGCTGGAATGGACCACCTAGGATATGTTTCCATGTGAAGGTGGCTTCTTACACCAATACAAACAGTTTTCCTAAACACATTGACGGATTTGAGTGGAGCAAAGCGGCCCATGATGACATTTATAGTGTTGTGTTACAATGCAGACCTACGGCTAAACACTCGCTTGCGGTCGGACGGAAATCCGCACAGGGTTTGCCACATTCGTAAGCCAGAAAACTGAACAGGGTGTAAGCTGCAACCAAAATAGCCACGGTGAACCATTCAGCTACCACCTCCACACTGATAACTAATCAGGCCCATTGACTCCCACTGGCTGTACATGTGCAAATGTCCATATGGTATAGGGTCTAAACTTAAAATCACTCAAGATGGCCAAAACCCTTTACTCCACCCTGAGCATCAATCACCTCAGAGAACAGTGTGTTCTTTCCACTAAAGGAATGGCCTCTCTGGTCCCAGATTAGCCAGCTGATATGCACCCACCGGCAACATCAATCCTCTGTCCCACTACTAAAATGACCACCCATCCCCAACCCCCCTTGGCTGAAACGCACACACAGACACACATAGACACACACAGTTGAATGAAATGCATTCCCAAAATGAATGAATCATACCTACAGTAAGTGGTCGCACTAAACCAAGTGGTAAACACCCCCCTGCTGGTGCTGAAAGTCATTTGGTCAGAACTGATTCTGAATGTGACGGGTCAGGCCGCTGAGGCTGGCTGCTACAACAAACAAGGGTTCAGTTTGGGCGCCCACTGGATGTCATCTTTAATCCACATCTCTCGCCGCGCTTACCTCACCCGCCTGAACACAGCACTGCGTCAATAGCACCGCTTCCCCAATTTGCACTTCAGCCACATGGAGAGACTGAAAAAAGGGCCAACAAATTAAAAGAGGGTAGCAAACAAAAATACATTCACAATGATGTCATGTTTACAGCTATTTGACAGAAGTGATTCATTGTCTGCGCTATTTATGGAGTGCACGAGCACTTAAGAGCACAACAAATTAAGAAAAGGTTAGCAGACTAAACAGACATTTACAACGATGCCTCTCACAGTAACCGACCAGAGAGATTAGTGGCTCACTCTTTTTAGGAGCACTAAATTGGGTCTCCCTCCCGAAACGAGCTGCGTCGCAAATGAGAGCTGTCAAGAGCCGACACAGATACGCCGCTCTCCCGTTTTCTCTCCTGTTCGGAGCAACCTGTCTTGAGCGCGTGATGTCCAAACACCAGCAAGCTTGACTCTGTTCCAGAGCTCCCTGCCTCAGATACAAGTCGGTGTTTGAGCTGCCGCGGACTCGGCTTTCCTGTGTTCTGGCAGCTACGGTTCATCTGAAGTTGAGCCACGGGCTTGCATCACCCCGTTCCCAACCGGCGGCCGTGCCAGATGCCTTCTGTCTTATCTGAGCAAACTGGTCTGTGCGGGGAGGCACTGGGGCAATCTTATCGGAAGCACAGCAAACAGCGTAATCGCACAGCGCTAGCAGGCCCCCGGCCTGGGAATCTGTCACAGGGCGGCCTTGGTGGATAAAGGAGAGTTGCTGTGCGGTGGTGTAAAAGTCAGTGCATATTAGAGCGGCCCACACACGCGGCCGTGTCATCGGCGGACAAAGCACAATCCCTCCCTGTCAGCGTCCGGCCTCTCTCTCACTTCCACTCCTGCACCGCAAGCCCCTCATTAAGTACAGACCAGCTCCGTACAAAGATCCCAGACATGGAACATAGGGGGGCATTACATTACACACACACACACACACACACACACAGGCACACAAAATATCTTGCACATGCTTGGGCACCGCACCATATGGCTTCATTTTCTTACCCACAAGTAATTTCACCAAGTAAATTAGTGTATATATTTATATATATATTTATGTGTAGAGAGAGGAGGAGGGAGAGAGAGAAAGAGGGAAAGAAGGGGAAAGAGTCACTTATGGAGAGACATTTCTTGATTTTCAAGGACACGGTTGTTAGCGCGCACTGTCATTTCCAGGAGTGTGCTGTGCTTCGGATATATGCACCACGAGTTATAATATACATACAGAGTGAAATGTGACCTGTGCTGAACCTCTCTGGTATCAATCAATAAATGAGCACTGCGAAAGAGCGAGCTCCCCAGGTGCGTGATCACCACTGAACCCAGATCAGTGTCCTGCTGACAGATCGATTGCTGGGGAATCCATCAGTGCCGCCTAGCCTCTCCTCGCAGGTGTCCTGTCCCGCGACCTTTCACTCCCTCGCACCTGGGACAAACCCACTGAAATGTCCCCCTGACCCCAGCCTGTCCATCACCCGCTCTCAACTGCTAAACCCATTACTGACCCTGCAGCTGGGGGGCAGGCAGCAGGATCCCCCATACAGCTCGTCACAGCCAGTCACACCAACATTAAAGACAGCCATGTAAAGATGAACAACGAGCACGCTGAAAGGCTAGTTCTGTCAGCTGCACACTAACCATTGCTTTAGACGTTGGTCGCTTTTGCAGGTTTTTTTCCGCTGAGAAAATTCCATAACAAACACAAAAAAATGATGGTTACTCGGGTGCCTTTAATCACTCTAATCAGTAAGAAAAATGAAACAAAACATTTGCGCTGCAGTTTGCTTAATGAGGGAGAAGAAGAGGCATTTATGTGCCTAACCAAGGTTGTTTTGAGCATGCTGCACATGAACAAAGATTTGCTGTAGAACAGAATGGCCAGTATTAGCGGAGATGGAAGGAGGATATGTGCCCTATTGAGTGTGTGGGAGGGACACAGGTGTGTGTGTATGTGTGTGTGTGTGTGTGTGTGTGTGTGTGTGTGTGTAGGGGTATTCTCACAGCATGCTTGGCATGGCAGTCCACACAGTTCCCAATCTCTCCATGTCAGCCTCATTGTGGTGTCGTTCCTGACAAACACATCCAGCATACTATTTGAGTTGAGCTTTGCATAGTTGGCCCCAGTGGATCTTGACTGCCACTATGTTAGGTACAGGTAACTGCCAAAATAAAGGAAACATTTGAGTAAATGAAGGGTTCTGGCGGCTCTTATGGTGTGGGGTGCATTTTCCTGGCGTGGTTTAGGTCTACTCATCCCCTTAGAGCAAGGCCGAAATCACCATCCCCCAATATTCAGATATGCTCAAAATGTCCCCCCCAATATATAGCCTAGCTGATATAAAAAATATAAATATCCCCCCCAATGTTGACTCCATGGTTACGGCCTTGCCTTAGAGGCCAAGGTAAATGGCAATAAATACAAAGCCATTCTGAGGACCTTCATCCTATAGTGAAGCATTTCTATCCTAATGGGAGTGATCTCTTCCAGGATGATAATGCCCTCATCCACACTGAAGTGGTCACTGAATGGTTCGATGAGGATGAAAACGATGTAAAACACATGCCATGGCCGTCTCAGTCACCAGATCTAAACCCAATTGAACCCTTGTGGGAGATTCTGGAGCGGTGCCTGAGACAGCGTTTTCCACCACCGTCAACAAAACACCAAATGATGGAATTTCTCATGAAAGGATAGTGTTGCATCCCTTGACACTTATAGAATCTATGCCAAGTCGCATTGAAGCTGTTCTGGCAGCTTGCGGTGGCCCAACGCCCTATTAAAACACTTTATGTTGGTGTTTCCTTTATTTTGGCAGTTAGGGTGTAGTTCCTGAGGATGGAGCACTTTGCTTTGGCTCTCTGTCCACTTGGTCTCGAATCTGGGAGAGATTTGGGAGGGATCTGCTCAGAGACAGGAAGTGGAGGGTTTAGACAAGAAGTGGCAGATGAGATAGACACGGGATCAAATGGATATCACGACTACTACAGGTGTGTGAAGAGTAAGTGAAGGACACGTTTATTGGGAACAATTGACTCTGAAGATGGCCAGGCTTCAGGTGGGTGGTTTAACCGAGAACTGATGAGGGTGGCATTTGAATTTCTTTTGATGAATGTTTTTTACATCCTCCTGAATTTCTCTTTCAAACACCACAGTTGATGGGAAAACAAAAAAGTGAGGGGATGACATGAAAGTGTATTTGAGAAACCAAACGATCCATTCGAACAGAATAACACACAGTGCGACCAGAGAAACCTAATCCTCCACAGTACATTACTGATCATCAAGGAACCGGAGCCAACGATACCGCCAGTCTGAGCGAGAGAAATGGGCCGACATACCAGCTCGCCGTGCTCGAGAAACCCACGGGATCAACCCCCTCCACTTGCCAAACAGGGTTCTGCTCCCCATCCTCCTGTTCATAACACATGCTATTTTTTCCCCAAGATGCTAGATTATGTTTAATTCTAAAATAATGATAAATCGTTTCTGAGGCTTGGACAGGAGTCAAAGCCGATCATGCGCGGCCATTCTCTGGTTTCTATCTGCTTCACGATGTGCACCATGCACTTGACTACACTGGCTTAGCATATCCCCCCACCCACCCAAATTACTTAATCACATTGAGAGCTTAGATATATTTTTGTGCCTAGCTCACAGACTGAAAGGCCTCAACAAAAGAAGTTTCCAAAGTGGATAGGAAACTCTTTTCCAATTCATAAATGACCCAAAGCTATCTACCGCAGTATCATAACAGTCTCATAATTAGCGCAGTGGCTGCGGATGCTGCCAAAAATCTTCCACTACACTGAGATTTCTGGGGGGGTTTTACCATTGTTTTTGGGTCGATATATTGCAAGCGTTCATCTGCATCCAGTCACTCTTGCAGGCCAAACATAAGCTGTCTGTAGACCATGGAGAAGCAAAAGACCTGCCCTTCTCATGCAAGCTGCCTTTTGAACACAGTATGCATATATAAATGAGCTGGCATTTGTAGAAGGGAGCTAAAAAAAAAAATGTCTTATGAAATTGCTGGGTTCAATCCCCCAGCCTTGGGTTCTAGTCACACACCCCCATCCTTGTCTTCCATCCCCTTATCCACATGTCCTTGGGATGGGTCTGGTCACCTCCTGTGGTGCTGAAGGTGTGAGCGACCGAAGAGACATCTTGAAAATAAACGAGGTCGCAATGTGTTCTTTTCCAAAAGCACTCGCAGTCCCTGCAGGCCAGCGGCTGAGCGGACTCGTGCCATTTAGCTCTGAAACCCCGTCCAGGGAGGAAATAAAAGGCAGCTTCTCAAACGCGCTGTGAAAGAACCGACTCCAAGCGAAGGGAGCCTTAAACAGTAGCAGGCCATCGGATGTTTTCTTAAAACTTGTTCATGCAAACAGATTTGATGCGAGTCAGATGGCGAGCTACGGAAGAAAATTCAAACTTATTTCTTAGATGTGATTGCTCCTGTATGCAGAAACGTCATGCTTAAGTAAACAAAATAAGACTGATTATAGAAGGCATACAAAACCACACGTTTGGGGAAAATGCATGTGCCTACTCACTCGTTGAACTGGTCAGATTTTAACCATGTGGAAGCATAATTTTATACTGCAGAAGCATGAGACGGTTCAAGGAACGGAATATCGTTTTTGAAGGTTTTTAGAATGGGATAGTATCATTCAGCACACCCAAACACACTATTTAAATTAGCATCCCAATAAATAAAGGTATAATTTCAATATAGTTTTCCAGAAACAAATAAAATAATCTGATTGTTCATTGATCATTCTTTGAAATATTTTGGCTGAACAGATTAATTCCAATCCTTGGTACTATCTGGTTTAAATTCGCACAATTCTTCAAAATATCAGTCAATGTCAGTTTCCGGAATATTCCGGTATGATCTCCATTCCCTTATTTATACTGTTCCATACTTGAATATCATGAAAGAAACTTTGAAACTAGGGTCACTATTTCATAATTTCTTAAATGGCAGACATATTTTATGATTTACCCCATACCACAATAACATAATATCCAATGACACATATAATCTCCTTTCCTGACTCAAAGTTATAATCTGTCCAAACTTCGAACACCATCAACATGTGCTGACTTCACCTGCCGAAATACAATAGATGCCCACATTTCTCTTCGTAATCCTTCACTCGTTTGTTAGCGTGTTCGGCCTTCTTTGGCACCAGCTGCCTTACGCTGCTCTCTAGCAATTTGATGGAAAGTTTGAAAGCGCGAGTTGAATTAATCAGGGGTGGGCCTGGATGTAATCAATCACACAGAGCCTCATTATCCACCACTTCCTCAAAACTGACAAGCTTCCAAGGCCCGTCCCAATTACTGTTCCAGGGTTTGTTTTGGACTCGGAGCCCATTCGTACAGTTCAGCGGCGGCAGCAAGTGGATTAAATGATAATGAGTTCCTCGAAGAAGCATTTTTTAAATTCACTGCCCACCATTTTATGAGAGCTCTGTGGCTCTGCGAATTTTGAAATGGTGACACAGTTGGGCTGTAAAAATGGGAGGCTCCTGGTGTTTCTGGAGAAACGAGCGCGCTCCGGGTGCCAGGTGATGATCTTTGCGTTACGGGGTGTGGACTATGACGCGTGGCTCTCTGGCAGCAGGTGCCGTCTCTTCTGCTCGCCCGGTTTATCGCTTTGCGCGGTCGGAGGTCCGTCGCCCCGCCGCGCCGATGCCTCTCGGATGAGCGTCTGCGCGGCCGCGGGGTCGACGCCGTCCGCTCGTTTCCCACTCTCCCTGTCTGTTCCTGACCACACTTGCCCTTTCTACACCATGAGCACTTTAACTGGCTCTGTAGCCAGAGATCTTCAGCCATCTGTGCCGGCTCCCTTGTGGTCGCGGGGAACATGCTGGAGAGGAAACGAGCGACTGCTTTCGAACAATGTGTTGCAAATAATTTGACCAGGTAAACTTAAAACGCAGAGCCACACATGGATTCATGGGTTTGTTTCCATTTGTTAATTGGATCAAATAAACATTTTGGGTGGCTCGATTTGGCAGCCTTCCATCCCCCCCCTCCACCCCCCAACCCCTCAGTTACGTACTGGCCCAAAAGGATATTTAACACCAGAAACCTCAGTCCATCTGTGATTTTGCTTGGGATTCACAACTATATCCTCTTTCACGCTGCAAAACATTGAAACTAAAAGTCAAAGAATTTGGATTTGCTTGAAGACTTTCTAGATTATTCCGTGTTAACTCAGTTTTATTTTCTGCCGTGAAAGATGTTGAAAAATGCTGTTTGGCAACTCCTTGAGTGTTGAAAATATACTGCAATCTGTTCTCATGAGAGGACAGTTGATTGTTGATGTGAATGAATGTACACTTCCTGACTTTGAAAGCCCTGTTGTCACGGCAACATGAACATGTGCTGAATCTATTGCTCTTACTGTAACTCTCGGCACAAGGTCAACACTGATGGGAGGGACCTGAGAAACACAAGTTGGGAATTTTCACTGTTTTAACCATGGGAGTACGTGTCTTTTAATGGATACTACAGCCACAATAAACGTATACATGTGTGGCATGCAAAAGTCTCAAAAATAAGAACAGACCAAAGAAGGTTGTGTGGATGAACCCCTTAAATCCATATAATTAACTAATCCAGTTATTCTCAAACCTGGTCATAGGGCTCCACCATTTATGCTGAAGTTTATCATAGCTGAGCTCTTTATTAATTGGGTTTGGCTGTTAACCGTGCATTTATCAAGATACACTGCAGTAAAAAAATCAATAAAATTATGTTACAAATAAGTATTTTTCACAAGGTAACGGAGCAAGCTGTGACTACTTTTCTTGCCTTTTTGCCATCTTGTGGTGAAACGAGGTACTGCCTTTCATTGCCTAAGGATCTGTCCCTCGGTCAGCGAGTGAACGAGGCGGTGAGGGAGAGCGTGACACTTCCATTTCTAGCCCTCTTTTCCTCCAGTCGCAGCCAAAAATGACAAACCGGGTAAACAGTTGGGCTGATTAAATAATTAAGGGGGGAAAAAAACTGGAGGGAAAAGCCAGCGCACGTGCGGCCCTGCGGGACTTGAGCTTGACGAATGACGTCGGGCCTCTCCAGCAGGCCCTGGATTCCGCACCCGTGTGAAGCCGGTGTCACTTCCAGAGAGGAGGTAATGCACGGGCGTCGAGGTGCCAGGTCATCTCCCGGGTCCCAGGTGAGGGGTTGGGGGGGTTGGGGGGGGTGTAGGGGGGAGCCCGGGGAGCAGCACGTGTGCGAACACGCCGCGCGGGGAGAAATCCCACCTCCGACCTCTCTGTGGTTAGAGGTCAGCCTGTCTCAAGAGTTGGATTTCTGGGGTCACCTCCCGTGTCAGCCACACGCCTCCCAGCCGCACGAATAGCCTCAGAGCGCATAGCGCAGCCTCTCTATGCGGTAGGGGTCCACCTGAGGAGACGGAATGACTCATCTTTATTGGGAAATGGATCCGAACTCAAGTCGGAGGAGACCAAAGGCCAACAAAGCCTTACGCAAAACTCTGGCCCGATCAAGCAGCACCTGGAATACCACACCGTTCCTCAGAGTTCCCTAGATTTTGTAATCAGGGTTAAAACACGGGGCGGTACAGTCGAATAGCGCTTGCTTCATTTCTCCATATCGGCATCGTGTTGAGCAGTTTCTCTTCCACCCTCGCTCGCTGTTCGTTTGTTCGATAATATTTAAGGATAAGGGGGTGGAATGGCTGTGCCCCTCTGGTCTCCACCTGGCTGTACACAGGACAAGACAGACATTCTTACGGTGGGTGTGGCCTGCAGAAGTGTGTACAGCCAATCAGCATGCTTTTCAATCATTATGGTGATCATTTTGAAGCTGTCTCTCAAAAACTAAGGCTAACCTAACAGAGGCAGGCAGGGAGTAATGGATAATTATGTTTAATTGAAAACGCATTTTCCCAATTTTAAAACGCATACTATTCACAAGTCATTCCCTGGCTAAAAAGATTGCAGCTTAACATAAGCCAGAAAGAAAACTATATCAGATTTAGCACACTAATGTGCGTAGTGGCTTACTAATTAACAAAGTCAAATTAACGTGAAAGATTATGGGAATTTAGGAGGCTCCCAATTACAGTAAGCTTGTACATGAATGCATGCAAAATTATTCACTAATCTTTAATTAGCTTGAAATAGAAGAATATACTTCAGAATGTTTCCGGATTTGAAACATGAACTTCCGAAAATGTCTTGGTAGGCCTCTCTTCAAATGACACGAACACTGGAGCGCTAGTATTCTGTGAAGTGTTTTTGTAATTCCATTTTTGTTGTTGCTGCTCTAACTAATTGCGCTCGACTGTTTTGGTAACCGAACAGGCCACTTGCATTCGTGACCTCTCTCCCACATGTTATTCGAGCGTCTACGAGTTGTGGAATGGGCGTCGTGGCTATGGAAGCGTTCAGATTGGTGTATACTGTGCATTGCTCATTTGCTAAGCGGACGCCCTTCCCTGGGGTGAAATGCAATGCTTATAGTTTTGCGTCGAACGCATTATGTAAGCCGCGAACGCAGCGGAATTCCTGCCGAAGCAAACCGAGGAGCGGCGTTCCGCTCGAGAGCCACGTCCACATCCCGGCACGCGCGCCTGGGGCTCAGGCTCACGACCCCGCGGCTCCCTCTCATCGCTTACCGTCCGCCCCGCTCCGATCGGACAGAGATGTTCCTGGATGGGCCCCGCGGGACCGCTTCCGGGAGCTCGGTGTGCATCCGCAATGGGAGCGCTCCAGGAAGCCGTCCTGTACTGCGGAACTCCCCCCCGACCCGTCTCCTGTAAAAAAGTGAAGGCGGGGATGGGCTCTTGGCAGATTTACGCTGAGGCTCAGGGCGACACCCGTGCCCCAGTGTTGCAGGCCACTGGATCTGCGCCTGGTTTCAGGAAGCGAGCTTGTGCTCTTAGCGCCGAGCCCTGCCCTCCCCCTCCATGGTTTCTGTGCGCCTCCAATCAGGCCGATATCACTCTTCGCCGTCTCTCCCGAGTTTTGAACACGTGTTTCTTACAGATGCGCGCCAGAGAACCTTTTGCGGAGGAAGCCGCAGAGAGACGCTCAGCGTCAAGCCGCGTCTGAACCGACGGCCGGGTCGCAGCACGGGTTCACACTTTTCCTTTCATTTGCACGCGGAGAGATCTCATCTGGAGAAACAGTCTGGCAGAAAGGGCTTAAGAAATATTTATTGTGTTGCTTTGCTAGCTGTTTTTTATTCGGCTTTGGCAAACGTTTCCATACATCTCTTCGCCCCTTGAAACAGACAGCCGTTTTTCAAAGTTCAACTCCGACACTCCGCGGGACCAAATGATTTCCTCCTTGCTGTGGACGGAGCAATGAAGGTGGCAAAACGCCTCTAGATTTAGCAAAGAAACAAAGGCCTTAATTCTACTGAGCAGGGCAACCATAGTAAAAAGTGCACTGGATTGGCTGGAAACTGGTTAGCACACAACCCTGACCTTGTTCTCCCTAAGATGGCACCAGAAGAGGGACCACCAGTTTCCCGGGTTTTGGATGCGATTCATATTGATTTTGTTAGGATGTGGTATTTACTCTGGTCTTTTGAATTCGTGTAACTTGCACCGGGGTTGACAATGAATTGCCTGTGTACCGAGTTTACCGGGATGCCAGACACGGAATAGGCACCCAGAGCCTTCTGGGGCAGGAACTCCATCTGGTCTGGGGTCAGTGGAGGTTAGGATGGCGCTCTTAAAGGTTCCTTCTGGAGCTATGCGGTTTCACTCTTTGTATTGGACGGCTGATCTTTCTCTGATCAGTCCGATCCAGATAACATAAAGGATAAGAGAACCAGTGCAGAAACTAAAATGTCAGGTAGACACCAGGCAGAGGAAAAAAAACTGGATTCTAAGACCCGCAGAACTCTAGGGTCACGGGCCTAGAACGGTTTTGAAATCACTATTACAATGCCCTACTTACAATGCATGGCTGTGTTAAACGATCTCATTTGCATCTCCTTCTTCCAATATATTGAACATTACCGGAACGTTATGACAACAGAATAACTCTTGTATTATTGCACTGCCACTACTCTTTAATTTACATACAGTTTTGCACAAAGGTTGTAGAGGTCTCAAGCATTTTAATGGCAATTGGATGATCACTGTAGCAGTACAGTGAAATAAGTCTATACCTACAAGAGACTTATACTTTCACCATTTCCTGCAAAAGAGCAACTGTATGGCACAATCCAGAAATTTTTTAAAAAAGTAAATATTTTCTTAGGAAAATGCTGACCTCTGGTGGAGAGATGAAGAAATGAACCTTGTTTCTGGTCTGTTAAGTGACATGGAGACCAGAAGAAAACAGAGGGAACAGAGGTCAGAACACAATTTAATCCAGTCACACAGAAATCAAGGCCGGGTTTTTACAAGCAGCTAATGCAGGCACGGGGGTGGGGGGAGGGGTGAGTATCAGTCTTGCTTTGGGTAGTCCGTTCACTCTTAACTCTTAACTGTTAACGCGAGCGAAACGGACCAATGGGGTGGCGAGTCAGTGAGTGGTGTGGTGGGGTGGGGTGGGGTGGGGGAGCGGTCATCTGATGGTGCGGTACATCATGAAGTCCACGGTGGTGCATCTTGGAAACTTGCCGATGGAGCTCTCCTCCACGGGCGTGTAGACCTTGATCTGGCGCATGTGTGTGTCGCGGCCGTTCTGGTGGTTGGCCAGCACAGCGATCTGGATCATGAAGGTGCGGATTGGGCTGTTGACCAGATCCAGGAGGGGGATGTGGATCCAGCCGCTGGGCTCCACCATCTCCAGCTGCTGCAGGGAGGATGGGGGAAGGTCAGAGGTCGTGCGGACCATGTGCATCAGTCACGGCCGACGGTCAAGAGGCAACATCGACCGCGCGTCAAACGCGTCAGTCGCAGCTTGACAGGGCAGACGCAACATCAGCCGAACGTGACGCGCGCGGATTCAAACTGACAGGGCAGACACAACATTTCTCACGCAAGAGGCAAAACCCCATATGCGATGATGGCACAAGGCCACGGCCTAAACGTTTAAGTGTGCGTGTGTGTCTGTGCGTGCATACATATGCCTGTCGTGCATGAGTGACCATGGGTTTTCAATGAAAGATGCCAGTACAATACCGTATTTTCGGAAACTCATCCAAATGACAAAAGATGGATTTGCTGCCATCTTCGCCAGTGACTGATTTCCTTGGCTTGCGGAACAGTTGCTAAATGCAGTTTAAGCAGTGTGCACCCCAGTCATCAAGTTTTCAGGCATCTTCGGCTGGTTAAATCAGAGCACTGCGGATCAACCTGACTGCTGACGATACCACGCAAATGAGAGTCATTTTGAGCGCACGCAAAGTGCAATGTGAAGTTAATAACGAGCAGATGTAAGCATGATCATTACTGTCAATAAACAATAATACACCAACAAAAAAATAGGCAGATGTGAACTGACAATAACCAGTTTTGAGTACTGCGTTTCTGTTGTGCCTGGCCTGCGTGTCTTCGGGTGGACTAGTGTGCGTGTGTGTATTTGATTGTGTGTGCATCCTTGGATGTGTGTGCGTGCGTGTCCATCTGAGTGTGCGTGTCCACGTGTGTATCTGTGTGTGTGTGTGTGTGTGTGCGCACGTGCATATTTGCGTGTGCGCATATCCGCTTGTGTTTCTGCGTATGTGCGTGCGCGTATCTGTGCGTGTGGAAGTGCGTATCTGTGTATGCGTGCAGATCTGTGTCTGAGCGTGTGTGTGTGTGTGCATATTTGTGTGTGTGTGTGTGTGTGTGTGTGTGTGTGTATAGAGATTCTCCCCACAGTGCGGAGGATCTGGCACCAGGAGGCGGTGGCTGCAATGGGAACTGGCAGCTGCTGTAGACCCACCACTGACCCCATTCATCCCCTCAGCAGGTGTCACACAGAGCCCCACACCGCCCTCACACACACACACACACACACACACACACACACACACATCTCGCTCTCTCTCACACTCTCACACACACACACACACACACACACACACACACACACACACACTCTCTCTCTCTCTCTCTCTCTCTCGCTCTCTCACACACTCTCACACACACACACACACACACACACACACACACACACACACACACACTCTCTCTCTCTCTCTCTCTCGCTCTCTCTCACACACACTCTCACACACACACACACACACACACACACACACACACACACACACACACACCCCCCCACCCCCACACACACACACACACACACACACACACACACACAAGGAAACCTGGAACTACTTACTGCACAGAAAAGAACAAAGGCAAAAATCAAGAAAAAAAACATCAGGTTTTTCAAATAACTCCTACCACAATGCCGCAAAAAAATTCCCAATTCATCCCCAGGAACGAGAGAAACCTGGTTTCTTTCTTTCAAAGCAGTCAAAAGTTTCTTACACAAGGACAAATAGAAAACATTTCAGATAAAAGGTTCCAGACCCCTTTTATAAAAAGGACCTCACACTAAGCTCTGTGTAATTCTTACCAGAAACCCGTTTATTTACCAAAAAATTATGAGACTTAATGCCAAGCACTGTGCTACAAATAAAGAGCAACAGAGAGGGGGGTCATGCTAAAGTGGAAAGTTTCTTTCAGCTGTGCTTGTTATTTTATTTTCTTCAGTTTACTCCACGCACGGCGGGCAGAAATAGAACGCGACGCGAGGATCCTAGCAAAGGGCAACGAGAAAGAAAACAATAAATATGTAAATCTAATTTGGAAGTCTGCAATTACGACCTCTTCCTTGCCTGTTTGGGAATTCAGCGCAGGTCTGGCCTTTCATTATAAAACAATATTAACATTTTCCGAGCGGCTGAGGGATGACTCTGGCTAATGCGAGGAGCCAACTACAATATGGGAGACGGTAGTAGAACCTGCCACCCACGTTGCGGAGAGAACAGCTTTCAAACACATGCAGTGAACTGTAAAAACCACTAAAGCCTGCGTTCCCCGTACTGTCCTTTTCACTCAAGGTGAAATAAACCATCCTTTCTTCCTCTGCGATCGGGAGGGCTTTCCACTGCTAATCTACATTATTTCTGACCGGGCTTCCTTTTGACGTGCGGCCATTTTTTTTACAATTTCTATCACAACAAGTGTTTCTGTGAGCGAACTGAAATAATAAACGCCGGCCTTCCCCCCACGCGAGAAAGCGTCGCTCGCGGACCGCGGTCATGACGTAAAAATTGTAAATCTTGCCACACAGCAGTTTGCTATTGATCTCAACTCCACGTCGCTCATAAATAATGAATCAGCTCCACAGCAAGGGATGAATTTGTTTAACGAGACATGACTCATTGATAAGCCCGACAGGATCTTGCCTGTGTTTAATCTTTGAGAAAAAAGAAAAAAAATACATTTACAAGGTTGTCAGTGATGTCACCTCATCAACTTCACTTGGAGGGTTGGGGGGGAAAAACTGCCAAAACGATGTCCTTCGCGGGATCATGTGGTCCCCCAGACACCCGATATACCATTACACAAATCGCAAAGCTCCTCCGCAACAAGCACATTCTACTGATATTTGGTGTTTGGATTTCCTTTTCAATTTTTTTTTTTTTTTTTTTTTTATAAACTAGGCAATCAAATATTCATTAATATTTATAAAGGCAGGGTCATAAAATAGCTATGTGGTAGGTAGAGCTGTGTAGCTGGAGAACATTATTTAAAAAAAGAAGCTAAATCCTCCTGAAAAGTTCACGTTAACATTTCTATACAAGACTTCAAGCCGCTTATAAACTCGCTGAGAGAACATTCCAGGTAGCGGTGTGCGGCACTCCTCCATGGGGCCAGGAGCCAGGGGCCCTCAAGTGCCCTTTGACTGAACACACATGTAGTGGCCCTTCCGTCAGAGGGATTACCTTCTGAACTCATTCGAAACATAGCTCTTGACCTCGCGCAAACTTTTCTCCGCCCTTACTGTAGACGCAAAGCGGTCCACGCGCATGCACCTCGAATTGTGTGTGGGGCGCGCGGGCGATCCCAGCGGGATACAGTATGGCCACGCCTCAATCGCCTCGGCATTCCTGGGTGCCAAGTGCTCCCGCGCGAGGATTATCCCCGCGGAGCAGGAAAGATTTCGAGGCTAATCTATAACGGAATGCCACTCTAAAAATCACTTAATCGCTGGTTTTAAAGAAGCAAGTCCGGAAGTGCCACGGTCTTGGAGACGCGACGCGATTCATTATTCTTTTGTGTGGAAATTAAGAAATGGATGAAAGTGGAATTCGTCTTTGCTCTGAATGGGGAAGGAGAGAAAAAAAGAAGTTTTTAAGTCAATGATGAAACTGCGAACAAAAGTCAGGGCACGTCCAGACTGTGGTGTGGCAGAGAAATAAGACAAAACAAGTCTTCAAAGAGCGTAAAAGAAGAGCATTTCGTGAGCACTTTATTTCCCTCCAAGTTTGCGGTCAAATCCATTTTGTTTTTCGAACCGTTAAGAGCCTATAGCTAACATGTTTTAATGAGGGTAACAGCATCTACAATTGTGGCTCAATGGGTATTTGTGTTTCTGGCAGAGCTCACCACTACCCCTCTGCTTAATTCCCCAAGCTGTTCTCAATAGCTGAGGGAAAAAAAGGAGGGGGGAGAAAAAAAAAAAAAAACCTGCGGAGAAGGAATCAATTACAGGAAGATTAAATCAATGAGGAGAAGGGTGAAAGCAGTAAATTCACTTCACAAAGAGGCAGGCCAATAACTCAGTACAAATGTGTGCAGGGGAGGCATCTGGGTGGGGTGGGGGGATTGGGGGACAGGGCTGCTGTCACCGGGCACCGTTTTAATTAGTGGTGTGTTGGAGGTGGAACAGTGGTAGCGTTGTGGAGTGAGGCGGAACAGCTGTGGCACAGCGTGAGGCTGGTGATGGGGGGGTTGCGCTGGCCGCGGTCCCCGCTCTCCGCCCACCATCCCCCTTCCTGGCCATCCTGTGCCAGCTCAGGTGTCTGTGAGGTGGCAGTGGGCCGCCTGTGGGGAGGGCGGGGGAGCCCGACCCGCCCGTTCGAGTCGCTCTGACCCGGGCCTCCGAGACGCACCGTCTGACGGCATTCTGCCGTGAGCCACCGTGTGACTCTTCTCTCCACGCTGACTGAGGGGCTGGGGCAATTCAAGTGGATATCAATGAAAGAAACTATTCACGCCTCCTCCTTAGTCCAGCTTCTATGTTAAAAAAGGGTCGCGCTTAAAAATAAAGCAAAATAACTTTGCTGAAGGCCACACGAGTCTCTGAAAAATTACCAATAGTCTTCTTTACAAATACAATTTTGCATGCGGGCCTATGTCTAAATGGAGAATAAACTAAAATGAGACTTTTCTGATAAAGATCTTCAGTATTTCAAAATAGGCACCAGAGAAAGTGTTTAATTGGATGTGCTAAGCACACACATTTACATTCTACATTTACATTTACATACACACACCAAGTCAACAACCATTGCGGTTGGTCAATTTTGTCGTAGAACAAATCGATGTGCAATTTAGAGCCGACCAATTTTTGGAGGATTTTAAAATAAGTACTAAAATAACTACAATAATAACAAAATTCAATTTCTAAAAATACTCTTATAGAAAAGGCTAATTAGTCTAGTGACAAATAACCTTTAATAATCTTTTGTACAAGTAGTAATACTTTCTTACTACAAACTATTTTCAGAATTGCATTCAGCTCTACACCATGGCTTAGTTGAGGCCACAAAGAACTTCTCAGCACTGAGAGAGTAGGCAGAGTAAAATCCACTTCAGTAGAGCTGGGCCATGTACCACTTTTCAGTGTGAGAAATATAGTGTTACGAGCACTGAAAACTGGCTTTATGTTGCCTTTAATTTTGTTGCAGCGTGCAACAAAAATATTTTGCCCTGATGTTTATCGAACACTTAAACTATAATAGCGGTTGTTAGCCACAGCAATAGATTACAACTTTGAAATGGCTTTATTTACATAAGTGCTTATCAAAGTGGTTTGGGATGTCCTGAAACATAAATTTAAGTCCAATACTTATCTCAATTTACTTAAAATATATAGCTCAGTCTTAAATTACAAATAGATTACCATGTACCCTCATTTCTCTCAAGGAAACATTTAGCAATTAGCCCAACAAGATGTTGTCGTAATTCCCATTAGTGTTTCTAAAGTGTGGGTTCAATACACAGAAACTAAATTCAAACTGCAGCCCACTGGCTACAAACAAAACTGATTTTGGAAATAATGACGTTATCAAATGGGTAGCTCCTTGTATTAAATAATTTGAAATAAATAGATAAATATATAAATCGTCCAACATAAATTCAAAAACCACAGTCCTTATAGTAATCCTAAAACCATACACCATCATAAGCCAAACCTAACCTCAACCTCAAGTCAAACATAAGCCTGAAGAACTAACCCAAAACTAACCTGACCTCGACCGCAAACACAAGCTCAGATTCTTCCCAGTTTGAATACATCCTGGCATACAATTTGCTCGTGATGTTTTCCTATAAAATGTATTTTTGGTCTGATTTAATGCCAGTTGTGCATCACCATGATTGATTTGTTTAATATTTTGTTTATATGGGTTTCAAACAAAATGTCAAGTACTGCATGTCTAATTTGAGAAGCGCATGTCAGATGACATTGGAAGAGGCCTGCACCATATCCCAACATTTAATCAAAAGCACAGTACCTCATTTGTGGATAAACAACATTTTAAACAACTTGGCATTTTCTCCATCCAGATTTGGAAAGGAGACATAATGATAAGTACAACAAGCCAAGCAGCATGTTCTGATTCATTTTAATTTGTGAACCAATGCTGACGACTAGTGTTCACAACAAATATAGCATTCGAGCAATATTGACCTCAAGTGGAAACAAGCACTGAGGCAATGCTGACCTCTAGTGTAGAATAAATATTGTTTCGATGGACACATTTCTCTAGCCAGACAGCACTGCATTGTGAAATTGTTTTCAATTTGGTGAAAAATAAATATAATATACACCTTGACAACATTGGCACTATAACCCTACTTTCCTGAACAATCAAAAATGCAATACACTGTACTTACCCGAATCTCTTGTAGGTTATGGAAATTGTTTCCGACTCGAACAGAGATTTTGCTGGGCGTGTAGCTCTCGTCTGACTTGTAATCAGCATAAATGCAAAGCATCTTCACTGTTGTTTTTCTTCTGTAATCACAAGAATAACAGAATATGATCTTTTATTTGGGCTCCTGGGTAGGCATCTCATTTCCAATTGTTCTCTCTGAACACTTGATCAACTCCCAGCTCCACTTGTGCAACTCCATCAATCGTTATGTTAACTTAAAATGGGTGAGGATTTGCTCAAGATACAAGGTGTTTCACAGACTTTGCAAAACGCCTGGTAAATTGTTAATGGCATGGTACACTCCAAATTTGACTGATTGCAGTAGTCCATTGGCAGTTTGACACAGACACATGTCATCAGAATGTAGGCAAATTGTTAATGGTATAATAGAGGGATGATACTCCCAATTTGACTGAATATAGTCCATCATTTGATCTACTAGCTATTCTTGCCGCTAATATTGTAGCCAAACCTAGTAAGCATTTATGCATTGTTTAAGGACTAGTTGGCTAGCTAGCCAACACTTTAATTAATTGGATGTTACAATTTGCAAGCAAGGCTGTGATGGTATGACATTTTCATGGCATGATACTACTCAATATCACGGTTTTCGGTATATCACAGTATCAGCTTTTAAGCTAAAAAAAAAAGTATCACACAAAGTCAACACCTCGATCTGTTTATTGTATGGCTTGTTGCAGATTTATATACCATTTTAATTGAAAAATAAAACAAAAATGCAACTGAATATAGTTCACTCCTTGTAATTACATTTTTAAATCAATTTAAATCATTCACTTTGCAAATTAAGAAACATTTTGCTTTATCACGTTATCAGCTTATCGGATCTAGTACTATATTTAGCTCACTCACTTTTTCCATTGTGACATAAAGTGAAGGATGATGCTCACGCAGGTGGAATGCAAGGTTTAACGTGTTCCCTCCTCTGGCCATTATGTTTCCCACATTCTCAACAACAACACCAACTTGAAACGAGTTCGCTTTTTGGGGGGATATAATTTGTCATTACAAACCGCCTCGGCATCAGAATCAGAGTCGGGCATCGCAAGTTTTATAAGAGACTGCAAACGGAGATTTATGCTGTGTAGCTAGCTAGCTAACAGCTACCTACCAGGGTTGTGAAATGCGAGGGAGCTGTCTGCACGTGCGCAATCGCGTTGTAAACAAAACTAAATGCAAGAAGAAGTGGTGGGATTAAATGACATTAGCAGACACCCCAGGTCCAGTATTATATTATTTAATATGGGTTATTTTGACATTTTACTAGGGTAGCAGTTGATTTATTTTTTTCCCTACATGAAAATAGCTTTTGTCACGTGATTTACTATCATTACGTTAAGTTTATGATAGTACTATTTCATATTTTAATATCGTGGTATACCGTCATTCCGTCACACCCTTATTTGCAAGTTCAATAAAGTTCAAAAGAATCATTTTGATAAAGTTTGAAAACCCTGTTTTCATTTGTATGGAATAGTATGTGTCACATGAGTTTCCTGTTTTGAAAATTGCCCATTGCCGACACTGATCCAATGTGTTTTTAAAGACACTGATTAGACTACCAACCATACATACAGTAAGTTTATAATTAGCATTATTTGACATTATTCATACAGCCTTTATTGGAGATGATCAAGTTTGGAATCATGTCCTTCGCCAAATGCATCAGCAATTGTGCACTTTCTCTTTGCAGAACAGCACAGCAACAATGAACATTGTTGAGAATGCCCTGGTCTGATCAGCAAACAAGTTCTTCTTTGTTTGAATTGAAGGAATTTCAGAGGAACCTCTTGGTGGGTTGCTGGACTTTTTTATATTATCCTCAAGAGTGACAAAAGAGTCGCTTCAATCCTTTGTCTTTAGGTACAGCATGAAGGCCACGGGCTAGTGACCTCCCGTTGCCTATTTTTTCCCCCATTGCTCTTTTTCTTACTTGTTTCATTTCAAGCACTTACTGTAAATGAGAATTCAAACCCATTTATTTAGGCTCATTTTAGAGGCAGGGTGATGAAGTGTTGAAATGAGAATTTCATACTTTTTAATTTATTTTTATACTTAGCACATGGAAAATGTACAGTATTAAGAAATATGACCTACATACATTTACCTCATCATCTGCTACTGAACATTGGAAAACTGTATTTTGCTAAAGGGTTCAAAAGTAATACCACTCCTGCCGCTTTATGAACTGCTCCAGTTCCCTCAACGTTAGTCCACCCGGTCGCCCAGTTTGGCTGACATTTAAAAAGGATTTGAAGGGCTGCCAGGTAGCTCAGTCTGTTAAGGCACTCTTCTAGTGTGTGGATGAGCCCCACAGTCTGGTACCGAATCCAGACCATACCAGTGACGGCTGTGGCCCACAGCCCAGCGAGGTGACATAATTGGCCACAGTGTCACCCAGGGAGGAAGGGATACAATCGGCTGGATTGTCCGTACCTAGTCATGCACTAGCGATCCCCACTGGTCAATTGGGGGCCCACAGTCTGCCTGTACAAAACAGCGGATGACGGGGGTTCCTTCAACTCATGTCTGGGCAAGTTTAACTCATAGACTGCGGTGTGAAAAGAAGCGGCAGCTGACATTCCGTGTTTTGGGGACAGTGCATGCTTGACTATGCTCTCCAAATTGACAGCAGAGGTTTCAGCAAGTGTGGCATAGAATATTATTGGGCATTCCAAATTTGGAGAAAAAGGGGAAAAGCCATTCCATACCTGAACTGAATGTTGACAAGGTGTGGCTGCGAGCCGTCTGACTGCCAGTAGGTCTCCAGGTTGTCATCTCGTAGCTGGTCTACCCCGAAACCTGCCGAAGAATTGGAGCTACATCACTTTGTGCGTGAACAAGTGCAGAGGACCACCACATGTTAGAGAGCAGAAGACTTTACTGAGAAAAAAAACTTTGTGAAACAAGACAGTCTAGCAAGAACACCTTGCAGGTATCCTCCACTACCAACGTTTCATTTTCAGAATGTCTATAAGGTGTCCATTTCCCCTTATGTAAAGGTACAGATGTTACAATTGCAAATCTGAAAAAGATAGGCTCCATTACATTTACATTTTACATTTTAGGCATTTAGCAGATGCTCTTATCCAGAGCGACTTACACAGTTTACATTTATTTACATACAATCAATTTATACAGCTGGCTCCCCATTCACCTACAATGGAACCAAGAAAACTTAAACTGGAAAACAGTTTTTTTTATGGTTTTTTAAGATAAACCCCGGCAATGCAAAACATTCTGCATGATTTGATGCAACAACTCATCAAAGTGCATCAATGTTATAATTAAACCATTTTTGGTAAACAATAAGGTTTTCTGTATGACACATTATAGCTGTTTGTAAACTATAGGCTGCTGCATATGAACATACTACGGACTGTTTGAACATCATGTGACATTGACTACGTTTACATGCACACCATATTCCTGTATTAATCGGAATAATGACAATATTCCGATTACGTATGAGTCATGTAAACGCCTTAACCCGATTGCCATAACCCGATTAAGATCATATTCGGATTACTAAAAACCGAATAAGACCCCTGGCATATGCCTGTATTAACCCGATTATTGGGTCATGTAAACATGTTAGTCGGAATATGCCCCTTAACGGAATATTAATTTACGTCTGCGCATGTTCATTCTCGACATGCGGAAATTTTCTCTCCACTCTGCATCCGTAAACTCTACCATCACTACTCTGTACCACCAGTCCATAGTCTCCGGGGGTTCTGATTGGCATAAATGGCATATTAGCAAGTACCATAGCTCCATTTGCCATTTCCTCGCGTTCTCGTCTGCCATGGTTGAGGATGTGAATGAGAACGAGTGTTCTTGTTACATTATGATGTAGAAGTGCTAAGAAGACAACACAATATAACGCAAAAGCAAGCATTTTCAAGCCTTTTGTGTAAATGGAATTACTGCAGGAAAATAACGCCTATTTATTCAGCGGAGTACCCAGAAAGCCCTTGCGCGGCACTACATCGCTGGTTTATTCGGAATATGCCGATTAACATGTAAACGGGAATATTCCCGTAGCTCAACATTCTGCGGCGCATGTAAACACCTTATTCGGAATATTGCCTTAACCCGAATATGGACCTTAATCGGAATATGGTGTGCATGTAAACGTAGTCATTGCTACCGAGTGAACCGATGTATCCCGGCACCAAGCCCACTCGTGTTGGGGACCTTGTACTGAACAGGACCTGTGTGAATGCAGGGGCTGCGGCCACTCACCAGGCTTGCAGGAGGACAGGGACCATACTGCCTGAGACCCGATCTCCCGCACTGTGCCCGTGCGCTCCAGCTGCTTGGGGTCAGCGCCTGGAGGCGTCTTGCTTGCTGTGGCCATCTTCACAGAAATGTCCCTGCTAATTAAACACAGTCACATCAGACAAGCCCAGGCCCAAAGAACCAAGCCTCAATTGTCATGTAAACCTTTAAGACCTGAAGGATCAATGGATGAACATATAAGCACGTGTCTGATTCAGGTTATGGCTTTAACAGATATTGATACAAGATCATCTACAAGTGCAATTTGTAATAGCAAATAGTCTGAGTACCAATTTTATTAGTATCCTGCAATTGAAAATGTGCACTTTACAAGCAAGGGTTATGAGTATTGCATTGGTTGACACTGCTGAGCACACAAGGTTATGCAGGTCACTTCTCTCCCAGTTGGAGTATTCAATGGATTGTCCCCCCTGACCTCCACCCAGATAATGGACTCACATGAGTGAGCAATGGAAAATCCTGTGTCAGCTCAACAAAGCAGCTACCTACTGTAACGCTGCAGCCGTCCCTACACCTGTTGGTTCACAGTACTCGCAGCCTATTGCAGCCAAAGGCCATTCACATATCATTCACATATGGATCAATGATGTGACATGTAAATTTAGTGTCCAAATATATATATATATATATATATATATATATATTAAAGAAACATTTATATAAATAATATGTTAAATAACTATTTGCTCTCGTTTACTGAGCCCAAAAAGTGTTTATTGTGACTTGATTCAGGCACTGAATTTTTTAGTGACATTAAAGATGGTAATCACTTATGTTCAAGGAACAATCATTCACTCTAGTTGGGAAATTAAGTAAGGGGGTAGCTACACTTGTACAACCTCACGTACAAGTTCAAAGGGATTGAAATAAAGCAAGGTCGCAAATCCTTAACACGTCTGAACATAGCTTAACAAATTGTAACTAACAAGTCCGCAAACTAATTTAGCTGGCAAGATAACTAACATCAAATTAAATACTGTCCTCATTGTCAGCTGATAAAATCTTCATTTAAATACCCAATTAACGATAATAAGTTTAGGTAATTGCGCGGCAAACACATTAACTACTAGACCCGACCAGTACTAACTAACTAACTAACACGAACATCCCTCTATAACAAAGCTATCAAAGTCCTGGCCAATAAACCACTAAAATTCCAACACTGTAATATCCGCAAGAAGTACAATCTGCTCCGTTTTTACAATTTAATGAATTACTCCAACCTCACATTTAAATGTCTCATAGCTAGACTTCACTATACTGCCACTAACACCCGAAGCATCACGGAAGGAAACTGTAGAATCAGACACTGCAGAACTTCGTTTGCGAAAACTGCATTTTCAATTAAAGGCACAACACTCTGGAATTCTCTACCTGGCAGTTCAAAACAAATCCAAAAGATTTTTAAACGTTTTCTACAACAATCAAGTCCTGGCTAAAACTTGGCCAAAATTTAAATCATAACACAAACTAATTACTATATTTGAGCTCATCTCTTTTTTGTTGCTGTTCTTTTTTTCCGTGTCATTTATAGTTGTTGTTTTCGGTCATTAAATGCATTGGAACCCTAAGAATGTAATTTTACTGATTGATTGATTGAATTATCACTGCTCATCAAGGGACTGGTGTTGGAAATTAGCTTCGGCTATATACATGCACAGTGCATCGGGCACTACTTATGCGGCTGTCAATGTTCTCTGTGCTTGTGCCTTACAAATAAACTAATAAATAAATACTACGACACAGCTGGCTGTAGTAAAAGGGAAATCTGGCTACATGTTGCTCACGCTAACGTTATACCACTGTCATGAAAATGTATTAGAATTTCCAGAATAGCTAACGTCACTACTCTAAGGTAGCTATTTAGCTACAGTTTATCTTCCACGTTTCAATGAGTCAGACAACATCTGATATTAGGCTATCCAGCACTAAAGATTTTAGCTTAATTAATTGTGATTTATTTACCTTCCTTCCTATAGCTAGCGTTACCTGCAGAAATAACAAGCGGTCACCTAGCTAGCTAGCTAGTTGGTTGGTTGGTTGGCCCGCTTGCTGGCAATCTATACAAACGCAACTAATGTTGATTGGCTAACGATATTGCTACTGCTAGTTCTACACAGATGGTTCGATAGCGCGAACTTAGTTCGTTAACGGCTCTTCGGCACTTGTTAAAAACAGTTGTCGACAACGTTACCTAGCTAGCTAATGTTATGTAAACATTGTGAAATAAACACATGCATATAAAATGAATGTCGTGGCAATAATACCTGCGTCTTCTCTGATATCAATTCACTTTGGGGTTCTGTTGTTAATGACCTAGATACTGATGTGGTTATCGTTCGCTAGCTGCATTCTTGGCTAACTTAGCTAGTTAGCTAGCTAAAGACCGCTACAATCCACTTCGAATCTCCCACTCGGTTTTTCGATTTCGTCGCCTCTGATGACGTAATGGGAGTGGCGCTTTTGGGCGCATCAGAGACTACGACCGGGCGCGCCATCTTTTTTTCCGGTTTCTCTCTCCAGGAGAACACGTTGTTGAAAATAGGAGAGTGATTCGCCGTAATAAGTTATTTTACATTCTTCGACCTGGAAGTCTAAGACAGCAGGGAGGGTATTGAGGGTAAGCTGATGTTTGTCGACAACTCATTTGTGTCAACCGTTGTACTCTTGAATTATGGTATAAGACTTGACTTGATCGGCACATGCGTGCGTATCTTGCTTGTGAGCTGCGTATGTATGGATTATTTGCTAGATCCGAGGCCTTTCGGCCTTTTGATGCAGGCAGCTGTGCGCAGCAAACTAGTTTGGTTGAATTACATTTGGTGATAAATGTTCCGAACATGTGTTTGCTAGCTAGCCAGCCAGTTTACCGCTAGCAAACACTGGTAGCAACGCGTTCGATTTCGTGATGTCAGCCACCGTGTCCCGAAGAGCGAGGTGAGTCGCTAGCTAGCTAATTATAAGCAAGTGGAAACGCGTCATTACACGACGGTTGTTAGCTATTCAGTTCGTGTCTGTATAGTAACATTAACGTTCCCTTGAATTTGGTTATTTAGGAGCAGATGGCTAGTTATCTGTCTATACAGCTCATTATTTTAACTGCGATAAGGTATTATGTTAGGTGGCTAACGTTTAATAGGTAGCTCGCTAATCTAAACATGTCCAGCTGGCGACGTCTCCCTTGCCTTGGTTTCCAGGCGTGAATTGTACGACTATGAGCTAGCTAGCCAGCGACCGTTACTCAGACGTGGCATGACGGTAGCATATTTTGTTTATCAGTTGGTAACCTTCCAGCTACCCATTAGTCAGCTACATGGACAGCGTTAACGCGACCTTCCTTCCATTGCCTGGATTTCACAATATGGTTGTATGCCATTTCTGTTTTTGGTTATTAAATGGGTGGCTAGCACATTGTGGCGTGTGATTGTCATATCCTTCTCGAGCTAAAGTGGTGCTTCTACAGTTGATATTGTTGCCAGTTAACGTCAATTAGATGGCGGATACCTTGGTTCATGTTGCGCACATTTGTTTTTTGGCTGACTAATGACGTAACATTCCCCACCGTCATCCATAAAGATGGTGTCGGAGTGAATCCACTGACTGTAATAAAAAATTAAAAAAATACTTCGTATTAACAAGCGAATCCTACATAACTAACGTTGCAGTTACATAGAAGCTATATCAATTGCATAACGACGTTGCAACATGATTTGGAACAGGAGCAATACAATTGACAACACAGAACAAGAGTGACCGTATTTATAAACTACATTTAATCTATACTGGTCAAGTTCATTTTAAGCTTGCTAGCTACCGTGTATACAATTAACTGAGCACTAAAATCTCTAATACGTTAACATTCTATCTCTTTTTAGCTTGGTGTGGCCTTCCTCCGTTAGGGGACACAGCATCTGTTCTTCCAGGTTTAATAAAAGGCTGCTATAATGTCAGAGAAACCGACCAGAATCGCAATTGTGAACCATGACAAGTGCAAGCCCAAGAAATGCCGTCAAGAGTGCAAGAAGAGCTGCCCAGTGGTGCGAATGGGTAAGAAAAATAGTCACAGTACAGCCAGTTGTGAACAGTCCTGAATGTTACATCTAAGCCATACACCAGTGCATCACAAATGGAATGAACATCTTTCAGAGCGTTTTTAAAGACGTAACACTTGAAACTTTGTCTCAACCTGTGCTGTTAAGATGAAGTCGACAACAGGTCTGGTTTGCTCTTTGCAAGACTGATCTCATTCAGCTAACTGCGAACCATCTTGCTCTGTCATGGTGTTGTATACCGGTTTCGTACATATTTTTACTTAACTTTACGTCGCCTAAAATGACAATTTGAATACACATCAGCGGTGTATTCATTGGCTCTAATTAAAAGCACAACCTCTTTCCTCTGTCTTTAGGTAAGCTTTGCATAGAGGTCACAGCACAAAGCAAAATAGTGTGGATCTCTGAATCTCTCTGTATCGGATGTGGAATCTGCGTCAAGGTAAGCATTAGGTCTCCTCCTTTACGTTCCCGGTTGTAGAGATTGGCTGGAAGTGGTATTTGAAAGAATCCAGCTCAGTGGTTGAAAGGACGATTATCATTATCAACAAGAAAATAATATCACAAGTGTACTGGATGAAATATTGAATAGTTTATTGTATTGCCTCTGTTAAAGTGGGGTTTTTTGTTAGTTTTTTGGTTTATTCATTCATTTTTTCTTCTTCCTTCCCCAGAAATGCCCCTTTGGGGCCCTGTCTATTGTCAATCTGCCAAGCAACCTGGAGAAGGAGACAACGCACAGATACTGCGCCAATGCCTTCAAGCTGCATAGGTACATCCACGTTGTACAGGCGCTGTAAATATTGCACGTCATCCAAATAAATACCACATTTCATAATCAGGATGGCAAGTTGATATCATGGGGAAATGGTAGGAAATATAATTTATTATCGTGTTTTTGCCAACTGGGGTTCTAAATTTGTAATTCCGTTGAAATCTGCCATGAATATCTAGCCGTTGAAGTTGAACACATAACAACGTCATTAGCTGTGATTAAGCGGAGATTAAGGGAAACCATGAATATTGTCACCAGGGGACAAACCGACTTCAATATTTTTACACATTTATAATCTTTAAATTCATTTCACAAACAACCTCTTTTGAATCATTTTATAGTTATTGCGCAATAAGTACTTTTTCACTATATAAATTGACATTTCCAGTTGTTTTTAATTCTTCTTAATGAAAATTCAAATGCCGTGGTCCACAGGTAGCGTAGCAGTCAAACGCACTCCGCCGGGAGTGCAAGCTGCCTACTGTAGTCGCGGTTTGAAACCCGACTGCGTCAGGACTCCCGATCGGGGCCGGCTTTTGGCTGTCTGCCTCAGGGGGTGGTGGGAGGGAAAGTCGTCACGAGCTCGCCGAGGAGCAGTAGGGCATTCCTAAAGAGCAGGTGGGCGAAGTTCCGCCTCGGAGGAGGCGGATCATTGGTGGCCTCAGGATATTAGCTTGACTTGGAGGACGGGCGGAGGACTCGTGAGGGGAGGGCGAATTGAAATAAATAGAGGGTTGAATTGGCTATTAAATTGTGAGAACAATGGGGGGATTTGAAACACATAAAAAAACTTAAAATGCCCACAATCACCTGGTGATGAATATTTATTTGATCTGTAACTTAAATGCATTATCATGAACTCCACGGAAAATAACTAATGTGTCAGTAGTTATGAGTTCGATGAATCTATGTGCAGTTGCGCATGGTTGGTAATAGTGAAAATACAATTGGGGGGGGATCAACACGGGATGATTGTTAGTAAATAATCAACAGGCGGCTTCATGAGGCTCACTATATTTGCATCTTGCTGCTGGAGGAGTGAATTACAGGCTATAAAACCCTGTCGATCCTTTGCACCACAGGTTCAGAGGTTTAATTATATGATGGTGTGGAAGGCAAGTATAGTGTTGCATATTCATGTATAGGTGTTGGTACAGATGGTTGGTCTGATGTTTTTTTTGCTGTTTCAGACTGCCAATCCCCAGGCCTGGTGAGGTTCTTGGACTGGTCGGGACCAATGGTATTGGGAAGTCGACGGCTCTGAAAATCCTAGCAGGAAAACAGAAGCCAAACCTGGGAAAGTTTGACGTGAGTCGCTGAGACCGTAATATTTGGCAATGTGCAGATTCAGTGGAAATTGCAGTGAATGTGTGAAATTAAATTGGATTCACCACATTAAAGAACTGTGTTGCAGAGCCATGGACCATATAATTATAGTCTGTCTCGTAATTAAATGTTTGACGGCCAAAAATCCTTTTTGTGTACACAGGCACCTCCAGACTGGCAAGAGATACTCACCTATTTCCGGGGTTCTGAGCTGCAGAATTACTTTACCAAGATCCTGGAGGATGACCTGAAGGCCATTGTCAAGCCCCAGTATGTGGACCAGATCCCCAAGACAGTCAAGGCGAGTGCTGCTGGATCTCCAAATCTTTATTTTTTTTATTTATAATTTATTTTTTTGCTTTCAGATTTTTCCCCGTTTACCTCCCAATTTAGTAGCCGTTTGTACCTCTCTTATTTTTCCTCTTGCCTCTTTTTTATGTCAACTATCCCCCTCGTACTGAGAGCTCGTTGCCATAGCTCGGGACCGGCAGTGACAAAGGCGATGAACCGCCTCTTCCGAGACGGAACTTGCCAAGCCGTCAACCGTAACTCCGGTACACGCAGAGCCACTCTTGTACACGGCGAGCACATGGTGAGCCCCCCTACCACGGGGCGGACAGCCAATCGCCATCTCAGACAGGACTCCTGGCCAGAGCTGATCTGGCACAGCCAGGGCTCGAACCCCAACTGCACTGGGCAACCTGCACTCCAGCCGAGTGCCTTTACTGGGCCAGTGTTCCACCCAGGACACGAGCACGGAATAAAGCAGTGATTTAATGCAGAAATTTGCAGCCCACATGCTTCTCAGCACGGCATGAGGTTGGCAACACTGTTCGGAACTTAGTCTTGATTCTCCTTTCGGGTTCACATCAGGTAACTGTATTTCTCTATTTCTGGCACTAGGGGTCTGTGGGATCCATTCTGAGCAGGAAAGATGACACCAAAACAGAGGACATTATTTGTGCCCAGCTTGGTATGTTCTTTGGTTTAATAACACTTGCATTTGAATCCTATTGGGAATGTAGTTTATCAATATAATCTTTATGCAAAGACATTGTTCTTTTGACATGTACATGTTGTGTTTTTGTAAGGGTTGTTTAAATTGAGGGATTTTAATGTCAAATATTCACCACACTTCAACAGTGCGTATTGAACATGCTTGGCCCAAACTAGAAATTGCTATTTCATAAACAAACCCCTTAGGTTTTAGTGCCATGTCATAGCTGGTGGGCTTTCTGTGACAGACCAGGCATTGATTAGAATGCCTGTGGTTAGTAAAATGTCTGCGTGTGATTTGGTACATGGAGAACATGCATGTCCGAAATGGTGAGCATTCTTTCATAAACAAACTAGCATCTTAGGTTTTCTTGGAAAGGGTCATAGCGGGTGTCTCCAGAACAGGTATTGATTGTGGTGCCTGCAGTTAGTCCAAATGCTGTGTATGACTTGGTCCCCCTGTTTGTCCTGTCTCTGCAAACGTCCGTCACTCCTGGCACAGACCTCACCCATCTCAGGGACCGGAACGTGGAAGACCTATCAGGAGGAGAGCTGCAGCGCTTTGCCTGCGCTGTTGTGTGCATCCAAAGAGCAGACATGTGAGTCACTGCCCCCTCCTGGTCTCCCATTGCCATGGCTGAATACAAAGTCAAAGTGTTTTATTTATCAAGTGTACAGTATAACACAAGGTCATTCTGAACAATGAAATTCTTGGGACATGGCAAGCAACAACTAAGTATTAAGCAGAATTATACATAAATATACAAAACAGAAAAACAGTAAACATTAAACATTTGTAGCAGTAATTAAGAATAGGAGAATAGGACAAAGCCCCCCTAATGGCATAAAATAATAACTGAGTCCAACCGACTGAGAGGGATGCTCTGCCTTGGAAGGCTCTCTTCAGCACATTCTCTTCTGTCCTTGCAGCTTCATGTTTGACGAGCCATCCAGTTACTTGGATGTGAAGCAGCGCTTGAAGGCTGCTATCACCATTCGCTCTCTCATCACCCCGGACAGGTCAGTTTCCCTCACGGCCTGAGCTTGGTGTCAGGTCAGAGTTTACATGCAAATGCTTGTGTGTTTGTTTATTATGATTTTATTTGTTAAAATGTTTGCTTTTTTTAATACATTATTTGCTTTCCACTCAGGTACATCATTGTTGTTGAACACGACTTGAGTGTGCTGGACTACCTGTCTGACTTCATCTGCTGTCTGTATGGCGTTCCAAGTGCTTACGGAGTGGTTACCATGCCTTTCAGTGTCCGGGAAGGTACTTTTTAAGCAGTTATTTTTTCTTTTTTGCTATGATTTAAAAAAATTTTTTTTTTTTTTTTTGCTGCTCATGGTTTACCGGCCTCTCATTTTTGGAATTGCAAAGAGAATTATAATTTTTTGATGTAGGTTTCCTTACAGGAAACTTACAGGATTTTCAGCTTAAAAGGTGATTATCGGACCACACATGTTAAGTCCTCTCCCCATGCTCACCTCGGTTCCAGGTATCAACATCTTCCTGGATGGTTACGTGCCCACGGAGAACCTGCGCTTCAGAGAAACTTCACTAGTCTTCAAGGTGGCCGAGACGGCCAACGAGGAGGAGATCAAGAAGATGTGCCGCTACCAGTACCCCCACATGAAGAAGGCCATGGGCGACTTCGCGCTGGAGATCATGGCGGGAGAGTTCACAGACTCTGAGATCATGGTCATGCTGGGCGAGAACGGTACACACTATGAGGTCGCAGTCCACTTGGACTGGGATAGTCAATCCTGCTATACTGTCCACGAGGTAGATACGCTACTGAATTTGCGCACTATGAGGTCGCAGTCCACTTGGACTGGGAAAGTCAATCCCGCTATACCGTCCCCGAGGTAGATACGCTACTGAATTTGCGCACTATGAGGTCGCAGTCCACTTGGACTGGAGAGTTCAATCCTGCTATACCGTCCACGCGGTAGATATGTTACTGAATTTGGGTATGATGATGAGAAAAGAAAGCTGAATGTGTTTCTATGACCGATTCCCTCTGGTGGTGTGTTGTCCTTGCTGCTGTAGGCAAACGTGTCAGGGGGTGGGTGCATTCTAGGACAGCCTCCGTCTCAATCTTAGTTTAGTGGTCGCTGGTTAACGTGTCCTTATTGCAGAATTTAATGTCAATTCTCAAGTCAAATGCAGTAATAGAATTTAAAGACAATAAAGGCAAGCTTACTTGCACATCAGTGGTTTTTGGTGTGAGTATTTTTTCTTACAAATATGGAATTATGAAATTATCCATGCCATGGGCCCACAGGTAAACATCCATGAGTGGAAACGGTAAAATGTTTAACCCTGCAGGAACACACAAATAATGATCAGCACGTATGCGTTTGGGTAGGGCATTAGTTGTGGTGTTCAGTCTCATTTAACATCATTGCGAGTCTTGACATTTGAGCTCTCTTTTTAAATGCGAAAAAGTATTTGACTGTACTCGTAGTCCTCAGGGGTACCTTACGTTGTCCACAGCAGCATTTTTTAACTGTCACACCGCTAGCCTGGGAATTATGACACATTTCATGCGTACACCACCAATCTTTTTACTAACCTAATGCAAAACCGATGCTGCTGTTTTTTCAGGCACTGGCAAAACTACATTCATCAGAATGCTGGCAGGCCGTCTCAAACCCGATGAAGGAGGTGATTCCACTTTTCACTCGGCTTCCTTACGTGGAAACCTGCACACCATTTGATATAAGTTTTCATTTTAATAAAATAAAAAAACTTGTCATGCCACATCATGGTAGTGGAGTACATATGGAACATGTATATCAAATAATGCTCATACAGTGGTCGAGTGATTGAGAAGAGTGTTCACATGCAATGTAACCTTGGTGTTAAAATTCTCCCATCATTCTCAGGGGAGGTGCCGATCCTGAACGTCAGCTACAAGCCACAGAAGATCAGCCCCAAATTCAAAGTATGTCCCGTTGTCCTCCCCATGACTATAAGAACGTAGTCAACCCTCCTCCTTGGTCCTGAATGAATGTTTTCTTGTGTCCGCTCAGGGAAGTGTACGCGCACTGCTTCACGACAAGATCCGAGACGCGTACACCCACCCTCAGTTCATCACCGACGTCATGAAGCCCATGCAGATTGAGAGCATCATAGACCAGGACGTGAGTTTGAAGTGTCGTGTCGCAAGTAGCAACCCAAGGCCACTTTTTGGGGCTGTGGGGAATGTGATTCTCAATCTATTGTGGGACAGCCTATAGATTAGGAGGAATTCAGTCCTACATCAGTAATCTGATTGCACTGTAAATTCTGTAAAGAACTCCGATAACTGTCCCTCCCACACTTACTGTGTATGTCTTATTTAGCTTATTGTGAATGTGTGGTGCTGCTGAGTTGAGTGTTTGTTGGAGGTTGATTGTGGCAGTGCTGAGGTTTGTGGCGGTTGGAGGCTGATGTGTGGAGGTGGGCGATGGTGTGAGGTTGATGTGGAGGTAGGTGATGGTGTGAGGTTAGAGGTTGATGTGTGGAGGTGGGCGATGGTGTGAGGTTGATGTGTGGAGGTGGGCGATGGTGTGAGGTTGATGTGGAAGTGGGCGATGGTGTGAGTTTGGAGGCTGAGGTGGGCGATGGTTGGGGGTTGATGTGTGGAGGTGGGCGATGGTTGGAGGTTGTTAATTCCCAGTTGGTCTCTGGCTGTTGCAGGTGCAAAACCTGTCTGGAGGAGAGCTGCAGCGAGTGGCCCTGGCACTGTGCTTGGGAAAACCTGCTGACGTCTACCTGATCGACGAGCCCTCTGCCTACCTGGACTCTGAGCAGCGTCTCATGGCTGCCAGGGTCATTAAACGGTATAAAGAAAATGATTATATAAGAGTTCGTTATGTAAAAGAGAATCCCTGAGGAACCCAAGGAATGAGGAGACGCCAAGCTTGAGGGCACATTTTATTAACGTGATAGGACTGACGTATTGATGTCTACAATGTCTTCCTCAGAGAAAAACACAGATACCCACTGGTTAATTATTTCAGGCTGTGTGTCACAGCGTTTTGTAATGGAGGTAAATATACACATTTTTCCGTTCAGACAAGGGCATTCTGTTATAAACTTGAAGTATTTTGCTGGCTTGATGCAGCTTAGCTAGTCAAATAGTGTTTACACTGGCTCAGGCTCAGCTATGCCTCAATGATGCCAGCGTTATTTATTCAATTTGCATAAGTGTGCCTCAGTGCTGGCAGGGTCTCTTCTCAGTCTCCTCTCCGCTCACTTTCCGGTATGATATGGAACATAGCTGAGCAGCAGCAGGCCTGTTTATTTAAGCTTTTGGGGATGCCGGTAAAGGATGTTATCCTCACCTGCTGATATCTTTGCTTTTTGTTTTTGAGTTGCTGAGTAACCGCAACACTATAAAAGGAAAAAAGGTTAAAGTTGTTGGCATTGGGAGGGGGAGGCTGCTGCCACTGCTGTGAGTAGTAGTGCAATCACTTCCTTTTCTGCTATTTCCATGCTTTGTTTTCCAGCTAGGATAGCTTTAAATAGCACGGACATAAAACTGAAAATCTCAAGCATTGATGTGTCAGGCTGGTATGTAGGGGAGGAGGGAGGGACTGCTGAACTCTAACCTTGCTGGAGTGGGTATTGAGTCGGTTATATATGCAGATACTCAACAGGAAGGAAGCCATTTTAAGTGGACCTTGGCCAACATGGTATGCTCTCCCTACACCTGAATGTGGCGAGTGAGATCAAGGAAAAACGATGCATCCTAGGTTTGGGAGAAAAACTTGTGGGATATTAAAACTGTTAGTTATTGTGGTTATGCCTCTGTCTTACCTAAAGACTGGTTTATACATCAATACCAAACAATGGCAATTACACATGAACCAATGCTAAAATGTTATCTTTCTAACACAAACTTTGTAACCGTGTGGTACTCATAAGTTGTTCTACGGTAAAGTAATATTTGGATGCAAAATTTCTCAGTAATTGTAATAAATATTACCGGTGGTGGTACTAATGATATGATAGTGCCACCCATGGCTATTACACGTCTGGTCCAGTCATTCAGCACACCGGATTGTGAATTTTCTGCCCTTTCCTCATTTCGTTCTACTTTCATTTCTTTGAACACCTAATGGAGGACTCCATGCATGCACATCATTGTAAAAAAAAATGCATGTTTGTTAGAAGGCTTTCCTTAAGTGTTTTGTTTTTTTACATGCTGCTTTGGAAATGTGATTCATATATTGTGCTGTGTGCTCTTACAGATTCATCCTTCACGCTAAGAAGACTGCCTTTGTGGTCGAGCACGATTTCATCATGGCAACCTACCTGGCTGACCGCGTCATTGTGTTTGATGGCATTCCATCGAGGAGTACTGCCGCCAATACGTAAGTCTGTCAGCATAGCTTTGTCCTCGGTGTGGTTGAGTGCTTGTAAGCATGCATACATGTTTTTGTTCACATATTCTAAAGGTTCTAGGCCCACAGAATATTTAGTGTTTTTGAAGCCAGGAGCATCAGAGCAATGTTTTCCTCATGACGTGTGTCTTCTCTGGGTCGCTGCTTATCTCAGACCACAGACGCTGCTAGCTGGAATGAACAGGTTCTTGGCACAGCTGGAGATCACTTTCAGAAGAGACCCAAACAATTTCCGACCGAGAATCAACAAGATGAACTCCATCAAGGTACGTGTTCCCAATTCTGCATTTGTGTGGAAGGTGATCCTTGTAATTGTGCAGGGTGCGCATTGGTAAGAGCTATGTAATCATATTTGGTGTGTTTCCACTGTATAAATGCAGTGCATGTACAAGTACACACGGCCTGCACCTATAAGTCAATCTCACCCCATGTGTTTACCCGTTTCAGGATGTGGAACAGAAGAAAGGTGGCAACTACTTCTTCCTGGATGACTAAATTCATTCCTTATATCTATGTTTCCATCATATTACTACCGAATATTAAATGCTACACATGTCAGAAATGCAGAACACATCCAGTTCCAGTAACCCTAAGGAGAACATCGTTGGGCGTTCAAAGCACCTGTGTTCCTGCTGGGGCTGGATAGCAGCAGAGTCGGTTAGACCACCGTGACCGGAAGGACTGATGCAAGAGGCATAATCAAGTTTCTTTTAAAGTTAACTACTATTAATTAAACCCATTTCTCAAGTTTGCTGTGCAATCCTTCTTCTTTTTTCCTCCACCACCCACCGTATTTTGAAGTTTAAAAAAAAATCATGGTAGACGACTCCACTCACACTGTCGTAACATGAGCAGATCTCATTTAGAAAATTCATTTTTCAATATTTGTACATTTGAAAAAAAACGGTGTCAAGCCTTTGCTAGTTATCCGCTGTAATGATCTTGTGTGTAAGCATTTGAAACCATGGAAGAGATGTATAGACCACAGAAGGCAATTGTGGAGAAAACCCTTTATTTAAAGAAAAAAAGTTGCATTGTTTGGAACTGTTTTGGGCACATTTGTAGTGTTACTAAAAAAAAAGGCAATTTCTTAAAAAAACAAAACATGACTGTCAATATTTAGATGATTTGTCTCAACAAAAGACATCTGAATACAAAGCAAATGCTGAAAACCAGTGTGTTTATATATAGTCATACAGGAGTGCTAGTGCTGCTGCATGCAAGTACACCTTCCAGCACACTATTTGGAAGTGTGACAGAGTTTGGCCACCTCTGTTACAAATGCAGTGCACTTAAAGGGTCATATCTAACATTTGAATTCAAGTCGGATGAAGTGTGAAATGGAAAAACACGGCCTTGGTTATTTGCCTTAAAAGACCGGTTGGACAGGGAGCTGGAGATTAGACTCGTCCTTTTGTTACTGGGACATTGGTCTGTGCTCTCCCATGCATGTCCGTGCCCCATCCGTGTGATCCCACACTGAAAGGTTAACATTGGTTTAAGGCAGGGCTACTCAGATGGTGAGGACTGCAATCCTCCATGAATATTCTGATCCAGGCAGAGACGTTAACATGGGGTAAAATGGATGAGATCAGAGCAGCAGTACTGGTGGGCTGTTGTATATGAAATAGCAATATGAAAAGCAAGTCATCTGCTTTAGTCTCAATCTAACTTTTTAGTTAGGGACTTGTCCACTTGAAAGTAGCTAGAGATGTGTATGTTTGATGTAGTGCGATGCAAACAATGGGTGTGGGGAACAACTTAAAAACACCCTCTACTTAACATTGTTAAACTCCACATATCAGCATAAAATAACATTGAATTGAACTTCCCGTAGTGCATAACGTCCTGCATTACATATTCGTTTCATTTTAAAAAGCAGCATTCAATTCCACAAACAATGCAGCTTGCAGTAGTACAGGTCCTTGTTAAGGCACTAGTTGATATGGGAAGAGGTAGCACTTTTGACAGCATTAGAAAGCACAACTAATCAAAAACATGTAAACCATATTGGAAAAAACACACCCCTACAATAATGAAACCGTAGACTGAAGTGCCTTGCAAAGGGGTGTCAACGGACACCCCAGAACAGCATTCTCAAACGAAGGATCCATGACGGTTTGAATCACTTCAACAGCAAAACACCTTAGAATGACCTTGAATCACCAAGAAGCGACCTTGATCATCAACACAAATACAAGCTTTCGAGACACTTAAAAGCCACCTCTTCATTCCGTGTCATTCTAAAGAGCTTGCAGAACTTTGGTCTATTCCCCATTTCACAGGTTTGGTTATGCACAAATACCAGCTCCTCTCTGGTTTGGAGGTGGTTGTGGGCTTTATTGCACGAAAAGATACAGATCATGCTCAACTGTCAATTCAACCTGAGCGCCTCCCTCAAGCCATGTAACGGTCTGAAAAGCAGCCATTAAGAGCACAACAGGTTCAGCTGAAATGTCTGAAGCAAATCACTTCCTAATATGAAAGATGAAGCATCTACTCTGATTGGTTTAATCTCGTTTATTTTTTAATTGCTTGTGAAGAGTAAAAATGGTTTCCCATCAAAACGAAAATCACAAAGCATCAATTTGGTTAGGTTAGTCTTTGGCTTTAATTTCCATTTTATTTAACTTTTTGGGAGTGCAAACTATAGAGGTACAAATTTACAAACCTGCTTTTAAGGTCAGGGCAATAAAACAAAAAGAAAATTCCAGCTATCAATGTACATTTTCCACACCCAAAATGAGTGGGAAGGAAATTAAAAGCTTTAATGGGAAATAAAAATAAAACAAAACAAGATATCAAACATTCCTTAAGTCAAAACATTTAAAATTTTCAATTTCGGAAAATGACAAACAAACTACAAAAACACTGCAAGTCACGGTAACGCTATGACTGAGGATAGGCGTTGCTCCTCTGGTAGGGGCCGGTGTAACCGGTCTCTCGATCGATGGAGTACTGAGTGTAGCCCCGCCCTCTGCCCCTGCCGTTCGGCCCTTTATAGTTGGCACCGGGATGGTTGGAATAGTTTTCCCCCGCTTTCCTATCCCTGTAGTTGTAATCTCTCCTGTCTTCTGGCCTTCTCTGCCCACGGTACCCCCTTCCTTCCCCCCTTCCTTCCCCCCTCCACCTGTTCTCCCGATAGCCCCGCCCCTCCTCATAGCTCCTCCTCCCTCTGAAGGACCGGCTGTAGTAAGACCTCCCGCTCTGCAGGGCGGTGTCGCCGGGCTCTCCGTCCTCTTCCCAAACTTCCCTGGGAAAGTAGACCGTGCTGTAGGGCTGTGGCTCAGAGCTGGGTGTAACGCTCTGTGTCAGACCCTCTATGGGAACTCCTCCGCTTGCCATGGTCCCGGTCTCAGTCTCGCTGTCATCTGGGTCCTGACTTATCACAACAGACCGGACCTCTTCTCTCACGCAGACCTTTACCATCTGTGGCCTCGGGGCCACGGGGAGGCCCACAGGGAGGCCCTGCGGGGTCACCACACGCGCTGCTGTGCGAGCGCAGCCGGCTTCACTCTCGGCGTCGCCGCTTCCCGTCGTCCTGCGATCCTCTGTGGGCGGGGCCTGCTCCGTGGGGATGCCAGTTGGTGGTGAAGGCTCTGCCAGGGGCGTGGCGACCCGCTTCTCCTTACTCCTCACCCTCTCGGGGGCAGGGGCGGGGCTGGGTACGTCGGAAGGGCTGCCCTCTCTCGGAGTCTGACTTGCGTATTTCCCGGCTGGTACGTCAGCGATGCTAACCTGAGGCACGGCGGCCATGACGTGCGTGCCATAGGAGAGCCGTGGAGGAGGGTACCCCAGCGAGACGGGAGGGTACTGAGGAGAAGATGGGGGCAGATATTGGGTGGGGGGAGGAGGCCGGGGGGCCGAGAAAGTCCCCGGGTAGGCGCTCGGGCAGGGCCCAGCCCAAGTCACACCCCCCAGGTTAGGGGGAAGCGGGCCGGCAAGCTGGGGGCTGTAGCCCAGGACAGGCTTGCCATCAGGGCCCAGGCCCAGGCCCAGCTCTGCATGCTGAGGGGCGAGAGCTGCACCCACCATGCCCACTCCTGCCCCTGGCTGCACCGGGCAATGGGTGTGCTCGAACTGACCCGGTGCTCTTCCGCCCGCCATGGCTTGTGCATAGCCCGTTGTGTGTCCGTAGCTCTCCCGCATCGCCATGGCGCCGGGGGGCATGGGGCTAAAGCGGAGCATTGGGCCCGGGGAAGGGGCGTCAGTATACCAGGACAGCAGTTTGGTCTGCATAGCACAGGCGTTCATATGGGCCTGTTGCAGCTGGTATAGGTATGTATGGGGAAGCCACATCGGATTACTGTAAGCCTGATGGGAATAAACAGAAAAAAATGGATTTAACTTCTCATACAGAGAACAGTACATAAAGAATCATGTCACGTTTCCTCATCGTTACCACATGAACTGTAGCTGTAAGGTATCATTTTTACTACTTCACCTTACCTTGATGCCCAGATTAAAGAAAAATCTCAGGATACCAATTTCTAGGAAGAAAAACACATTTAAAAATAAGTACAGAGAAACAAGTAGGAAATTCATATTTGATTACAGAACACCAATATAACATTGCTACCATTGGAAAACCCACCTCTGGGAAGATCCTGCCCGTTGCGCATGAAAGAGTACTGTGGCAAGGACACCAACTCGTCCTTGTCATTGACAGGGAAGCCAGGGTAGAGGGGATCCTGGTAGAGCTGTGGAAACTGGTGAAAGGGGGGCATGGATGCATGGGGGGGCAAGGAGGGGGAAGGGGCATGAGGGTGGGGCAGGTGCTCAATCAGCACCGGGGGAGTGGGGGGTCCTGGGGCAATCCTAAGATGGGATATCACACCTGTGGAGCAAAGAGGAACCTGTCAGCAAACTCATCCGCATGCCAACAGGAGTCCAGCCTTTTGCTGCAGCTACTTTAGATACAGGGCACTGCACCCCAAAAAAGGTACTGCACACAAAGCATCTCACCAACCCTTCTTCAGGGAAGCGTGATGTACCTGGAGGGTAGGGGTTGGCCCCGTTGTAGGGCGAGGGCTCTGCAGGAAGTGAGGCGGAAGGGAACCCTGCGGGGGACGCCGAGTCCCTCTGTTGTGGAGGATTGGGCGCCATGGGAGGGGGGGCGGTGAGAACAGCAGGACAGGGGAAAGTGGGGGCAGCAGAAACAGGGGGACGAAATGGATGGGCAAGAGATGGGACATGGGGAGGTGGAGCCAAAGCAGGGGCAGACGCAGGAGCAGGTTGAGCAAAGACAGATGGTGTAGGAGCATGTGGAGAAGGTGCAGCAGGGGTAGATGGAGTAGTGACAGGGGCATGTACAACTGGAGGAGGGGTGTATACACCAGGAGGAGGGGCAGTTACTGCAGAAGGAGTGGCAGTTGCTATGGGCGAAGGGGCAGTTGCTGCGGGCGGAGGGGCAGTTGCTGCAGGCGGAGGGGCAGTTGCAGTAGAAACAGGTGCAGTTACAGTAAAAGCAGGGGCAGATACAGCAGGAGGGGAGGTGGACACAGCAGGAGGAGGGGCAGATACAGCAGGAGGGGCAGAACAGAGAGCAGCAGGAGTGCTGGGTTCAGGAAGGGGTTTCAGTTCTGCAATATGTGGACTTGGAGAGCAGTCAGGTTGGGCTGAAGCCTGGAAGAGATCAAACCGGCAGTACAGTCAGTCAACAGCAAACATGAATATAATGGTGGGAGGGGTTGTATCTGACCTAGGAGCTGTGGACAGTGGAGTCCCACAGGGATCAGTGCTGGGACCTATACTTTTCCTTATTTGCATAAATGCAAACTGGCTGGCAGTGTAGTGTAATGGTTAGTGAGCTGGGCTTGTAACTCAGAGGTTGCAGGTTAAATTCCCAGGTGGGGCACTGCTGTTGTACCCTTGAGCAAGGTATTTAACCTGAATTGCTTCAGTAAAATATCCAGCTGTCTAAATGGATTGTATGTAAAGAAATGTAAACTGTAAGTCGCTCTGGATAACAGCATCTGCTAAATGCCTGAAATGTAATAATGTAAATGATTTAGATGGGGACGTTAGTAGCAAAGTAGTTATATTTATAGACGATACAAAACTTAGCCAAAACATATCTACTAAGGTTATCCAAGATGACTTAAATAAAATCCAGAAGTGGGCAGAAACATGGCAGATGACATTCCATGTTGCTAAATATAAAGTAATGCATATGGGAAATAAAGATTTAAGACCGGAGTACTTTATGGGAGGATAAAAATGAATGTGTTCAATTTTAAAAAGACTTGTGAGTAGTGGCTGATCAAAGTCTATCAGGATCCAAGCATTGTGCTGTAGCAGTGAAAGGCCAACAGGATACTGGGAATACAAAAGTAATTGAGTATAAATCAAAGGATGTTTAGGATCGCTTAGTATACCTCAAGGCAGCTGTTTCAGCCATAATTGGTTATCCTCAAACACTTTGTAAAAAATGACTTAATCTGAATCACTTTCAAGTTTAGTACTATTTGGTATTCCTAACTTAAGGGACAAAACCCAACCACACAAGTTGTTATTCATACCTTTCATAAATGTTAACCATTTATGGTAGAAGGAAACCAGTAAGTAACAGCCTAACAGTTTTCTAACTTTTCTCACAGGAAAGTAATTGAACAATTGTTTGGCCAGTGTCTTCAATCTTTATTTTTGTATAGCGCCATTTACAAACAGGTTGTCACACCTGACTCCCAGGTAAAGGGAGGGTGGAAAAACAGCAGTACTTGGCCCATGAGGACCGTGATTTGAGTAACCCTGCCATACAGGGATGGAATTTGCACCAAATATAGACAGCCTGGTATGAGTTGAAGGAACCACCACATTTAGTGGGCTATTTGCGTTGGGCTGAAAATGAGCACAGAATTTGTGAACATGTACACACAAGCCAACAGTGAATAAAAAAATCCTCAGATGGAATAACCCCATGGCATCATCTCTGTTCCAAAACAAACATTTACATTTAAAAACATGAAAACCTACCTCCTTGGTTGAGCGGTCTCTCTGCACTGTCAGCTTCTGCTCAGCAGAGGGTGACCTCTGCTCTGGGTCACCAACACATTTGTTCTGAGGGAAGACGTGTCACATTCAAAACAGTATTGGGCACTGCGAGGGGTTGGGGGCAAACAAGCATGCATTTAAACATTTCTGAACTCACCAAGAGTTTGTTCTTCTCCCCTCTCTGGCCAGATCTGGGGGAATGATCTTTTGGAGAGAGAAAATATATCCATGAGACAGCAGTTAAAAATCATAGTTTAATGTCCTACATCAGCTACTATTGGGGGGGAAAGACACGACTGCAGTGGCCAGGGGAGATGCGCAGATGCTGTGTGTGTGTGTGTGTGTGTGTGTGTGCGTGTGTGCGTGTGCGTGTGAGCGTGAGCGAGAGAGTGAGCATGTGTAGACATGAGAATCAGCTCACCCATGTCCTGGGACAGCTCCTGGGGGTCTCCCTTCCTCCTGTAGGGACGCCTCTCTCCAGCCTGGGCGGTCATCCTCTTCCCTCCATCGGTGGCCTGAGGGGCAGCATGGGAGCCTGCTAGGTTCTGCTCATGGAGAAACAGGGCTGCACTCTCAGCTTTTACTTCCTTAGTTTAAATATCCGACAGCAATGAAGGAAGCATTGACACCAAGGCTCAACTCAAAAAGCCTACAAAAAAACTTTTTTTTAAAACTACAAACCTACTGGAAATTGGGCCTTGATTCAATCTAACATGATTCACAAAGTGCTATGCTATGCATCCATTCCTGTGGTAAGACATTGCAGAATTTGACCTTTACTTGAATTTTTTTATTGTAATAGAGCCCACTGTGGTTAGACTAAACACGAATGTGACTAAGCTTGAATGTGGCACAAACAGGGCTGCAATACACAGAGGGACATCTGCATGGTAACCTCAGAATTTTCTAACCAAATCAGATCCGCCAGAGCTTCCCTTCCTCCTGTGACTTACGCCCAGGGCAGGAAAGCTCCTCTCATCCCGGTGCATGATCTCCAGCAGCGCCTTGGACTTCTGTTCCTCCTCGCGGGCCAGCCGCTCGTTGGGCGACAGGCCAAAGTAAGGCTCCTGCACTGCGGCATTGGGGGACCCGAGCTCGCTCTTGGTCCTGCAACGCAACATCGGCCGTCAGACCACACGCGAGGGGGAAGGCCTTCAGCCCGGCTTAAAAAACACCAGGTTGGTAAGCCAAACCCCCTGAGTTTGCCACAATCATTTCCCACTAGCTTTGTAACACCGGAAGTGCATAATTGCTCCAATGTCTTCCCCGATCCTCCAGAGTGAATGATACCAAAGGACCCAAAACCTTGTGCTTTCCTACCAAACCAGTAACCACTTCCAGTAACCACTTCCCCCACCCCCCATGTACCTAAAAGGACCCTTGATGGAATTGGGTTTATGGTTCTTCGAGGTAAGGTCTGACAGAGGCCTGGTTTGCATGCATCCGTTTCTCCAATCTGGGGATCTAAGCACAGACCATGTCCGCATTTAGCCGAGGTAACACTGCATTTCCCTACCGAGAGAAACCTTGGGTGCCATTCGCAGGCATGGCTCAGGTTCTAAACGAAGGCAATCACGGACAGAGTTGAGACAGGGATGAAATGCAGTCAAGGTGCAATTACGGGTGAACATCACGGAGGACTGGCGGACCTGGCTGTGGGGTAAGCGCTCCTGCCCGCTGCCTGCTCCTCTACGCTGGCCTGGGGTGGCCAAGAGTGCTGCTTCTGGACTCGGACCGGGGCACCGGCCACGGGGCAGTGCGGGGTCGGCGGGCCTCTCCCGGGCTTCCTACCTACTCGGCTGTCCCGTTCTGAAAGGTGGATGGGAGAGGCTTTAAAGCAGTCCCGGCCGAGAGCAAGATGTCCCTGTGCGAGGTCCGTGGACCGCAGGCCCTTACCCGAGTGGTGGCCGTTGCCGTTGATCAGGCTGATCTTCTTCCCTCTCTCTGCCACTGTGCTCCAGGACATGTCTTCTGCAGTGGAGGGTTGGAGGTTCCACAGAGGGATGGAGTGCCTAAACACACACACGCACACGTTTTTTGATTTGACCACAATCAGTCCATTAAATGGAGCACTTTGTTGTGTTAATCACCCTGTTCACATGGTCCTATGTGGCACCCAACGCGGCACACAGTGGGTTCTGAGGCCTTTCAATGGTGAATCCGACCTGTTCTTCAATGAGTCGTTGCGGGAGTTAGTGTCAAAATTGCACTTAAAATAGGTGAGTGCACCATTTTTGTCTGTAAAAATCATAATCCCAAACAGTGATGCAAGTTACACCATTGAAAGTCCTCGCCAAAAAACAACAACTTTCGGATGGAATTCGGTTTATGGGTAAAAAAGTTTTTTTTAACCGAAAACCTGTGAGAAGCAACTTACATCACAATTTGGGATTATGATTTTTTTTTTTGTACAGACAAAAATTGTGCTATCTGGTTGAGATGGAAAGGATATACCCAAAAATGTACAATAATATATATATATATATATATATATATATATATATATATGCACATATATAGAAATAAAACATATGATCTTTTTTTTTTAATTAGAGAAGATTCAATCACATGAAAATCTAAAAATGACATACTTCTTTCCAAGTTCTTCAATAAAGACTGTGACGGGGCCACTGTCAAGATCCACGGCCTGAATGTAAGCGCTGTAGAATCTGCCCGTGTTATCAAGGCGCACCTGTGGGGGGACAGCCCAAAATGAGGGACCACTCCCAAACATACATAAAGGAGGTGGCATATGGCATGAAGACAAACTCAGTGGCCACTACACTTACCTGAGGTGTACACTGCCCAACAAAAAAGTAGTAAAAACATTGGCCTGAAACACTGTGTGACAGGAAAGGGTGCTCACTGATGGCCATCAAAAAGACATACCTTGCATTTGTCCCCAACAGCGTACTGCATTCCTGCAGCAATGCAGAAGTCTCGTTTCTGTTGAGCTGTAACAAAGACACGCCGTTATATCCCTCCTGATGACAAAAAAACAAAACACCAGTACTGCTGAAGAATGAACATTTATCACTGGTTTAGGGTGCACATAAGCATTTTGCTCAGTACCTCTCTTAGACTTCAGCCAGACGTCATACTCCACATTTCTGAAGAACGAGGGGTTGAGAGACATCTGCACTCTCTGGGACAGAGAGAACTCGGAGTGATGGGACTTTGTAGTCTAAGGAGGTGGGTTGGGGGGACAACATTACTTCTGGATATTGAGCAGAACAATGCATGCAGTCCTTTTGACAGTAATCGCTCTTCAACCAATTGAATCAATTCTTTCATTAGTTTCATTCATATTTACCGAGCCACAAAACATTTGCTCACGATTAATAAACAATGGTTATATCAAACATATAGCGTACAACTAACACATACCAGAAACAAAAGCAATTATCAACCAACGTTCAACGCTGGAAGGTTTCCGGTCCCATTTCAGTTCAAATAAATGACACCACCATCCCAGATGTGGTGTGTAGTTCCCCAGAACAGAGGAGAATGACGTGATGCAACTGTACCTTAGAAGGCTGGTTACTGATCGAGGAACTCTGGTTGCTCATGCTGGAGGAACCTGCATTATTGGACCTGTTCATTGAAAACAAAACCAAATGCTTTGCTTCCATATCCATCAGTCGACACATTTATACAAACAAAGGATCAACAAACTAGCATAACAAAATGACAAATTTGCCCAAAAATGTAATAACTTTCATGAATCCATACAAACACGGATTTAAAATGCAATTTTCAAATCCTCCCACAAACTACGAACTACATAACCAATGAATGGACCTAATTTTGCCTTTAAATGTGTAGAGAGAAAAAAAAATTAACTAAAGGGAAGGGGCATGCCTAATCAGCTGGTATTTATCAGATTATCAGGACATTATCAGATAATCAATTATTATTATTATATTATAGATGCCAATGAACCTCATTACCCATAATCAGCTGTCATGAGAAACACCTGCTTTATGACCATGTTGTCATAGCAACACCTCAAACTGAGCACAACCAGAAATCCCCTTACTTTCTTAAAGCCCTCCTTAGGGATTTAAATCATAAATTAGGCTAACAAGGCACATATTACCAGACTACAGTTATCAGCTTGGATGATATGTGAATCAAGGATATGAAAAAATGGTTAATCCCCAAATTAATTTCTGAAAGCTTGTGATGGTCTAAATTGACCAAAACCTCTGAACCCTTATCACTTTATGTACACTGAGCACTAGCTTAAAATAAAATGTATAACATTTTTAAACAAGTGATTATGCAAAATAAATATTTTTCAAGCTTTGTTAAGCCAATTTGTTTCATTGGACGGCGTGAAGGATATTTGGCCTTTTCGTTGAAAAATGGTTCTTGATTTCTATTACTTTATAGTGCTCTATTTAAAGGGGACTATTTTTGCATCACTGTAATCCTTTGGTTTGCATACTCAAGCCGATTACATGCCATGGCAGAGATCATGAAGTCTATAGAAACCAAAAATAGTCTCCATTGCCCTTTGAAATTAAACTGACCTTAAAACTGATGTTTATTTGTCAAAATCTATTTTGATTTGAATTAGTCTGGCAAATTATCCCAATTTATAGTATACTTACCTCAAACACAATTTATTTATTTTTAAATGCCAAAGTTTGGCCAAAGTTGTAGAGCCAAAATCAACTGCCACAGAATGACCCCAATGTGTTAACTTGCCTAAAGAAAGCCTGACTTAAACTCAGTCTGGAAGTTGGGTTACCCAGCTAATTTCTCAAGCCACATTAATAGAACTTACCAGAAGTCCGCCTCTTCCTCCAGATCAGACTCTTCGCTGCTCCTGCACTCCCCGCACACATCGTCCTCGGAGCTCCTGAGACAGGGCGCCACCACACTGTGGTCCACTCCATACACCTTCTCATACAGCAGCTCGTACAGAATGGCTGCAGGCACACACAATCACACTTATTAAAGGAGGAGCTATCCCATTGCACTCAGTCTCAGTGTTTCCTCTGCTGGGCAAATAAGATTTAGAGCAACAGACTAATGGTTCTGGAGCTGACGGATGAGTGTGGTACACTGCTGCTCTGCAATCCAGCTCTTCCTTAAACATCTACAGTAAACGTTCAGGTGTATAAATGAGTAACAGGATGAAATCTAAATTCATATTCATAGTATTGTTTTTTTCTGCATCCAAGTGCATGAGTATTGCATTACTGCATTTATGCAAGACTTCCATGGTCAGGAATGAGAAACCTGGAGTGATTCATTCAAGCAGAACATGGTTGACCGAGCCATTTCCAATCAATGCAAGCAAAGAGCTGCCTTCCTAATAACTGTTACTCAGCAGAATTCTGTATCACACAAGAGGATTTGAGCAATCACTATGTGCATGTGCATGTGCATGTGCATGTGCATGTGCATGAGCACAGATTAAAAAGGAAATGGTGGTGGAACCGTGACTTTAATTGATAGAGCACCCAACTGTAGGCCATCCACGGATGCACTTACACTGGCAGAGGGCAGCATTATTCACAAACTCTGTGGGGTAGACGCTATCATAGTGATTTCCATTTAGGAAGCACAGGCGGACCTGAGGAAAGATACAGGAAAGAAATGTGGTGTTTTGAGCACCAGTTCAGAGCTGCTTTGCGGTCTATAACAGTACGCAACTTGCATTACATTTTGATACCTTGTCAGAAAAGCTGTTTTCAGTTATATTGACAGGTGGTTTTCCAGGTTCCTGGAAGATGATAAAATCATGTCTGGAAAGAAAAAGTACAATGGGATATCTAATCAAATCAGTTTGTGGGAAAATACATGACATTGAGAGGAGGTTGCCAATTTTAAAAGAACATTTCCAAGGACCATTCACTCAGGTTTTGATAATGAATCCATACCATTTACGCAAAGATATTTTGAGATAAGTGTATTGACTGGATTTTAAGAACGTAAATTAAATTAGCAAGAGGACCTGCTATGGGTTTAGAAAGTTTCTGAAGTCCATTTGTTGTTTTAACTTACCGATATATGAGAGCCAGCGCACTGATCTCAACTTCTCCAACCCAGTTCTGAAAATAATCAAGTCTAGTTAATGTATTGTTACTGAAATGGTACTGCACTGTATAGGAAGTGGTCAACGTATTGCCTTTTAACTATGTAAGTGACTGATGACTGGTTGAATGTGATGGTAGAGACCATATATGGTGTCTACATTGTAAAATTAATTTAATTATTTTTTTATTTAACGTTAGAGGACATGACACTAGCTAGGTTTGGCTAGTAATATTACAATAATATTCTGTTTTGTAGGACAGTTTCAAATTGGTAAAAAAATACATCGATAAACATGAGAACATTTAATAAAGATATGAAGGTATAGCAGACGCTAAGGGGGAGGTTGCCAGGCCGAAACCGGCTAAAGTGTACCTATGGCATGGAATTTTGCGGGGGTTAAGTCTTACCTGTGGATCCTCTAGTCGTTCTAAGTACTCTTCGAAGTTCCCCTCAATGAACTAAAGCAGAGCAGGCATAAAACGTGTTACATGAAGTTAACTAGCTAGATAATGTTAGTGCGAAAAAAACAATCTTCCGTCGTTCAGTGTTAAGGGAACATACCATCTCATATTTTGCTCTGTTCTTTTTCAAGTAATCAACACAGGTAGCTCTAACTTCCGTATGGCGACTTTGGCAACGAAGTACCTGCAAGTGAAACAAAAGAAAAAAACACTTAATAAAGCCTGCTAACTTACCAACTAGCCATTTCAACAAACAACTAGCTACCTGCAGAGCTTGGAGAACTTGCTCGTACGTTTTATTCAACGTTAGCCAACTAGCGTTAATCAACAAAAATGGTTAGATAGCAGTGTCTGAAATACTACCCTAGGTATGTAGTTAGCTAGGTTTTAACTAATGAACTATCTCCATTTTTTAATTTGTACTTTAAAACAATCAAAAAGCTCAAGCCAACGCTAGCTCATGTTAGCTACATAGCAAGCCAGCCAAGCATCAGACGCGAGACCCCCGCACGTGGGTATCTGAAGGTTGTGGCTACTTGACGTGTTACCCAGTAAGTTTGGCTAGAATTGCTAGCCAGCAAGGTTAGCTACTCATAACTAGCCAAAGTGATACCTGCTAATACTGCATAATTGCCCTATACCTGTTCGGCGACTGCTCTGAACAGACAGGAACCGTCTTTGGCGATTTTCTTTCGATAGAATCCATTTGACTTAAGATATTCGTCCATTAATTTCTCCACCCCCTTGTCGTTTGTTTGTATGTCTTCCGAACCTACTTCCATGACTAGCTTTGGCTTATCGTGCTTAAGCCCAAGGGTTTGCCTCGTTTGATTCTCTTTACATCCCAGTGCAGCCTCTTCGATCAAGTAATGACTCCAGGAAACGCAGAAATCGAAACAAGTTTTGTTTCGTTTTCATTAAAACACTGGGTCTAAAGTAAGTCTGTAATAAGTTTCGAAAGCTAATTAGCAACCATCATACGAACTGATCTAAATAAAACCAGCTATCCTGCATTAACGTTTGCGAAGCCCCAACACTGCTAGCCTGCTAACTAGTTTTAGTGTGTCCAGCAGTTTCTAAAACGTCCCCTATGTCCTGCCTTGTTTCAAGCAGTTTTGACAGCAGTTTCGTATCTGGGAAATCAATATAAAGAACTCTGGGAGTTGGAGGCAACAGCACTTCTCGATAGCTAAGATAGTCCTCTCCTATGTGTGAGATGTGAGAAAGTAAAACTACACACCCCAACAATGCATACTACACATAGAACGTCAAACAAAAAGCTAAAATAATAACTTGTACTGTATACCATACTTATTTAATTAATACAAGGAAGACTAAGAAATTTGCGAACTCATTGAAAGAAACAACAATCTGCTTGATTTTTCTCTCTCTACCGGTTGATCCTTTAGGCTCTGCATTCCAGAGCGGCAATAGCTAATTTTAGAATTTCTGTGCTAAAATAAAACGTTGAGCTGAATGATTGAACTAGCTGCGAGATGATTTATTATTTCAGACCAAAAAAAATATTTTGTTAGCGTCCAGGACAACGAGTATGTCACCAAAAATTTAACGTTTGATTATTTTAAGTAATTTCTGAAGCAGAATCGGATTAGTTAAGCATGCCATTTCTATAATTATTCAATACAAAAACAATAGCCAGTGTTGTTTATTATTGTTTGTATAGGGGAAGTGCTACTAAGCTAAATTCAAAAAGACCTGTTATTATTTTTTGAGAAAGTTCAATGGTGTCAAATCAAAAATGTGTTTGAATTTGGTGGCAAGGAGGTTAATGACAGAAAGCCACCCTTACCAACACTGAGCTGCGTGTAGAACCGTTACACTCACACGCACAAACACACTGTCCTGAGCAAGTCTTAGCTACAGTTATTGCTTATGAAGTATCAAGCATATGTGAGGCACTGATCAGAGATCAATGTTTCTGCGAGGAAGCACACATTCTGATGGCAACAAAGTGAAAGAATGAGTGTATGATTTACATTAACAAGGTGTATTAAAAACCTGATAAATGCTGGCTAAATTCCTATTCCCTTAAGCATTCCAACATAAGTAGGAATTCATGAGGTATTAAATCCTATCTGCTACAAATTCAAGAAAACTTGAAGGCCACTTACATGTACTGTCATTTACTACAGTTTATTGTCCACATTGTTGATATCAGGGAACAATAATTATTATCATTGGCTTTTCAGTTTTCCACAAGTACAGGTTACAGCAATATGTCCTGAACATTTAAACCAAAAAAGGTGTCAGCATGCATCAAATAAGCACAAACACTCCCAGAGAGAGACATCTGTAATGCTCTCTGTAAAGTTATATGGTTTAGGTTTCAGCCTTTAGCAGTAGAAGTGACAGGCCCCCATATTGGGAGCAGGAGTTCATTGTAGGTACGCATGTATGCATATGCACAGTATATGAATATGTATAAACAATTGTGTTGTGTTGGAATTCAAAGGTTGAGCTTGCCTTGCTTATATTTGTGATTTTCCCATGTAAAGGGCAGGCATCTAGCAATAATAATGAAACCTATAAATCTTCTACAGTGCACCCATTTTCTTTTTTAAAGATGACAATACTGTTCCTGTGGCTCAATATATTAAGAAAATGTCTGAAAATTGTTGGAAAAGACGAGCATTTAATTCACCTTTTCTCAAGTGTGATACAATATGGATATTTCATACATATTTATATGTATATTTAGAACACATTACATTGTGAACATGGGCAGAAGCATAAAGAAGTTTTAATAAGCTATATATGTGCACCAACCAATGGCTGTGTCTGTGGCCATGTCAACACTAATGCAGATACATTTAAAAACAACGTTTTCGTGGCGAAATGTTTTCCGTCCACGCGAACGTTTTCATAACGTTTTCGAAAAGTTGGTTGTCCACACTGAAATGCCTAACGCCATACATTTCTTTAATGTGCATGTGCATGAAACCTGAGACAGCATCGGAGCAGGTTTACGCCAAAAATGCAAAAGGAATTCTTATGCTTGTTTCTAGTTTCACATTCACATTTAGTGTAACACTTTGTTTATTTGTTTATTTTATTTTTTATTTAACCTTTATTTAACCAGGTAAAAGGCCCATTGAGATACAATCTTTTTTTCAAGGGATACCTGGCCAAGAAAGGAAGCAGAACAGCATTTAAAAGTTACGTTGACACACATATACATTTTACATTTACATTTTAAGCATTTAGCAGACGCTCTTATCCAGAGCGACTTACAAGATGTGCATTAATACAAGGTAAGAACAATCATAGTTAGCGCACAAAATCAGTGCAGTAATACAGCAATAATATAATATAATATACACCATTTAGCAGACGCTTTTATCCAAAGCGACTTACAGTAGTGAATGCATACATTTTCAGTATATGTGGCCCCAGTGGGGATTGAACCAACAACCTAAGCGTTGCTAACGCTGTGCTCTACCAACTGAGCCACAGAGAACCACAATAAACATCATTGCAGGCGTCTGCGTATCATACCTGTAACACTGGGAAAGAAAAGGTTAGTGTGGTTTTTTTCGTTTTTCGTTTTTTGAATAGTGTAGAACAAGTAAACAGTGGTGACGACAGATTGACTAGATTGACAGTGTTCAATGGTAGTGGAGTCTGAAGAGGTGGGTTTTGAGTCTCTTGCGGAAGATTGGAAGTGATTCCGCAGTCCTGACCGATTGCGGGAGGTCGTTCCACCAGCGAGGGACCAGGACAGAGAAGAGGCGAGACCGCGAGGAGCGGCTGCCAGGCGCCCGGAGGGATGGAGGAGGAGGCGGAGCGGAGGGGTCTGGGTGGGGTGTAGGGAGTGATGAGTGACTGGAGGTATGGGGGAGCAGTACCTCTGGCCGCTTGAAAAGCAAGCACCAGTGACTTGAATCTGATGCATGCTGTGATGGGGAGCCAGTGCAGAGAGGAGAGTAGAGGGGTGACGTGGGTGAACTTCGGCTGGTTGAACACCAGGCGAGGGGCAGCATTCTGGACTAGTTGCAGTGGCTTGATGGCACAGGCCGGAAGGCCTGCCAGCAAGGAATTGCAGTAGTCCAGACATGAGATCACCAGGGCCTGGACCAGGAGTTGAGTGGCCTCTTGGGTGAGGAACGGTTGGATCCTCCGGATGTTGTAGAGGGAGAAACGGCAGGTCCGAGTGACCGCTGCAATATGGCTCGAGAAGCACAGCTGGTTGTCCAGGGTCACTCCAAGGCTCCTGGCAGACTGAGACGGAGACACTATGGAGCCTTCCACGGTGATTGACGCATTAATCGTCGGGGAGCCCTTCGCAGGGAAGAAGAACAGCTCTGTCTTCCCCAGGTTCAGCTTCAGGTGGTGGGTGGACATCCATGCGGAGATGTCAGCCAGGCATGCAGAGATCCGTGCCGGGACCTGGGTTACCTTATGTTGCCATCTTAGCAATGGCTTTCTTACTGCCACTTGACCTGTCAAACCTGCAGCTCAAAGTCTTCTCTTCACAGTTGAAACAGACTTCCTTACTTTGACCAGTGTTAAGCTGTGCTTGAAGCTGTTGTCCTGTGAGCCGCCTATCACGCAAGCTGTTGACACTCAGAAACTTGTCTTCTGATTTTGTTGTGGCTTTGGGTCTGCCAGACATCTTCCTGTCAGAGTTTTCTCCAGTTTCCAAGTGCCTTTTGATGGTGTAGGAAACTACTCACTGCCAAAAAATGTACTTTATTTTTCAGTTTTTGGTAGCCTAACCCTTTTTTTTAAGGCTATTCACTGGACTTGAACTGCTTAAATTTCAGTAAAAACTGGAAAATGGGGGTGTTCTAAAACTTTTGACCGGTAGTGTACACACACAGATATATAAAACATGACAAGATCTGGACCCATTGTTGCTCACTTCTTGCAGAATTCAGGTGGTTTGTGTTGACTGACAGTAATGAGGACACAGTCACAAGCACATCATTCTATTTATCCACCCAGAGACCACAGCAGCTGTTCTAGGCTCGTGTGCCTGCATACCTCTCCCCTGCCCCGCGGGTAGCAGACGACCCTCTTTGTGTCTCTCTGGGATCGCCATGGGTAAAAGCGTGCTCCTGCTACAATAGTGATTTTTAGACTATTTTTAAACACAGTTCATAATATGGATTAGACCAGGTTTTACATATGAAGTTGTCAGCCCAAGACTACCAAAAAGGTTAATAATTCTAGATGTTGCATTGGTTTGTGTCCCAGCTTATGTAATGATGAGAATGGCACTAGTTATTTGCCCATGTTGTAAAATTCAGGGTACCATTAATTTAAAAAGTAAAATGCACGCATTATTGTTAATGCTGGGACCTGGAATTTAATACAAGCATTTTTCTTTGCTTAAGTGCTCCATGAAAAATCTTATCACCTGTATACAACATATTAGATTTATTTTGGTTTGAAATATTGACCTTTTTTATAGAAACATTGTTATTTTTCTAGCGTGCACATAAACACTTCTTTGGAGCAAACTGCATACTACTGTTTTGTTGATCATTACTTCTACGCCCAGCAAATGAAGCATGGTTTTGGATATGCTTCTATTCTCTGCTTACCTTTCCCTTCAATTTATGAAAAAAATACCTCCCTGCTAGGGTGAAACAGATCTGGGGACTTTCACACAATTTTTTCCTTAGGAATCTCAAAAAAGCGGGAACTGGCCTTTAACCCCTTTCCTTCAACACTGATAGAATGCGCTCCTCAAATTTGGCGGCAGGGGGTGTGTCGTACTACTCTACTCTGGCGATGAAGGTGATTTGAGAAGAAATCGAATCTATTCGGCTATGTTCGCTACCTCACGTGATGCAGTCCCAGTTGTCACTGTAGTCTCTTCACGTTCACAGAAGCTTGTGCGCTTCCTCACAGGCTTTGTTTTCCCAGCTTCAACATTCACGTGCAGCCTGCTCTCTCCTCACTCAGACATGCTGTCGCCAACTATGTGACGTCACCAGGACTTGCGCTTCTACTATGAGTCCATTTGCTAGTTCTCCTCCGCCGTAAAGCAGATGTGAGAATTATCTAGTCCCTAGTCTTGTGTTTCGACGGGGTGATGCTTTGCTGCCCTGTTTCTAAATCTAGTATTGTTAACAATATGCAAGGCTGCCTTTAAGCAATTCAATTAATCGCATTTATAGCCACGCTTTTGCAGTCAGAGAAGAGACCCCAAATGTGTGATTATATCTTATTCACGTTATAAAAAGGGTGTTAATAAACATTTGTTTAATTACCCATTTAGATTTATGATTCATTCTTTAAGTGCGTACTCATACAGTTATATATTATTAATTATTCATTGTATTAAGGAACATTAAACATTAAATAACATTTCCATATTATATTTGATTTGGTAAGTAGCATGTCTTTACTGCAATCCGTTTTCTTGCATTTCTTTATGTTTTTATATATATATATTCATGCATTAGCTTCAAATACTACTTAATTTCATTATTCATACTGTGATGGGTCTTCATTCTGATATTTCACGAAGAGTTATGTTGCTTATCTATTTAAATCCCGATTCCAGTACAGATCACATGATTGATAAAAAGCTTACATTTTGGGGGAGATTATTGTGTGAATCAACAAAAGCAGGCCAGAAAAGACACACATGCTCTTTATGTGAAAATTATTGCATAAAATGTTCAATTGTATAGGCTGTTCCAGACCCTCATGTAACTCTTGGGTCAACAGTTATCACTGCCATTTGTTATGACTTCCTTTCCTTATTTATTTGTAATGAATAGAATTGTCTGTCAATTTGTTTACCCAATTATCTTTTGTGTCATTATTTTATTGAGCTACTATTCAAATAATTGATTAATCATTAAACTTTTGAGGTTCAATGTATGCTCAATGCAACATACTGACAAGTCTGAACAAGGGTATCATGATAAAATAGCATTTTATCTGACCAGACCACAACAGATAGGACAGACATTTTAGTACCTCAATAAACTATACTATATTGACGGTTGAGTTTTCAATGAACAAATAACACTATATGTGAAATGATGTTTACATCTAATCAATATGATTATTGGATGAAATAAATCAAATAACTAATAAGAAAGAAATAACTAAAAAGTTATACTTGATAAATTATTGAACTAATAAAACAAATAATTACTACATTCCAAAAAATCTGATATTTATTCATTACTAATAACATTTGAGGCCGTAAGGCTAATACAATGCCACTCACAATACAATTTGCAAATAATAATTACTATATAGGCTGGTCATACATAACATTTCAGTCCACTAGCAAATTGAATGATCTGCTCAAAATGATTCCTGTCACACATTTTCCATCTTAAAACAGCCACACAAGTTGTGTTAAGTTAATGTTACAAATTGAATAAAACTCCTCATATTTTATAAAATTTTTTTGCATAATTTATTCAAATCGGTCATTTATTAGATTTGTTGGCTGTGCCTCATGTCTGAATACAGAAATTTGTGTTGTTTTAAGTCTCATTATTGTGGTTATATCCAGAATCACATAAAAAATACACTGCAGGGATATCTGTGAATAGAAATGAACAACTCTGCAGGGAAAAAAGTGAACATTTATGCTTATGTTTTTGGTTTGATTGGTAATACAGAAAATGGGTTGTTGCTCATATGGCACACAGGTACTTAATTTAAACATTGGAGTTGAAATATCCAAACATAGGGAATATGCAGGCAAGGTCAAACCAATACATTGGTGCAATGTCATTACAGCACACAATTGAGAAAATATGATAATTTTGTAATGATCTAACAAAATGAAATTACTTAGATTTCTACCAAAATAATAAAAAATCTACTTTCAGCTCTGCCTTGAGCATACTGTCAATGCATTCATTTTTTGCTTTCCTTTTTGATTAAGGCAGTCTTGTTTCCAGTCAAGAGCAATGTTAATATTGTTAATTTGGGCATATAAAATATTATGTCAGAAATGCTTACCTGTCTAATCAGCGGTCACTACTGTAGCTTCTTTATAAAAAATCTTGGGCTTATTATTTAAATCGGATTGTAGTCAGAATTCAATTTTATATGACTACAGGCATAAGCAAGTATACAAATTTAAAAAAGCATGTGCCTGGAAAAAGCTTTCCAAACTAATGGCCATTATCTAAGTGTGCCTAGTGACTAATCAGAACTACATTTGAGGCTACCACTTACCCACTTAGAAACCACCAGAGTACAGCACAAATTGGAATATTTTATTGGGGTCATTGTTCTACTTGGGATCTAGAAAGATAGGCTAGGTGTGATCATCAGTGGCAAGTTGTGACATATAGAACATGAACATGTTTGAAAGACCTTTGGTATTCCATTAAGTAGCAGACTGGCCACAAGGCACCTGTCTCTACCCTAGATGCCCTTTTCAAGTTAATCAAGCAATTGTGGCAATGAGCTTATTACTACTGGAACAATATTTCCTTTTATTCCACCTGAGCACCATTAACCCAATTTCAAATTAACCAAATAGTAGCCTACAATATAAGATCTAGAATGGTGCCCGAGTGATAAACGATGAAGATAGACAAGGGAAAGTAGGGATTGTTACTTAGGACCGCCCCTAACCGTATCCCCGCGGCATAATACTGTGTGCAGCGCGGAGGGTGCGGCGGCTTCCCGACAAGCTGACGCCAGGGAGACAAGATCAACCCAGGCAACTTGTGTGTTCGCTTCGGATGAAAGCCGTGAACAGGAGGGAAAGAGGTAAACTTCATTCTGCTTTCAGGATTACTCTTTTAGTTAACAGGAATACATTTTTCCATGCAGCACCGCGATCCAGTTTGAGCTAAGATACATTTAACTTGAGGGTTTTGAGTACTGAGTGTTGTTACTGCCTTTTTAGAAGCTTCAAACTTTTCGCTGTAATTGTATTTAGGTTAGCTAACGTTATCGACGCTAGCTAACTGGTGAGCTGCACATCTAGCAGTCAATTACAACGTAACGTAAGTGTGTTTATATTGCTCATATTTCGCTGTTTTATATTGAAGGTTTTTTAAATTAAGAATGTGATTTTGAAAGCGTGTACACTATGCAAGTCTTTTTATTGGGTTATTGTTAACGTTATTATGTTTTCCCTTTGGATCGTATGTGTCGGCGAGGGTTTTGTTGTCATGATGAAGTGCCTATTGATGTTTGGAGTATGTAGCCTCGTTAGCGTTGGCACTGCCTGTTAGCAAAGTTGTCAAGTTTTACTTGTCCTAAACTGATTTTGGATTTTTAGATTATGTTCCATACTTCAGTTGGTCAAATATGGTGTATGGCCATTACATGACACATAATTATGGTAGAATTCAAAGATGAATTTACCAGTACATCTTATTCACAGCTGTGTGTATCAGCAAATGGCTGTCATAACTAGATTAAATATTGATGCAGATTTTATTGTATAGCAGCCTAGGTCCAAAGGGTGAACTGTGAGCAGCACATGTTATTTTATGTTTCAAAAAACCTATTATTATTATTATTATTATTACATGAATAATACAAATAATAAATCACGAGAATACTCACAATGATGGGTTCTTATTCAAAGTATGATTTGTAATATATTTAAATCAAGGGAAACCCATTATCAAACCAAGTTAAAGAAACACATTTTCTATTATATTGAACTTTGAACAAACTATTACATCAAACAAAATTGGTCTCACTGTCAAGACATGTCAAATCCAGATCAGTGTTCAGTCAGCAGCTCAGCCAATGCTATGATAATTTACTACGAAAATCAGAATAAAACCTGCATACACAGTGGGGTTTCAAGACACGGGTAAGTAAAAAAACAGTTTTAACATTTAAAATGAATGTGGAAACTTGAAGGAAGATTTATGTATCTTTTTTATGTATGTGTTTGTTCTTTTAAGACATGATCCATAACAGTTCAAAACGTCCGTCGCTGTTTGCATCAAGGCGTGATCCTAGACCTATGTGTGATGTCGCCACTTTGAATTTTTATTCCTGGGTGGGCCTAGTTATTTTTGTTAGTTTTCAATACAGTTGGATGGCTATTGGTAGCAAATTAGCAGCTTTCAGTGTGCTTATACTGTGGTGTCTACATAAAAAACAACAACACGCATTTGTCTGGAGTGATGAGGTCGAACGTTGGAGTCAACGAGGGGCAAAACACAAGCATGGTACACCGAGCTGCCCTCTACTCTTCCTCCTCGCCATGTGGCTCCAGAGATCGGACAGGACGATAGTCACAAAGCACCCAGGGCCAGCTCTCCAGGCGTCATTGAGGACAGCGTATCCGATTACTCCAAAGGACGGGAATTTGTCCTTGTGTTTGGCTTGATTGTTTTACTCCTTTATGTTCTCGGCGTATCTGTCTGTGTTGTGTGGCTTTGCACTGGGCTCCAAGGGTTCGGAAGGGGCTGGTTTTGTTCACTTGAGGTGTGTGGAGCAGTATTCACAAACGACGCGACGTCGCAAGTTAAACTTTATTTCACTCATAGGTGGATTTCGGTAGAGATTTGATTTCAGGGAAGAATGCCTTTTTCATTCTCCCAAAGACTCAAATAAACATCAACCTATTATCGTTTTGGTTCTAGTTAGAAATGATTGGGGCTTTTTAGTAGTGCATCTGACTAATGCACTGATGTGTGCTGCAGCAATGTTCTCTACAGCCTAGATCAAACCTGGACCATCACCAGTGCTGACTGTGGTTGAGAGTGCTGCAGGGTGATGCATATTGGCATATTAGTCATAGAATTGCCCAGGGAGGGAGGGCTATAGTTGGTAGAGCCCCCCACATGCACCTTAACCTGTAAACGTTCCGGTAATTTTCCGTGTTGGCGTCATGTGGGAACAGGAGCCGGAGTCTCTTCCTTTTAAGATGCAGGCAATTTTCCTGCTCAGGACCTAGTAAGATTTCCGTAAATCTTCCGCCACTGCTCTAGTGGGAACAAAAGTAGCAACATTCCCAGATAAAGCATGCAAACGGTTACAACGCTCTTGCGTATGACAGTTTTACGTTGCCAGATAACATTCCTAATATATATATAACAATATAATACAATATACAAGTTATGTTAATGCACTAGCTAGCTAGCTTGTTAAATTATCAAACCAAACATTATTGTTTTAACAATTTAAATCATGAGTTAGCAAACTAGTATTTCACATACAGCTAGCTACTGATGCTAGTTTATGGATTTCCTAAAATTTCACATCCATCTGATAGCAATTAACTGTGATATAAAAATCTGATTACATTATGCAAATGGGTAGCTATGTAATATAATATAATAATAATAATAATAATTGTCAGTTGACTCTTGAAAGGTCATAAAATGTGTTAAATGTGTGGCCAGGGGGTTCAGTGTCCCCAGCATCAAAATGCATTGTAACTTCTAATGGTAGTTAGCAGCGTCTTTGTTTTAACTACTGAACATGTCTGGAAATTGGACTGACTCTGAGACAAGGGAACTTTTGTCTATCCGCACAGACCACAAAATTAACTGACAGCTCTGTGGCACCATCAGAGATGTTGTGGTCTACGGCAAAATAACAGACATCCTACGTGAACAAGGTATAATGAGACAGAAGGCCCAGATCATTAGCTAACTGAAAAGTCTGCATAAGAAATTATTCAAATAAATACATCCTGCATTGACTAATCTATCCAGAACAATTATTCATGTGTGAACAGACTCTACACAGAGTCTTTTTCCGTGTAGGACACCTATATGGGAACGATGAAAAACACTACCTTACCCGGATAATTGAACCCGGCAATGTTGCGGAAACCATGTTGGAAAGGGGCTTAGGACAACCCCTACCACATTGCTCACTTACGACTCCTCTGGTCAGTTTGGGAACTGTAATCTGGCTGCGTCCGTTGTACAGTCCACCATCACAGTACCTGTGTGCTAGGTAGCTTAGCTAGTAGATTGCAAAATGAAAAGAAGTGGTGGCTGACTGTACACTTAAGAGGACGTGCAAGCAGCTTTGTGCGCCCCTCCCAATGAATGTAAGACCTTGCGTCTATGACGGGTCTATTGGGGGGGAAGATAGAAGCAGTAATGAGAGTGCAGAGGACTGGTCAGTGCACTTGTTTAGCACAGTTATGATGAAACGGTATAGTGTTTGTTTGATCTGTCCCTAGCTCTGATCTATCCTCTTGTCTCAGTCTGTGATTAGAAAACATTTGAAATCTGCACCTTTTTAAAAACTTTAGTCAGAATAAAAAATTGGGGCTGAATTCCAGATTAAGTCACTTTTGCTGCATGTTTCTGTTGTTGAAACGCTATGGAAGAGTCTACCCTGGGGCTTTTCCATAGTTTTTCCATAGTCAGTTTTTTTGTCCCTTGCTAACACAACAATGTATAAGCTATTGCAAATATTGTAATTGCTTTAAATAGACTTAATTTACAAAGTGTAAGCTCATTTACACTCATTTGTTATGTGTTCAGGGAAAAATCACATAGCCTTGTAAATGTAGATATCAAACATCTCCTGTTCTTCCACAAGATGAAACCAGGTTCTTTCTTCATATGATTGGACGTGACTTAAATTAGGTCATTTATACATGTTGAATTATTGCCCATGAGCAATCACCAAATCACGATGAAAAATCTGCCACCGAAAGTTTCACTTTCTTTTGAAACCTGGCCCAGCTAACCTGGCCTATCATTTATTAACAGTAGGCCATCATTGTTCCAAATGTTTATGCCGATCTGACCCTCTCCCCCCTCGTAACCATGACATCACGTTTATGGCCAAGCTTAATGTCCATGCATGGTCTTGCTTGTTAATTCAAATGGCAGTTTGGTGTCAGTTACAGATATTGAGCTGTGGAGTGGCAGAATGAGTGGTTTGTCTGAAGGAGTGATTGAACACCCCCAACCCCCCCTTCTCCCCTTCCCCTTCAGGCCAATGCTGAGTCCAGGTTCTTAGTGACGATACCTCTGTGCATGTGTATTTCAGTGCAGCTTCTAACAGTAAGACAGTGAGTTCGTCTATGGCTTTGTACAGTATGCATTGAGCTCAAACCACAGGGTCTGATCACTATGAAAATGTCCTCCAGTGTGGAGATGTTTGAGAGTCCTTTTGTTCTTGCAGAAAAATTTGTCAACGACTAAGAAAATCCTGGAGTGGTTTTGTTTTCACCCAGTCACGAAAAGTGGACGCCAATCTCAAAACCTTGGGCGATCGATGCCCGGGCCTGCACTAGTGTGAAGCAGTGCAACACGGTGCAGCCATGTGTATTAAGCAGCGCCATAACAGCATCTCTTCCTCAGTCCGTTAATAGAGAAGGGGCTAAATTGAGCAGAGAGGCTAATGGAGGCCCCATGCAGTCCTGATAAATAATGTAAGTTCTCTATAATGCGGAGTCCCGTGGGAGCTCACAGAGAGCATCATTACTGTCTCTTCTTCCTACAGGAGATCCTAAATTGATTTACAGCACTGAACCAGCACAAAATGATACATGGAAATGGCGTGAGGGGGTCAGCTCCTCAAAGTCGTGCTCACGGGGGCTCATCCGATCGGCTGTGGCGTACGCGCATTGGGAGAGCGCAGCCAATCGGAAGACCCTGGTGCATCTGCTGCGTGTGCGGGCTCCTGCGTGTGTGTGGGCTCACGCAAACGTCAATGTGCCTTTCTATTTATGGACAGTGGAGTCGGTCTTCTGTCAGGTTTTTCTGTAATCCTTGCCAAACGTGTCGTGTGCTGTTTGGAAATGCGTCCTCCCCAAAGGAACGTGGTAAATCATAAAGCTGAAGTGATCCAGGTTTTTTGCATTAATTTATGGGGGAATCTAAAGGCAAAGGCTTAGGCTATGTGATAGCTAAGGTCTCACCGCAGTGTGCTTTGACCTTAATTTTGGGTGAAGCCACTTTTAAGGAAGCATTCCGTTTTTTCAGGTCCTTTTAGCGACCGGCTTATTATGTGTATTACGAAAAAAGAATGCTCCGGCTAGTTTTGTTGCTGGAAGTTTGCTATGGAGCTCGTAGTGATTGTATCGAATATCAGTCTGCGTTTTGTACCTCTCCATCATGTTGAGGTTGAGCTTGTCAGAGAGACTGAGAACAAACAGACAGAAGTCAATGGCCTCTTTATGTTTGTTCTCAGCCCGTTTTTATCACTGGACATCTTTGACCAAATCATTCTGGGGGGTTCTTATGTCAGAGGTCACCTTCAGTTCTGCCCTTTTCCGATGCACCCTGGTGCCTGCGGTCACACCTCATGGTTTGGTTGTCGCCATGGAAACACAGTAGGGTTGCCCCAGTTCCTATTATGACATTGGTTGGCCACCCGTGATAGGTTTGGGGCATAGAGCTGTGTCCCTTGCACAACTTTAAAGGTCCACAAGGTCCATGGCATTCATATGAAATTAAGGCACACAAGCAAGTGCCTTTCAGTTTTACCAGGTGGCTGACTAAATAAAAAAACGAATCACTACGGCATTGCTGTCGATTTAGAAATTCAGACAGTAATTCTATATCAAGTTAACTCCCCAGCAGGTCGTAAACCGTTCACACTCACAGGTTACATTATAAGCACATAGGCCTGATTTATTTTATGTACTGAGATGTAACATTGGTCTTAGTATATTATTTAAGACTAACCCCAAACATAATGTGTGTGAATTTGTCTCCTTGCATTCAGAATGTGTGTGATATTTCATATACGTTTATTTTATTTTTTTGCCAGACTAGTGAAGGGAGGGAGCGAATGAAGGGTGCTGTGTGCACTCAGGGTGCCCCTACCCTCGGCTTACGGGACAGGTGATACTCCTGTCAGTATGGGAGGATTTAATTTTTGGTTCCTGAACAGGCACAGGAAAGGTCGTGGGTTTAAATGAACCCCCATCTAACGTGAGACAAAGCAAAGCAAGGTGCGCTCTGATATTTCAGAGAGACCCGGTGCACTTACACAGCTGTGTCTGCTTGAGTGTTGTGGCGGCTAGAGTTTGGACTGAAGTGGCCTGTTTGAATGTGTTGAACGCACCCTCGTGTGTGTGACGGCCATTTTGTTCAGGCCAGCCCCCTCGAAGTGAGCACAGAGCAGATGAGCCGTTCGGTGGGATGCGAGTGACATTTCCACCCGCCATAAATCACATAAAAGCAAACCGCCCTCTCGCATCTCCCGAAATCGAGTTTCCCGGCGAGCGTGGCAATCGATCAGGCCGGGGTGACTTAATCTTCCTTCCGCGAGCCCCCACCCCCCACCTCCATCTCTTGTGAGGAGGATCGGGCCCGCAGCTGGAAGGAAACGCCACCCAGTGCCACCTGTGAGAGCGCCCCCCCATTACAGAGTCTTGTATGCGAGCGGACCTTGGCGGCACACAGATACAGCCTAAATGGCGGAGGGTGGCACGCGAGCGCACGCGCGGCCAGCTGCTCTGAGGATATCTCCCCTCGAAGCGTTTCCTCCGACGCGGCTCCCTGATACAGACAATGCGCTTCCCCTGCAGAAGGTCTCCCCCCCCCCCACGGTTTTAAATTAGCCATGGTGGTGTGAGCGGGGCCGCCGGGCTAAATATAGGAGGGACTCTTTGGGCTTTCCTGTCGCTAAGGCCCAGGGCCTATCACCAGGCCCCTGCCGCCCTTCCAGACCACCGTAAATGGCTGCTGTTTTTAGATGCTCCCTGAGCTCTGCACGGTTGACACGGACAGACAAAGAGCGAAACCCAAGGGGCGGTACGGCAGGAGCCAAAGTGCGAATGTGTTAAGCGCGAGAGCCAGCGGTCGCCGTTCGCGGGTGCAGTGTTCCACTTTTGGTTCTCGTGACGGGAAAACCCGGCACCCGCCATTCCCGTCAGAGAGGATGTCCTGTGAATCACCGTTTTAAAATAAGAGCTGTCCGGCGGTCGCCACAGGCCTGCGCACAGTGATACTCGTTGGATACGGGAAGCCCCAGTGGCTCATTGGCGGTGAGGTCGACATGTCTCTCCGGTGTCGGTGATTCCTTCTTCTTCGGTACCAGCTGGAAGGTGAGGTCAGCGAGGGGCTCTTTATCAGAAGGAAGTGATCCCTACAAATAGCCTACAGTTTGTCTGTTTAGCTTTTCATTTAACTTTGATCCAACAGTGCGATGTCAGTCAGTAGGCTTTAACTGAGCTTCCCATTCACGAAACAAATAGGACTTAAAACACTCCCAGTGTGGATGAATACAAAGGTGACATTTTGAATACATTTTGGTGACATTTGAACATTTTATGTGGGCATGATGTGTAAAAATACATCATTTCTTGGCCAGGGGCTATTGAAGGGTTTCATCAGGAAGCCATGCCAGTGGTCATGCTGATTTTAAAAGGAAGGACCCAATGGATCTCCTCCTTACCCGCATGCTGTCAAAAGATGCTGGTGAAAAGACATTCATTGTGAAGCAGAAGCTGTTTATTCCAGCGCACTATGATGAAATGTCATAGTGTTTTGCAGGGTCCACAATGTTCTGCCAATTGTGTTTGCTTCCTGGGCTGAATTTCCGCCCAGGTGGCAGTGTTGCTGTGTCGCTCCGGTCAGCTTTCAACTCAACGCGTTGGCAGAGTCCGCCCGAGCGTTGGCAGAGGCATGACTTCCTGTCTGCGGCCGCACTAAGCAGAACCCTCCGTGTCTATTTCAGGTGTGCTGGATAGACGTTCTGGTCCCCGCCCGCGACTGAGAGCTGCCTGCTGCGGTCGACCCCTCGGAGGAGCGCGGGAAGGGTTTCGCTCGGCGGAAGCGCGTCTCCAGCCCCACCGCTTTCCTCTGTCTTCGTCCGTCGGGGGGAAGAGTCGCGCTCTTCGAGGAACGTGCGTGCGCGTGTCCGAGTGTCAGCGGCGAGGGCCGGGGGGAAGGGGCCGGACCGGACCATGAACGTCACCAGCCTGTTCTCCTTCACCAGCCCGGCGGTGAAGAGGCTGCTGGGATGGAAGCAGGGGGACGAGGAGGAGAAGTGGGCGGAGAAGGCGGTGGACGCGCTGGTGAAGAAGCTGAAGAAGAAGAAGGGGGCGATGGAGGAGCTGGAGCGGGCGCTCAGCTGCCCCGGCCAGCCCAGCAGCTGCGTCACCATCCCGCGCTCGCTGGACGGCCGGCTGCAGGTGTCCCACCGCAAGGGCCTGCCCCACGTCATCTACTGCCGAGTGTGGCGCTGGCCCGACCTGCAGTCCCACCACGAGCTCAAGCCCCTGGAGTGCTGCGAGTACCCCTTCGGCTCCAAGCAGAAGGACGTCTGCATCAACCCCTACCACTACAAGAGAGTGGATAGTCCAGGTGAGTCCTCACACAGAAGTGTGTATGTGTGTGTGTGTGTGTGTGTGTGTGTGTGTGTGTGTGTGTGTGTGTGTGTGTGTGTGTGTGTGTGTGTGTGTGTGTGTGTGTGTGTGTGTGTGTGTGTGTGTGTGTGTGTGTGTGTGTGTGTGTGTGTGTGTGTGTGTGGATGCTGACAGTGTAGTGTAACGGTTAGGGAGCTGGGCTTGTAACTCAGAGGTTGCAGGTTCAATTCCCAGGTCGACCACTGCCGTTGTACCCTTGAGCAAGGTACTTGACCTGAAAGAAATGTAAACTGTGTAAGTCGCTCTGGATAAGTAAATGTGATGTGGGTGTTGGTATAACTGCTTCTTGCTTTCCTTTTATTTGGGGGTCATGAGTGGCCAAGTGCCAAATTGCATTGAATCTTCCCCCAATTGCATTTTATCCAAAACTCAGCTGGGTAGGTGGTAAGCTGTGATGTATCCATCCTTATTTTTGTATGTATGCAATCCTATGCAGTTGCCTGTTGAGTTGTTGAACATCTTTGATTCTATCTAACGTTCCCCTGTGCGGTGATATTGGTAAATAATAGACTCCCGCCCATAATGCCTCCAAATTTGACTGCTCAGCAGTGGTGATGTTCAGTGAGTAAACGTGTTGCCTTGTCTTTATGCTATCAAATATCTGCTAACAATATCTGACACAAGGTGAATATCCCCCCAAAAAGTGTGATGTTTTTGGAAATGACATGGCATTCAATGGTAACAGCTGGTTAAGCCGTTCTGCATGTGTGGCCTACATATGGTGATATGGTGTGGTGCAGATTCCTGGGACCTCCGAACAGTATGCGTCTTAATTTTAGCACAGGCGAAGAACAATATCATGTAAGACCTCTGTTTTATATGTTTTATATGTGGCATGTTACAATTGTGGGAAATGTGCTGATTATAGCATCTAATTCAGACAAATCTTTAGGAATATCAGAAAAATATAATGGCGTAAGCGAGTTTTTGATGCACATGCATATTATAGTTATTATAGGCCATGCATTTATACAGAGAACTCTGGCTTTTGCTTTTCTTCTAGACTTAATCTGCATTGCACTCATTGGTTTAACAAATGCATGTAAAAAAAAAAAAAAAGTGTGTCAGCACTCTAACTTAATTTTCTAATTTGGCCCTGAATTAAATGGCATAAAGAAAATGGTAATACGCTTTTTAGTAAGCCTTTATCATGGGAGCATAATTTGGGCTAAATCTGCCTGAGTTTCGTCCCTTCCATGCGTTGTGCGGTTCAGTCCTCTTTCTGCCTCTGCTGTTTTTCCTCTCGTCAGCTCGCTGCCGATCATTCGGGGCCTGATGCAGAGACGGATCGGAGAAGCTGCGTTTATGCGACAGTCTCGTTTTACGGATACGGCCCCAAAAAAAACGCATCTGCTGAGTTTGTCAAACTGTGGCCTGATATTACTTTACGTTTGCCGAGAGGACGAATGCATCAAACGCCTTTTTTCCATTGCGGAGGGGGTGGGGGGGTGAGGATGAGGGTCAGCTGACAGGACAGAAACAGCTGTCTGCTGAGTGTTGGGTGGGGGGTTGCAGGAGACGGAAATTCCATCCCTGGAGAAAGAGCACTTTGTCTCTGATGTGCCCCGCTCCGCGGCAGGCTGCCCGGAACGCTGGGCCACGCCGAGGGAAGAGAGTGGCAGGAAGTCCTGTCATCTGCTCTGGGGCTCCGCACAATGGGGGGAGGGGCCCCGCTGACGTAGTGTGAGAGTGCGTCCAGAGACGCAGCACCTGTCCGTCCAGAACTCCCTCCTCACAGGCCCGCTAAAGCTGACTCGCTAACGAGACCGCTAAGGGTGACTGCACCAGGCCCGTCTCAAACCACATTAGGACAGAGCCGCCGAAAATGCTGGGATTTAGGCTCAAAATTGTAAGCGTTACTGGACAATAGAGTAAGATGTGGGTGAGGTTGCATACATTGAGCATAGTGGACCTCTGCGTTTGTAGCAGTTTATTGATACCTCTGCATGGAATCAACATCCAAAGGTGTTAGTTTAGCACAGATTATTGTGTATAGAGATAAGAGGTCCTTATATGACGTACCGTAGTGAGATTCTTTATGTGATGCCAAACTGTCCATCAGGGCAGCCTCTGCTCAGCCTTCTAGACATGGAGGTTTACTGGCTCAGTCAAAAGAAGAGAAATGAGGGGCTGCTGGGTGGCTCATCATGTTAAGGCACTGTCCTAGTGTGTTGATGAGCCCCACAGTATGGTATCGAATCCAGACCGTGCCAGTGCCGGCTGTGGCCCGCAGTCCCGCAGGGCTGCAAAATTGGCGGCAGCGTTGCCCAGGGAGGGAGGGATTTAGTCAGCCAGGATGTCCGTGTCTCGTTGCACACAAGTGACCCCAGCTGGTCAGTCGGGCGCCCGCGGTCTGCCGGTATAAAGCTGCGCATGAGGTGTCTTCCTCCAACTCATGTCTGTGCAAACTTAACTCATGCAGCAGCTGATACACGTTTTTTGGAGGAGAGTGCGTGCTTGTCTATGTTCCGCCGAATTGAGAGTGGAGGTAGCACCGAGCGCAGTGTAGTATACGATTGGGCAAACTGGGAGAAAAGGGGAAAGGGACTAAAATACAAGAGAAATGAAAGTGAAAGGACAGCTAAAATGTGAAAAAAGATGTGGAGTGTGCTAGGAGCTCCCATACTGTGTGACTGTGTTCCTCACAGTAACCCAATGTGCGTCCCTCACAGTAACCCAATGTGCGTCCCTCACACTAACCCAATGTGCGTCCCTCACAGTAACCCAATGTGCGTCCCTCACAGTAACCCAATGTGCGTCCCTCACAGTAACCCAATGTGCGTCCCTCACAGTAACCCAATGTGCGTCCCAAACACTAACCCAATGTGCGTCCCTCACACTAACCCAATGCGCGTCCCTCACCAGGGGGCGTAACCCAAACATGCTTTTTTGCGTTACTAGAATAAAGTGTAACCCAGATATGAAGTGCATTGAACAAACCCTCAAGAGACACCATGGAAAAATATTTAACAGGGTTGAAAAGAAATGCGGAGAGAGACGAAGATAATGAGACAAACAAAAGTCACACTAACCCAGGAAATATGACGAAGCGTCGCTTGGCTTCACACTAACCCAATTTACTGTGTCTTAAAATGTTGGCAGCACAGCATGAACCCAAATAAATTAAGGCGTCCTTAAAGACATTACACCCCAATCCCGCTGATAAGCCGCGTCCCTTACAGTAACCGACAATCATCCCGCTTTGTGAATGCTACCAAACACTAACTGTTAGCATTATATAAGTGGCGTCCCTCACAAAAACCCACACCATAGCATTTCTTTAATGTTAATAAGGATACAATGTTATGCAGAGGTGTACTTATAACAATTTGATAACAAATGATACTATATATAGTCCCAAACACTAACCCAATGGCGTAACGAAAATAATTCACACTAACCCAATGTGCGTCCCTCACACTAACCCAATGTGCGTCCCTCACACTAACCCAATGTGCGTCCCTCACACTAACCCAATGTGCATCCCTCACACTAACCCAATGTGCGTCCCTCACACTAACCCAATGTGCGTCCCTCACAGTAACCCAATGTGCGTCCCTCACAGTAACCCAATGTGCGTCCCTCACAGTAACCCAATGTGCGTCCCTCACACTAACGCAGTGTGTATCCCTCACACTAACCCAATGTGTATCCCTCACACTAACCCAATGTGTGTCCCTCACACTAACCAAATGTGTGTCCCCCACAGTGACAGTGTCTTTCTCCCCACACAGTGCTTCCTCCAGTGCTGGTTCCAAGAAACAGTGAGTTTAACGCCAAGCACAGCATGTTGCCGCGGTTTCGCAACCCACTCCAGCAGAACGAGCCCCACATGCCCCACAACGCCACCTTCCCAGACTCCTTCCCCCAGGGCCACAGCCTGCCTTTCCCCCAGTCCCCCAACAACAGCTACCCCAGCTCTCCAGGCAGTGGGACAGGAAGCAGCTCCGCCTTCCCCAACTCCCCCACCAGCTCTGACCCCGACAGCCCCTTCCAAATGCCAGGTGAGTGGCCCCTCAGCACCCGGCTTTGCTCTGCCAACGTGCCGGCCATACCCAATGCCAGGCCAGGCCTGACGCTGCCATCTATGAGAAAGACCAATGACTAATGATACTGATGTTTCATCAGAACTGGAATCAGTGTAGAAAATGATGATGGGGGAACTACCAAAATAAAGGTGCACTTTGGTTACCCAGGGGGGAGTCTCACCCAAACAGCTATGACCCGGGCTCGGAGAGTCCCAGCTGGGCGGGGGGGTCTCGTATTCCCAACAGACACTTGTGGTACTGCATCCGTTTAAAGAATCCTTCATTTACTCAAGTGTTTATTTTGTTTATCAGGTATCTGCATATATAGTTGTTTTTTTATGAAGTTGACTTTTGAATATCAGATGTGAAATGTCTCTCATATTGTTTTATTGACTACAGCACTCACCAGAAGCAATGGCACAATATGGGAAACCTTTCCTATCTGATATTCCAAACATTGAGTATGATGCCCCCTGTTTCAGCAGAGACCCCCCCACCCGCGTACATGCCCCCAGAGGAGCCCATGAACCAGGACTGCTCCCAGCCAATGGACACCAACCTGCTGGTCCCGGCACTGCCCTTAGAGATCAGCAACAGGCCAGGTAACCGTGAGAGACGCTCATGCCAAATTTCAGCCTGAACCCGTGTTGGGTGTAAGCTTGTTTAGTGCTTCTTACACTTTTGTAGCAGCATGTTTACCAACGTCTGATTCTATAGACAAAACAAGACCTGCGTTTATTTCTATATTTTTATTTTGAATTGGGATGGGTGGGATACCAGTAAGCCTGTGTAAAATGAAATAAAAACATTTGACATTTGACATTTTAAGCATTTAGCAGAACAAAGCAAAAACAAAAACGGCAGCAAAGACCGTGCACATACTTTGCTCTAGATGGAGGTGAATATGATTTGTAATGTTCAGGCTAATATTTGACAGGGGATACGGCCATAAAGCAGGCGCTGTACAAACGTAGCATTTCTACAATACATTATCTCTCCGCTTGAGTAAAAAGAGGGCCGAATGGGTGGCCGCAGGCCGCGGTTCCTCCGACCTGCGTATCGATCGATTTTAATATTTATTATATATTCCATACTAAGGAAGGCGTGAACACATTATGGATGTGTAGGTTGTGCAGCTGGTGCAGGGGTCTGATGCTGTTGTGTTGTACTGCTCACGGTGGGTCTGTCAATTAAGGCCACTTTACTAGCATGTTTACGAGAGGAATTTAAAGCCCCGGCCGATGTCAGCTCTGCCTGTGGTAATGAGAGCACACTTGCAGTGAAGTGAATGCGCTAATTACACAAAGACCCTTAAACTGTGAAAGCCAGCGCACGTGTTGACACCTCTGTGTGCGCAGTGCGCTGTCAGGTCTGTACTAACAGCCTGGGCTATGCTATGAGCGGTGTATGAGATGAAAACGAGGTTTTGCACATTTGTTTTCTCAGCATTTTTTTCTGCTCTGCATTTGTTATATTTTGTTTCACTCACATACCGAAACTCCAATTTGTTCTTTATATACTTATACGTACACACACACACACACAAACATACACACATAGAATCTTTGAATTTTTGTAAGTTGGTTTTGCACCCATTGACATTTAAAAAATATATATTATTAATGCAGTATAAGAACATTGTTTTCCATTGCTCCAAACCTTCATTTTGAATCCCTCCCCTCCAGGGGAAATCGAAACGCTGCATGTGGGTGTGAAGCGTTTTTGACATTCGAGCCATAATTCAGCACCACTCTATTTATTGTTGCACGTCCAGTAAAATATGGGAACAATATGTGGTTTCCGGGTATAAGAGGAACTGGGGTTAGGGGGGAATATTGCTGAAATATTGCTGAAATATTGCTGGAATATTACTGGAAGTGGTGCTGGAAGTGGTGCTGGGATGTTGGGATGTTGGGAGACTCCACTGGCCATATCCTGCCCCGTTGACTGGTTTCCACTGTCAATCCACTCCGGCCCGGGCTAGAAAAAAGGCAACTGCAGCCCAGTGCCAGAGGAAGCTGGGAAGAAACAGGATTTATCCCCCCAGAGCAGCCAGATGGCATTGCCACTGCATACCACTCGGAGGCCAATGCTTTGTATCGACTTTACGGTTTACCCAAGAAGGATCCTGTCAGGCTTGTGACCATGTTGTTGGGGTTTTCAGTGGCAGTTTCATTACTTTACGGGTGTACTCTTTCTGCATGGGTGCACAAATGGTACCGCTTAATATTTCAAAATATATATAATATTCAAATGATTTTTTTTTTTTTTTTTTGAGATCATGTGGTGTTCTTTGTTAAGACACGACCCCTCAAAGCGAATAATGTGTTCCAGTGTCTGGAAAAGCAGATGGGAGAAGATGCAATGGAGGAGAACCTGGTGCAGGCCTCTGTGGAAGGGCTTTGTGTAGGGCAGGGGGAGGAGAGAGCGAGAGCGAGAGAGAGAAGGAGGGAGGGGTTGTTCTGAACGCTCCCCTAGAGGTTTATCAGACCGTGGCCGGAGCCTTTCCTCTGCGAGACGTGAGATTGCCCTTTTCCCGAGCGAGCGTGTGCGTGCATTTCCTTCTGCAGACGTTCAGCCGGTGGCCTACGAGGAGCCCAAGCACTGGTGCTCCATTGTCTACTACGAGCTCAACAACCGGGTGGGCGAAGCCTTCCAGGCCTCCTCCACCAGCGTGCTGGTGGACGGCTTCACCGACCCCTCCAACAACCGCAACCGCTTCTGCCTCGGCCTCCTGTCCAACGTCAACCGCAACTCGACCATCGAGAACACCAGGCGCCACATCGGAAAAGGTGGGCTTTCCTTTTGTGGGTTTAGCTGGAGTTTCAACCCAAAATGGCTAACCGTTCAATCTTGTGGTCATTGACGTGGAACATATGAAACCCATGGATTTAGCTGCAGAGTTTCCAAAATCCCAAACCCAAAATGGCTAACCCAAAAAGTTCAATCTTGTTTAGGTGTTTAGTCAATAATTCTTATTACCAACATCATTATTAACATGAGGTGTAAGAATATAGTCATGCATTTATAAAAACAATAGTACATATAAAAACATTTTTTAATCTTGTTCTGTGGGCAGTGCAAGCCTTTCCTTTTGGAAGTTTCTGTAATCCCATAATTCTGTAACGTGAGTCGCAGCTGTAGCGCACGTTCAGCGGTGTTCTCCTGGATCCGCGCGAGTCTTCCACGGCGCCCTGACGAGCGCGGGCGTGTCTCCTCCCCCTTGCAGGCGTCCACCTGTACTACGTGGGGGGCGAGGTCTACGCAGAGTGCCTGAGCGACAGCAGCATCTTCGTCCAGAGCCGCAACTGCAACTACCACCACGGCTTCCACCCCACCACCGTGTGCAAGATCCCCAGTGGCTGCAGCCTCAAGATCTTCAACAACCAGGAGTTCGCCGAGCTCCTCGCCCAGTCCGTCAACCACGGCTTCGAGGCCGTCTACGAGCTCACCAAGATGTGCACCATACGCATGAGTTTCGTCAAGGTAACCCAACAGGCAATGGGGGGGGGGGAAAGTATAAGGGTGCCTGGGATGTATGTGGCACTCCCGATGCATAGTAGTGTTTGCCATTCCAGGTTTTTTTTTTAAACAATTTTTTACAATTTGTTTGTTTTTTTCCCCCGTTTTTCTCCCGATTTGGTAGCCAATTGCACCTTCTATTTATTTCGATTAACCCTCCCCACACGGGTCCGTCGCTCGACTACTCGAGGCAAGCCAATTCTCCGTGGGCAGCGAACTCTTCTTCAGAAACGGAACTCGCCCACCCACCCACGTTCTGGATACTCCCTTTTCCGTGCTTCTCGGCGGACCCGAGCCGGCTGTCCCTCCCCCCTCCCCCTGGGGCGGACAGCCAAATGCCGCCCCCGCTCGGGCTGACGACCAGGGCCGGTCTGGTAGAGACGCGGGTTTTGAACCGCGTCCCTGACAGGCAACGCACACCACACCGGACCATCCATTCCAGGTTTTAGAAAAAACATGCAAGTGTACTGAGTGGAACCCACCCATTGGTATACTAACACTAACATGCTTCTAGCGACACCTGTAATGGCTCAAACTGCTATGCATTGGTGGTGGGGTGTTTTTGGTGGTGGGGTGTTTTTTACAGACTGCATGCTTTGCCACAGGGCATAGGTGGAAGTTGCCCATGAGTGATGGCTATCATTTTTGTCAAAGTATTAGCTGACATTACAAGGTGCCTAGCTAATTGTCCACTATGACAAATTAAAAAGTGGTTCAGTTGGTAGAGCACGGCGTTGGCAACGCTCAGGTTGTGGGTTCGATTCCCATTGGGACCACATATAATGAAAAATGTATGCATTCATTACTGTAAGTCTCTTTGGATAAAAGCGTCTGCTAAATGGCATATGTGAAAAAGAATGAAACCTCTATGGCTTCATTATATAACGGTACGTCAGATACGGTCAAAATGCCAATGGTATTTTATATTTGCAGAAGGGCTATAACAAATGGATTAGCTCACTTTGATAGTTGACATGCCGTAATGCTCACTAAATAAGGACAATCAGTTGTCAAGCAGCCTGATGCTACCATACACATTAGCCACAATATGAGACTGAATATTACTGAAAATAACCGACTCGATCCCCTGAAGCGGGTAATTCATTATTCACTCAGACTGTGGCTACATACACATTAGCGTTAATGTAAGCTAGTTACCCTGTAATGTCAGCTCATCATACTTAAATAAAAATGATAGAAATGTATATGAGTAAATGAAAACAATGTCATATACAATTTCCTATTTACTCATCTCAATCTTTCCCTCGAGTTCGATACAGTACGATTTCCTGTACGTCCCATGATCTCATACAGAATGTTCCAACCAGCACCTGCCAGTGGAGGCACCCTGAGAGACGGGGCGCTGCCCCATGTTGCCCGCAGCCAGATTAGTCTAATGGTTAAGGTTAGGATTTTAATAGAGCTAGCTGGTCCTGTATCACAGCGCAGGGGAAACTTCTGCCTCAAGCTGAACACGGGGCTGCTCCTCTCCCGTCCTGGAGGGCTGCAGTGCCACAGGTTCTCAAGCTCTATTTAAACCAGTGACCAGTAAACGAGCTGAAGCCGTCCAATCCAGGCAATGATGCCGGGCGGCTAAGAGCCTGGCCGGAACGAGAGCCTGCAACACCGCAGCCCTCCGGGACCAGGGTTGAGCAACTGCGCCGTAAAACGTATCAACGTATCAACCTATCAACCAACTTATCTTGGCTGTTTGCGTCCGTCATCATTACTCATTTCCACGGCAGACGACCGCCTTTGTTCAGGGTGGTTTTGAAGCTTCACCCCTTCGTTCGCAGCTGGATGCTGTGCTGCAATTTGGGTTAGAGGAACCGCAACGGGCGTGAGTCCGGAACCTGCAACCTGCGGGCCAGACGTGCAGTTCCCTCGCCACTTCTCCGCACTGCTGCATCTCAGACCAGATCGCTAACGTCGGTCCTAACCTCTCTGCCCTTTGCCGTTCCAGGGTTGGGGGGCGGAGTATCACCGCCAGGACGTCACCAGCACCCCCTGCTGGATCGAGATTCACCTGCACGGGCCCCTGCAGTGGCTGGATAAAGTGCTCACACAGATGGGATCGCCTCACAACCCCATTTCATCAGTGTCCTAGCCACACCCGCTGCAGTGCCTAAATGTGGGCTTTCGGGAGGGGGTGAGGAGGGGAAGAGGGGGGTTATGTCCTACTTGAAGGCTGTCTGAATCGGGTACATTGCAGATTGGGGCCGGGGTGGGGGCGGGTGGGCGGGCGGGCAACTGGAAGATACTTGATCTTTGTGACCAACGGTATTAATCAGACCTTCAATCCCATTTACAAGTATCACCACTGGAATGCTTTCATTTACTCTCCTTTCCAGTTTACATTGCAGGGTTCTGTCGCATGTCCGAGAAGTGTACTGGGCTGTCACGGTAATATTTAAAGTAACTGTGGGGTGGGCAGGTTTAATGATGTCGGTCCAGGTTTGATCAATTATATTAGCATACAGCTAGATTTAAGTGTTTTTTTTTGGTCAAAAAAACATTTGGGACATTTCATGTGAAAAAAAATAAAAAAAGAACTGACACCCCACCCGCCCGTCCCCCCAGAATGCATTAGTTCATAACACAGAAGTCTGGATAGGGTGAGGTGGGAGGTGGGAGGGGCTTGGGGATGTAGGGGATGGAAAATGTGTGTATCATGTTACTCTACTTGTGTTACAGTTGTGTTGGACTGAATTAAATTAGTGTGTAGATGTACTGGCCATTAGAAGAGGTCCTACGCAGCGGTGCGTGGTCTGTTTTGAAGCGTAGTCTGGTCAGATAGTGCCGATAGGTCATCATTTGAGGAGGCAAATGGAGGAGCAGTCTGTAGAGCTGTGAATAGTGCAGCTAATGTGTCATTTCCCAGTTTCATTGGAGATGTCCTTTCTTCTCTCTTCCTCTTTCAGTAGCTCAGCAGCATGTTGGGAAATGTATTATTTCTTTTCTCCGAGCCAGTTGATAGATGATTGTTTGTCATTTATATACATATTTGAGCAGGCGGACGTCATGGTAAAGCGGACTGTTTACTTGTTTTGTAACCGACAGACCTGTACATTTTATACAGTTTAGTCCTTTTCATTTCTTTCCTTTGTTTTTTTTTTTTTTTTAAGTTTAGAACGGCATTCGCTTTTTTTTTTTTTTGTATAATATTTTTTGTACTTTTAAAATGTTCTGCTGTTTCTTGCATCTGCACTTTTACAGGGTGTCCCTTCCCTCCTCTGATGTTGTTTTGACATTATTGCTGAGTTGCGCTCTCAGATCGCAGTTTTATTCCACCAATATCAAGTCTGTACCAGAAGATTCAATAAAATGGTTTCTTATTGTTTCTTCAAATCAAAAATGTATGTGGTATTCAACGTGCATTTCTGTGTATGAAAAAGTAAGCTGTCCCTGTATAAAATATTTGTTTTATTTTCCTTTGTGATTATAACGTCTGTTCAAAGCTTTCCCTGTGACTGTGTGGCCAAAGGTTCCAGAGACAAAGAAGAAAACGTGTGAGATCGCTACAGTTCGAGTTGGCAGTGAACGTTTTCTTTGAGGTGCGGTAGTTGAGAAGAGTCGATGACATTCGATACAGTCGCCCTGTTTTCACAGCGCTGCCAAGTCAGTACAAGTTGGCCCGTGGCTGACTCGCCCTCGACCTTGCCTATGTTCACTGTGGTAAAACGTTACCACAGGGTAAGGGCTCGCAAAGCACACAAGCCTGCGCTTGGGGGCGGATGAGTGGACCTCATCCCGTTCCGAAAACTGACCGGGCCGCGGATTTCTTTGTCGATTCGATAGCCGAAAATATTAGAAAAAAATCGAAAACACATACTTGCAAGGTCGTGCAAGCAGGATTGAAATACCTTTGACAGGTGTTTTAGCTCCAGGAAAAATAAAATAATCTTAACGCCCAGCGTTGCCAGGGGCGAAGGTGAGAGTAGGCTGGAGAGGAGCTTGAGCATTGGTTGATACGGAAGCTCATGGAGAACTGAAGAGGGGAAACGAGGATAGTTTATATTTCAGTCAGGCTGCCAATTAGGAGAGGCAAAGCTCGCCTCACGAGGTTCTGTGGAGAGTGCATGTTGCAATCATTTATGAGCGATGGGGGTAACCTACTGAAGCATAAGAGGCAGCTAATGAGATAATGCACAGACAGGCACTAGCGCACACAATAAGTGGGCTCGTGTGAGAGCTAGCCGTTAGCCCACATTTCGTTCGTTCGTTCCTTCATTACATTCCAGTGCCAACAGTAAGGACTTTTCACCATGCAAATTATTTAAAAGGGATGTCGTTTTAGATCACAGGTAAACAGAATTTTGCCTTTACACGTTTCCTCCAAATAATGTTCCTTAAGGTAGAAACAGATTTTAAATGAGGTTTCATTAGGAGCACAACAGGTAAGAATAAATCAAATTAATATTTTTAATGTAGTTACATATCATGGTAAGACTGCCTTAGACAAGCTTCAAAAAAACAGAGAAGACCTTGATGTCTGTTACTCGAAATAGCCACTATGCTAAGCATCTACCAAAATTCCAGTTGAAAGGCTGATTACTTACTGAAATACGCAAAGCAAAGACTGCCATCTACTGATCTGCTGTTGTCATAAAATATATCTTACAAAGCTGTTTTCTTTATAGAGGTGAATTCACTTGAATGGTTTGATTGAAAAACCGTATACCAGTGAACAAAAATTTTGTGAACTAAAATATTTGTCATCAGTATTATGGTTCTAGGGTAATTGGTACTTTTACTTTATCCAGTAAAGCTAATCGATTAAGAAATAGACAACGGTGAGCACATTGTTTACCAAGAAGAGTTACATAGCTATGTTAATATACTACCATTTCTTTACTACCTTTAATATTGTCAATGAACATGTCACAGATTATATTAATTGGCACTTTTAGTGGAGGCCAGTCTGAGCAGCTGCAGGAGCTTATATGATGAATATATTAATGGCAGATACTGCCAGCAGGGGGCGATGGGCTGTAGGTTGTTCAGATGAGGAATCCTATTGACTTTTTTTTTTTTTTTTTAAATAACCGTTCAGTTAGAGACATGACCTAAATTTTTTGACTTGGCATCAATGTAATTGGCTCTATTTTGAACACTAAGGGAAATGAGACTTGAAATCTGCATTTTTTCCAAAGACGTTACTGAAAGAAATTATCACCCTGAACTTTTCCACGTGTAAGAGAATTTGGATTGGTTTTCATTCATACATCAATTCCGTTCAAGCACAATTCATCCATGCCACTTAAGACACTGGAATGGAAAACTAATGTTCTTATTCAGCGTTAGCTTGACTTTTTTTTCCCCCAATATGGATTTAATCTGCACAGAGAATGAAATGAAGAATTGTTGAAATTGCTGACTTGGTTATGGTCACAAAAACAGATGGGGATGTATTTGTTTCTGCATGACTAATGCCAGGAGAAGACAATACACAAATGCTTTAGAACGACTGCCAAAAATACAGCAAAAATCAACAAGGGTTTTCTTACATTAAGATAAAGTGACCAATCTATGAGAGTTAAATGAAACAACATTTACAGAAGCAACCATTCCAGATGGGAAGAACCTTCCTTTAAATAATAGATTAATGGTGAACCAATAGTCTTCAAGAAACATAAAGGTATGAGTATTTAGTATACCATGGCGAGTTAGTAATTACTATGAATCTGGGAGGTTGTAGGTTTGGGGCCCAGCGGTATCAGACTAAAGACTTGGATTGGCACTCTTCTGCTGGCCATGTTGAAATAGTCTTGAGCCTAATTCCTGCAGTGTTGCATCCGAGTTGTGCCACTAGGGTTACGTCCAATGTCCCTGGGGCATACTCATGAGAAATTGTGTAATTGTGGCTTTTATTCAGTACTTTTTTTTTTTCTCAATACATATTCAGTACTTCTTCATTGGTTAATTTGTCTGTGTTTTATTTTTCATATTATGCTGTCATTTCAGATCACTCCTGTGGGTAAATGTATGTTCACCGGTGAGGGCATGCAAACGTGTCCTTAATGTGCCCCCTCACAAGCAATTACCCTGCAGGGTGGTTGGACATATTCACATTCAGAGTCATTAGGCAGTTAAATCAGTATTGCGGGCCTCCTGCCTGGTCTAGTGGTTTCAACGTCTGACGCTGGCCACGGCGACCAGGGTTTGATTCCCCGTCGCGCCAGAGTCGGCTCTGGCCGGGAGCGCCACCGGGGCGGCAATTGGCTGTCCGCCCCAGGGAGGGGGGAGGGAAGCCAACACACTTCGCTGCGCACAGGAGTGGTTCTGGGGTGCCGGAATTACAGTCGACATCATGACAAGTGCTGTCTCGGAGGAGGCAGCCCTTCGCCATTGTCACTGCCGATCACAGGGCTATGACAGCGAACTACGAGGGAGGGGTTTGAGCTAAACACAGCGGGAGTAATTGGCTACCAAATTGGGAGAAAACCGGGGTAAAATCGGAAAAATAAATAATTTTAAAAAACAACAGTATTGCGATAAAGTGCTAGTAGGAGTGTGGAGGATGTGGGTTGAGCCAGACACAGGTCCTTATTTAATAAGTATGAGAGTAGACTATAGTTGTGTCTCCGGGGTCTGCTTTTATGTAAAGGCCTTTCGCCTCATGCTAATGAATGTTAGCACGGAGTCCATCGGCCATCCCCCATAGACGAAGTTAACTAATGGTTTCATCTAGATATGCGAGTGTGAAATTAGGGCACACTAATTGTGCAATCATAAACAGAGGCTGTGTTGTTTGTGCAATCATAAACAGAGGCTTTTCTGTGCTGTGTGTGTTTAGTTTTTCCTCAGTGAGAATGAAAAGCATTCTCACATGATGAGCACTTTTATTCGCCTGCATGAAGCCCTTTCCACATGCGTGTGAAAAGGCCTTCAAAGAGTGTTTGTTTATGCCACCTGAGGCACTTTAAGCTGTGTTTCATACTTAACTCGGTTAGATAATGTTCCAATAACTGCTGAGTTCATGTTCTAAAGGGGGAAAAAGTCCATGATTACATTTGTTGAACTTGAAATCTGTCTCCCTCTACTGGTGACATGTGACCCTGTCTATGGCTTTCAGCATTAATCGCGATAAAGAGGAATCGTGTCTTTGAGTCTGGGGTTAAAAATAACTGGTTAGAGCGAGCGAGAGAGAGAGAGAGAGAGATACTGGTCAGATTCCAGCTCTGTCTCCAAGGAGACACAGTGTATGTGAGACCTGGATTAATTTAGTTTCTCATGTTTCACAGTTCAGAAACAGCTGTCATCCTGAGAAAGAAAGTACTTTGTCAGTTTGTTCACTAACATGCAGTCATTCTGATCTTCAAATGAGGCATCGTTGCGTGTTTGTCTTCGTCCGCGTTACAGGACGGTAGCTTTTAAAGTTTTTTTGTGCTCAAATTCCATTTAGTCCGAGAGCTAATCGATCTCACTAATGTACAACAAGAGAAAGAGACCATTTTGGGATCGCGCTTAAAGCAAACTTGGGTCGCGGCAGGCGAAGGGGTCCTTGCTTCATTTTCAGGCAGCTTGAAGGAACAGGTGGAGGGGCCCGGCTGGCTAAACAGGAGAAAAGGGCAGGAGCAACTGTAGCGTGAGCAGCGTGAGCCGCTGCTCGGCCGTGATGCCCAGTCCCTTTGTCTCGCCCGCCTGCCGCATCTGCCAACACGGGCGCCCTGCCAACCCGGCCGTTACAGAGAAGCGATGGCGTGGCCTTTGCCACACTGCCGTGTACTTCCTTTATCCGAGAGGCTCCTGGCTCCTGCTCCGAGTCCTTTGTCTGGCCTCGGCAGATCAGCGGCAGCCTGCTCCTGTGCCGTGACAATTCAACCCCCCCCCCCGCGGTTCCTGTCATGGCATCTCAGTCATGGCAGATAAGGACTAATCATCCTGAGAGGCTACAACAGGGAGAGAGAGTCACATTTCACTGTATTTTGTCATAAACCTACCCTATGCCTATGCAGTGCAATGAAAAGACTGGGCTTTGAATATGTCCTTAGGGGAACGGAGGACCTCTTTTCTGTTGACTCTTGTCACATGACTGGCTGATCTTAGATAAAATATGATGGGGAATGGACAGGGAACTGCGCGATGTGTTCTGGTGACCATGGTGTGAGTCGCGTGGAGCTCATTAGAGATGACGGAGTGCCCATTATCGAAATCGCTCACTGATTTTGAGTTACCGAGACGCAAAGCTCTGTTTAACCCGACGACAGGAGTGGGAGAAGACCTCCTCCAGTGGCTGCGGTAACACATTGAGGGGTCTGTTGGTCTGTTTCGAGATAAACTGTGAGATAATCATGCAGATTCCAGCATCGCCAGTTTCTCCCGTCCCTGAGACCATGCTGGCTCAGACACCGGGCCAGAAGGAGACTCGTCCCTTTTGGAGGGGGTGGTGGATGTCACCTTTGTGATAAAGCTGGTGCAGTTTGTGGATGTGTGGGCAGGCAGGCAGCATTGCAGGTGGACAGGGAACGAGGGCGGCGGTGGCAGCTGAGTGTGAACCCGTGGAGCTCTATCCAGCAGGTCACAGTGTGGTCGTTCACGCTGGACAACAATCACCCATCTAATCTGGGCCGGCTCTTAGCCTGCTGCTTCTCAGTGAACGACGCACACACATGCATACCCACACACGCACGGTACAATTACACTTTCACAATTTAGCATTCAGCAGACACTTTTAACCAAAGTGACTTCAAGAAGTGCATGTAAAACGGCAAGCGAAACATCACTGGAGCTGGAGATCAGTAAAGCTACAGTCAAAACAATGCCATCATCAAGATGTGTACCGCAAGACCTGTAGCACAAAGTGAGAAAAAGGTTAGATTTATTTCATATTTTATTGAATTGAAGTGTAGTCTGAAAAGGTGAGCTTTCAGTCTTACACACACACAGAGCCTCATGCACTGAGTGTATCACATTCTGTTTGACAACGTGACCCAGAAGCCTCCCAACAATCTGGAATAGCTAAAACTATAGCTGAAGTGTTCAGCACAAGAAACTGATTAGATTTTTGCTGCTTTCCTTTTTCCATTAATAAATCTGACTGATAGACTATATGCTCCAGAAAATGACTCCAGGTCCTGAATTTCCTCATTATCTCAGCCTCTGTAATTCTGTGGCAGCACTACAAGCACATTTTAAAGGGCACTGTATCAAAAATTACACTGCTTTGTGCCAGAAAAGAAAACATGTGGAATCATTTCTCACATGCCGTGAATTGATTATGGCAAACAAACCTAAAGCATGTCGCAGCAAGCTGTGCGGTTGCTATGTTAAAATCGTTGGTATGGTATAGTGTTTCTCAGCACATTTGGGACCCATGTTGTTTCTACAAAGCAAGTGAGGGTAGTTTATTGACCACCAAAAATTAGGTGTTTATCAAGGGGGAAAAGGCATCTCTCATGGATATGGCAAAGAGTGAGCAAATCCGCATTCACTGGACACAAGACCAGGCTGACCAGCAGCAACGCCGCTCCTCCATCGATTGCTTCTGCCTGGCAGAGTGGCAGAGGAGTTCTCTCTGGCCACATTCCAAACCGCTCCCCTGCCTCCTGCTTCCCCCCTTTGAGTGATCACTTCACGCAATGTCACAGAGCGATCACTTGTGTTGATGTGAGCCCTCGTCAAAACGCAGACAAGGGAGGGAACGGGGAAAAGGGTTGGCTCTGAAACACTTTCAGAAACATCCGACATTCTTTTACAGTATAATGTATCTGTACCAGTCTTACTGTTTTACTGTGCCAGGACAAAACAATGGCATGTCAAGATGCACACTACTCACAATAATGATGCTCATTTAAGCGCCTGTTTGTTCAAGAGGCAAAGAAGGAGGTAAAGTGGAAAATCGAAGAGTGTAGACACATCATATGGAGATTGTGGCCAATTGAATAGTTTTTAGATCCATAAAATCAGTCATTCTTGCTGTTTCTATTTTCAGCATTCTCTCTCGCTCTCTCCATCTCTCTCTTTCTCTCTCCAGATGTGTGGCCAGTCAATGTTCTCTCTCCTGCATTTGCTGCTTTGCTATATTTTAGGAGGAGAGGCGAGAGAGAAGGAATATGAATTTCCTTCATATTGTGAACTTGTGTCCCGATCCATTACTGTCACTCATCCCAAACAGAAGGAAGCTGTGACTGCAGGTGCAAATGTGGGAGTCGGATGAGAGTATTTCTCCATTATTAATGTATATACAATAAAAATACAGAAAAATATTGAGCTGAAATCCCCATAGTGACTGAACACTATATCCTCAAACTCCCTTGGCTTCTCTATGGCACTTAACGGAATGTAATAATAATAATAATAATATATGCCATTTAGCAGACGCTTTTATCCAAAGCGACTTACAGTAGTGAATGCATACATTTTCAGTATATGTGGCCCCAGTGGGGATTGAACCCACAACCTAAGCGTTGCCAACGCCATGCTCTACCAACTGAGCCACAGAAAACCACATCATATGTGATATGTTGTGTAATGACACATGCTTTCAGGGGTGACATTGTTGGATTGTTGCTTCTTGTTGCCTAAACTTTTTGTATGCTCTTTTGTGAGTCGCTCTGGATATGCCTTCTGGCCCTTCTTTGGGTTGAATATGTTGACTGTAAGGATGTTGTCATAGGGAAACATATATAGGTGGCAGTGCAGCATAGCTATTACAGGGAGTTACATTCAGACGGTTGTAGGTTTGAATCTCGGAGGACGCAGCTGTTGTACCCGTTAGGCAGAAACGCTTCGCTTCGCTTCCATCCCACCGCTGTATCCCTGCTTACTCCTCATAAAAAATATTTTAAAAACTAACCTTTTCCTTCCCAGTGTTACAGGTATGGTATGCAGCTGACAACAACGATGTCTATCGCTGTATTACTGCACTGATCTCTTGCGCAAACTATGATTGTTCCTACCATGTATTAATGCACATCTTGTAAGTCGCTCTGGATAAGAGCGTCTGCTAAATGCTTAAAATGCAAATGTAAAATGCATCGAATATCCGGTTGGGTAAATGGATGATGTGTCAAATGTGGGAGAAGACAGTCACTCTGGAAAAGTGCTCTGCTGAACAAATGAACACGGGGGAAGCAGGTGACATCCTGAAGAAGCAGGCTAAGACAAATCTTACAGAGCCCCTCAAGGTCAACATGTGTCTGCCCTCTTATTAAACGGCGGAGCAACGGCCGCCTCCTCGCATGCGGGCTGTCCGTGGTTCACACACGCCCCAGGGGTGCTCTTGGTGGGGATGCTTTGATTTGGGGGGGAGGTGGTGGTGGGATTCGACTGACCCGGCTCTGGTAGCGGCTCTGTGTGTGTGAATAAGTCCTCAGAGCTCGTGTTCGGAGGCTGATATGAGCAAGTATGAAGCCCACACGGTGACTCACCACCATGAGAATAGAGAGCTTCTGGCTCTGGAGAAATGACACCCAGGTGCCCTGTCTCTCCGGGCCTGCAACTCAGTCTAACGCCAACAGATGGATCCTCCCTGTCATTCTCACATCGCCCCCCCGGGCCTCTGCTCAGCTCCTCACTCCATGATGATGGACAGATTGCTGAATGCCTAGCACAGGTATGGAAGCTGCCAGTGTAGCAAACATGAGTGAATGTGTGTGTGTGTGTGTGTGTTTCTGCTGTGCGTTGTAGTCCCTGCATTTGGTTCTACTTACAATGGCCACTGCCCAAGGTGATTGGGAAAGACGGGCGAAATGGGGTGAGTTCTTTCCCCGGCACAGAAAATTGAATCACTTTTAATCCGCCGCTTAATTGCTGGAGCTGTCCGCCTAAGTGGATTCAGCTGTTTAATTACCACGGGCCAAGAATCTATCCATCTATCTAGAAAGAGAGAGAGAGAGAGAGAGAGAGAGAGGGCTGAATTAATATCCTATATCCCACATATATTTTGAAGTTAAAAAAGGGAGCCAGGGCCCTGCAGTGGGGTTGGCTGGACCGTAGCGACAGCGGGTACTTGGGTCTGAATAAGACATCAAACGAGCTGGCCTTCTCCGACCCCCCGCCCCCTCCTAGATATAAAAAGCGGCGGGGGGGGACTGCCGAGGAACAGCGTTCAGGTCTTGTTCTCCGGCGACCGCGCCGCCCTCTAACCCATCGCACCTGTCCGTCGCTGCGGGCCTGAACGCTCGTTGCCGGGGGGGCGACATTGTCAGCGAAGGCTAGGAGGTTGGGGGGGATTTAATGTCCTCCGTCTTCAATTTCTGCGCTTGAAGAGCGCGGTGTAAGGAAGGGTCATGCATTAAGGTGAGTGTGGATGTCAAAGCACTCCTTGGAGCACAATGCCTATCACAATGTGCTCTTCGAGGGAGTCAGTCCACTGTTGGCTTCCCTGGGTCAAATAGCCTGTGCGGTCAGACACTTATAAGGGGTTTAAGAAAGAACTGTCATGTTGGCTATGTTTTTTATTCTGTTCGCGCAATGGAAAAACATCTTCACTGGAACCTCTCGAGTGCATGGATGATGCAAATCTCAGTACGCTCCGGGAACATCCCAAAGCAGGCTGGGGTGTTGGAGGGTGAGGGGGGTAAGGAAGGAGGCATGGGGGAGGGGAGGCATGTGTGTATGTGTGTATGTTCAGTACCCTCAAAAATGATTCACACCCTTGATAAAGATGAGCAAATAAGAATGGATGAAATATATTGTATGCTCAGAAAAATGGAAAACTTAGATTATTTTATATCAACACAATTGCTTCGAGAAAAATATTTTGTTTAACAAGTAATATTTTTTCCCCAAAACACGCTACTTTTTAAAGTTAATCTTACTCTTAGGGCACTGTATTGTGGCCTCCCATGGCTTCCTGTTTCACCGGGGTGTAAAAATGAGGTAACACCAGTGGCGGGCCGTGCATTTCACACCTAGGCCTTCAGTAGTGCTCCGTCTGAATCAATCCACCCCTCAATAACTATTTTATGGCTATAAAAGCCATCTTATTGTTATGTTTTGAGTGTCTGTTCGGTTTGTTTTTGCACTTTGTTTATTTATCTTTCTTCAGTCATGTTTCATTCTCGTTCTGTCATGCACTTCGGGAAATTCTATGTTTCGGTTTTTCCGTCTTCGTTTCTAATCTCGTTTTACTTCCTTCTTACTTTCTAATTACACTTTGTATATATTAGTTAGATGTATATAGTACTAACCAACTAATCTACTAACATTAGGGATTTAGATTAAGTTACTAACACTACTAATCACTAATTATCTCACGCTTCTAACTATCGCTGTCATTCTCTCTCGTCCTATCTCTGTACGCTTCTCACGTTCCGCTTTATTCGCACGCAGATTTCTTTATGCGTTCCTCCTCCTCCCTAAAAAAACAAAACATAGAATTTCCCGAAGTGCATGACAAGACAAGGAGAGGAACTGCATGACAGAACAGAACGAATGAAACATGACTGAAGAAAGATAAATAAACAAAGTGCAAAAACAAACCGAACAGACACCCGTTGCTGTTGCATCGCAGATAGATAACTCGTGTATCCAGAATAAATGCCTTTACTGAAGAAACAAACCCGGGGTGCTACAGCTGCGACACACTAAAAGCATCAATAATAACCTCATAAAATTGCAATATTATTTAGGAAAATGGCAACATTTTACTCCCTAAAAATCCTTATTATTTGTACACAAAATCCATCCTCCTTTCTGTCCTCAAAAAGAGTTCAATTACTCTGTCGTACAGATTATCCGTGTGTTTCAGTTCCATCAAGAAGTCCTTTTCTATCGCCATCGAAGCTAATGCTGAAAGTCGAGCCTGCCCTGTCGTATTTCTGGCATAAGTTTTAATTCGCTTTAGGGCTGAAAATGTCCGATCAAATGTCTGATTCACAGACTGATGCTAATTATATTTTGTCCATGAATACTTATTAAATAATTCCAAATGGTCTGTCCGCTTCCTTTCATAGCTTTTCCCCTGTTTGCGCTGCTTCCAGACGTGTATTTTCATATTAAAGCATTTAACCAATCACATTACATCATAGTCAGACACTCTCTGACTATCCAATCAAAGGGTGTGAATACGCTGACGTTACCTAGGCCTTCTAGAAGGCCTTCGTGTCCCCAACTCAAAATCTGATTGGTTGAAGCAACAGTTTGATCAACACTTATTTTATGCTACAGGGCCTGCAGAACTGATTGTGAAGGTCTCCAGGCACATTTCTTTGACCCTGGCAACAAATAATAATAATAATAATAATACATTTTATTTGTTATGCGCCTTTCAAGAAACCCAAGGTCGCAGAGAAACCCAACGTCGCAGAGAAACCCAAGGTGGCAGGTGAATGATGGCTGAAATGTGATTGGTTAAATGCTTTAATATGAAAATACATGTCTGGAAGCAGCGCAACCAGGGGAAAAGCTATGAAAGGAAGCGGACAGACCATTTGGAATTATTTAATAAGTATTCATGGAAAAAATATAATTAACATCAGTCTGTGATTCAGATATTTTTTAGGCCAGCAGAGAAGGCCTTGCAGGCCCTGACGGCCCACCACTGGGTAACACACATGTAAAATCCATTTGTCATCCATTGCCATGGGGAAAGAACTGTCAGATGAAACAAGACAAAGGGTTGTTGACCATCTCAAGTCAGGAAATGGTTACAAACAAATAAATATACCAGGGGTGGGGCAGTGGAGAGCACTCCAAATTTGCCTGTAGGTGTGAGTGAATGGTGTATGTGCCCTGCGATGGATTGGTATATTGCTGTCTTTCGCCCAATGCATGCTGGGATAGGCTCCAGCCCCCCCACGACCCTGACCAGGAATAAACGGGTTAGATAATGAATGAATGAAAGATACCAATTTCCACTAGTAGGTGGCTGATGATTAAAGGCCCTTTTTCATTCCAGGGGGCTCATTTATAAAACATGCTTACGCACAGATTTGATCTTAGAATGTGCGTACGCTCAAATCCACGCCAAAGTTCAGATTTATAAAAAGTACTTAGCTCCACGTCAGGTTCCAACTTGGCGTATGCACGTTTCCTTGTGGCAATGTTGGAGTACTGCAGGTATTCGGAAATCTAAGAGCGCCAACATGTCGTCTGCTGCCTAATTGTTTCCTCATTATTATTATTATTATTAGTAGTAGTAGTAGTAGTAGTAGTAGTAGTAGTAGTAGTAGTAGTAGTAGTAGTAGATGCTGTTGTAGTTGTATTACCAGATTGAACACGTTGCTTAGGCTATACGTATTGGTTTGCACAATAAAGTTATTAATAAATTAAAACAACATAAGCTAGGCTACTTGTGGAAAATAAAACAAAAACACACATTGATTTTCCAAAACTACCCATATTAGCATAATTGACACATCCTTGAAGGACATTTATTTAATATACATATTATGGTTCCACACGTGTAAAACATTTCAGTCAATCTGTAGGCTATAAAATGTCCAATAATGCAGTGGTTTGCAAGAGGAAGAATGGCAGCATTGGCACTTCTCAAGATAGATGAAGGGAACTGTTATTTGAGATTTTGACCTCAGTTTTAAATCAGACCACTTTTTCTTTACGTCCTTCAGGGACCTTTGCTGGCCCCCCACCTCGTTCACAGCCTGGGCTACAGACTGCCAGGCCACATACTTAGTTTTACTGGTAAAGCCACTGGAAAGGCTCCCAAACAACGTCCCTGCACGCATCTGCACCTCCGCCAACAGGACCTTGATTTTGGCCTCGCTAAAATTATTTTTCTTGAGCTCGCCATTATCATTATTTTGATCCGCTAATATGCTTTATATGCTAATGATATTAATTAGGGGGCATTTACAAGGCAAAGATCTAAAACCATTCAGCTATGCACAATTTCAAGATTATTTGTGATTTCGAGATTTCACATCTGGGGGAGTGGTGTATGCACCGTTTTTTGTGCACATTTCAGAAATGATCTTAGATCAAATGTAGGATGGTTTCTATGCAACTTTTTTATAAATGAAGCCCCTGGTGTGTCCTTTCTGAGTTCAAGGCAGAGAGAGCCAGCGCACAAGCATTTCATTGTGTTTAATACATATGACAATAAACTTGAACTTGAACTTGAACTTGAACCTCAAACACAGTGATATTTTCCAATATACCTTCTTGTTTCTTTTCATTCCCTCAAGCTCCCGTTGAGTTTTGTCCTCTGGCCACATGGCGATGAGAGCTGGGACCTCGTCCTTGCACCATAGTCTTGTGGTTTTCTTCATGGTCTTCTCCATTATGCTGATACTCCTTTTTCAACAACAATGCATCTTCCTCCTCACAATCAGTCGCTTGAGTGACGCAAAGTGCGTAAACAATCAGCGATCAACAATGAGAACTGCGGAACTGGACCCTTAGTGAATGGAATGTTTTCTAGTGCCAAAATATGCCAAAAGTTCTGGTGCTGTTGCAGTGGAAAAGGGCCCTAAGTGGTAAATCTGTCTGTAGAAGACACAAGTGCATCTTGGCCCCATGCACACTAAGGCAGATACTTTGGGTGGCAAAGAAAAATCCAAGAGCCACAGTTCTTGATCTACAAATCTTGGTTGCATCTTGGGGAAAACAAAATCTCTAAGGGCATTTTCATTTTGAGCATTTATTTCTAACCCTGGAGTGATTCTCTCCTAAGTTTGGTTCAAAATAATCGGACTGAGACCACCTAGAGAAGGTGATCTCGGTACGCTTCCAAGTGAACTCTGGAGCATTTCCTTTGTAGTGAGAATGGAATCCGACCCAAAGGACCCAAATCACTATGCATGATGGGTTTGGTACGCTTTGAATTATGGGCAACACGGTTTGTTGATTGCTATCAAAGTGGCAGCAAATTATTTGTAGGTTAACATGGAGCAGCGATGAGTTACAATGCCTTATTGAAATTTGGGCAGACGATCATATATGTGGGCAGCTTGAGAAAATGCACAAAAACACAGAGATCTACAAATTGTTTAGTGAACGTCTTAAGGAGAGGGGCTTTCACTGGTCCGCTGAACAGTGTCGCGTGAAAGCAAAGAAACTTTGACAACAGTATGTTAAAGTATGAAATTCTCTTCGCAAAAGTGGAAGTTCAGGGAAGAGAAAGACAAGTTTCCCTAGTTTGACGAGCTTGACAAAATCCTTGGGACTAAATCCATAATTGATCCCATGGATATTGTAGTCTTATGAGTCTAGCTCTGGCACAGCATCACTGGCTATGGCTGTAACTACACAGCTATGAGGACAGGGAGGTCCAGACTTCACTATTTTGTTTCTGGTTTGCACGTGTTTTTGTATATTGAAAGAAAAAACATCTTGAGTTCAACAGGTTATTCGGCTAACTTTGGTATTATACAGACAATTAGGATTTTCTGTGAATGAAACTAGCTCTAAATCACTTTAATTTGTGCAATTCATAAAATTATTAGACTGTCTAAATAAAATAAAATAAACATTAAATAAAATAGCCCCTTAAGCATTTTTACTTCATAATGTTTAAAAAACAGGTCAAATCATACTGGCTCTAGTTATAGCTTACTGATTAGTGTGATTGTCCCATGTTGCTTCCATGTGTGTGTATGTGTGGACATGATCATTTATAAAAAGATGATTGCTACCATTCTACCATCAAAGGCAATGATCCACCCATGCAAATGGTGCCTATCCATTTTGAAGCCGGAAGATACCGTATTCCTGTGTTGTTTCCGGAAAACAATTCCCACACAAAAATCCTGACCAATGAGGGAACAGTAATATTGCCTTGTGAAAAGAAACCGAAGCAAGGGGTAAATGCAACATTGTAACAAATTAGTCCCTAATTCGGAACAAATCAAATGAACTACAGGTGTGAAAACGCCCTAAATCTAGCCACCACCTCCTTGTCAATAGACTTTTTGGAAGGGTTGCGAGGAAAAGCCTCTATTGAGGGAAATAAACAAAAATAAGCATCTGAAGTTTGCTGAACAGCATTGTAATTCTGATTGGAGTTATGGTCAGATGAGACCAAACTTTTGTGTTTTGGCCATTCACACCAGCGGTGGGTTTGGCATCAGAAGATGGACGCTATCTTGAAAAGAATGTCATGCCTATGGTGAAATATGGTGGTGGATCTTTGATGTTATGGGGTCATTTTGCATTTACTGGTCCTGGTGCTCTTGTTAAGGTCAATGGAATCCCAGCAAGCACAAATGCATTTTGGCCAAAAACATGGTTCCCTCTGCTGAAGCTGAATCTTGGCCACAAATGGAGTCTCAGTAAGACAATGATCCCAAGAATACCTCAAAATCAACCAAGAAACTGACCACAAAATGATTATTTTGCAATGGCCATCTCAGTGTCTAGTCTTGAGACCCGATGTAACATTTGTGGTTTGAATTGAGTCCACAAGCACAGACTGAAAGATCAGAAGGATTTTGAAAGATTCTATAATTAGTAGCATGTCATTTTTGCGAGAGGAGGATGCACAATGAAACTGAAAACAGGGGTGTGAATAATTGTGACATAGTATATGAAATGTTGGGGAAAAAGTATTATTACTCTGAGCAATTATATTAGTCCAAATATTTTTTTGAGTATACAACATAGCTCATTACCTGTACTGTTTACTTTATACAGCCTTCTTTGTTTATTCTTATCAAGGGTGTGAATAATTTTAGAGGGTAAAATTATGTGTGTATGTGTGTGTATGGAGAGGGTGGGGCAACTGGCCAACTGAGTCCCCCAACTACCCTACCCGGCTCAACTTGTCAAAACAAGAGAAAAAATAAAAACTTAAACACAAGCCGGGCCAGGGAGCAGGAATGTCCATTAGAACAGGCCAGGGGCCTGAAAGGGCAGAAGTACACCGCACAGACAGAGGTATTTGTGTCAAAGTGTTTTCACGGCTGCAAACAATTTAACATATGAGTAACGGCACAATTGAAAAGAGTTTTCAAAGAAATGAAGAAATTATTTTGGCTATTCTATTTGGCACAGGGTAGGAAGGGGGGTTGTTTCTGATCCAGAACGTCGCATTTTGTCAGCTGCCCGTGGTGACAGGCCGTGTGGGAGGGGGGGCGGCACGCTGCGGGGATGGCGGTATCGTCATGCCAGGTTGACATTTCCAGGAACCCTGCCAGGGCGCCCCAGCTCCTCCCACTGCTCGCGCTCGACAAGCGGTGTGGGAGCAGCTGTGCCGGGCCGGCAGATGGGGCTAGCTCCCGCCACCATGTTCCGGCCGCCGTCCTGGAGCAACGACACCGTCTGGCTGGACGCTCCACTACAGGCACGTGGTGTTCTGGGTAGTCTGTAAACACAGAACTAACGGAACAGTGTAGGGTGGAGTGAATGCATTAGAATGAGGATAGAATGAGTTGCATTATTTGGTTTTAGCCTATTTACTATTATTCCTGGATAATAGTGAGGAAAAACATTTTTTTTCTTTAAAGGTCCATACAACTAGTGCAACTTTAAATACATGACAATTTCTGAAAGAATGAACAGACAGTTTGTCTGAGGAAGAACAGCGTAGGAGTAAAAACGAAAAAACACCAAATGACAGGTAAATATAAATAATAATATAATAATATAATTAATATGAATATAAATGAAGTCTCATCCTTAGAAATTAGCTTATCCAAGAAAGTCTAAAACTGAAATTCTAGAAAAATAATGCAGTACTGATTCTATGAGGCTATCTATAATACGCTCTAAAACTAATTTGTATGAGTTAAAATATGGGGTTGTCAGACAAATGTGTGAAAATCAAATGTCTGTATGAACACCTAGGCTCTGATGTCACCAACCCAGTTGAGTTAGACCTACATGTTAAGGTGTTGTAGACTTGGGGGTACATTGGGAGAATATTCTAATCTGGTGTGTTATGCCCTCAAACTCTGATTGGTGGGAAATTGCACCCAAACCAGGTAAAATAGGGGATTTTATGAACCACCATGGATTTTACAAGAAAGCTCAAGCCTTTCTAGAAGTTCCAGAAGTCTCCCAAATGTAAGCCCCCACATGCTGCAAATTGTATAACTTGAAGTGGAAAAGGTTCAAATAACCAACATGCTTCACTCTCACCAAACACCCGTTTCCCTCGTGCATTAATTGAAACCCCCTTGTCTGACACCCAAACAACCAACCCCTAACTACACCCGCCAAAATGTTCTCTCCCATACACCTCCCTGAAATGCACCCCTATTTCTGGAAATCAATTGGGCTGTCTGTTGTACAAAACACAGCAGGGATGCTAAATAAACTTAAAGTATTCTTTTTTTGGTTTTGTCAAGCTCCGCAAATGTGTTTTCCTTTCTGTAATTTGCCTTTCACCAGACATAAAAGCTGCCAGGGCTTTATGAATATTCTGCCTCTTCCATGCTGATTTTCTTGCAGACCTCGCAGTCCATTGTGCCTTAGTGTTGAGCAGTGGGACATTTTATTATAAAGTGCAGAGACTCTTTTGACCACAGTAGTACTGTGATTCTTTTGTCGTTTGGTATGATTTTGTCAGAACAATGTGATTTTACTTATAGGCAGGAGGAAAGAAGCCCTCTGCTCAGTGCGGGTTGCCAAACTGCGGAAGGTCACTTTGCCCTGCTATTGTCTGTTGCCTAGCAAAGCAAACAAATATACAAGGCTTTTATTCAAATGACCACATTGTAGAATGCTTTATTTGACCGAAGCGTTCTCCCAACCATATGAATAAACAATTTGCAATGCGGCTTCAACGCATAAACAAGCAACTAATTCAAATGGAAACTCAAAGATGACAAGTATAAACAGAGTTTTAATGCTAATGAATAATAGACCAGAAAAAATTAAAAATAAAAATAAAATAATTCAATAAAGCAAAACAAAATAGAAATCTACTTCAAAATAAGGGACGATCTGTGCTGTAGACCAGAGTTGCCAATGGGACCAGCAGAGAATGAGAGAATGTGCAGGATGATGAGATTGCTGTGGAAGGGAATTTGCTGTAATCAAGCTGAAAGTCTGAAGACCGATACCCAGAATGCACCACTATGCAAAATCACAGCACATATCAGTCATTACACTGGGGAGGACGGCACAGAAGCACGAGCGCCGTGGACACAGCCACGGGCCACATGATGCAACGCCCAAGACCCACCAGTGCTCAAATGCTTGAATTTTCATGGTTGTGTTTGATGACTTCAGAAGTGTACTCTTCATGGGCAGCTGGTGCGGGCAGACCACTGGTGTCTAAATTGACCAGTGGAGTCACTCTTGAGCAATGAGACAAGGACCCACCTGCTGACTTGGAACCCTCCCGACATGAGTGGTGGACTGATTAGCGGCACATATGCAACTGATAAAGGACACCTATGTTTTACAGATAATCTTCCTGAGAATTCTTACATTTGCAAATGCACTCCTGCTTGATGCTGTGGGGTGCTTATTAATGATAAGAGATTGAGGTGTCATGAACCTCGTAATGGGTGGAGCTGCAATGAGCTGTCAATCATAGACTTGTTTGAACCAATCAAAGGTTTTGGCTCTCCACAGCAAACCACAGTGATTCAAATCAGTGAATCTCTGACTGCATATTTTACCTGTTTCTTATTTCATGAAACCCCATTCTCCCATTTGCTAGTATTTATCCTGACCAAGTATAACATAGATGGACACTTTAACCCTGAAACCAAACAGGAGTTCACAGGCATGCCATTTTCTTCTGCATGGAAAGTCATCTTCTCCCTCCTGACTTTCAGCTCAACCGCAAATGATATCACGCTGAATTTGACCGGAATCATTAGGGTTTGACCCAGTCCCATCTGATTGGTTTTAATCATGGCACCACGGCAGATTCTTAGATGACTGATAATCACAAGGCAAATTAGCCTGCCAGGATGCATTCGGCCTAATTGAATCATACGCCCAGGGATCGATGAAATTCAAGAATTCTCAGGAAGATTATCTGCAAAACGGATGTGTCCTTTATTCCGCTGCTAATCAGTGCCCACTGCTGTTGCAGGGGTGACCCACCAGCTGTCAAACTCGTCTGTTCTCATTGCCACAAATCCCTCTAGCCTCTTCTGCTCTTAAATCAATGCTCCCTGTCTTTGACTGCATCACAGACATGTTAAAAAGACTGAACCAAGAGGGCACGGTGGAAGTGCTCAGATAAGTTGCAGTAGTTTTTGGCGAGAGGGGAAATATATTTAGAATAAAGTGAAAAGACTAGTCAACAGCGCTGTATGAAACCATGGCAACCACTCCTCACCTCTGTGTATGAAGGTTGATGCACTCGCTCACAGTTCTGGCTTTGGGGATAACATGTTACCATGGTTAATGTGGATCATATACTGTATGAAACCTGATAGGGAAAAAGGAACCAAACCAAAAATAGTACATGCTTTGCCTTGAGGAAGGAAAGTCTTTCATATATTTGAAACTTACATATTTTTAAAAAAAGGACATTGAAATGTTGGACTGGTAACACTTAAATGATGTGTATTATTGAAAATCAAGTCCAAACTGCCAAGAATGTGTCCTCAGTCACATTAAACAAAGATAATGGCTCTCTGAGGAACATAGGCTAACATTTGTTTTGTGTGTGTGGCGGGGGGGGTTAGCACCATCACCAAGAGAATAGACCAAGGTTGATGTTCAGAGTTGATGCCATTAAATAAATGTCATACCTCCGGCCAACGAAAGCAAAATGTGGGAGGTGTTTTTTGTGGTTTTCTGTGGCTTGCCATCCACCATACCCTCTGAAAAGCTCCTAACTCCATGCTTGTTCGGTCAAGGTTTCCATCCAATTAAGGGGACAGCAGAGTACATAAAGGGAAGCGATGGGTTAGAGAGCTCCTTTTTTGTTTGTTGACCCTATGTCACGGGAAATGAATAGGGACTATCAGACTGCTATGTGCTTGGTCATGAGCTGGGAGATAGCGGAGCATTTCAAATATGTGCAAGATTCTGTACAGTCACTGCAGATTTATTGCTGTTGGGTTTCAGAGTATTTCATCAACATGTGTTACTATGAAAGCTTTCTTTTTTACAAATGAAAACCTAGCACCTTTACACAATATAATAATTATGATAGTTTAACATATAATACAGTATATAAATATATAGTATTTATGCCCTTTGGTATTTTTCACATTTCATTTTCTTCATGGAATCAAAATGGATTTAGATGGGATTTCTTGCCTCTGATCTATTCAAAATACTCTAGGACTCTTTTTCTTAATTACAAATAAACAGACAATAATTGATCGCATAAATATTCACCCCTTTTGCTAAGACACACCTAAAAAAACTTGGGTGCAATCATTTGTCTTTGGAAGTCATGTAATTATTTGATTGGAGTCCACCTGTGTACAATTAAGATGTTCAAATTAAATACACCTGTCTGTGAACCTTTTGGCCTCTACTACGTTAGGTGCTATATTTTAAAATGTATGTTCACCAATGGTCCCCATCCAACCTTATGGAGCTCGAGCAATTTTGTAAAGAAGAATGGGCAAAAATTGCAGTGTCCAGATGTGCAAAGCCGGTATAGACTTACCCAAATAGACTCACAGCTGTAATTGCTTCTACCAAGTATTAAGTCCAAAAAAACCAACTCAAAAACCAGACACTAATTGAGTATTTTGTGTTGATCAGTGGCAAGTAATCCCAATAAATCCATTTGGATTCCATGAAGTAAGAAAATAAACAATGTGGTGAATACTTTTTATACCCACTCTATATACTGCCAAAATAAAGGGAACACCAACATAAAGTATCATAATAGGGCAGAGTTCCTCAAATCACGGTTCTCGTGGGCCGAGCACTGCTGTTTTTCCACACTCCCTTTACCTGGGAGTCAGTTGTGAAGGCAGTCTGGCCAATCACTTGCACTAATTTTTCAATTAAGTACCTGAGAGAAAGGAAAACCAGGACTGAATTTGGATTCGTGGATCAGATTTGAGGAACCCTATAATAGGGTGTTGAGCAAGCAAGAGCCACTAGAACAGCTTCAGAGAACTAGAACTTATGCTTTTAATTATTTAATGACCCCCAATCATTTATTTGATGTAATATTTTTTTAAACATTTATTTTCAGATTTTCTCCCATTTTTCTCCCAATTTGGTAGCCAATTACTCTTAGTCTTAGATCAATCCCCTCCCTCGTAGTTCACTACCATAGCCCTGTGACTGGCTGGAACGAAAAACAGCATACACACCGGCCCTCCAGGCCTGGAGTTGTGCACCCCTGACCTAAACCATGCCAGAAAAATGCACCCCACACCATAACAGAGCCATCAGAACCATTCATTTATGAAAGGGTTTCCTTTATCTATATATATATATATGTGTGTGTGTGTGTGTGTGTGTGTATTGCAATTACAAAAATCTTGCATAAATTGAATAAAAATACTTAATGACAGTAAGGAGTTTGAACTTTTTGAATTCAATATCTGGTATATGTCTGTCTTTTCGTCTGGAGCTAAAGAGAGATGTGTTGTCTGTTACAGTAATATCTGGCTGTTGCAGGGATCACTTTGATTGACAGATGAAACAGAGCACGTTTGGAGGCATGCAGTCGGTGGCCAGACACATGCCAAGAGGTGCAGTGTAACCGTTTGACCTGGACTACTGCACTTCTGAGTGACTGAGACAGTCTGCCGTTTTACCATCGGGCGAGTTCCATTACAGAGACTACCCCAGTAAAAATGAATGAACAAATAATCTACCTGTGCCAGTGAGATAGTGTAGTAACAGGAAGTGATGTTCCACTGGATGTGGGTGTTTTATAGACGAATAAATAACTTAATTAGGTCTGGGAACTGCGACCAATCCATAATGACATGTATGAACATACATTGTTTTTGATGACTCAGATATCAGAAGTTTAGATATTCAAGTATTAAGGACACATAAGGCACAACTATAGAATATCTATTTCCCAGGTACATTGAGAAATTTGACAACCACAATGATTGGACTGGAGCTTACGGATCTATAGTTTTAGTGAAGATTCTCTAGCCATTTCGATGTCTGCCAAGTGACCAAGTTGTAAATTGTAAATTGAATACTGACATACACGGTAAAGTTTAGTTAGGTCAGTTAAAATCAATTAACAAAAGTGTAAACACCTTGAGCTTTAAAACAAATCTCCCTTTCCTGTCATACATGCATGTACTACTATAATTATTATATACTATAGTAGTAATAATAGTCATAGTACTATTTTAATGGCTGCTCCAAAACTGAAATTGAACATAGACAAATTTACCTTCTGAGTTAAGATGTAGATTTCTGATGAAATCTAATTTTGGGGCATCATCTTAAGGTGGCAGTTTAATAAAAGTTTACTGTGGCAAATTGACCCTAATCTGAAATCAGTGCAGTTGTCTGTGCTTTTAGGTTACAGTCACTGTTTGTGGGACACACACCTCGTCTGAGACCAACGCTGTTGTCTGTGTGTTTCAGAGTCTCCCGGATGGACTTTGCCCCAGAGGATCATGGGTATTCTCTCTCTGTCTCCCACTGTCAGGCTCAAGAGATTCTGCCTGTTAGGCTGAATTGGCAGACCCCTCACTGAGCGAGCAGTCTGTTCTGTGTCCCTCTTGTCTCAGTTGGGAAGATGACACTGCAGGGGTCCTGACTGGAGCATGTTCCCATGGTCTGGGGTCAGTGTTGAGTGTCTGGGGCACTACTTGTGGTTGTGTGCGAATTGGATTGTGTGTAAGTGTGCAATGGGGTTATGGTGAGCTAAACAGCTTGACAGATATTGCTCTTTCTCAGCAATCATTGGAAGTCTGTCCATATGGAAAAGATGCTGGTATTTGTAGCCCTAAACAGTCTATATATATATGCCGTTTAGCAGACGCTTTTATACAAAGTGTCTTCCAGTAGTGAATGCATGCATTTTTTCAGTATATGTGGTCCCAGTGGGAATTGAACCCACAACCTAAGCATTACCAACGCCATGCTCTACCTACTGAGCCACACAGAACCACGTCACGTTTATCCTTTTGTGTAACTTGTATGTGGAGTCAAATAAAGTATACAACTGTATGAGATGATGAAGGTGATGATGATGATGATGATGTGTGTGTGTGTGTGTGTGTCTCTCGGAATGAGTATTTCAAATGATGTGTTTATGCATGGATGTGTTTGCATGGATGTATCCAATTGTATGGAAGTACATATCAATGATGGTGTGTGTGTTTTTGTCTGTTTGTGTATATGTATGTGTGTGTGTATGTGTGTGTGAGTGTGTGTGTATGTGTGTGTGTGTGCGTGTGCGATATGATAAATGTGTGAATGTGACTGGTCCTGTATATAAACAACCTCTCGGTGCTCCTCGCCACACAGCACAGCTTCTAAAGGCATTCCCAGCAAGCCCTGCCAGCTCCGTGCGCTTTCTCTGACGGAAGCAGCGAACCCGAGCCTCCCCTGCCTTGCGCCTTTAGCGCACGGATGCCACGGGTGGCGGGCAGGGGGACCAAGGGCAGGGAGCCTGAGAAAGCGGCGTGCTGCGGGGCGGTGTGGGTGGGGGGAGGGGCGGGTGCCAGGATGCTGAGTGTCCCGCAGACCCACTCCCTGGGTAAGCAGCTTTCCGCTCAGGGTGGGTCAGCTCAGGTCACTGCAGGATTACACTTTTGGCAAACAAGAGTAGCTCCTCCGGAAAATCCCCACACCACTCTCCCTCATGACTTGAACCAGCTGTAATAAGCCAGCCAGACAGGCTGAACTTACAAACAAAAAGCTAACACGCTATTGATCAGCGGCAGCTAACTGCTCTAAGGTGCAGTCAGAGGTTAGGGCTGTGTGGACAGCTCGAATTGGAGGAAAAGGACATTGTGGTGGAGAAAAAGAAGAGGAAGAAAGAAAAAAACCTACAAACCTTTTAACAAGAAATAGAAAATCTTCTCTCTGAACATTTTTGATTTGTTGTTGTAGTAGTAGAGATTGAGAGTGACTATTTACAATTAAAGGATGATTTTTTTAGCAGGGTGGGTATTTTGTGTGATACTCAACGTGTGAGGTGTACTTTGTTATTAATCTTTTAATCATTGTATGTGTACAGTAGATGCATGCTTATCTGAGATTAAATTTACTATACAAAATATTTTGTTCTCATGGATTTATAACACTGAAAGAAATATTGTGTAAAATGATAATGTATAGAGGTTCAAGTTTTACATTCCAAACTTCTAAAATGCTGCAAAAAATAACTTGCTAAGCCAGCAGAATTGTACCCTGTGAAATTAACATCTGGAAATATTTTAAAGAAAGCCTTGTGACTGCTGTTGTGCTGATCCTTGTGTGGTGTGTGTGGTGTGTGTTACTGTAATGTATGAGTGTGTGTAAGTGAGTGAGTGATGGGTGTTTGATGGTGTGTGTGTGTGTGTGTGAGTGTTAATATATGAGTGTGTGTAAGTGAGTGAGTGAGTGAGTGAGTGAGTGAGTGAGTGAGTGAGTGAGTGATGAGTGTTTGATGGTGTATGTGTGTTTGGTAGTTTAGGTGATAATGTGTGTATGTGAGTGAGGGCGATTATGTGTGTGTTTGTGTATGTGTGTGTTTAACATATGAGTGTTTGTAAGTAAGTCAGTGAGTCATGGGTATTTGATGGTGTGTGTGTGTGTGTTTGATTGGTGGTTTGTGCAATAATGTGTGTACATGTGCTGTATGTTTGGTCCGTGTATGTGAGTGAGCGTGACAATGTATGAGTGTGAGTGAGTGATGGGTGTTTGATGGTGTGTATGTGATTGGTGGTTTGTGCGATAATGGGTGTACATGTGCTCTATGTTTGTTTTGTGTATGTGAGCGAGTATGATTATGTGTGTTTGTGTGTGAGTGAGTGATTGGTGTTTGGTGGTTTGTGCAATAATGTGTGTTTGTGTGCGTTAAGTGTTAAGGTATGAGAGCGAATGAGTTAGCGAGTGATGGATGTGTGCTTGTGTGGTGGTTTGTGCAATAATGTGTGTACATGGTCTGTGGGTTTGTTTGTGTATGTGAGTGTGATTATTATTGATTGTGTGTTTGTGTGAATAAGTGCTATTGTATGTGTGTGTGTGTGTGTGTGTGTGTGTGTGAGAGAGAGAGAGTGACCTCAGGAGCAGGTGGAGATGCTATGGACAAAACATGGGAGCTGTGCTTTGAGAGATATTTGTGTGAGTGGGATTATTTGTGTGTGTGTGTGTGTGTGTGTGAGAGAGAGAGAGAGAGAGAGAGGGTGACCTCAGGAGCAGCTAGAGGTGCTGTGGACAATGCGTGGGAGCTGTGCTTTGAGAGGTGTTCAGGTGAAGAGCTACCTCAGTCAGGTACTCTTCCCCCCACACTTTCTAATCAACACCTCCACATCTGTGAAGGTCAGCGCACACATTGCCAGGAGTGCTGCTTTTAAGTTATAATTAAGCTGCTTCAGATACAAATGAGAAAATCTGTAGCTATAAAAGGCTGAAGAAAGAGTCTCACCAGTTAAACAGGGTCTCAGCCCAGTGTGTACACGACAGTCCAGAATCAATACAACATAGATACAACAAATAAAGTGGACCTCTCTCAAAACTGACGCCTCGGCTCTTTGATGGTCAACAAGCCCTGTCGAAAAACACACGGAATACAAGCTGTACAGTATTCCTCCACCAGTGGCTGAGAAAAGATTCAAGAGAGTCAAAGGTACAAGCACCTTCCCACACCCTCACACAGTGCATAATGCTGCGAACCAAGCAGTAGCCAGATGAAATGAAAAGTGAAAGAGCTGAATTACCTTAGGAGGCAGTTTCCTGCAGAGTGCTTGGGCTGACCTGTCCATCTACCCCTTTTCCACTGCATGGCTCTAACCAGTCTGACTCACTAATACACCTTTCCCACTGTGGCGGTGGAACAAGGCTAGCTCTCTCATACCAGTGTTAGAGCGTTAGCGACTGATTTTCACCCAAAAAATAAAAAAGTGAATGTTTAAAAGACGGCTCCAACGTGTACATTTTCACGCACAATATCTTATATGAAAAAATTAAATATTCCTCTAACCAAATCAAAAAGTACCACTGTGGCAGTTATGGAGTGGTACCCCATTGCTGTCAGTATGAATCATTGACATTAACACACATAAGACCCGTACAGACTAAAGCCTGTTTAACAGCTGTACACACTGAGCTAGTCACTTACAGCTGACTCATAATCAGCCATCGTTGTAAGGCAGGGTGCTAAGAACGAGACAGAAGAGAAATGACTCGTTCTGCAAGGAACGCAACGCAGAAATATAAAAAATACCTGGCTGCATTCAGAAGACACAGCTCATCCGTGCTTACAGCTGTGACACGGGGCTGGATGAACACACATTTATGCCTTTCCTTTTAATGGCAGACTCAACCCGCATTCATCTAGACGGTCTGAAGTGGCGGCGAGACACGGTCAAAGGAATGAATGGAAGAGCGAGTACACGGACGCGCGTGACATTCAAAGCTTTGCGACATGCGATCCTTTTGTCGAAGGTACTCCAGGATGCATTTTTTTTAAAGTTAGCACGTTAGCGGAGGAGACGTGTGCATCAAGGTGTTCTGTGGCTGCGGGGTAACTCTGATAAATGGGTCTCTTAATGTCTGCAAACACTCTGTCTCTGCTTCATCTGTTTCCATTAGCAAAAAAGGCCCACTTTTACCTGGAGGGGGATGTGTGGGGATGTGTAGTGTGTGTGTGTGTGTGTGTGCGTGTGTGTGTGCGTGGTGCTACTTTTATTACTATTAAACTGCGCTCAGATCAGTGATTCATCTGCCTTCTGACAAAAATACAGGATGTCTTTCTGTTGTTTTTTGTTCTGTTTTAGTTCCTGAGCAGTGCTGTATTTCTTGGCTTTTTTTTATCACCCAGCTTGTAATTGAAACGCTTTGTAAATGCAGTCCTAACAGATGGCAGTATAAGCAAAGGCCTTCTTTCATGAAATGTTCAAAGCTAAAGCTGCGGCTGGCTTCTTAAAATAATATTTGAGTCGCGAACAGTGGTTCTGGTTATGGTCGCTCCGTGGCTGTGAAAAAATGGCACTTGCACCTAAAATTCTGAAATTGTGAAAGGTAAGAAGACAAATGACCACATTGTAATATCTGATGTAAGCTTTACTTCCAAATCCTGTTACATTGAGAACTGGCAATCTGAAATAAAAAATTTAAAAACCAAAAAAAACCCATAGAAACAAAAAACAAAACAAACCATGAAACAAAAGGTACAAATGATCTAATAACCATTCATAGTCACAAACAACCCTGTACAGCCTTTAAGATGAAGTAATAAAAAAACCCTTTATACAGAATATACCGGTTAAACTGAGTTTCAGAAAGATAAAATAAAAGATACATTGGGCCACAGCGAGCGGTAAAAATACAGCTGAAAGTAAAACTGGACACGGACCAGAGTGCCGAGCACTAAGTGCATGACCAAATGCAAACGAAAAGGTTTTTAATTTTATACGAAAAATAAACAACAAAAAAAAGATATAAGTGCTAAGAGCTAGACTTTGTAATACCATGCATCTGCCATAGTGCTATAAAGGTAGTTAAGCGGTAACTTTAAAATCACTGTGCTGCTTACACTTAGGCAAATAAGAGCAGAATCAAGTGCTTAGAAATATGGGTATAGAAAGGACAGGCCGAAGCCCGCCGGTTCATCACACGCTCAGCTGTGTGAAAGTGCAGCTGTCTTAGATTATATGACATACTTTCAAAGGCAGACAAATAAGGTGTCATCTTTTTTTCTGGGTTTCTTTTTTCTCCTCTCCTCTCTCCTTGGAGCTGAAAATCAGTTTGACTCATTCTCAGTGGTCTCAGGCTGTTCCCTTCCACCAAGTGGCACTAGAGTATAAAACATAACGCAAACGCATAAGGAGCTCTGGGCAAACTCCAAGAGCACCCCAACTTGTAGAACATAGCAAAAAAAGGGCTGCATGCTGTACATTTACATGGAGGAACTACTGAGGGAGGTCAGAGGTCAACTACTGTATATAAAACTGTGTCCCCTGCTCCTCCTCTCCGAGTTCATGAACAATCGGATTCAATCCTAAAAGCGCAGCCTGGTTTCTTTTCTTTCTTTTTTTTTCCTTTTCTTTTAGTCTTTACAACCCATCGTTTTTATACAAGCATTCTTTTCCATTAGAAAGAACACAACAAAATTAAAAAGTACACAAGAGTAAAGGAAAAGAAAAAAACAACTGCATGGGAGCAAATAATCCCTTTAACACAGAACAAATAGTTTTGGCTTAAAGACCACTTAAGAAATGTGGGTGTCATTTCTTGTGTAACTTGTTCATATCTTCCAGTATCTACCAATTTACGATTTTGGGGCGTCTATTTTTTTTGCCCCATACGAAGATGTATCGAGTGTCAAATCTCGGATATAATTTCCTTAGTTGTGAGACTTCCACTTTTTGTATTGACAAATATAAAATAGTGCAAGACTAAAGCACTGTGCAAAATTGCCGTATTTAGTTATTTATTTAGCCTGAGCTACAATGCCCAGGATTTGACCTCCTCTAGCTATGTATCCAAATCCAACAGAAGGCTTTATTTACACACACATGGTAGCCCTCCATTTTGCAGAGGGTTAAACGGGAACCACTGCACTACCATAAATGCTAACATAGAACAAGCTTATTTGCTTTCTACTCTTATTTTCTCTTCTGATTTCCAACCAGAAATCATAATAGGGAAAAAAGAAAAAAAAAAGAACCCCAACAATGTTCAAAGAGTACTTTGAGGTTTGATTCATAGCACCGCAAAGCACTTAACAACACCGATACAAAAAAGGACATATTCAATCCATGCTGTTGGAAATATAACCACATTTTTCATTTAAATTTTGTTAAACCTTTTAGGTCATTGACATGTATTTTTTGCACATCCCTGTGTGGCTAGATACTTTCTGGTATGTTAAACCAGCCAATACATTGGCAAAACGCATCATTTAGAGAACAGAAATTTAAGTTGTTGTTCTTTATTAACATATTTGAACTAATATGTGAAATAAAACAATTAAGTGCTATATTAAACTGAAAACATGATAATAATAAGTGCTGATGTGATTGTTTAGGGGGACTAGGAAAGAATACCCATGATGCCTCACACACGTAAGCAGACCCTAGACAAGACGTGGTGCATCACAGGAAGGAATGGCCACTGCTTTGCTGCACCTCTTGTTGCTGCGCAACTTGGCTTTTCCCCAAGTTGTGTTCTCCCCCCAAAATTTTGGATTTAATTTTATACTTGAAAAACAAACAAACAAAAAAAAAACGAGCTTGTTTGGAAAAATAACACGAAAACAGAAGGCCACCAATATCCGAAAAACCACTCTTCACGGCTACCTCAGCGTTACTTCCACATTTACATCAAAAAGCAATACATTCATTCAAGTCATTTTGGAACGATTATTATACAGATTACAAAAGCTCCAAAAAGCACCATTATATCGGCACTGCTCGAGGGACGGGGACATGGGGCAATACCCACAGCCTGTCGCCTCCATGACACAATTATAGTGAAAGGGAATTTGGGGTGTGTTAAAATACAGTATGACACATTATTGAAGTGCTGGAATGAAAGCTCTCCCCTGGACAGGCGCGATGCGCCCGAGTACTGCAGCTACGGACGAGCGCTCTCAAACAACAGGCACACGTGTGGCTAGACAAAATGTCTATTGGCTTGTTTGTTTGCTTCTCTTTTTTTAGAATCAGTCGCCAGAAAACCTCAGCTACGGGCGGTCAATGGAGTCCAGCAAAGATCGACTTTTAAGACCCCAGAAACAGAATTCGGTCTTCATTAAACGGCGACACAAACTGACCGCAATAGTCTCACACGTGTGTGCAGCTTGAGTAGCACTAACCAGATTAATCCTACTGAATGCTATTGTCACGACTGGATCTCCCTACGGTTCCACTCTTGATTGGACCTTGGAAACCCAATTTGTACCCCGGTACACATTTTCTCTTGTGTGGTTGCTGAAAATGGTCGTTACAGACTGAAATGTATTGGCGATCACTATTTTGCGGATGGCTGATTGCCCGTGACATACAACCAAATAAAATAAAAGCTGCAGTAGAAGGCTACAAAATGATATACAGTATAATGAATATCTGTGTAGTTTGAGACACTGTTTTGGAAAAAGACTTTCAAACAGTTCAGTTTTGTCAGTTTGCGGACGTTTTTGTCTCTGGAGCGCCAAAAATACAGATGGGTCATATATATAGCCCAGAGCAATAATAATAATCATAATAATAATCAAAACATCAAAACTATTGGAGCACATATGCAAGCATGCTTTCTAATGCTTTGATTAAGACATAAATACACAAAGATGTGGCGCTTATGCCTTTCTTTTTCTTCTCCATTGTCTTTTCACCATCACATGACACATTTTCAGGTAATGCAGTGGGTTCCTGGTCATTCATAATGTGATATTCCGGTAAAAATAATAATAATAATAATAATAATAATAATAATAAAAAAATAAAAAAGTTGTAAAAAATATATATTAATAGTCACTGATTTAATGGAGAAGAAAAGCAGCTTTGCTTTAATTGAAGCACATATAGCCTTTTTATAAATGCATTTTTTTCGGTACCTGTTTTTTTTATTTTTCCTTCGAACCCAGTATGCTATTTTAGCTGGGCTAGAAAGATCTGACCGCAGTGGAGCGCAGTTTATTTCTACCATTGTCCAGGAGAGAGAAAGGGGGGGGTGTGGGGGGTAGGAGGCACCTCACACTGCCTTGGCTTGCTCTGTCAGCCCCAGGTAGGCCAGGAAGGAGTGCTTGAACGAGGTGGGGGACAGGGAAGGCGAGGGCGAGGAGCAGGAGGAGGCTGGGCGTGGCCTGGTGAGGGACGGGGAAGGGGCGTGGAATGTTCCCCCTCCCCCAAATTGGCTCGGCGGGAAGAGGGTGGTGAGGGGGATGAGGTGGGCCAGCTCAGAGTTCCTGTACTCCTCGTAGCGCAGGGAGAAGGAGGAGCCCTTGGCCGAGAGGTAGCGCGGGGCCTGAGCGGCGGCCTCCCGCTGTTTGCCGGAGACGGACAGGGCCACGGACTGCAGGGCGCGGGAGGCGGACATGCCGAGGGAGGGGCTGGCCCTGCCCCCGACCCCCGCCCCCAGGAGGAGGGCCTCCCTGTGGGCCCTGTGGGGCGGGGCGCGGTGGGGCTCCTCCTCGGGGCCCTCGCCGCCCTGGTGCTTCTTGACGTGGCGGCTGAAGACGAAGGGGTGGGTGGTGGCGAAGGCGCACACGGGGCAGCTGTAGGTCTGCCGTGGCGCGTGCTTCAGCTTCTTGTGCAGGTTGAGGTTGTCCTTGCGCTTGCAGCTGTAGCTGCACTGGTCGCAGTGGAAGGGCCGCTCGCCCGTGTGCACGCGCACGTGCTCGATCAGCTTGTTGGCGGTCTTGGACAGGTAGCCGCACTGCTCGCACTTGTAGTGGTTGCCCAGCCGGTGCTCGCGGATGTGCTGCTCCAGCTCCAGCTGGTTGGGCTTGAGGGCCTGACAGATGCGACAGCGGTACTCCATCTTGTAGTGCGTCTTCAGGTGACACTCCATGGCGGCCGGCCGGTTGGTGGAGTAGATGCAGAAGGGACATCTGCGGAGGAACACACACGCCCACACGCACGCACGCAACACACAAACACACACATGCACACACAAAGACAGACAGATGTGGAGGTTAGACTGGTGTCAGAGTGGCACATGTTGTCCAGAACATCAAACAAGCCCAAATGTAGGGGGGGGGGGTAGAGGACTGACCGCTGAGTCCTGAGTTCATACGTTCTGACCTCGAAATGACACTGGTTCTTTGTGTGTGCGTGTGTGTATGTGTGAACATGTTGGTACAGCTGCAGAGACAGGAGGGAACAGGATTCATGTGTAGGTAAATGAATAAATGAATGGCACTTACATTTAAATAGCACCTTTCATCTGCTCAGGGCCCCAAAGCGCTTCACAAACCCTGCAGAACAGAATCACCTCAGAAACCATTGGTGAAGCCCCTATCTCCTGAACAACCTCCACACTGGAGCCTGACCTGCCTTGCCCCCCGGTGCCCGCCCACCTTCGCCTCGGCCAATCGCATGAGCCTGGACTCCCGTTGCCCCTAGCCTGCCCCCCTCCAGCTGGGCCTAGCCACAATTTCAGTGGAAAAATTACACATCCAAGGAACACGACTGTAACACAGAGAACCGAGACAGAATGAAAACATAAACGCAATGCTGTCAGCGGGCAGGAACAGGTCACCCGATTACAATAACAACCCGATCGCTCTTCCCAGCACGCTAAATGGTCGCCCCCTGCTGACATTGTACATTTGGCGGGGCTAAGGGCCAAAGCCAATCCAAATCTGAGCGGGCCGGCTCACAGCCACCGGTACCCACGCTGGGCAACGGCTTTTAGCACGACGTCTGTTTGGCGGGTCAAACAGGGGCCTAAAAATACAGAGGGCTGCCTTAGCAACAGGCCTGTAGGCTCTGCATTCTCACCTACACTGAAGGCTCAGGCCCAGGTCTCCCCCCGCCCCCCACCCCTACAGTAACGTGGAACCTTTGTAAAAAATCGGTTATTCCCGCGGTGCGCTTCTGCTTGATCCGCCTCAGCTTGATCTGCGTTTCCCCCGGGAGCGTTGCTGGCATCAGATCTGGAGCTCAGATCGTATCTGGAGCGCAGTTCTCAGAACTGTGCCAATGCTCGCCACTGCTGGCATGACGCGCTCAAAACGCCCTTTGCCGTGACCGGCCGAGGTAGGGGTAGGGTGTGGGGGTGGGGGGCGCTTCCCTCGGTGCGAGCGATGGAACGAGAGAGGGGGAAAGCGCCAAACGCCTAGGTCACGGCCCAGTTGCAGGACACAGAGAGCCCCTTGCTTCCACTCCAACAGGGGCGGATTCCCGCCACGGAAACGACACCCTTTGCCAGACTCTTCCCGTGAACTCAACGTCTGGCTCTTTGGGGACAACGGGCGGCTCGTGTTCACGCCAGTGACTGACAGAAATCTCTCCACTTCATCACAATGGACGCTGATTACTGCCGAGGTAAATTAATGGATATTTCATTGGCTGCAACCGTGCAGCCCGTATTAGCACATTATTCACAGAAGCTACTAGAAGTCATGAATCAATATTTAATTACGGGCAACAAATGAAAAAGATCTCTGCCCGGTAATGACTCCACAGTGACACACAAGCACAGGTACGGACAGTCTTTTAAGAACTGAAGGAAATATAATGCGACGACATTTTGTTTTGCGTAATATGCAAATGAACCCTGCATCAGTAAACAGACATCAATCAAATAATCACGTCACATACAGCACTGGGACAAACAGTCACAATGTTTTCATTAGGCATAGCCAATGAATTATTAAGGCCGTGGAATGTATGCTGACTTTGTGGTGAAGTAAAAAAAATAAAAATAAAAACCCCAGCACTACATGTACTCTGTCACACACACACACACACGCACATGCACACGAACACGCACACACATGTATGCACAGCTCTACTGCATTGTGGGTTTTAAAAAAATGTTTTTTTTTTTTTTAAGTAGCAAGATCAGAGCTGTCTGTCCGTTATATGTATTCTCAATATATTTTTTTTGCTTTAATGTACAAGCAAAATAACAGTTTTAATCTTAGCATTGCACTTGGTGCAATGATGTGGCGCAGCCTAGTTATGTATTCTGCACCGTGTTCTGCTCTTCATGTCTTTAATAACCTGCCATGTCGGAAAATGTTCACGTCCACATCGCTAACGTGCATTATTGTCCCGCTGGATGCGTCTCATTGCTGAGCCACCTTCGCACCACCCTCGTGATGCATTGCCATGAATGACTAAATCCATATCAGTCACTTGTGTATAAAATAAAGGCTTTGGTTGATTAATCTAGCCAGATTAATCGATAAATCGCTTCATTGTATTGCACACAGCGAGAGTGAGTCAGATCTCTGGATGGTGTGACGGACTGTGAGGGGTTTGGATGGAGGGAGAGGAATGGATCTGTGTCTGCTCTCATCCTCGCATTTGAAAACTGATCACCTGTCCGTGTTTTACTCCAAGCCAGAGTGATTGTAACACCCTACGCCCTGAGATAAACGACTGCCAGGTAATGCGTGAATGAATACAGTGTAAGACTCCTTCTGTTAAATCGTTTATCCAAAGTGTCCCTTAGAAACCTCCCAAGTACACCTAGTGTGGCGTGTGAGTGCAGAGAGATGAGGAGAGGGGGATGAGAGGAGCTAAGGAGGAGGGAGTTAGAGGGGGATATTTAGAGAGGAGTGGAGAGAGGGAAGGGGCGGCTAGCGCTGGGAAGTAGTAGATGAAATAGGGAAGGAACGACTGGCATTAGGGAGGATAGGAGAGAGGGAGTTGTGAGGAGGAGGAGGAGGAGGAGGAGGAGAAGAAGGAGGAGGGTGATTGAGATGGGAGGATTTAGAGGGGTGGACATAGGTAGAGGGGTATTGAGGTTATGGAGGAGAGGAGAGGGTTGGCAGTTGGGAGGGAATAGGAGAGGAGAGAGGGAGGATTGAGTTGCAGGAGGAGGAGTGGGCAGAGGGGAGTTGGGGAGGAGAGGCAGAGGGGAGTTGGGGAGGAGGAGAGGCAGAGGGGAGTTGGGGAGGAGGAGAGGCAGAGGGGAGTTGGGGAGGAGGAGTGGGCAGAGGGGAGTTGGGGAGGAGGAGTGGGCAGAGGGGAGTTGGGGAGGAGGAGAGGCAGAGGGGAGTTGGGGAGGAGGAGAGGCAGAGGGGTGTTGGGGAGGAGGAGAGGCAGAGGGAGTTGGGGAGGAGGAGAGGCAGAGGGGAGTTGGGGAGGAGGAGAGGCAGAGGGTGTGGAGTTGGGGAGGGCGACTCTGTTGTACTTGCTTTCCTTACTTCAGCCCTCCGGTAGGGACCGTGTGACATTTCTTGTGCTCCAGCAGCTGCTCGGGGGTCTTCATGAACTTGTGGCAGACGTCACACTCGAACATGCGCGTGATCAGGTGGATCTGCAGGTGCCGCTCGTACATCGTCCGGGTCTTGCAGATGAAGTTGCAGAACACGCACTCGAAGCCTGTCGGTGGATAAACGTAGGTTTTCAGGGGCCAGGGAGGCACGCTGCACTCCACAGTGAGCATAGCACTCTGGTCCATGAAGTTACGAGTTCAAATTTCCGATGGGACAATGCTTTTGTGCCCTTTGGAAAAATTCCTCAATTGCGTTATTATATATCCATCTGTACACATTTAACACAACTATGCAACAACTAGAGCTCAACCGATACCTGATTATGATGCATCCTAGTCCGCTGATTGCCAATATGTAGGCCGGTATTTTGTTGATAAAAAAAGCGTTTTGCATTCGCTCTTAAAAACGTACATTTTATTACATTTTCAATAGCATTAACTTCTGCATTCTCTCAACAACGTTTCACAATGAACGAACAAATAAACAAACATGATTGAACTTAAATTAAAATCACATGAATGAATGAACAGACAAGTACACCGAAATGGAGTATATAAAAACAATTACAGCCGATGTATCAGCATAACCAATTAGTCGATCAAGCTCTAGTAACAGCAAAATAATACAATTGTTTAATTTAGCATTCACAGTAACAGCAGGTAATTTTATGATGCATGTCTGATCAAATATAAACAGGAACTAGGGCAGGGGTGGGCAATTCCATTCCTGGAGGGCTGGTGTGTAAACTTTTTTTTGTTTCCAACTACCCTGGATCAATTAGCTAATTAGCTATATACACCAATAGCAGTTTAGATCACAGTAAATGTTTCATATAGGGACACAAGAACAGTCTCCAGGTGTCATTCATGAGCCTAACCATAAATCTAGCTAAAATATCAGATCATGTACATGATTGGGCTAATTAAGTAATTAAGAGCAATGGTTGGTATAAAATCCAGAAACCATTATATATATTCTTTTTTTCCAATAATATTTCATAAATATTAACACCCCTGTTAGCAGTAATTTGTGGTTCCTCCCTTGCCCACCCCTGAACTAAGGTGTACTGAAACATGGGGCACAGCTCAGAACAGATGGAAGAAAACTCACCAGAAGATAAATCTGGTTATTCCAGATGCTTTCCATTGGTTTAATTCACACAAAACCAATCTCAGAAAGTAGAAGGAAGAATAAAACTTCTGGGACAAGCCGGCTTCACTTTCCCTCCGAGATACAGACATGGCTACTACTACAAACATTCGCACAGGCCCAAGTCCCTTTGGGGGCTCTGTGATGACGCCTGTACCTTTCTCAGATTTCTCCTCTGTTCCTGATCCCGATTGGCTGCCCCCGGATGAGGGCGGGGCCAGCAGGTTCTTCAGCTCCTCATTGGCGTGGGCGATGTCGCTGCTCTCTGAGCCGTTGAGGGAGTCGCTGAGGGCGGAGAGCGAGGAGGAGGTGCTCTTGGTCTCACTGAGGGGGCTCCTTGAGCTGAGACCTGGGGGAACAGGGGCGCAATGTCACACGGGTCACTGTCTAAAACCTCTCACTCCTCCACCGCAATAAAGGCACCTCACGATATATATACAGTTCCAGACACTTGTAGAATCTATGGCAAGGCACATTGTAGCTGTTCTGGTGGCTCCTAGTGGCCCAATGCTCTGTTAAGACACTTTATGTTTGTGTTTCCTTTATTTTGGCAGTTACCTGTATTTACTTATTCAGTTTATTTCCTCTAGAATATTACCCTGAAACATTACTTAGAGTTTTAATAATTGTATTACATTCCCCCCGAAAGAGCTAGTCAAATGGGTAATGAGTAAGGGCATGTGCTTTTCACCACCTGTGTCAGGAACCTGCAGTTCCGTCCTCCAACACCAAGAGGTCGATGGAGGACTTTCTGAAGCTACTATCAACGCATTGCGATCTAAAGTAATCATTCAATTGCCACAAATGTGGTGCATATTGCAGTGTAGTAGACTAGTTAGGAGTTGGCCCTGCATACACCCATGTAATTATACTGATTGATTTGTAACTACTGCTACTGCTTTCAATGGTGAAAATATGCCTGTTGACACTATTGTAGGAAATATCATGCCCGTCCTGGAGCAAAGAAACCGATATGTTGAAATGAGTGGGCGGATATTTGTAAACCGCACAAACTTATAAAAACAAGTGAAAGCAAAAGGAAAATGTTTTTTTGACACCCTAAAGGCAAAATAAAAATATCAAGAAATATGTTATTGATAGGATGCCTTGATTTCAGTTAAGGGAGCATAATATTTGAATGTTGAATTTAATCATTGTCAGATAATTTGTTGTTTCCTCTTTCATGACTTGTCGTAGAAGTGTAAAAACTTGTCCATTAGAGGAAACTCCCCTCTCTGAAACAAAGTCAATTTGTAGACTTGCATCAACACTCAAATTGGCACTTATTTGTATAATTAGTTATGTTAATTTGAGTAATTACCACTAATTACTGAAAATGGAGTGCCTACAGCGACGCCATGAGGATCAGAATGAATTGCAGCTTTTTGAAAGAGGTGGTGAAAAATGCCTGCCCTTAGTAATGAGACAGTCTACACTGAGTGCTGTGAAGTTAATATGAGAACTTCTCAACTGTCTTACCTGGTTAAACAAAGGTTGTATGTATGCATGCATGCATGTAGAGGTAACTGCCAAAATAAAGGAAATACCAACATAAAGTGTGTTAATAGGGTGTTGGGCCACCATGAGCTGAATAGCTTCAATGCACCTTGGCATAGATTCTACCAAGGTGTCTGGAACTCTATTGGAGGGATGCAACATCATTCTTCCACAAGAAATTTCATAAGTTAGTGTTTTGTCAATGGTGGTGTAAAAATTCTGTCTCAGGCACCGCTTCAGATTCTCCCAAGTGTTCAATTGGGTTTAGATCTGCAGATGGAGACGGCTATGGCATATGGTTTACATTGTTTTCACGCTCATCAAACCATTCAGTGACCACTCGTGCCCTGTGGCCAGAGGCATTGTCATCCTGGAAGAGACTACTCCCACCAGGATAGAAATGCTTCACCATAGGATTACAGTGATCACTCACTGGCTTTGTATTTATTGCCATTTACCTTGCCCTTTATGTTGCCCTCAAAGGGGTTGAATGGATCTAACCCATGCCAGGAAAATGCACCCCACACCATAACAGAGCCACCAGTATCCCTTATTGTTTCCTTTATTTCGGCAGCTACATGTATGTAAGCTGCAATAGTAGCTCTGCGATGTGAGGTCATCGTGAGTGTGTGAGTGCACTGTCAGGGTTGAAGGATGGGTTCCATGGATTCTATTGACTCTACACACAGACTCCATGCAGTAATGCGTCATTGAAAAAGCCAGAGGTCAATGGTGTGCACATTCACTTGGCTTAAATCTCCTCACAGTAACAAAGCTTGTGAGATAAATAAAAGTCCTGTCTTTTATCTCCCTCAATGCCGTTTGCTTTCACCGGCTTCTGCAGCGCTCTTCAAATCATATAACAAAACAGGATTGAGAAAGCCGGACTGCACATGTGTTTGGTAATTAGACTGGCTGTCACTGCGTGTGATTAAGTACTTAGAATCTCTGTCTGGTAAAGTCAGGAAAAACAAAGTATAAAATGGCCATTTTCCATCCCCCTTGGCAGTGTTGCATCTTGTAAAATGCATTTTTTGCGACTGTGGTTTCCTCCCTGGATGCCCCTGTCTCAAGCTGTTCTGACTGTTTGTTGGAGTGGAGGACCTGCATTATTGATTTTCCCTAGTCCCAATAACAACAACGCTCTAATGAGCATCAACAATTAACTGGACAGTACCACACAAAGCTGAAGAATACCTCGCACCTGAAATCAACAGCTACTTTCACTTAAAAATAAAATGCTTTATTATGGACACACGCGAACGCAATCGCACGCACGCACGCACACACACACACACACACACACACACACACACACACACACACACACACACACACACACACACCACACACCACACACACACACCACACACACAAACACACATGTGGCCATGTTCTACAGATGCACGAATAAGGAAAACTGACACTGAATTATCAACATAACTAAAATAAACTGTTTGCATCTTTTGGTGATCATTTCTCAGAAATAGTGTGGACCTACATAGTGTGGAACATGCTACATAATCTGAAAACCCATGGCATGTGGGCTAAATAATTATTTTGAGCAAAGCTGAGTACCTTTTGTCATGGTGGTGATAATGACGGCTACGACACTTCAGACAGAAAGGGCTTTCGGGTCTTTGGTTCTGCAGGGAACTGAGACTAAGTATGGGGGCTGGGGGTGTGAATCGGTGGCGGGGTCGAGGCTGATGGTGAGGCGCCCCGTTCTCACCTGCGTGGTCGGCGCTGACGTGCACCTTCATCTCGCTCTCCTCGCTGCAGACGAACTCGCAGGCGCTGCAGCAGAGCGAGAACATCCACTGCTCCTTGTCCACGTGCAGCGACATGTGGCTCACAAACTGGGCGTTGAGCTCCGTCTCGAACCCACACACATGACAGCTGGGGACGGGGGGCACAGCTGTTAGCCATACTGTGAAGAACACACCAACGCTTAAGCGGACAAAACATCTGCACTGCTAATCAGGAGCACAGGAACAAAGCAGCACTGGCACAGAGACACAGACACAGCAGCACTGACACAAATACACAGGAACAGAGCAGCACTGGCACAAATACACAGGAACAGAGCAGCACTGACACAGAGACACAGGAACAGAGCAGCACTGACACATACACACAGACACAGAGCAGCACTGACACAAATACACAGGAACAGAGCAGCACTGACACAGACACAGAGCAGCACTGACACATACACACAGGAACAGAGCAGCACTGACACAGAGACACAGACACAGAGCAGCACTGACACATACACACAGACACAGAGCAGCACTGACACATACACACAGACACACAGCAGCACTGACACAGAGACACAGGAACAGAGCAGCACTGACACATACACACAGACACAGAGCAGCACTGACACATACACACAGACACAGAGCAGCACTGACACATACACACAGACACAGAGCAGCACTGACACAGAGACACAGACACACAGCAGCACTGACACAGAGACACAGGACCAGAGCAGCACTGACACAGAGACACAGACACAGAGCAGCACTGACACATACACACAGAGACACAGAGAACAGAACAGCAGCACTGACACATACACACAGACACAGAGCAGCACTGACACAGAGACACAGTGTAGAAACAGTAGCCTTGATAGACAGACGCACATCTTCACGGTTTATCTCGGAGGATAAACGGAAAGGATACTTTCTAATCTAACTAATCTCTGGTAGGTATTAAGGTTACAGAGATCAACGTTGTGGTTGCAGATTCCATTACTGCATATGTTGAACCCTTCTCAGGGTTGACTGACTTAAGGCCAAATGAGTTCTCTGAATCACTGATTCACAGGGGATACCTTCAGTCCCAGCCAAACACATCTGTTATATTTCATTTATATTATAGATTATATATATGGTAATATTAAATGAATGCATGCTATATACAGTATAAACATTTATTTGTAATACATAACAGATGAGTTTTGCTGAGACGTTAGGTATGCCCTGTATATACAGTTTGTGATTCAGAGAGCTGCGATTCATGTGGCCTTAAAAGTCAATTAACCTTAAGAAGGGTTCAATGTATAAGCAATGACATCAGCAAACCGCAGCTTAGAAATAGCCTAAGTTCTTAGGCTGTGTAATTTGTATGCATGTATAAATGCATATACAGTATGTGGTATATTCATATTACATCGTGCCATTGCTTCCTGAATGGAGGACGATGCCGCATCGTTCGATGATTCCGGCTTTGGAACACAGGGATAAGTGACCTTACAGATGGGGCAACAGATTCTTCAGCTTGCTGTGTTGTTTGGTATCTCTGTTTGGAGACCTGATCTTTAATGAATCCCCAGAGAGCTCAGCCTCGTCTTACCCTGGGGTACGGGGGCTTATGGGGCCCCTGTAGTATTAACAGTTGTTGCACTTGATCCAACTGTCTGTGTGTGCTTGTTCAAATGTACCAGTGGTAGCAGGAGCCGTGTGTGTGTGTGTGTGTGTGTGTGTGTGTTACCTGTAGTAAGTAGGGGCAGTTGTTGCACTTATTGTGTGTGGGGTGGGTGGGTGTGTGTGTGTGTGTGTGTGTGTGTGTGTGTGTGTGTGTGTGTGTGTGTGTGTGTGTGTGTGTGTGTGTGCGTGTGTGTGTGTGTGTGTGCGTATGTGTGTGTGCGTATGTGCGTGCGTGCATGCGTGTGTTACCTGTAGTAGTAGGGGTATCTGTTGCTCTTATTCTCGGTAAGTGATTGTGTGTGTGTAAGCGTGTGCTCACATTTACCTGTAGTAGTAGGCGCAGTTGTTGCGTTGGCTGCTCTCTGCCGTGACGGCGGTGACGATCTGCTCCGCGTCGGTGCTCACTAGCTTGACGGAGTGAATGGTGAGGTGCTGATTGAGGTTGGCCCGACACTTGGCCGCGTAAGGACACAGGTGGCACCTGTACTTCCTCTCCTCTGCAACGGCAAGGCCAAGCCATAAGAAACCAAAACAAGTTGGTGAAACATGCCTTGGCGGCTCACAGCCTACTGGTTTCATTGCACTTTTATTTCAGAACTCCTGTAATGGTTTTTTTGGATCACTATTTGAAAGTTGGCCACAGGGCAAAATGGTGCCAAACTCCTGGCTAATCAGTGCCTGGGGGCACAATCAAATCAACAGCACCTTCAGTACACGTCTACCTTTAACTAGCTGCCTTAGATGGTGCTGCACTGGTTATAAACAGGTAATGTTTTGGCAGGTGTAGCAGAGGCCAGAGATGTCAGTCAGCTCAAGAATGTTCGCTACGGAAGATGACATCACCGCCTGGGGCTTCAATAAGAGTGTGATTGGTTACTTTGGCTGGGTCTCCAGATAATCGTATCTCTTGTTGTGTGGAAGCAGCCAGTGAGAAATGCTGTTCCAAGCCTGCAGCAGACCTGAACCCGGTACACAGACGGATGGGTGACCCAGCCCGGGTGAGCTTTCATTGGGGTCACCGCCCCCCTTGGGGTGGGAGGAGCGTGAGGACGGGGCGGGGCAGGGTCTCACCTGTGTGCAGGGACAAGTGGCGCGAGAGGGTCTGCTGCCTGCCGAACACCTTCCCGCAGACGGGGCAGGGGTACAGCTGCTCGTTCAGCCTCCACGTCCCGTTCCCGGGCTCAGTGCCCGTCTTCTCTGAATCTGGAACGCACGGACGCCCGTCAGCTGGCCCTTCCTGCTTTCTGCCACCCCCACACCCCTCCTTAGCCCCTTCTGCCACTGCCCCTTAATGAGGTGGTGAGATCATCAAGAAGGGACGAGGAGAGTTAGTGAATTAACCTTCTGATGAAACGGCAGCCAGCGCCCGATTAAGATTCAGTACCACTCCTTCCCTTTAGGGAGAAAACCTCATCACTGCGCAGCGCTCGCGTCCCTGCACATACCGACTGCTAGAGGTGGGAATGCGGGCAGAATGTCAACTCGGTGCCATTGTTATAACTCATTTGACAAAGCATGAGGGAAGCTAAAGCTAATTTACTACTTAGAGGTGGAATTATCCTCACACAGTTAAGAAATGCAAGTATAAGGGCTTGAATTTTAGAATAAAAGGTACACATCCCCTAAAATAAAAAAAAAAAAAAAATTAAAAATTGCCTGGGACACACAAATGAAAATATATGCTTTTTTATTTCTGTGAAGATAGGGGAAATTGAATGCTACCTGGTGGTGGATATCTTGGCTTTATGCGCTCTCAGCATTAATGTTTGCTATTGATCTCAAAGTGTGAGTTTGATAGGGGATACAAGAAGGCATTCTAAAAGGGGGAACAGTCTTGCTTATGTCAACATATTACAGAACAGGTGTGTCGTCCCCTGAGAAAAGACATTAAGGACAGTTCTCTGAATCGCTGCTCTGTTCTCTGAAGTGCAGTGCTCTTTCGGGGAGCCTGAGATTAAATATGGCATGTGTAGGGGACAGTTAAGAAGGATTTTATAAATCTCTCCTCATGGCGAGTAAACTGGCAGCTTTCTAATGGGGCTGTCAGTGAATCGGTACGGTTAGTCTGTGAGGAGTTTTCCAGACACCACCCACTGCTGATCTGCAGCGCCAAGCACAGATATGATCCCTACAGTTGTAGTGATGGGTGAATGAGGTATCATGACACAAAACATGGGTGGGGAACCATATGCTACCAGGAACTCACTGATTTGAACCAATCATGTTGATTTGTTGTAAAGAGCAAGAGTTTTGTATTAGTTCATACAAGTCAGATATTGACAGCTAACTGTAGCTCCACCAAATTTTAGTGCCATGATACCTCATTCTCCCATTACTTCTAGAGTTACTCTTTGTATTCTATATCACAGCCAATTGTGTAGCCTGCTCTGAATTAACTCCTATAATTCCTACTGATTTCATTTTGACACCGAGCCTCTCATGTGTTGCTTTGTCAAATGCTTTTTCGAAGGCCAAATAAATAATATCATAAGCCTGGTTCTCAAGTCAAAACACTTTATAGCTTCCTCTAAGAAGTCCAGGAAATTTGTCAGACATGACCTCCCCCTGAAAAAAACATGTTGGCTATCCCCCTGTTGGCACTGTTCTTTTCTATGAATAATTCAGATCTACAGAGCCGGACGTCGGCCCCTTCACTGTGTTGCCGGGCAGGACTTGTCACATGGTCATTCAAAGGAAGCGCGCTCATTAACATCGCCAAACGATCCTCATCAAGCCAGACTGAGAGTGACACTAACGTATTGGGATTCCTCTTGGAGCTCATGCCCTGATGATGGTCTAAGGGCCTTATGAAATCAATTTGTATTATTTTCAGCTTCCTGTACTGGTTTTTCCTGATTTCCATTTTCTAGGTTTTAAAAATCCAGAATTTCTGTTTTCGGTGTAAAAATGTCTTGATTTCCATTTGTGCAGTAAAAAAAGAAAGAAAATATGACACTGTAATTGTAATTACAATGTAATAAGAACACAACATTGTAATAAGAACACAAGAATAAATAATAGCAAAAATGAGCCGTTCAGCTCCTCTAGGCTCGTCATGTCCAAATCTAGAAAGTATCTAGTACTGTATCTAGCCTGGACTTGAATAGCCCAAGTGTTTCTGCCTCTACTACCTGACCTAGCAAGCTGTTCCAGGCATTGACAACTCAGAAAAACTTCCTAATATCCGTGCAGAATTTTATCTAATTTCCACCTGTGGCCTCTTGATCTGCTACCTGAACTTATCTTAAAAAATCATCTAACAAGGGAGTTCACCGTGTTAATCCCTTTTAGGAATTTAAAAACCTCAATTAAATCCGCACTAAATCTCCGTTTACTAAGCTTAAATAGATTGAGTGCCTTAAGTCGATCCTCATAACTTTTACCTTTCATACCAGGTACTAATTTAGTTGCCCTTCTTTGAATTTTTTCAAGAGCTTCTATATCTTTCTTGTAGTGTGGTGCCCAGAATTGCACACAGTACTCTAAGTGAGGTCTGACAAAGGCATTATATTGTATAACATTAATATAACCATTTGATTTATACTACTTTGATTTATACTCAATATGTTTTGCTATGTATCCCAGCATCCTGTTGGCCTTTTTCACGTCTGTAGCACACTGCTTAGATGCAGATAGACTTTGATCAACTACAAGTCTTTTTCAAATTGAACACGTATTCATTTTTCCCCTCCCATAAAATACTCCTGTCTTATGTTTTTATTTCCCACATGCATAACTTTACATTTAGCAATACTGAATGTCATCTGCCAGGTTTCTGCCCATTGCTGGATTTTGTTTAAATCATTTTGGATTACTTTAGTCGATTCCAAACTGTTTGTTAAACCCCCAAGTTTAGTATCATCTGCAAATGTAACTATTTTGCAACTCACATCCCTATCAAGATCATTTATGTAAATAAGGAAGAGCAGAGGTCCTAGTACCGATCCCTGCGGGACTCCACTGCCCACAGCATCTCTTTGTAAATGCCAATTATGAACCCACTCTGAAACAAACAAAAACTGTAATTTCAACGGACTAATTTTAACAATGAGCCTCTCATGTGTTACCCTGTCAAATGCTTTTTGAAAGTCTAAATATGTAATATCTTGAGCCTGGTTCAGGTCAAAACACTTTCTACCCTCTTCAAAGAAGTCCAGGAGGTTTGTTAGGCATGACCTGCCCTTGAGAAAACCATTTTGGCTCTCCCTTAAAATACTATTATTTTTCAAAAATGATTCCAACTTGCCCCTAATGATATATTCCAGTATTTCACATGAGATGCAAGTTAAACTGACAAGCCTATAGTTCCCTGGGTCAGTATGGCCCCCCTTCTTATATATTGGAATTATAATACCCTGCTTCCAGTCATCTGGTATTTCTGGTTTATATAGAATTTCCCCAAGTTCTTTGAGTACTCTGGGATATATGCCATCAGGCCTTGCTGCCTTATTTGTCTTAGGTTTTTCTAGTTTTTCTAGTACTTCCACGTCCCTCATCTCAAAATCCTCCAAAACATTCTGTAAATTCTGTGACTATACATTTAGGCATATTTATAACCTCTTCTCTGGTAAAGTTCACAACAAAGTAACTGTTTAGTCTGTTAGCAATATCCTTATTATTAAAAACCAAAGTTCCTTCCTTATTCTTAATACACAACCTCAATATTAGCTTTCCTTGTTCTACTACAATATTGTAGGGAAATTTTCCCTTTTAGCCTTAGCCCGCATATTACAATAATTTACCTTGTTTCTCTCTGAGTTTTTCTTTTTTATGTACTCTGTATAGTCACTTCTTTTGCCTCAAAATATCCCATAAAGATTTAGTCATCCACTGTGGAGACTGTTTTTCATCCTATTTTTCCATACTTTTGGGATGAATTTACACTGTACATCTATAATGGTTATTTTAAATGTAGTCCATTTTTCATTCACAGTTCGGTAATCTAGACGTTTTACCCAATTTACAGTATATTACTTAAATTCTCTAATTTTATTAAAGTCAGCTCGTCTGAAGTTTAAAATTCTAGAGTTAGAGGAGGCTGTCTTAACTTTCCAAAAAGTTTTAAAAGTATCTGCACTTCAAGTATCTCTTGTCCCTAGTGGTTCTACTACCTCTGTGCTGCAAATTCTGTCAGGGTTATTACACAAAACCAGATCCAGTATTGATTTCCCTCTCGTAGGCTGAGTAACAGATTGTACCAAAAAGCAGTCATTAACCACATCTAAAAACTCCTCTTCAGATTTACCCTGACCTGACACTTCCCAATTGACAGGCGCAAATTATTTACATCTCTCCTTCCGCACAGGCTTGTTTTATGTTACCATAGAGCATAGTATTTATGTTGCTGTCTGAAGCTGGGGGTCTATAGCATACTCCTATATTAAGGCCCTTCTCATGATCTCTCAGTAATCTAATTCAGATGTCCTCACAACGAATGAATGAGTTAATACCTGGAATTTCTTGCACATTAAGATTTTCTTTCACATAATATATTCCATTTAGCAGTACATAAAACGGCCAATCCCCCTCCTCTTGTATAGGCCTATCCTTCCTAAACAATTTGTACCCCTCCACATCATATTCATCCCCATCTGCTGCACCAAGCCATGTTTCAGTAATCCCAACGATGTCATAACCCCCATTCAACATGACAGCCTCCAGTTCCAAAAATATATTTTTTATGCTTCTAGCATTCAGACACAGGAACCTCAGAGCCTTACTCACACTTATGTTGTCCTTCCCCTCCACACACAGTAACTGTGCCAAACCACCTCTATTCACATTATAGATCTTTATTAATTATATCCTCCCAGTTAGTATTATACTCCGCCCTGGTACCTTCCATCTGGGCAGTCTGTTCCTCCCTATCCTTAATACTAATACTAATTTCCCCCCCATCCCTAGTTTAAATATTCCTCCGCTAATCTAAGCATACTGGCCCAATGCAGCTGTACCCCTCCGGTTCAGGTGTAGCCCGTCCCGCTTGTACAGGTCACCCCTGTTCCAAAAGATCCCAGTGCACCATAAACCTATACCCCTCTTTCCTACACCAGGTTTGTAACCACGTGTTAAATCATAGGGCCCTACGTTCTATTATGCAAGCCTTCATAGAGGCATGACCCCCAAAAGCCCCAGGACCGATCCCCTTCACGGCAACACGCACTTTGTCTGACTCGGCTGGATCGGGGCGGTGGGACAGGTGTGGGGAATGACCGACAGCGACCCCGCTCCAGGACACCGGCCGCGCCTGCTGTCCTTTGCTGACCACTCAGATTGGAGGGGATGTACCGCTGTCGGCCGTCAAGCTCCTTAGAGGCTCGGATCTGAAGCGGTGGAAGCCCACGAGCCAGCTGCTGGGGGCAAAGGCTGAGGCGGGTCACGCTGACACTGGTCCAGCAGAGACTGCCATATCTAATTGAGGCGATTAAGGGTTATTGTGAGCCATGAATAAGTTAATGGTTTAATTGTTCTTATTAAAGCTGGGGAGAGGTCTACGCAGTGCAGGGTCGGAGCAAGTCTGAGAGCCCGGCTGATCCTCACACATTTAAAACGTACACGTACAGTCACACACATACACAAGCATGCACATGCACATAATCTGACAGTACATGCAAACATATGCGAAATATACAAAAAATATACATATACAAAAGTTCCAATATTAATGTGGGAACACATTACATCATACACAGGGCCCTATTTACGGTGTCGGTAACGCAGACGCAAAGCAAGGACGGTGGCGCTTTAGGGCGTGTCTAACGCAATTTCGCTAATTTTGTGACTCTGGCAGTTGTAAAAGAGGTTGGATTAACTTTAAAAAATACATGTGGGTGTTGTGGGGGTTTGGTTTCATAATGGCCAATCAGAACACCTATTTTCTATTCTTTAAATACCAGTGCGCTAACGCTATAGCAAATTGGCAATTTCCTGACATGGATGACAGTTTTGCGCGGCTGCGCCAGGAGCGCTTCTCAAAAGAGGAGAGCGAGGAGGTGCGGAAAAGTTGGCGCGCAAATCAGAGGGGGAAAACAAGGCGGACATTAATTTGTTATTTTCATGATTTGAGTTTATATTTTGAGACCTACATTGTTAAAAGAAAGTGTTTTATTTTACCATCATTTTACCATTTTCCTTATTTGTAGGCTTTCCAACTTAAAAAAACTAAGTTTATTTTCTTCTAACTTAATGTAATTGTTAAATGGAAAGCAATAAATAACAAACTCACAACTGCAACTAGGCCTGTTTCATTTATGTTCGTCATGCAGTAGGCCTACATGCGTCACCCTGGAGTGTGCATCACAAACCACCTGGATATTAATGGAGTGGACCCCCTTCCGATTCACATAAATTATACCGTGATCAGATGGTACGCGCAACTGCACACGCCCAGGGAATCCACATTGCGTATAAAAATCATGTTTATTTCTCTGCTGGCTGTCGGGTGTAGGAAAAGTAATTTGCATGTTGACAAGACTGGAAGAAACTGCATGTACAGCTGAACTGAGAAACTGCATGTACGGCCAACACCGGCTACCAAACCCAGGGTATCGCTCACAGTATTGCCTTCAGCGCCCAATTATGTACTCCATTTTCTGTAGTGCAAATGGAAAGAATAAAACCCTTTCACATAAGAAAAACAATGTGCATACAAACATATATTATTTAACAGGTGTATCTTACTGAATGGTAGCGATGGATGGCCTGCTGGCTTCAGTCTTTCATGTCCATGCATTGAATAACCACAAGCTGTGGTGAAATAGTTTTTAGCTTAATTGATTATGCTTGCAAGTTACCCATGGATTGGACAATTTGCCTCAACGTGGGGGGAAATTAACAATATTCACAAAACATTCTCATGTGATTTCAGATAACCTTATGTTCATATGTGCGCATCAATAAAGTCACCAAAGTGCACAGAGCGACAGCGTTTGCGCTAAGAGGTGGTCTAGTTGGACGTTAACGCAAACTCATTATTTGACGCCAAACTTGCATAGCACTGACTGTTCTGTTGATAGTCTGACTGTTCATAGTCACACCCCCTATTGCGCTGCCCAACCCATAGTCGCGTAAACGCCTTCATTGCGCACCACGAAATTGCCAAACTCGGCAGAGACGGGAAATATTCAGTTTGCGACAGACGAAACGGGCAATTCGCCTGCACTAGGGCATAACGCTGCTTAGCGCCAGCATCAAAATAGGGCCCACAAAATGTAAATCTACACACAAGCCATTTGAACATGAAAAGGAATGTGTGCTGTGAAAAGCAGGGGACAGTGTAGGGCTTAAGGGGACAATGTAGGGTTAAAGGGGTAGTATGGTGTATAACAGTGTGTGGGGATTTATATTACTCATTGTGGCATGCATAGCTATTTCTGACATATGACGCCTTAAGAAGGTAATCCTTCAATAAGTATTAAAAATGTCTAAGAACAATTAACAGCTTGTGACAATGAGGGGGTCACAACTGTGGTTGTAACGAAAACCAGCATACACAGGGGTCCCTCAGGACTGAGAACCACTGCTGTAAGGGCACAGCACAGAGTATAAGGGTAGAGTGTCAGGTATAAGGGAACAGTGCAGGGATTAAGGGGATGGGGGTTGGGCTCACCGTGTCCTGCTGCCCTGGCTGATGAGCTGGCCTCACTGGGGACCGGGTCCTTGGAGCAGGACGTAAAGGGTGATTGTCCAAAGTGGTCTTCGAGGAAAGGGCTGGAATCGAAGGACAACAAATGTAAAACAGGCATCTACTTATTCACAGAGAGTCACCTTCGTGCAAAGCGGTATGACACAGTATGTATATTGCTCGCCACACTTTATAACTGACAAATAGATTGTTACAGCATATGCTGCCTGAGGAAAAGGTCGAAAATCTTTGTGTGCAGTGGAGTGCAGATATGAGCCGCTCTGTTGTTATGCACCTGAGACGAGAGGACTTGATATTATCCCACTGAAGCTCTGTGCTGCTCAATATCCAATACATCTCCCCCCTTCGCGGGATAAAGGTTGCTCTCTCTGTCAGTTATTGCATTGCCTTTTATTGAGAACCTTTTGTTTTCCACGTCTTGATTTTTTTCCAGGGTATTTATTTATAAAAAACAAGCCAGATAATAAATACAAATATCATACCCAGTCTCACCCAATGTTCTGCCTTACCTGTTCATACCCAACATATTGCTGTCTTTGTGGTTGTTAGCTTTGCTTACTTTTTCTGAAAGACAAGAAAACATGGTTACAAAATAAACATGATAATTTGATCTTTTATATAGTGTGTATACAGTATATATGAATATTTACATCTTAAATGCAATTAGTTTCAAAATATGGACTAAATCCACTTACCCATCTATATCTATATCTCAAGGCCTTCAAATGTATTCAAACATATTATTGAACCTATTTAACAGTGCAGAGAAATATGCAGCATATGGAATGGAATTCCAGTAGTATATTGAAAATAAACACTATTAAAACAGAACAAACGCATAGCAATGTCCTTCAAAAAAGAGGATGATGCTTTTGTTTTTGCACTTTAAATACCATGAGACTTTAAACTTGAATGTTGTGCGAAAAAAACTTTTAAACCTGCTGGTCAGGCAGACCGTTTTGATGCGCTTCAGTGATGTCACAGAGCATATCTGAAACAAACCTCTGCAGAATCCTGTTACATTTCTGTGTACAAGTACATACAATCAAGCTATGTACTGTATATGCTGCATGCTTTGGATAAAATCAAAGTACGCAGCAACACAATATTAATCTGCAAGTCCCTCTGAGTGTGACAGCACAAACTACAGGGCGATACAACGGACAGAATAAAGCTTTCCTGTCCCGGAAGTGCTAGGGCCGCCTACCTGACAGCTGGTACAGAAGCTCAGAGGCCATTTTGACAGATATGTCTTGGGAGAAGAGGGCCTTTTGTGGGCGGGCCAGGCCCTCGGTGAGGCTGGGCAGGGCCTCGCTCTTCTCGCACCTGGGCAAAGGGCTGAAGCCCAGCAGACGAGCAGGGGGCGGGGGGGTCTCGTCCGGCAGATCCACCTCCATGGGCTCGGCCTTCACGGTCACCGTGTGGATATGTGCCTCCTTGTTGTTCTCTGTGGAAGCCCAGGAGACAGAAGCCGTTCAGTCTGAATTACGCTTCACCACAACAGTGAGGCGACACTTTAACCTGTCTTCCTCAAACTGCCCACACAGTTCAATGTACTGCTAAGTGAGTCATTCTACTCAGCTTAGAGGGGGAAAATAATAGAGGTAACATTGTTCTTAGCACCGGATTCCTCATTCAAATATCAAATAAAACGAGCCTTGCATATACTGCACCGAAAGCATTACTCAGCTACTCTGCGAGCCTGATGAGGACACGCACAGAATCACATTGAGAGAATTCCTCCGATACTCTTGGAGCTTGTTCAAGCTCACTGCACCTGGAAGAGGATTTTTCCATTAAACATGTAAGGGACAAAAGTGAACTCATTACAGGCCACTGGCTGTTTCAGGCAACAGTGTTACTGTTGTAACACCGGTCATCCATTCAACCATCCATCTTATAATGAAGATCTGATAATGCCTTCTAACCTTTTTGCATAAAAAGGTCATCTCGAATACCTCTGAGTCAGAAAAACCTTAAGACTTCGCTCCTCTCGGATTCAAAAGGTTAGACAAATTCTAGGCTAAAAATAGCTTCCCGGTCAATGGCGTCTCTTTTTCAAAGGTAACAGATCTCTCCAAACAAGCGGCAGTGGGCAGCGGGCAGCGTTGCGGATTGAAGGTGCGCGCGCGGACTGCAGTTCTGCGGAAGCACGGGGGCGAGGATGATTATCGATTGACTAATTCTGCCCTTCGTTGGGTGAGCGAGGGAGGGGCGGAGGGACAGGGGCCGGGCCTCCTCTCGCTGCGAGAGTCCCTGGGCAGGGGGCGCCGCGTCGCTCGTGTCTGGGCCTGACCTACATTGTGCGCTCGCCGTGTCGGTGTCAGGGCTGTCCGCGGCGCTGCCATGCCGGGCACACGGACCACTCGCAGTGCGCTAATCCCTCTCGCTTGCAGCAGCCAGCGCGGGAAAACGTGTGCCCGCGCGCGCTCAGACTCCTCGCCCGCTGTAATCAGAGGCAGGGCTTTAAGCGGCATGTAAGGACAGCCTCAGGATAAGCGCTTCTGGACTGGTGCACAGGTGCTTTTTGGAAGAAAGTGGTCCCTCTTTGTATAATTGTGGTCTCCCTTTGTGGAATCTCTCTATTGGACTGTCCATATTTAATGGTATACTTTCGTATTCTGTATTTTTAGCTTTGAGTGTACCATTATCTAGTGCATCTAGTGCTGTTGCTGCTAAACTACTGCTACTGCTACTGCTACTGCTACTGCTACTGCTACTGCTACTGCTACTGCTACTGCTACTGCTACTGCTACTACTACTACTACTACTACTATTGCTACTACTACTACTACTACTACTGTTATTACTTCTGCTACTGCTACTGCTGCTACTACTACTGCTGCTACTGCTCCTGCTACTATACATGAAGGTGTAATTTCTCTCATTTACACTGCCTGTGATACTGGCTAATATTGATAAGCTGCATCTGTGGCTCAGATGTAGAGGAGGGCTTAGTTTAAGGCATTCACTTTGGATGCGAGGTAACCTTTCCCTCCATGATGTGCAGTGATGAAGCTCAGTGCATCACACTGCATACTGACAGCTAAACTGCACTCTGAGTGGAAGCGGCACACACACAAAAAAACGGCTGATTATTATTTTACTGCTTTCTTGAAGAAATAAACCAAAACATCTATCCGCAAGAAGCAATTATAGGGACCAGGCACAAGCAAAAAATGGAATGAAAAAAAAACATGAACCCATTTTTCACTACTAAGTAATCGAAATTTTAAATTCATGTTTCATTTCCTTTCCTTGCCTTCCTTTGGTAACTGGGCTTACATTCTCAAGTGGAAGAGCAGCTATTGTGGAGTCATTTACTTCCACCGCTATAGAGCGATATGGCACGTTAAACAGACTTTATTGAGATACGGTGCTGGATTAATCCGAGAAGGTTCAGTTTGATTTGATTGAATCACATTTGTCCTTATTTAGTCCAAGTTCACTGTATTGAATCCTGGCCGGTGTCTATTCAACTGCCCCACCAAACAGACTATACTGGCATTCTGAGCTAAAGATGTCCAAGCATATAAATCATAGATGACAATCAAACAGGCCAATTAGTATACAATTATACAAGTATACAATTTACAACTGCTTAGTCATACATATAGTTTATTTCTTTTATAAATCTATTTTTATCCCCCATTATATTTTCTCCAAGTTTGGAATGCCGAATCATATTTGACACCCGTTTCATCGTTGCAAAATCCTCAGTCAGTTCAGGCGCAGACAGAAAGGCGTATCCTCCCAGGCTTATTTTCATATCTGAAGGATTTGAAGCCAATCACATGATCTGAGCGCCAGTGAGACCTAATCAGATATGGTTTGTGACCTACACTACCATATCTGATTAGGTCATCATACCTACACTACAGCCAAATATTGTATTTCCAAAAATGGTCTGTATTTCCCAATGAATGAAGAAAAACCTTTTCTTATCTAAACAATGTTTTAGGATGCCTAAGAACCTTTGGTGCTTGGCCTAATAAAATTTAGGCACAAAGAAATATAAAGTGCTCTGCATTTGAATCTTAATTCATTATTACATTGTTTGCTTAGCTGGATTTAAACAGTAGGTCCTAACATTGCGACCTAGTAACACCTAATTGGCTAAAAAGATTAGGAGCAGAACCACCACAGTGGTTTTCTCAGGACTTTTGCTGGTATCACGTGCTAGTTAAGGGAAACAAATCTTCATATGGAGATTTAACATATGGATACAAACCTGGTGTATGAAAGAGTACAGCACAGGGTTCCAGGTTTATAGGCCACTGGGACTCCATTGGCACAGGGGTGACCTGTACAAGTATGACGGGATACACCTGAACCGGAGGGCTACAGCTGCGTTGGGCCAGCGTATGCTTATGGTAGTGGAGGAGTATTTAAACTAGGGAGTGGGAGGGCAGGCAGGGAAATTAGTATTAGTATTAAGGGTAGGGAGGTACAGACTACCCAGATGGAAGATATCAGGGCAAAGTATTTAAAAAAAACAGTGAGGATATCATAAAGAAATATATTTTAGAGCATAATATTAGAGGGGGTTTGACACAATCAGGAATGGGATAAGGCCCTTGACCTTCTCTGACGCTTGGGTCATAATGCTGACTGCCTCTGCTGCTCTGATGATGTTAAGATGATGATGGTGAGGATGATGATGATGTGCTCACTGCCCCTGATGCTGCCTGCCTGCCTGCCTCACTACTACAAAACTAATGAACTAGAGGAACTGCTCCCCTTACCTCCAGACACTCATGACACCCTACACCGCAGCCAGACCCCTCCGCTCCGCCTCCTCTGGCAAACTGACTGTCCCATCCCTCCGGGCCCCCGGCAGCCGCTCCTCGCGGTCTCTGTTCTGACCCCTTGGTGGTGGAATGACCTTCCGCAATCGGTCAGGACCGCGGAATCACTTGCAATCTTCCGTAAGAGACTCAAAACCCACCTTTTCAGACTCCACTACCACTGAATTCTGTACATCTAGACAATTGTCATCACCACTGCCTACTTGTTCAATACTTTTTGTATATGTATCCCTGCTTACTCCTCATTTATATAAAAACAAAAAAAATAATTATTTGTAGAGCCCAAGCAAAATTTCCCCATGGGGACAATAAAGTCACAATCTACTTCACAATCCTCAACTAACCTTTTCCTTCCCAGTGTTACCCGTATGGTATGCAGCTGCCTATAACGATGTCTATCACTGTGTTACTGCACTGATCTCTTGCGCAAACTATGATTGTTCCTACCATGTATTAATGCACATCTTGTAATTCGCTCTGGATAAGAGTGTCTGCTAAATGCTTAAAATGAAATGTAATGTAAAGATTATCCTCATATTAAACACCTGACATCATATAATTGAAGACAATCCTACCATCTTCATTCAATAACATATTGACAAACTGGGGGGGAGGATCTGACCTCCTCTGCTGCTCTGGTGATATGGTTGCTCACTGCCCCTGCTGCTCTGATGATATGATGATGATCTCCTTTATTTCCAACTAAGTGCCCTATAGTATCAATCTCACACGACAAGGGTTTTTCTCCGACTTCACAATCCTCAATTTCAAGCAGTTAGCTAGCTAGCTAATGTTAGCCCAGTTCAGTTGAAATGTGCCAGATGAGATTCATTCTTTGCTAGATAACATTAACTAGTAGCCAACTTTAGCTAGAACAAAACCGCAGCTTATTATTTGACATGTTGAATATACAAATACTTTCTTCTAAAATGTTATGCTAACTAGCTAGCTAGCTAGCATCTCATATTTGATCTGAACTGCAAACGTCAGCTAGCTAAGCAAGTCAACAGACTGAGAAATCAATGCAATTATCTAACATTAGCTAGCTACTGTGGCTAAATTTCAAACTCCAAGAGATCAATTTAGAATATAAATTAACAGTTCAATTAAAATGCCAAATTACAATAATAGAGGAATAAATAGTTCAAACTATTGCCAACCTCACCTGTAACAGATGTCACTCTCCAAAAACTCCTGTGCCTAAGCCACAAATATCTTCTATTGGACAGGGATGGAGCCAGAGACAGATCCTAATTGACGGAGGCATATCAAAATCTGATTGGACGTATGGCTCGGAAGCTTGGCTTCAAGGCCGTATGTCCATGAAAACTGCACATCATTGTTGTGCCAGGTCCACTGGGGAGTTTCCTAGAGGAGATGGATGCCCTACTCAGCTCCTTCCCTGAGGATGGCACTCCCGTTTTACTCCTCGGTGACTTCAACCTGCTGCTGGACACCCCTCAGTCCTCCGCATTTCTTCCCCTGCTTCAGTCCATCGACTTCACCATGGCTGAATCCCCATCCACCCACAAGGCCGGCAACCAACTGGACCTGGTCTTCACCAGGAACTGCACCTCAACCAACACTGTGATATCTCCTTCTGCATGTGTCTGACCACTGCTTTCTGTCTTTCTCCCTCCCCCTCCCCTCTGTGCCTAAACCCTCTTCAGCTGCCCCCACTGTCTCTGTCCATTGCAACCTCCGCTCATCCCTTCCCCCTACTGATGCCTTCTTTCAGCTACCTGCTGAGGAAGTCTCATCCACCCTACTGTCCTCTCTGTCCTCCTCCTTTGATTCACACTGTCCTCTCCACACAAAACCTGCTCGTCTCCAACCCCCCACCCCCTGGCTAACGGACTCCATTTTGGCCAACCAACTCAAACTACGAGTGGCAGAAAGGAAATTGAGAAAATCCAAATCCCCTGTGGCCCTGACTGACTTCCACACATTCCTGGCAACACTACCGGTCAAAAGTTTTAGAACACCCCCATTTTCCAGTTTTTACTGAAATTTAAGCAGTTCAAGTCCAGTGAATAACCTCAAATGGTACAAAGGTAAGCGGTAAAAAAAGGTTAAAGGCCAGAGATTTAAAAAAAAGTTTAGGTTACCAAAAACTGAAAAATAATGTAAATTGTTTGGCAGTGAGTAGTTTCCTACACCATCAAAAGGCACTTGGAAACTCTGACAGGAAGAGGTCTGGCAGACCCAAAGCCACAACAAAATCAGAAGACAAGTTTCTGAGAGTCAACAGCTTGTGTGATAGGCGGCTCACAGGACAACAGCTTCAAGCACAGCTTAACACTGGTCGAAGTAAGGAAGTCTCAGTTTCAACTGTGAAGAGAAGACTTTGACAGGTCGAGTGGCAGTAAGAAAGCCATTGCTAAGATGGCAAGCTAAGAAGAATTGGCTTGCCTGGGCCATGAAGCACTGCCAGTGGACTACTGAAAACTGGAAGAAGGTCTTATGGGACCGATGAATCAAAAATTGAAATCTTTGGTTCATCACGTAGGGTTTTTGTACACCGTCGAGTAGGCGAAAGGATGGTTCCTCAGTGTGTGACACCAACTGTCAAACATGGAGGAGGAAGTGTGATGGTCTGGGGCTCTTTTGCTGGATCCAGAGTCAGCGACTTGCTCAGAGTGACTGTTAACCCACGTTAACCCATTACTTGTTCCCTGAAAAGGGCCTTTTTTTATAACTCAGAAATTGACATTATTTTTCAGTTTTTGGTAACCTAAACTTTTTTTAAAAACCTCTGGCAGTTTACCGCTTATCTTTGTACCATTTCAGGTTATTCACTGGACTTGAGCTGCTTAAATTTCAGTAAAAACTGGAAAATGGGGAGGTTCTAAAACTTTTGACCGGTAGTGTACCTTTTCCTCTAACCTCTCCTCTGCTAAATCTGCTTTCTTCTTTTCCAAGATTCAATCTTCTGCTTCTAACCCTTGCAAACTCTACTCTACGTCTCCTCACCCCTCCTCCTCCCCCACCCCCCTACTCTCTAACCGTGGATGACTTCGCATCCTTCTTTCGCGCGAAGGTTGATGACATTCGCAACTCCTTCCACCCATCCCGCTACCTAAACCTCTCACCCCTCTGTCCTCCTTCTCACCCCTCCCTGACTCGGACATCCTTCAACTTGTTCACTCCCACTGTCCCACCACCTCCCCTCTCGAACCCATTCCAGTCTATTGCTATGGACATCCTCCCCTTTGTCTCCAATGTTACAACTCCTCTCTTTCATCTGGCTCTGTCCCCTTTCCCCTCAAAAGTGCCCATGTTGTCCCCCTCCTCAAAAAACCCTCTCTGAATCCTGCTGTCATTTTGAACTACCGACCTGTCACTCTCCCATTCCTCTCCAAAACACTAGAGCGGGCTGTCTATAACCAACTGCTAATCTCCTACAGAACAACCTGCTTGATCCTAACCAATCTGGGTTCAAGGCTATAAAAATAAAAAAAATGCAACTAAAAGGCACTTTGAATTACAATTTCCCAAGATACAAAAGTATTGTAAACAGAATTACATTTAGTTTCCAGTGTTCAATATTGCAGTAGAAAAAGGAAAGTTAAGGAAGAGGTTAAGTACATTAAATATATGGAAGGAGCTTTGTTATTATAATTAGAGCTTTTTTCTTATAATAATAAGGATATTGCTGATACACTAAACAGCTAGATAGTTGAGAGCTTTACCAGAGAAGAGGTTATAAACATGCCTAAATATACATCCAATGTACAGAATGTTTTAGAGGACATTAAGATATGGGTTGGGGAAGTACTACAAAAACGACAAAATCTTAAGACAAATAAGGTAGCAGGCCCCGATAGCATATATCCTGGAGTACTCAAGGAACTTGCGGAGATTATTCATAAACCACTGACAGATATTTTTATGTAATGATGACTGTAGGCAAGGTAGTGTAATTCCAATATATAAGAAGAAGAACCGTACTGACTAAGGGAATTATAGGCCTGTCAGTTAAACTTGCATCTCATGTAAAATACTGGAATGTATTAGAGACTTAATATTAGTATTTTAAGGGATAGCCTACATGGCTTTTTCAGGGGGAGGCCATGCCTAACAAACCTCCTGGACTTCTTTGAGGAAGCTACAAAGTGTTTTGACTTGAACCAGGCTCAAGATATTATATATTTAGACTTTCAAAATGCATTTGACAAGATAGCATATGAGAGACTCACTGTCAAAATGAATATTAATTAAATATTAATTAATATTAATATTAATGAATGTTATTTCAGAGTGGGTTTATAATTGGCTGTAAGTCAGAATACAAAGGGTATTGGTGGGCAGTGGAGTCCCACAGGGATCAGTTCTGGGACCTCTGCTTTTCCTCATTTACATACATTATCTTGATAATGTAAAGTTATGCATGTGGGAAATACAAATTTAAGATGGTAGACTTTTATCTAATGTGACTTGGGAATGTGTTTTATCGAAAGACAAAAGAGTAGTAGTTGACCAAAATTTATCAGGGTCTAAGCACTGTGCTCTAGCAGTGAAAAAGGCCAACAGGATGCTGGGGTATATAGCAAAAAGTACTGAGTATAAACCAAAGAAGATTATACTGATGTTATAGAATGGCTTTGTCAGACCTCATTTACAGTACCATGTGCAGCTCTAGGCATCACACTACAATAAAGAAGGAGACGCGCTTGAAAAATACAAAGAAGCGCAACTAAATTAGTACCTGTTATGAAAGGTAAAGGTTATGAAGAAAGTCTTAAGACACTTTATCTATTCAAGCTTAGCAAAAGGAGACTTTGACTTTGAGGTTTTTAAATTCATAAAAGGGATTAACAAAGTGAACTACCAAAAGGTTTTTAGGTTCAGTTAGCAGAACAAGAGACCACAGGTGGAAATTAGTTAAAGGTAACTTCTGCACTGATATCAAGACGTTTTTTTGTTGTTGTTGTTTTTTTACACAGAGTTGTCAATGTGTGGAACAGCTTGCCAGGTCATGTAGTGGAGGACAAAGCACTTGGGGCATTCAAGTCCAGGCTTTATGCAGTACTTGATATTCTTTAGACTAGGAAATATGAGCCAAGATGAGCCAAATGGCCTGTTCTATGATAACGTGCACTCTGACAATCTTTATTTACAACTGGACATTCAATTCAGCACCATTTAAGCTTTAAAATGCTTCACAAATCTGTTTCAAGGATTGAATGCACCCCGATCAACATGATCTTGTGGCTGATTTAAAGAGCTATTCACCATACAAGAATATTTCATGTGAGTACTGTATTAATATTTTACACCTTAAAGGTACAGTACATGAAACAGCCTATGTACTAACTTTAGCGATAGAGTGAATTCTCCTTTTAAAACATAAAGGTTGCCAGTATGTTTCAAATCTGTCACGATAAAAAGAAAAATATGCGTCAAACAAACATTTAAATGTTTTGGTACCATCCTATTTATTTAACAAATTCTTAAACATTTAAAAGGAAAAATGTTTCCATAACTATAATTTCCATTTCATATGCTGGATTATTTGGGGGAGAATTTTGGCACATTTCACCAGTACCTCTCAGATGCAGTGCCTTATTAACAGCAGTGTCCTACCTTGGACTGTAAAGTCCAGAAACTGGAGGCCCGGTGCAAGTGATTTCATTTGCTGTGTAACATAAAGCCCATTTAACCTGGCTCAACCATTAATAAAACATGTTGTCAGTGCAACTGCTCTCTATTCTATTTGTGTGCCCCAAAACACAGGCTTTGTGTGCGATTACTTATGGGTTTACTGTCTTTTATTTGTCCTGCAGTACACCTAGTGTGAAAATATAATTATAATAACAAAACTGATGCCAAAATGCAGCAAACACTCACACACAACAGGCTCCTCTTTGACAGATCCGCAGGTTCAGAATTTAAGTGAGTCTAGTGCAATGGAGGGGGGGGTGCAGACGAGAGCGGGAGAGTGAACTCAGGCGCACCGCGGTTGTCGTTCCGCACTCGACAGGAAGGGTGACCCACTCCGCGGAGGGGTGAAAAGTTCATCCGCTTCAAAGACCGCATGCAGCGTCGATGTGTCACACAATCACAAGACAAAGGAAGCACTGCATCGCTTTGTTCCGAGAACCCATCTCTGGAGCCAGCCCTCCATAATAACGCTACAGTACGATTGCGCTAGACAACCAAGGAGGGAGGGCACACTAGAAACGAGGCTTATAACACTTGATACATTTATCATGCCACATTCAATAAAGATTTCCAGTCTAGGGCTTGGTTGCACAGGCTCCTTTACCCATACAAACGTGCCCCCTGCACCACACATAATCTTGAAAATGTTGTATGCTATACAGACAACTAGAGGATTAGTTTATAACAACGTAGCAGGAAGGAGATGGCATTTAATGTGGAAGCCGGCGAGACTTCAGCAACCCCATGTGAGGCTTTCGCGGAGCCAGAAGGCGCTCGATTTTCGCTACGGTCAGGAGGTGCGAGTCAGAAGATTCTGGCGTCCCGGGAGACACGCCGCCCTCGGTGGAGATTGTGGGACACCGGGGGGTTGGGGTTGGCGTTGTGACGTAATTTGGAGGTTGTGAGACGCCTCTAATTGGGGACGGCGGACAGAAATAAGCAACCCTCTGAGAGGGAGAGAGCAGCCAGGCCCCGCACACTCGCCACCTGCCTGCCGCTGTGGCAGACGAGGCCCAGAGGGCCGCAACCACAAAGAGATCAAACGACTGTTTATGTTGCCTTAATAAGCCCCAAGACACCAACAGCACAAATTAAAGAGATGCCTTGCTTAAAGGGTGCCGAAGTCGACGGGCCACAAACGCGTCAGTTGAAAAAAAGTGACCTAGTTTGAGGGATGATGCAACGCGCCACAATGGTCGGCCATAAGTGCCCTCGTGTTCGATGCCACCGCTAATGCACCGCGGATGGTTGAAGTGGCTCGCAATTACCTTAAGACCTCTTTCAAATGGTACGTTTCCATAGCGATCACATTTACGGATATCACCCTTAACGGGAGGTGACCGTGGCCCCTCGCGCATGTCTCGAAACCGGCGGCGGATGCCTCGCAAAGACCCCGTCGTGTTTGGGCGTCCTTTTGCTTGCGGTGAAGGGGCTTAATTAGCCCTGCCCATGGAACAAGGCTGAGGGGGTCAGGAGAAGCAGAAAATGGGCCCAAAGGTGGCGGGGGAGAGGGGGTCAGACGTCAGCCACACGCCAACGCTCGCTCGCTCGCTCGCTCTCTCACTCCGTGGGGGAAATGTGACCCCAGGGGCAGGCTGTCAGACAGCACATGGAGAAAGCACTGCTCGCCACTGTCTGAGTCACGCAATACACCCTGATGCACTGACTCAAGACACTGCCAGCTGGTGTGGGGTATCTGTCAGACAATATATATATATATATATATATATAGATGGAGGAGGAGGTAGCGAATGCTCTCTCTTGCGGGCGCTCTCACTCGCTCGCTCTCACTCGCTCTCTCTCTCTCCCTTCATCCTTCATCCTTCAATAAAAGCTGTACGTTTTTTGGCTGTAATCAAAAATATTTTATTCATGACTTTTATTCATGGGATTTCTAAATAATTGTACAAACAAATTCAGAGCGATATGACACACACACACACGCACACACACACACGCACACACACACACACACACAAAAACTTTACCTGAGAGTTTCATCAGCAGTTCGGACGCCACTTTGATGTTGATGTCCTGGCTCAGCAGGCTGTTCTTGGGAAGGGGGCTGCCCTGCTTGGGCTTGAGGGTGCACTCCGGCGTCCGTGTCGCCCTCTCCTGGCAGAAGACGTAACTGGGCTGGCTCTGTGGCAGCCGGGGACTCAGGGGCCCCACTGCCTGGGGCTCCTCCTTCACACAGAACTGCTGTGGCTTCAGGGACTCCTTCTGATTGGCCGCTGTGGAGGTAAACGGGAAGCGTTTCCCAAGGTAGGGCAGTGACATCACAATCCATGCTGTACTGTCTTTTCACTTAGCATCAAGCCTTCCTTCATTATTCTACTTGTGCTATTCAGTACACAAGTACCCTAAAAGGCACGTTCAATTACGGTTTAAAATAAAAGTAGATTATCCACGGGACAGCAGTTTAAACATGGGATTATTAGGTAGATATACTGTATAGCTAGCCAGACAGATAAAAAGGTTAAAGCAATAGTGAAATGACTATATAAGTTGTGGAAAATAGTAGCACTGCCTTCATTCATAACGGAGTGTTTATTTTAGGTGTAACAATGACTAAACACTGCAATATGCTGAAACAACCCCTGAAAGTCAAGAGGTTATGCATTAGCCATTACATTTAGGTATCTTTTTCCACTCAGAGGACTTTTAAATGTTAAAATAATCATCCCTTGCTCAGCGGTGGCACAAAGACCAATTTACGAGAGGCAGCAAGTCCAAAACTGGACTGCAGTTTAGTTGCGGGCAAGCCAAATGTCAGTACTGGGTAATAATTGTTTTTGATTTCATGGCTTTAATAGGCCGGGCAAGCATGAACTGAAGTAGAGGCTTTTCCCGACCCCGTCAAAAATTGGGGGTAGCTAGATAGTGTGCACCAGCGCAACAGCCCCATCCCAGAGCACATGGCAGCCATGTTACAGGTCACCGAGGGGGGAATTTATGAGCAAATGTACAGCCTACTTCCTGTAGCTGTTTGGCAGTCGGGGGCCAGCACTCGCAGGCTATCTTCAGATGACAGAGTCGCTCCACGCCGCTGGCCTACTTCCCCTCACTCTAGCGGAGCAGCGCCGCGCCGCAGAGCCGCACCGGCAAAGAGCCTGGATACCGCACAGATGGCGGGACCTCCTGTCTGAGAGACTGACTCCAAACCTGCAGGGCACCTCGACCCGGTTCTGTTTTCTCCTCACGCGCACACACACATACACACAGACGGGCGACCGCGGATATACACACACACACACATGCGCGCGCATGCATGGAAACACACCGCAGGAGGCACGCCGGGGAGCAGGGAGAGAGGGGGACAAAAGCCTTGGTGCCTAGGCCTCTGGGGCAGGGGGGACTTGAAGAGGCATGAGCTCCCTGCACAGGGTAGCCATCTTACGCAGAAGAGGTCATATTAATAATGATCACGTTGCTTACATTCCTCTTTATGTGGTTGACTGTGTGTGTGTGTGTGTGTGTGTGTGTGTGTGTGTATGTGCAGTATATATGAATGCATAGAATTGATGTATACGTGTGTGTATTTGTGTGTGTGTTGACAGTGAACCCCTTGTAAATATGAAGACTCCTCTTCAATATTATATGGAAGAAAAAAAAAAGGGTCACATTTCATCGGGTTCAGAAGATTAAATAATTGAATGAGGGGGAACGTCCAATCGATGCCAAGAAGAGAGAAGAGAAGAGAGTGGCCAGTAGCTCTCTCGGTCTCTCTCTCTCTCTCTCTTTCTCTCAGCACATATTTAATAGTTCTGCTCTGCAGAAACCAGAGGTTATCGCTCTTAGGCTGACTGATGTCCAAGTAGATCTGCCACAGCGTTCCAAACTCCAGACCCCCTAACCCCCCACCCCCACCGCTGCCTCTCAACACCCCCGCCCTCCAGCGTGCACGGCCAAACGCCCCTGTGATCAATCCGCACCGACTTCCCGTTGCTGATTAATGATGATGCGCTTCCGACAGTGGGCCGGGAGACTGGGCGGTCCGCGCCGGGGGGCCTGGCGGAGACGCGGGGGAGCGGGGGAGCGCCGGGGAGAGGGGCGACCTTCACGCGAGCGACGGCGGGTCCGAGGTCGCCCGGCGTACCAGCTGGAAATGTCACGCTGTCAGATGTCAGTGGGGCAAACTAAGTATAACCCGGGCAGCACCTGAAAGGACGTCCTCTAATTAAAAGCGTGTTCTGCCTTGTTGGATCAGACAGGGACGGCACACTTTGTACAGCACTACACGTTCCACCTCTCCAGAGGTCCAGAGGCGGGCGCAAAACAACTTGGAAATACACGGTACACAAAGTCACTTCTCTCCTCTGACCTTTGGGTGGCCACTATTAATAGCGCGCATTTCCTTCTGAATCTATGTTACAGGGGTGTTGAATTATTTATCAGTCCAGTGGGTCTTTTATTTTTAAAGGCTGAACTTGCTCGCGATACTAATCCGCTGTACGCCACGTGCAGTGCAGCTTCAGGCATTTTGAGCTCGTGCCTTTGAGCAAAAAAAAAAAAAAAATTGAAAATAATAATTGTGATAACAAAAAATATATATATATATATTGGCCAAAAGAACCAGTGTCGAGTGCAGAATTTAGAGAGCACCGCGTGCCAAAAAAAGTAGCCCTGGTTTAAATCAGTCACCGGGATTGTTTGAGGTACTGCTCTGCGGGCCTGTTGGTTCTATATCTGGAGAGAGATTGTGTGAAGACGTGTCATCCATCCTAAAGCCTCTGCAGTGGCCACCTGGTTTGGAGCCAAGCCGGGCTTTCCCTGTCCCCGCTGCCGTGACAGTGTGTTATCCGCCAGCCTTCAGCCCCGCTGACCCTGCCTCGGAGCCTCATCTGTCTCACTGCCAGACCCCTGTCCGCCCCGCTCACCTCTCGCTCAGTGTCCGAGCTGCCATCACACAACTTCATTAACTTTCCACCCCTGTCACGCCAACAGGCTCTCCGCCTGACAACCGGGGGCCCGTTCCCTGGGAGGCGACAGGGAAGGTTGCGCGAGCAACAATAACTGAACCCGTGCTTGGTGTAATAAGTCACAGCCATAGTACTGTAAGCGCTGCAGTGTTGTCCACTTCAGAGATGTCTGCACCGAATAAACGCAGACAACCTCGAATGGCTCTTCGCTGCCGGGGTGTACAGACGGCACCTTACGTTGCTACAACGTGGCCCGAGGCAGAAGTCGCCCCTAAGCACGGATACAGGGCCAGCCTACCCAAGTCCTAACCTTAAGCATTATGAAGAAAAATGCTAAACTGACTTCAGACCTGCGCTCACGGGAAAATTGCACCTACACCTAGATCATAAGCTGCTGCTGCTGTGCCTGTTAGGGCCATGAAGTGAAACGTACTTGTTACTGACTCCGCCCATTCTTGGTTGGCTCCACCCCCAGACACTGACCTTGCCCTTTTCAGTCTCGAGATTACAAACATCAGGGGGCGCCAGGTTAGGTTCACCGCTGCAGAGGGGAACGCAGGCGCAGCAAGACCATAATAAGTACACCGCCACCCTCAGGCCCCACCCCGCGCTCGTTATTCCCACATCGCCGGGGGTCGGCTTCATCGTCACCGTGTCATCGGGGAGGGAACACTGTGTGAATAGCCGTGACATAATCAGATCTGATGTGCTCGGACAATGCGAAGAGTGCCGGCTGCGGATATCAAAGTGTTTTCGTGTCTTTCATCTGAAAAATCTAAACTGAGGATCGCTCTGGATGTCCGCCCGTCATGTCGGGGCACGAGTGGTACGGTTGGGAATCAAAGGGGACACGTTTTAACCACCGCAGGAAGGTGGGGGGAAAAAGCCCTGAACATGGAATCTCTCTTACTGTATGTCAGAGGTCAGCTAAAGTTCACCCTTCTGCTTACTGCCCGGGGATTTGACAGGGAAAAAAATATGTCCCCTTTCTCTCTCTCTCTCTCTCTCTCTCTCTCTCTCCCTCTCCCTCACTCATTCACTTTTCACACACATCCCTTGTGGGAATGCAGTAATGAACTTACCCACTAAAAGCGGGAGGAACGATCTGGTACTTACCCAATCAGCTCCGTCACTGTCGACACTAATGCCACTCTGGTCAACTGCATTAATGTTCCGATGGCTCTCCCTCACTTATAGTGCTCATCATCCCACCAGAGTCCTGAGGCGATGCCTCTCCCCGGCCGTGATGGAGAGGGCCCGAGACTGGGCCAGCTCACTTTCTAAAGACTACGCTGTAATCCAAGCTGCCGGATGCAAGCGTGACCTGGGCCCTCCACTCGACTAACAGCGGTAACAAAGGCCACTAACAAAAGGCATCTGAGCTTGTTCTGTGAATAACCCGTGACGATTGATTGCTTGACCGTTTGCAGTTGGCAATGTTCCTCTCTGAAAAAATAGCAAAATCAGAGGCATGTCCTAATTAGTTGAGGCGCTGAGCCGAGGGATCGATGATAAACAAAAGGTAAAACTCCGGCACGCCTCTCCTGCATTTCACCCCCTTAGGATTTTCATTTCTTAAGGATCTCTACTATTATTTAGCACTTTTTCTCTCTCAGACATGCTCCATCATGCAACTGAACCCGATGGAAGCATCTATCGATACGTGGCAAGCAAATGTGGAGTCCCTTACGCGGTCTGATCGGCAAATGCTTGGGGGTGCAACTGGCCCAATTAGTTTTTCTCACAAATTTCCCAGGGTCCCATTTTCTCTCACGGACGATCCCTTGGAATGTCCCCAAACCGCAAAGCAGGACGTATCGCAGCGCGGCCCTGCTCGGTCGTCCTTGCGCGCGTCTTTGAACGGAGCTGACAGTAGGAGGGTCTCCGACGGGTCAGGGAGATTCACCCTCTTGATTGAGAGCGAGGGAGTGACGCACGGTCACCGCCCCGGAGGTGTGACCATCGAGGAGGAGTGGAGCGCGACCCACGGGGGGAGTGTGCACAGCTCTGAGCCAGGGTCACGGGTTTGGGGTTGGATCGTGCGTGCGAGTGAGTGTGCATGTGTCGGCGGGGCTGGGTCCCGTGAACGCTAATTATTTTAAATGAGTAATTCATTTTTAATTATGAATAATGCATGAATTTTTAATTAATCAAATGTTCTACTTCCTCAATGGCTTTTTTCCCCTCTCCCAAAGATCTCAATCTAATTAGACAGCATTACACAGTGGAGCAACAGCCCTTCCATTGACCTCCATTGTGAGCTCATCCTTATTTACATCACGCTCGCTATTACCTCACAGGAATGTCTCGGCTAAAGCAAAGCGGCGTTCGCTTTAGCCTGCGCGGTTTTCGACTTCCGTTCAGCAGACACCGCGCCACCGGGTTCGGTACTCTGACCGGGTCTCTGTGGGGGGGTGTGTGTGTGTTGGAACACGACCGTGACCGTGTACCTGATAGCTTGATGAGAAAGTCAGAGGCGGTCTTGGTGTTGATGTCCGGGCTGAAGAGCGAGGCGGCGTTAGGGGCGGGGGGGCTGGACTTGGGCCCCGGGGGCTCCAGGGGGCTGGCCCCGCTGCTGGCCGGCTGCTCCCGGCAGAGGGCGAAGGGGGACAGGGCCGACAGGTCTCTCTCCTGGGGCTCCTCCTTGACGTGGACGTGGTTGGGCGTCCCGGAGGGCGAGCCCCCGAGGAGGGCGTCCGGCGGGAGTGGCGAGCCTGCCCCCGCCCACTTCGTCTCCCCGGGCAGCTCGCCCTCGCCCTCCGTGTCCGTGGTGACCTCCTCCTTCACCTTGAGCTCTGAGCGGGGGAAGTGCTGGTGGCAGCGCATGTGGAGCTTGAGGCTGAAGTGGCGAGACGAGGTGAAGGGGCACAGTTCACACTGGAAGGTCTCCCCTCGGTCCTGGTGCTGGTGGACCTGCCAGAGAGAGGCAGCGTAAGTAAGAGGTCTGCATGACAGAGATGGACGGACGGATGGATAGATGGATAAATATACTTCATTATCTTTCTACAGCTGACTTGACCAACAGAGATCCCACGCCATCAATCTGTCATCACCTCCCCATGACAAAAACACAGATACATGACAATTATCTTACTTACAACCAGCTACCTACTGAAAAACACTTAAAATGTGGTTTCATTCACTGTTTAAAACGGTTAGGGCAACGCTACTGAAACACGCCTTTTTCTTCCAGTGCAGACACCTGTGCCTACGTCCGGAGGGCAGTTTGTCAAAACAGGAATTGAATTAGTCGCCTGGGTAAAAGCCATGCTGTTGGCCTTTCTACACACATCTTTGGCATTAAGGTGAGAGATGTTCAGTCTACGTCGTCAGCCCTGATCATTTTGGATGCCTGAAACATCCAACATTGTTTCACCGGAAACAAAACAATGGAGATGGAAATGGATGGCTTCTGGAAATGGAAAGGCTTGAAAGCTTTGCGGTAGATGAGAACCGGTCGCTAACGGCTAGCGGCTGCCCCTCTCTCCCCGGCTCCGGCCCTTACCTTCATGTGGGACTTGAGATTGTCTTTGCGGGCGCAGCGGAAGGGGCACATGGGACACTGGTGGCTCTTGAGGCCAGTGTGGATCACCATGTGTCTCTTCCAGTAGCTCTTGCGCTTAATGACCAGGCCGCACACAGGGCATTGGAAGGGCTTCCCGCCCTCCTCGGGAGATGCTGGAGAGAGAGAGCAGAGAGATGGTGAGGCCCCGCCCCGCACCCAATGCAGGACATGAGCATTGTCACACCCGCCTTCTGGATTATAGCCGTAGTCTCAGATGGCATTTTGCCGATGTGGCACTATTGAGATTGATGTGGTCGCCTATCGTGAAGACAGCGTTACACTTTTGAGTGGTTCTGAAAGGGCAAAAAATGGGCAATCAAATTTTGTTATGGTGAATATCGCCAGTGCCGTGCCAATCTTAAATAACCATTTTGAAGTGTCGATTAAAAATGGTCTTGCCAGATGCAATGGGAAATGCTTTTCCGTGACATTTATCAAGCTTCACATTTGAGGCATCAGAAAATCACAGAAATCACAAAACGTGTATCCTGAAAAGTTCACAGGGTCCATAGAAACACGTAGCGCATCTTAATTAAATGCATGCTGACCGCTGCATAGGTCTACATTTACAATAGCTTCCAGGAAACCGGAGGTTCGGTGAAAAGCGAATGTGAACAGCGAGACGTACAGCCCGTACGCTTGCCGCGGGAGTCTGCGGGGGATGTGGGGAGTCGGCGGAGTCCGTCTGACAGGCTGGTGCCCTTAGAGCGCAGAGTGCCGCGGCCGTGACCCTGATTTGGCAGGCGGCTCTTCCAGGCAAAATGAAATTAGCTTTTCTGGGAAGACACTGCAGTTTTAAAAGAGCCCCTGCCGTGCCAGAGTGGTGTTTTTTTCACGGCCGTAACCGCCCTGACCTTGTAAACTAACTAAGACCTTGTGAGCTGAGCCAGACTTTCGGCTAGCCACGGTAAATATTACAGTTGGCAAACCGCACCGTGGCGTGCCATTACGTTTGTTGATACACACCGTGACTGCCGAGGAGTGACGTCACAATACGTTTCCTCAGGTGATGGGGGACTGCACATTGGGTTTAGAGGGATAAATACATGCAAAGGGTCCAGCTTTCATCTCTGATTCACAGAGTCTTAATGTCAGGGGACTGAGGGTGGCTCATTGTCTCTTAAGATTCCAAATGTATTCTAGATTCATATCTGAAAGGCACTTTGAGATTACAAAGACCGCCATCTTATTTCCATTCAGGGAGTCCAAGACGAAAGGATAATTTGCACATACAAAGTAAGCACGTACCCTTACACAGTTGTGGAAGTCTCTGACCGAATGGCATAAACGGCACTGTCGACCGACTAGTCTATTTAACCGCGGCGTGTACACTTACGACTAGTGCAAAAGTACATCTCAGTGTAAAAACACCTTGAAAAGTCCCAGACCACAAAAATAAGCGTTATTTTCCTTTACTCTGTTTACATTCTGCGTAGGGGTTTCCTCCTCACCCACCCCCGCCCCGGCTCATGCTCAGAATGCTCCCCTTCGACAGCCTACAGCTAAACAGCATTCATCACAAGGAAAAAAATGTACACTAGAACACAAGAGCCATCTGGACATTGTTCAGTGACGTAAAGTACACAGCGGCCTATGGGAAACACAGTAGCACCTTGACTGCTGGTTTTGACCTTTCCCCTGGGGGTGGGCGGCAGCAGAAGGTCCAGCGGCTGATTGGGCGTGGAGGCCTTCTGGTTCCTGTCCACCTGGGGCTTGGTGTCCTCTGGAGGTCCTGCCGCCAGCGCCGCCTCCTTCTTTTCGGCCAGGAGGTTCCCGGCTGCTCGGGCCGCCACCTCCTTGAGCAGCGCGGCGGAGGACGTCATGGAGACGAGCGAGAGGAAGGAGCTAGCGGGGGACGGCTGTTCCGCCTGGCTCCCGGACAGTCCCCTCTCGCTCACCTTCTTGGACAGCGCCGCCAGCGTGGAGCTCGCCGACTGCGGGCTGAAGGGGGAGGTGAAGGCGTCGAAGCGCACCGCCTCATCCGGCCTCCCCCCGACGGCCACCACGGAGGACGAGGAAGAGGAGGAGGACGAGGAGGAGGAGGACGACGAGGAGGAGGCCGAGGAGGCGACGGCGCTCTTGTCCTGCAGCACCGCGTTGGCGGCGGCCTTCAGCTTCTGGATGGCGGAGTCCGGCGAGAGGCTGCTGCCGCTGCTGGGGGCGGAGCAGGAGGCGGGCGGCCACACGTCGGCCCCGCCCACCCACACAAACCCGCCCCCGTTGCTGCCGGCGAAGGGGTCGCACGGCTCCTGCTTGACGGCGTTCGCCGGCGCCACCGAGGCGGGGGAGGCCGAGGCCGAGGAGGAGGAGTTCTTGGCCAGCTTTCGGGCGAGAGCGCTTAGCTGCTGAGCGTGGTGGGAAGACGGCGAGACGCTCGAGCCCAGGCTCATGGGCGGCGAGTCCCTGCCCCTCTCGCCCGGCTCCCCCGCCTCCAGCCGGAGGGAGCCGGCCTCCAGGAGGCGCCGCAGGTTGCTGCTCAGCGGCTTGCCCAGGCTCTGGGACGCCTCCCCGTACAGGGAGGACACTACGGAGGACAGGGTGTCCTGGGCCGAGTAGCCGCCCGCCTGGAAGGCGTCGCCGTCCAGCCCCAGGAGCTCCAGGGAGGCCCGGTGCACGGGCGTGGGGCAGCCCAGGGAGCTCTCGGCCGAGGTGTCCCGGTCCTGCCGGGGGTCGTCGGGGGACACCCGGAGCTCATCCTGCACGTCGGCGTAGGACGACTCGGAGGGGGTGTCGGAGGCGTTCCCGAACCAGCCGTCTTCTTCCGTGAGCTCTCCGTCGACCTCCTCCTCCTCAACTCGGTCTAGATCTGCAAGGCAACAGAGACGGCAAACGTTTCTCACTGCTACAGCCGTAGATGGATCGTTTGTAAACGGGTATTTACCGTGAGAGACAACGTCGACAATATCGATACATCGATAAGAAGAGCCGTGGTTCACAATAACGTATTTTTTCCTCTCTCAAAGAAAAGCCTGAAACATTAAGAGTAAAAACTACTAAAAGAATTCTTGACAATTGCCCAGGCAATGTGGATATGAAATATGAGGCAGGACCAACAGGACAGTCTATTTCAGGGCTTCAAACAATGTACTAGGGAGGTGGAAGGTGGGAGGTTTTTACAGAAAACAGTTCTATAAAATATGGTCATCTTAAAACAATATGATTATCAGACAAAACAGCTCAGCTGAAGCCGTTCACACACTGGTCAAAAACACACTTTCAGGGGCAAACTCCAGGGCTTTCATTTGCACATTGCAGCTACAGTAGAAGCTCTCGTTTTCTAGGCTCTTTCAGACATATTTTTCCCAGGGTTTAAAGGAGTTTAGTAAAAGGGTTACCATGGTGACCAGTCCTTCTGGGAGGCTAGACAGCAAAGATTAGGGTAATGGAGGTTACAGAGCTGAATTCATATTCATGAGACTACATATACCACCGGGGAGGGGAGGAGGATAGGGTTAAGGTCACAGAGGGTCATTAATATACACTTCATGTATCAATATTCATAAGCAAAACACTACTGCTTGCCAGACAAGGGCAAACGAAGAAAGGAACATTTCTGATAGCCTATAAATATTAACATAAATATTAACAAACCCGATTTAAAGAAACGTACAATCTGGTAAAGGAAACATGGCTGTTTGGCCACTATTCTAAAATTATAATTTTTTAAATTCCCGCCCACATCTGTACAATAATAAACCCACAAATCACTGCATGGATTTAAAAAAAAAAAAAAAAAAGAAGAAATTGGCAAAAGTAACAAAGAGGGCTTGCTCTAACTTTGACATCCAGGCATGGTCTCAAAAATTGAATTTGAACATATCGTTCCATTTTCCCTCTTGTTCGCACAAATCAAGGCTGTCTTCACCTCGGTCGACCTGACGGGAGACACGCGGTCTGCCTTCTGCTCCTGGGGGAAGGAGAAAAACTGGTTGCCAGGCAACTGAACCTGGGTGACCTGCGGGGAGCAGTGTACTCTGAGCACATCTGGCCAGCAGGGTTCACTGTGGCCCGGAGAGGTGGCCGCGACCACCGCGTGGCACACACGCCTCGGTGTCACGGATGGCACACACACCACCCCTCACCATCGCCGATGCCCACGTCTGTGCACGGGTGCTCCACCGTATGCCCTCCTGGATCTGCCATTAAAATTCCCTATAGGGCCTGCTACCTCTTTCTCTCCTCCCATTGACCTAAAAGGGATTTTGTGTGTTCAAAAACAGCCTGACGGCTTATTTCTGGGGATCGCCCAGCGCTTGTATTAGTTTCAGAGCTCTCCCCCTCGCTAAACTCTGTCACCTGAGTTTGAGCATTGATGAGTTTGTTTGTGTGTGTGTGTGCGTGCGTGCATGTGCGCAGTATGACTGGTTTCCCCCGTGACACGGGAACATCCGTAATGGAGGTAATGTCGTAAAGGAAATGGCTAGATTGGCGACCCGAGGTCATAGCAGCACCCTCTGTCTGTACTTTGTGCCCCCCCCCCCCCCCCCCCCCATGCAGCGGGTCACATGACCGCCGTTTTCAAAGGATCGCCTTTCAGGCAGAGAACCGCCAAGCCCCGAATCTGCCAAACTGACCCTTCGCCGACTGTTTGCACATCCCGTGTCACGTTAAAAAACGACCAAGGAGATGAAGGTGTCGGTGACGATTGGGGTGAAAACCAAATGTAATTTTGGCTGGAAACTAGCCGTTTGCCTGTTCCTCTCATTGTGGAGGGACAGTTGCACAGGTTGGAGGGGAGGCTGCTCTGTTGTACTCTGTCAACAGATCTGGTATCTTTCGCACAGTGGAGAGCGGCGTGTCTGCAGAGCTTATCTCTAGCAGGGAAAATCTCTGACACATCGCACATTGTATCTGTGAGCACTGTGACACTGTCCAACGTCTTGACCCACATCAAAAAAAGGAATCAGATTACTCCATTATGCTTTTTAGACAGCTGGATGGGAAGAGAACAAAGATTACACAGGGAAAAAAAAGTGAAATATCTCCCTCGTCGGCCGAGGGGAGAGGCGATTAACCTTTGAAGTAAGACGAGCGTATAATTAAACGAAGGGTTTTGTAAACACAAACACCTGCTTCTCATTTCAGGTTTGTACGACATCCCACAATTCGGCATATCAAAGTGTAATTTCATACACCCAATGCCCTGAACACAATACGTGCTATTTTTTTCCCGGTCTTCTGTATCACACATAGCCTCTACCTCACAGAACCATCTTAGGATTCGGCGCTTTTCTACTTGACGACTTTGATTATTGGTTCTCATCGCTGCGGGATCATAAATACCCCACAAGCAAAGCAATGAGATATTGAAGTCATTTGAGTGTTGTTTTGCACGGAGACAGAGAGGACAAAATGGAGCGTGACAATGTGTGAATGCTACTGGATCTCAGAGGCATCACGTGTTGCATTGCAGAGATCACGCCAGTTCCATGAAATTAAAATGAGCTCAATATCATGGAGGCCAGCTAAAGATGTGGGCCGACCACGTCGATTAGCGAACAGCCAAATGGGAACGTGCATAATGGCAAGGGAAATGTTTTCATATACATTTCAGTCTGATACTAGCTGTTAAGAAAGCAAACAAAGAAAGCTCAAAAATGACCATTGTTACAGCACAATATCGTAACATTCTCTGGCACCTAAGTTTGTCGCGTTAGGTCAACTCCCCCAGTCTCTGAAAACAAGCACAGCCATATTACTACTTCCACCTCCGTATCCTCAGGACAGAAAGGTTGTGTTCCCATTTATTTCGGGAGTATTTCCATGGTGACTTGGTGGAAACGCTAAGATCACTGTATGGAGTAGGGGAGCTTTTTCCTCTTGCAGCCAGACAGCACAGTTAAAACACATTTCAGCAGGCCCATCACACACAATGCTCTCAGCCCTGGGAGGCCAGAGGGGGATGTTCCACAGGTCACCAGACACATGACTTGTGTGAGGTTGCCTGCCCAACACACGGCGTCTGTTCTGTAACTTATTCCGCCGTGAAATTAGGCTGTCTGGCCATTGGTCGATATAGGCTCGCAAGGCCTTTCAACAGCACTCCAATATTGGGGGGGGCACATACAATACATAAAGGCAAGCAACTGCAACAGAACCAAACCAGAGATTATCTTTAAAAAACCGACGCTCGCCATTCAGACTGCCGAAAGCAACGCCTGCACTACCTAGCAGTCCCTCTGAGGTCTTGGACGGTTTGTGGCGATAAGATAATGATAATTAACAAAGAGTGATAATGTAATTAATAAGGTATGATAATGGCAATTACCAGCCAGCACCTGCCTTCGGCCCTCGTGGACCTCACATGGGCTATGCTAATAAGCCTGTCAGTCCGGCAGTCTTATTAACACACACTGGACAATATGGTGTGAGAGGGAGAGACGCGTCTACACAAGGCGCATCTCCGCAGATGACAGTACAGTAGAGGCAGGGAGGTAATTCCATTAATTGGGACACTCTCTTACTCTCTCTAAATATATCCAGCTGTCTGAACTCGCAGCGATAAATTTGGCCTGTCTCAGCACTCCAAAAGGACAGGACAACAATCTGGTAAGTGGGTTTTTTTCTGGAACTCCTTCCATCTTTTCATATTCCCCCCCCCCCACCCCCAAAGGGCAGCATGGATGAAAGTTGATCTATTAGGATGACTCCGTTTTACAACCTATCCCTGAACTTCCTTGTGCTGCAAGTGATGCGCTTCCGGTTTGGTCTGGAATGTGACTGGTACTAAGTCCAGCCTGGGCGTGCGGGGGCAGCAAGTCACTGTGGAGGGGGGAAGAGGCTCGCTAGAAACCCTACAGGTCCTCAGTCACACAGAGCAGGGACCACGGAGGGGCGGCAGGCCTGCAGGAGGTCTGAAACTATTGTCATCACCACATCAAAACCTCAATACATTCCTTGAATGTGCAATGAATATGAAGAATCGCCCAACAGCTTAAGGTGCAACTTCACCATAAATAATACATTACAAACGTTAGGGCTCCAGAGTGGCGATGTTGGTAAAGGTGCTTTCTTCGAAGGTGGGCTGGGACCGATGACCGAAACACAAAAAGTTCAAACCCTGCGTATGTCATTAGCAGACTGGTCTGGGAGACCACGTTGGTGGGACACAGTTGGATTTGTCCATTCCGGGGATAGGGTAGTTTAAGGTGGCGAGGGTTACTTAGGTTACCACTGCGTTAATTCTTCCCAACAATGCAGCAGCAGCCCACAAGCACCTCTCCTTCAATCTGTGCTAGTATTCCCCCCTAGTACTGTGTGGCCTGCGATGTGAAAAATAGTCACTGGCACTGCAGTCACTTGAGGGGCACAATTGGAAATTCCAAATTGGTGAATAAGAAAAAGGAAAAAAAATATTGAAACCCATTCCAAAGGTATCAATTTCATATATTTAAATAAGTAGCCAACAAGCACATTTTAAAACGGTTTGTGGTTTTGTAACCAATTGAATGCTTACGCAAAGTGCTCATTGCCCCACCTCTCCTCATGGATTATATCAAATTACTCTCACAAATTGCGTGGTTACTCATTTTTTTATCTCTTGAAAAATGATTTATTCCTTAAAATTTCAAATGTATAGCCAAGTTGATATAGAGTACTTTGGTAACTAAACTGGTTTGGCTTTTCTCCCAAGGAAAATTGAATTGGTATACATTTTAGCAGTGCGCTAGCCTCATGCTAAAGTATGCAACTAGTTTCACAGTGCATTCGGGGGACTGGAGACAGGCCAGAATGAAATTAGACAGAGCACCCTAGGTTTCAATGAAATCTTCACAAATAAATATAATTTCAGATTACAACATAAACTCCTTGGCTATACCATTCTCGCCGCTATGTACAATGAGTAATATGCAGGCATCTCAGGCATCATTAACGCCTTTTCAGTGCCTCTCAGTCAATACAGTGACAAATTGTCTTCAGAAAGCACACGATCTGTACAAGATCTACAACACATGATCTGTTACTCGCACACTTTGGCTAACCAGATCAAGTCCACAATAAACATTTAGATACCAGTAATCTGTGAATTCATAGAGCCTTTAGTGTAGCTATGGCAACCATTCCAAAGAGAGACTGTGCCAAATGTTAAAGAAAGCGACTGTCATGACTTCTGTGTTATCGGAAAGTCAATTAGGTCAGTTCTAGGAAGGCCAGTAATGGCCTTGGCTTACTTGTGTTGCTGGAGTTTTGTTTTTCCATTTCTAGTCTGGTTTGTTTTACCACTTTGCCCTCCATCCTTAAACAGTAGTATTTAATTAAAGAACACAAAGAAATGTCAAAAACTGACGTGGATACAGATACACCATCTAATTAATACATTCTAAATTAAACAGGTATGACAATTAAGCAGTCACAAATGAACTTGTGTTTGCATTCTCCTTGGCGCACATTTTGCTAGGTTTTTTAGAACGTGGATCCATCCTGATTATCCAGATGCTTTTTACCATAATGGACAAGCTGACAGCCATTCAGGAAAAAGTGCATTTTTGTTCAACAACACGGAAATGGCATCAGTGCAGGCTGCGCACAAAGCTCAGAGAGATAGCGTTCGTTGGCTACTCTACGAATCAATATACACATCCCCTCCATCTTATTTTATTGGCTTAAACAATTGAAAAGTGTTCCCCGTTTAGGGCGTACCACTAGTTTTCATACAAGGGCTGTAGAAACGACTTGATTCCATTTTGAAAGTAAAAAAATTCTATTTCAATAATTTAAGTAAATTATGCGATTCTATTGATCACAGAAAAGTAGCCCTACGCGTCACTTTCTTAACTTGTAATAAGAATAACCTGATCATATTTTAAGTTATTGTCTTCATAGCTGAAACAGACAGTCCTGAAAATATTATTAATTATTCACAAGAATAATATTCTCCAAATCTGATCATTTCGGGCAAATTCTTGGCCCTTGCTAGCTCCTTGGACCTGCATGACTCGCTTGTAAGTGGTGCATCGCATCAGCAGCCTTGCCAGCCCCATATGGTAGTTGTGGTGAGTTTAAGCAGCCTCCTTCAGAACGGGCATGAGTGGACATGAGGTAACAGGGGTCACAGTGCTCCTGTGAGAGACAGGGAAGCTCTCTGGCACTGTAAACACAACCAGCCTCGCTGCAGCAGGGACGCAGATAGGCAATCACCCGAAAAAGGGATGTCTTTTTCTTTTTTCCAGTGGCACCAAGATGACAGCAGTTTGGCACAATGGCCCGCGGCCATTTGAGCCTGTCACTCCGAGATTGAGCGGGATCGGCCCTGGTCACTGATAGAACGGCGAGGCGGTTTGATGGCATTAAAATCACAGCGCGACAGGAGGGGCTGTCTTCATTTGCATGCAAGGCTACCGGGAGGCCTGTGAGCAAGGGCTGTTTCCAATCTCCATGTTAAAAACAGCGGGCAGACAGGGCGGCCGACCGCGGCGGCATTGTTCCGTCGTGCTCTGTCACATTGATACCTTGGAGTGAAAGAGCCTTCCCCCTCCCCCAAAAAGACCCAGAGGATGTTCATAACAATCTGCTGGAAACATACTTATCCATTTGCCTGTGAGAGACATCATAGGGAGGTTATCGCCCAAAGGTACCGGACTCAAAGCAATTGGTCGTTAATTTGCATTTCCTAAACAGAATGATTAATACGTTTTGCTTGTACAAATCGCTTGTCGTGGCACGGCAAAAATGACCTCATTACCTTGCGGGGATCGCGGAGTTTCGCTACCTTGGAGCAGGCACTGTGACATCCAGCAAACAAGTGCTCGCAAAGAGGCTGAAATTACAGGAGACGCTCTTAACTAGAAGGGAGATGACGAGCCCTGACGCTAAGAACACACAGCCCGATGGGTGTGTCAGATTAGGTTTAACCATGTGTTGTTGACGATTTACGCCTTAATCTAGAAAACCTTCTGGAGGAACGGTGAATGAATCTGCCGCTGCCTGCTCCCCCAAGAGGGGGAAGGATTAACGATGCGATGCAACCTGAAGCTACGGCCGGCTACTTTGGAAAATATTTACTGTAAATGGTTTCAATCACGGCCTCGATTGGCCACAATCCTCGATTCAGAGTGTATGCAGAGTCTGATGGCACCATTTATCAGCTGCTGTTTTTCCACAGTAGTCGGCCCAAACTGTTAACGGAAATGGCTTTTCTAAAAGCAATTAAATAAATAGTGATTTCTTCTAAACTGATTGCTTCTCGAGAAATCACTTTAGAAAAATAATCATTCTTATTTTAAGATGATCTCGTAATGTGTAACATTTTCATGCCCCCCCCCCCCCCCCCCCCCACTTAAATTGGATCATTTTAAAGATTAGAATTAATATGAAATAGGTGATAGCTAAACTGACTTGAAATAGGAATGGAATATCAGCTGAGAACGACGGAGCTGGAATGGAATTAAACCCGAGGAGAGAGCCATCATTCTGGAATTGATCTGCTGGATGATGTGAGCCGGTGCTGGATTTACAGAATTGACCCCGACCCCCTTCAAATTATGCCTCTAATCACATGGAAATAAGCTTTGCAATGAAAAAATTTTTTATTTACATAGATTTGAACTCACCCAGATGTACAGTAGCAACTGGCAACCAACCACATTTTAACAATGCAACATATTTTAGGTGGTTCAGGAAATATTTACCCCACATTTATATTGTTCATAAGTACAAATATTAGTTTAAACACTGACTTGCGGGGAAGGACGTTGAGTTCATTAAGCTCCAGTTGGCTAATCAGTGCCTGGCAATCGACGTATTGTGATTGTTTTTTTGGCTTTCACTGTAATGACAATTTAAAGGGCACCTAGAGTGGTTCTGTGAAGGGCCAGGAGGTTGGATGTACCAAGCATTAATCAAGCACGATTTTAAATGACAGATATTACAAAGGTGCGTTTATGGCACATCCAAACAAAGGCATTTCATTTTCAAAAACCAAGCCTCTTTAGACAGAGCCTAAATTGAAGGTTAAGCACAAGTCAGACGTGTTAATTTATAAGAGCAAGAGTAAGTATTGATAGGTTTTCAGAGAATGACCCTGTGCCTTTTAAAAGTACGAAATTGAACTTCATGGTTTTGAACTGCAGCCAATGCATCCTCCTCTCAGATGATATACCGTTTCCCTTCACAGCTGCCAATATCTTAGGATATACACCATGTCGATCTCATTCCTGGCACTTTCAATCACCGCGAGACTGCCCAAGACCAAAACACGAAGCGGGACTGCAAGGCTGCTGTTAAATGGATTAGCGCGCCGCGCTCGCTCGCTGCTCCGCGCACACTGGAACCACATCCTACGGCTGCGGTGGAAGTGAGGTCGCCGCTCCACATCTGGACCTACTGTGTGGCAGGCGGTCCAAAGCCCTGCTGCCTGCCTGCAACCGCCCAGGAAGTGAGGTCGTTCCACGACCGTCCCCCCACACACAAAAGGGCACTGCGCACAGCTTGAGGGCTGGCTGGCTGGCACCAAACTACGCCCATCGCTCAGCCTCGGAAGTTACATTTAAGGCCCCTTTCGCAACAACGTCAGTGCACCATTTTGAACACAAACTCTGGATTTAGTGCGTCGGCTGGTTGTCTGCACAGCGGAAGCCGCCACGAGCAAGGACCACGTGATTGCATTTTTTGTCCGTCTGTCCGTCCGTCCGTCCGCACCCCCTCCTCGATACAACGTATCGTCTATTGACGTTCTGCCCAGGACTTCGCGTTGTACTCCGCTTCTAAAGGAATCGTATCATTCCCCCCCCCCCTCCTTCGCCGGATTGAAACGAACACCTCGATCAATAAATCACAGCCCCGTTTAGCGGAGCTCTCTGGCACCGCTGTCTGGCAACGGGTCGGCACCAGCCCCCCCAGGTCTCTGTGCTCCATCCCTCAAGTAGCCGGCAGTGAAATGTCCTGTCCCGCAGGGCACGGACACATTTGTGTGGTGTTACAACACAGAGAGAGAGAGAGAGAGGGGGAGGGAAAGAGAGAGAAAAAAACGCCCTGAGCTCTTTGCAGCTTCTCCCTCTTCCCTGATGAAATAGCGAGCTGTTACTTTAGGAACTGCTGCCAACAGAATGTCTGCCGCTCCTGTGAGATCCTTATTACTCAGTGTGAGGCCCACGGTAGCCAAAGGGCTGCTCTCAGTGCTGTAGATCGCAATGTTGCAGCTTGTCAAACTTCTGAAAATCCTCAGGAAGGAGAAGCCCACCTTATTCACAGAGGGTTTAATTGGGATGTGTTTTTTTGTTTTTGTTTTTTTCGCTGACTGGACTAATGAAACGCCTCCTCCTTGTAGCGGAGAGTTGATTCTCTGAGGTTAGGCAGGTTGGTGGGAATTAGGAAGTGCATTTTCATAACTCCAAAGATATACAGTGAGGAAATTATTGATGAGTGGGGGTGAGGGTGGGCGGGCTTTCATCATTTTCAAAACCCTCTCAAAACTGTCTTTCCCAGTGGCCAAGGACTACACTCCATCACACGATAAGAGTAACTCTGGGAGATCTATATTTTCTTTGGCCAAACGAATTTAATGGAAATCAAATATGTGTCTCAAAAGTCATGCCCAGGCTTATGAGCTGCTTGTTAAATGACGCATATGAATCAAGGAAGGGCCCATAAGAAGCACCCGTTACTGTACTGTAGTTCCAATGCATACAGGTGCTGAGCACTAGATAAGTATTGAGCTTTGGGCTGAAATGTGATGTGGAATGAGCCACGTTTGATTTTGACGCCATCCTGAGACGGCAGCCTTTCCGACCTGTTGGAAGACAGAACTGGAGCGCAGTAACACTTTGTGGGATTCAATCATTCATTCCGACAAAATGTTCCTTTGTGTAGGTTGTCGGGGTCCTTCCAGGACACCCCCTCATTCACTGGTCTACAAAAAAATGTCTTTCTTGCATGGACTTTGGAAACTGGTTTTGGCTGATTTTGGGCTGCTGAATTTGGGCTGGTCAGATTTGCTCTATCACATCAAGTTTTTGTGCCATCTATGCTCCATATTCATGGGTTTGACAAAAGTTGACCATCCAGTCTGGCAATGTTGGTGGGGACAAAACAGCAAAAGCTTGATTATTCTCACCAAAACAACTTCATTTAGGGCCTTAAAATAATTGTACTAATGTTTTAAGTCATAAAAACAGTTTATGTTTATGTTTAAGTTTATGTTTTTTGTGATTTGCAGCTGTGAAGACTCTACCTAATCTATGTTTTACAATTAAATATTGTAATTGAAGTAGGTACCTTTCATTGTAAACATTTTTGCATCTATCAATCTTCTAATGCAACAGTGTTTTTCAACTTCGAGTGTAAAATTTCTGTTTTCTCAAAAAAAAGATTTTTCATAGTTCAAAAACCTGATCCTGATGTGAAAGGCAAAAACGAATGCCAGATTAGGATTCAGCACCCAAAAGTTAGCTAGAATCCGTTGAAAAACCCCATGCAAGAAAAATCGTGTTGACCAGTGAATTATCCGTGACTCCTCGTAGCTTTGTAGTGCCGCCGTAGTGCGCCATGTCACACCTAGCAATGGGAGCCGCTGGCGTCGGATTTCGGAATCACTGCAGACGTGTGCGGCATGATAACGTACGCAGCCTCCACCTTCCTGTTGCCCTTTAATTCATTTTTAAGTTAAGAGCCTGTGCATTATTAGTCACTTGAGCTCAGTTCAGCAGACACTGTGCGTGGAGCCTGAGTTTAAGTTGGTTTTTGGCAGAAATTCCGTGCAGATCGGATGCCAAGAGCCGGATGGAAAACCCCCCTCATGTTTTTCCTTTCCCCTTAATCCAACAGTTTTCAGGCCCTAGGCCAGCCGAGGTCATTATAATCACCGGGGAGGGGACAGAAGCCAGTGGCTCACCATAAAGAGAAGGCTGGTAAGGAGATACACCACGTCCTTTCACTTCCTCTCCAACAAGATTCGGATTCTCACGTTTTAAATGAGGTGAACTACCCAGGGACAAACCGGTAGGTATAACGGAAAACAATAACAATGTGCATCTATTGGGGATCGTAACATCGCTGTGAGGATTTAGAATGACAGAGGCAGAGCTTCATCCACAAGAAGTATACTGTAGTTTACTGTAACTGTAACTGAGTTTCAAATACTATTTAGTGTGAGTTTACCGTTTACCGTTTTTTTTTTGCCATAAAGTATATCTGATATTTGAATCAGTACATCAAAATTTTGTTTGAGAAAAAAATCTATAGTCTATATTTTCAAGGTTTGATCTGGCATCAAATAGTGTAGTGTGGCCCTACTTGACCTGTAGCCTGGAAAGGAAAAAGGGAGCGATCCTGTACATGACTTTAACACGCAATACTCAATACTTTAATACGCAATAAAAGCTAACAGGAAATGCGAAGCAAAAATGAACTAAGCCTTCAGCTTCATCAAATAAATGCTGTTCACAAATTATTATCATTGTGATTTGTTTTTCTTCTACCCAGTTCAAGGTTAACCACTCTTCTTCCACATACATTCAACAAATTTGATGTAATAACCTTGGATGTGATTTTGTTAAGGCTGGAAATGAATACCTTAACAACTTGATAATTCAACATTTAAACAGCAATTTTCATGCAGTTGCCTCAGTTCAAGTTGCTTCAGCTTGATCGCTGTTAAGAGAATGTGACACAAAACAGTTAATGGCAGTTTACTTTTTGAACCATGCTCTAGAGACAATGCAGCCCATTTATGAAATTGTTTGTTATACAGTCAATCGCATTCTGCTGCAATTAAGCAGGCCAGGAATTGGTGATGTCCCTTGCCCACTGACAACAGAGAGTGAACATCCCCCCCAGACTAGCAACAATGCCAACACTTTACCACAGCGAAACAAAAACACCAATAAGGGGATTACAATAGTCACAACCCCTGAATAGTACCCATTTTTGTTGCAAATACAATTGCTGCCCAGAGCAATATAACTAGTTATAGAACATATGTTGCAAAGGGGAAGGATTCCGAATACCACAGAATGCCACTTACGGATCACCCATTAAAGAGAAAGTGCTTTGCTGTGAAGACAGCACACAAACAAGCCATCACGGTTCAATGCTCAGAAAGTCTTTTGTCTGTCATACACAAGTTTCAATGTAGAGCTGCCATTAGAAAACAAATGAATTCTGTCACTTTCAAAAACCGAGGCCTTAATACGATTACACTCTAAAGAGGTGAGTGAAACAAACTAGCTGAGGCTAATGGCTACTCTTGATTTGGAAGAAAGAACATAGTATCTACTGTTATGAGAAAAATAAATATTTTGGAGGCCTCAACTTGAAATGAAAACCTAAAGTGACTGGGGAGCAAGGGCTACCATCATCAACCACAATTTTACAATTGGCAGTGCATACATCAGAAACAAAGTAAGGAAGGGACCACATATCCCAAAATGTGCCAGATTAGGCATCGCTTACTTACAGTATTCTGGCCACGCCTGTCCACACCACTTCCAGTAGATAGTACTATAGTGCTCTCAATGGCCTTTTAAGGATCAGCTAACATAACCCTAATACCAACTCAGGCCACTTTGTCCAAGAAGCTGAAACTGATCCACAGCCAATGCCAAAGGGCAAATCCATCTATACTGTACCTCCCACACCAACTAAGAAATAGAATCTTAAAACAGGAAGCTGTGGATATATTACAGTGGATCAGTGAGTTCACTGCCCACAAAGAGGCTTTTTGCTATGGGCTACCTATAGTAGAATTATTTCATCTGAATGCAAAATGTTTCATTTCAACCTCTTAAAGCATGACAATTCACCAATCACAATGGCATTGAGAGTTAGGTCATTCGTTGGCAGTGGGTGATTCAAAGCACTTTACCCAGCTACACATGAAAAGGTCTGGGTTCCAACCAAATTTTGATGAAAATTGTTTTTCTGTACAATATATAGGTTAATGCATTTGCCTCAATGTGAACAGCGCACATATTATTTCCAAATATTTTATTTTAGGGTATGCAGACATCATAGCATTGAATTATAGCTGCAATCAGGCAATGAAAATGTAAGCCAGTCTTTCTATAGCCGCTTTCAACAAAGCAGGTCCAATTCAAAGATTAAGACATAACCATGAAAGCCAATATTACTGTGATTTTGTTTTTCATTTAGGCCTGATTTTACTATTTGAAAACTGTAAACCATATAGGCTGCACTGGCAAGGGGAGGCATTCTCAATTTACATTACACAATGTAGACCTGTTTGTTCAGCAGATGTCTTTATCCAGGGCAACTTACAATGTAACACCTGTTAAATTGCTTCTTCAAATATCACACCGTCCTACTTGCTGTCTTTTGGATTGCCAATCAAAGCCACACAGCTTTTAAAATATGTAAGATGTAATCATGTTGTATGGCTTATCAAAGTCTGTGAGGGCAGTTTTGTTTACTTCTCTGTTACTCACTGGAGCAGTAGGCACCAGCGTTCTTTTCTTTTTTCTTTTTTATAAAAGATGAATGCTCAGCACAGGCTCAAAGACAGTGAAGACACAAGCCTTTTTTAATTTTAACAGAGAGTATTTTTACACAGAGGTATTATGGTTAATTGCATTTTAGTCCTGTTACATAATGCCTGGATTGTTGGCTAGCCTGCATTCATTTGATTCTATATTTACGATAAGAACAAAAAAAGATGTTTCATCAAAGCTCTTTGAGAAATACAGTAGGCAAGATTAATAATGGATTCAGCTATTCATGCACAAGCACAACTACAGACAACTAGCAAATGATTAAATAAAACATGAAATTGTGTAAACTAATGTGAACTGCACAAGTAATTGCACAAAATAAACATCTGAAATACAGAGTGTTCTACTTTATAATTCGTACAGATTGTGCCAAAAGATTAGGCAGAACACTTACATACACAGTTACTTGCATTCACATCATTTCACACAATTTCATGTTTTATTTACTTTCTGTTTAGTGTGACATGTAATATCTTGAAAGCTAAGCAGGGCAGGGCAGGGTCTGGTAAGTGATCGGATGGGAGACTGCCTGGGAATAGCAGGAGCTGCAAGCTTGTGGATCTGTGTAGTTCAGTAGGTAGAGTACTGCGCTGACAACGCTTAGGTTGTGGGTTCGATTCCCATTGGGACCACATATACTGAAAAATGTATGCATTCACTACTGTAAGTCGCTTTGGATAAAAGCAACTGCTAAATGGCATATATTATGGACAGGATTAACAGCCTAACCTGCTTGGTGACCCTTATTTAGCTGGCCAGCCACGGGAGCCTTCAATTAATTACTCTATTACAAATCTGAAATTATAGGCTACTTGAGCAGTGCCTTTGGCAGGAGTAACAGATGTTGCACCAACTTTCCCTCAAATATGATTAAGAAAGCATGTTGATTTCACACATTGTATGCACCATACCAAGAATGTGAACCCACAACACTTAGTCCAACATTCTGACCGCTGCCCTCAAACGGGACAAAGAAGCCTGTAAGCAGTGAAGTCCACTGCGTCCTGCAGCAGGGATCTGTCACACAGTCCAGCCCAGCACAGTACTGTACACAAAAGCACAAGACTCTCCCAGACAGTAGCATGCCAGTGCAGGAATCTCTCTCAAAACATCTGCTGGCTAAGGTTTAGAACACCTATCACATCCTGGGCACCAAGCTAACAATGCAAAGATTTGTTTTCTTGTTAAAAAAAACCCTAGCATTTCAAAGAACCAAGCAAGGCCAGTTTTGAGTCTGTTAACATTTTATTATGAATTATGTATTGAAGCTGAAGTTTAACATAGCTGACGTGTTTGAGGACCGTATACACGAGGCCAAAATACATTACTCTTGTGCCCACTCTAGAAGTACTCTTAATAAAACTAATGAAAGAACATTTTGTAATAGCATGCACTTAACACCTAACAGGATCATATTTAGATGCTGCTGCTTAATGTTCCTTGATAAGTCTCCACCATGTACATGCATCATTGTTAGACTGAATACCGTTAAGATGTTTTGAAGCTTTGGAATACTGTCATCTCGTGAAAATTGTGCACTATGAAAATTAAGCAAGCTTAGCAACTTGCTAACATATGAACTTTCAAAGTTTGAAATATGACTCCACATATAAAACTGAGAACACAAATGTTTGGTATCCTGTATGGTATCGATTCGATTTTAAGCATACGGAATTCCCGTCGTTGTGGAACTAGCGATTTGTAGTCTGAAGTCTGTTGCAAAAGAACATATCTGCATGAAATACAGTAGCTAGCATCCATCAATTCTGGCATGTATCAATCCAATTTCAGTAGTGCTAAAGCAAATTAATTCACATTTATTTTGCCAATTCATCGATTCTCCATCAACCGAATGCTGACATTCACTTGTGCCGCTTTTTTCAGATTTATATTTGTACTGTACATTGTCATTGTCAGTAAATAGTCTTTTGATCAATGTTTTTACGTTCTACCTTCGGGTTCCTCTGGCGGACAGAGGGCGTAATAACACATATCTTTATTATATGACTGATAAAAGGACAACCTAAAGCTAAACTGAACATCCTACGTAGGGTCAAATGAACAAATATACCGATTTCTATCCCTTTCGCTTTCGAAGCTAACGCATTAGTAATGTCCGAGGTTGCGTCGCGTGACGACCAGGCAATCAGAAAAAAGGCACATTATTGCCTCATACCAGCGTTGTTATTGATCGCGGTATGTCTGCAATGAACGGCTGCAAAGCAAAGGCAGAAAACCCTGAACTTCAGGTGACCGACCATGGCTTTGACTCGGGCGGCTTGTAGACATGAACTCTCCTGAACTGGGAGGGGTGGAAGAAACGACATCATCTTAAAAAATCTCTTCCGACCGACTCCCAAAACCTCTCGAAATAATTCGATCGCAAGTATCTCGCTAGCTAACCTCTGTCGTCCGTGTGATCATAAGAAAGTTAGCTAGCTAGCTAGACGTTTTGCATGAAAACAGGAAATAAGTTACCGAGCGGTGTTGGATATCGCCCTTACGCTGGGGCATGGAAGCCTGAGTCTAGCCTGGCTTGTCTGATCCGACTGACCCTTCATTTTATTGCGGCCAGATTCTCAGATCCTCCCCTTTTCGCTTCCAAGAGAGAGACACATACTTCAATGGTCAGATTCACAAAAACGCTCCGCCATAAATGCCATATACAGACAACACACACGCTTACTGACCGCAACATTGAGAACAGGACCTTTATCGATCATTTAGCACTAAAGACAGTGGTTATTATACACTCGCTAGCAACTCATCGCCAACATGGCTGCCTAACACAGACCTAAAAAAGGAGAAATAACCTACGCCGTGTCTTTGTCCGTTTCACCTCTTTAACCCTAAACTACTGCGCAAAACATACGGAGAGCCATTAAAAATCTCACAAATCGACTTACGTGCAGGCAGGCGTTTGGGTTGCTCCTGCTTCCTCCGGGGCATTTTCTCCCCTTTTTCTCACATTCTCCTCCTTGTTTAGGGATAAGAAGAAAAAAGGATTTTTCCCATTGAAATTGTATGCGAGTGTCTGGTGGCAGGGACTTGTCGTGCACCTGGCTGTCCCCGGTTTTTAGAGTGTGTTGTTGGGGATATGAACACAGGAGGACGAGGTAGTGGTGGTGTTGTTGCCGTGTCTTGACTATGGCTGCTCTCTGTGTATGTGTGTGTCTCCAAGCCCCTAACTAACACTAATGCAGGGATCAAAGGGCAGCAACAGCAGAGCAGACACACACACACACGCACACTCTCACACACACACAGGAGCTCGGCTCAGAGAGCGGCAGCGCCCGGCGGAGCTCGCAGGCAGACAAGGCGAAGCGACAAGGTGCCCCCAAGCTTTCTGGGTGTATACTGTCAGTATAACGACCGCATGCAAGAATATAACGTTAAAATCATATAGCCAGAAGCATTATTAATATACAGTTATTATACGCGTAGTAATATATTTGCAAATTACTACATTAAAAAAATAAGAGAACCCGTGTAATCTTAACTTAGTTTTGTGTATATTGTGAATACTATACAAATGTTAAATTCTTTATTATTCTGACAAGACTTTTGTAGCAAGGTAATACTCTACAAATATTAAATTATGTATTGTGACTGGATTTTGTGTATCGTATTGTTATTGTTATTATTGTCATTTATTTATTTATTATCATTTTATTATAATTTTAAAAATGTTTATTTTTAATAATAATTTTTATTATTATTATTATTTTTTTTTTTTTTTTTTTTTTTGGGGGGGTGTTATCATAATACGCATGTTGCAAGCAATACATGTTATCTACATGGTTTTAAAATCTTTTCCTCAAGTTATGAAAGATAATAGAGTCCCAGTACCCTGTGTCAGGAACACTAAAAGTGTCTCAGTGTGTCTTTTTTTCATCTTTTTCTGCCAGGTTCTGTTATTTTAAAACAGAACTAACACTAAGACTGGCTATTTTTTTACAGTATAAAAAATGTTTACAAAATGCTTGACTCTTCAAATGTGTTCAAATAATGTGTAATATATACGCATGTCCGGTATGTATATCATATATAGCCAACCTACTCATATTTACAAAGCATGTGCTATACACCTGTACACTTGCTAAAATAGGTATGCCAAAAAAAAATGATATCAAAATTAAGCCAAGTTACAAATAACAATTTAAGCCACATGACTCACACAAACAAAATAATCACCATTCCAGCAATGTGATCCAAGTCCTACATTTATCCAGAATTATCGCCCAGTATCCCTCCTCCCCTTCCTGTCTAAAACCCTCGAAAGAGCGGTATCTCACCAACTCTCTGCTTTCCTTACAGAAAATAACCTGCTGGACCCCTACCAGTCCGGCTTCAGACCTGGCCACTCAACAGAAACCGCTCTCCTCTCGGTCAATGAAGCTCTTCACACCGCACGAGCCGCCTCCCTCTCCTCCATCCTGATCCTGCTTGATCTCTCAGCTGCCTTGACACTGTGGAGCACTCCATCCTCCTGTCCTCCCTGGCAGCAACAGGGATCTGCGGTACAGCCCTCGCCTGGATCGAGTCCTACCTCTCCGGTCGCTCCTTCCAGGTTGCCTGGGCTGGTAAAGTATCACCGCCTTGCTCCTCCCCACCGGGTTCCACAGGGCTCAGTCCTCGGTCCCCTTCTCTTCTCCCTGTACACCCGCTCCCTTGGCTCTGTAATCTCTGCCCACGGCTTATCTTACCATTGTTATGCTGATGACACTCAACTCTTTCTCTCCTTCTCCCCATCAGACACTCAGGTCTCTACCCGCATCGCTGCTTGCCTGGGGGACATTCAGAGCTGGATGGACAGTCACCACCTAAAGCTCAACCCAGGTAAAACAGAGCTAATCTTCATTCCTGCCCTAAACTCTCCCCACCTTGATTTCTCCATTTCTCTAGGTGACACCCTGGTGACATCATCACCCTGCGCGAAGAATCTCGGTGTGGTGATGGACAACAGGCTGTCCCTATCAATGAACATTGCAGCGGTAAGCCGGGCGTGCAGATTCTTCCTGTATAACATCAGGAGGATCCGTCCCTTCCTTACCACGTACTCTACCCAGCTCCTGGTCCAAGCAATGGTACTGTCCCGCTTGGACTACTGCAACTCGCTCCTGGCTGGCCTTCCCGCATCTGCCATCAGACCCTGCAACTCATCCAGAACGCTGCGGCCCGTCTGATCTACAACCTTCCTCGACACTCCCATGTCACCCCCTGCTCACTACCCTCCACTGGCTGCCTGTTATAGCTCGCATCAAATTCAAGACATTGGTCCTAGCATACCAGGCAGTCAAGGGATCAGCCCCAACATACCTCACCAAGATCTTCAAACCCTACACACCTGCCAGACCTCTCCGTTCTGCTACCTCAGGACGCCTAGCACCTCCCCCTCCGCACCTGCGCTTCCCCGGTCACGTCTCCTGTCGGTTCTGGCTCCACGATGGTGGAATGACCTTCCGGTGGAAGTCAGAACAGCTGAGACCCTGGCCACCTTCAGCGTCGACTGAAGACTCACCTCTTCAGGGTGCACCTCTCTCCGTAGTCCGGTTTTGTTAATTTAGGGACATAGTCACTTAGTTTACACGTCTACTTGTTTATGTATTGTATTAGGCTTAGGCATTATTTCCTGCATTGAGTGCTTTACTGCTACCTCTGAATTGTGGCTACAGATTTACCTACAGGGTCCTAGTTTAACTATGTGGTTGCTCCTAGCACCCAGGAATTGTACTTCCCACTAGGGTGGCTTTCAGCTAAACTGTTCTTGACTACGGTTAACACTTTGTTGTACGTCGCTCTGGATAAGAGCGTCTGCCAAATGCCTATAATGTAATGTAATGTAATACATTCTTTTATGCAGCTTTGCCTTATGTTTTTTCATCTCTTATGACACATCAAAGTGTCAAAAGTGTCTCAAGGAATATCAAATAATTTATATAAACTGCACTTGCACAAAGCATATGCGTAAGCTTCCTAGCAAGCTGCTTCAGATGTCAAATTGCAATCTTGCAAGTCCTAAAACAGTACATGTGAACTGTAACAGTACATGTAATGAACAGTAACAGTTTTTTACAGCAATATTACAGCAATGCCAAGACATGTGAATGCACACTTAATATACTTTGAATATACTTTGATACACATGCGGTGGTAGTCATATGATGTACTACTCATACTACAGTTTACACCTGTACCACATGCCAAGGAACAACTATGGATAACAGCACATTATTGTCATAAACTTCTTATTTTTATCTTTACATATATTAGCATGGCTAATTGGAAAATTAATTTATGTAACTACCTGTTCTACAATACATATTTATAAAAGGCTTATTATACAATAGTTTTTTTTGTTTTGTTTTTTTTTAAACACAGGCCCAAGTTACATAAATGACCGACGGAAACATAGTAGTGTTGCTTCAGAATATTGCTTGTTTAGTCTGTGTAAGACACAGGGCTTAACTTGCACTAACAAAGTCCCTTAATCAGATGTGCCACTTGGTTGCTCCCTTTGACATTTTTTTTGTTGAGACAGGCAAATAGGCCACATAACCTATTAAAATCACTGTACACTTCACTTAAGAAATGCTTACACAATGGAAATATGTGTTCTGTAAGTTATGTATGCGTGTTAGTTCATTAGAATAATTATGCGCTTAATTTCCAGTGTTGAATGGGACAATTAATTGTGAACAAATGAGACAAAAGTGGGCACTGAACAGAGAGAACTTTCTATAAATGTATTTATTTATTAATATTTGGTGGCCAATTGGACCCTTTTTTAATTCAACTATCCCTCCATCTTACTATGAGCTCACTGCTGCAACACTGGTATTGGCAGTGACAAAGACGATGAACCCCCCTCCTCCGAGACAGAACTCACCGGTTCATGGCAGCTCATGCCGGCTTCCCTCCCCCCAATTGTCACCCCCGAACAGGACTCCCGGCCAGAGCCAGGCTGGGGTTCAAGTCCGGGGGTTTCAGTGAGCAACCTGCACTTAGAAGAAGTGCCTTTACTGGTTGCACCACCCGTAACACTTTTAAGGAGATGTCATATAGGACTCCTTTTCTTTCACTTGAGGAATTTTGCCTTCTTTAGGCCTCATTTATCAGAGGATTTCGAAAGTGTTGGACTTATCAGTGTTGATCATACCAAAGCATTTTGACCAGACCTTGTGTGTTGGTGGTACAAAAAAGATTTCACTTGAAAGTGTTGGACTTATCAGTGTTGACAAAAACATACCAAAGATCAAATATTTAGCTCCAGACCTTGTCTACGTTCATTTCTTGGTGGTACAAAAAAGGTATTTCACTTGGTATTTTGATAGTCTGAGCAGAAGTGACACAGCAGAGAATCTAATGTAAAAAAATAAATTAAAAAAGTAGTTTTTCTCCGTGCTACTTCATAACTAATAAGAAGAAATTGTACATATAATAAATAAATAAAATAGGTTTATGTTAACAGCACTGGCTGAGGCTTTCATTGATATGTGGATATTATAGGGGCGGACTTGCCAAATATGGCAATGTTCATTTCAAATCATGTTCTAGCGCTCATAATTTACGATCATGTCAGATTTATCAATACATGCTCAATATATATAGATAAATACTTGCTTTATGCAAGTTTGATCAATCATATGTGAGATTGACTTACAAACAGTTCTGATGAATAAACATAAGTCTACAGAAGTCTATAGGGCCATATAACCCCAGGGCCTATTTAGAACTATGGGATGTACTGATTCCAAAGAATTTCATTCTATTCTACCCCAAAATTGACTCCTTCGTTTAAGAGAATGTACAAGCTTAGTTACAAGCGGACCCAAAAGCACGGCCACAAATGTACTGCCTGAAAGGTTGTAGGGCTTTTCAAATGTGTGCCGACAGGTAAGCTGCATTGTTTTTCTTTCTACTGTACACTTTTCCGTCTACTGGTGGAGACAAGCCACACACATCCTGCAGTCTGATCACAAGGTGCATCCGACATCACACATAAAGCAACACTGCCAGCCAATGGGTCTTCACTGAGAGCCAACACGGTGGTACCCGTACCCAGTAATGATCCATATCCCACTCCTTGCTAAGTGTTTCCATTCAAAACAAATTCATGCCATTCATGACTCGATATCCCAGGTTTGAGCCTGGGCTATGTCGTTAACCAACTATGTGCAGGAGTCCACAGTAGCGGGACACAATTTGATTTGTTTAAAGTCAGCCAGGGTTCCTGCCAACAATGCTACCAGTTGTTGTCAGTGAGAGATGCAAGTAACTGCCAAAATAAAGGAAACACTAATATAAGTGTCTTCATATGGCATTGGGCCACCACGAACTGCCAGAACAGCTTCAATGATATTGGAGGGAAGCAACACCATTGTTCCATGAGAAATTTCATAATTTGGTGATGGTTGTGGGAAAACACTGTCTCAGGAGCTGCTCCAGAATCTCCCATGTGTTCAATTGGGTTGAGATCTGGTGACTGAGATGCTCATGGCATATGATTGACATTTCTTTTATGCTCATCAAATCATTCAGTGACCACTCATGCCCTGTGGATGGGGGCATTGTCATCCTGGAAGAGACCAGTCCTTATCAGGATAGAAATGCTTCACCATAGGAGAAGTGATCACTCAGAATGACTTTGTATTTATTGACGTTTACCTTGCCCTCTAAGGGGTTGAGTGGAGCTAAACCATGTCAGGAAAATGTACCACACACTATACCAGAGCCACCAGAACCCTTCACCATAGAAAACAAGCACTTGGGCCTGTAGATTTATTTTGGCATGTGTCACACATGCACTTGTCTGCTTGTTGAGAACAGGGTGAAGGATGATTCATTTGACCATATAACCTTTTTCCACTGCTCAGTAACCCACTGCCTGTGTTCTTTGCACCACTTTACTCGCAAACATTCATTTTTAGGTGTAATAAGTGGTTTATGCATCCCAAACATAGAATCCCTCTCTGTGAAGTTCTTGACAGACTGTTCTTGATGATACTGCCTGCTCATGCCCTAGATTGATATTTACAGTCAACTGATTTAGAGTTGCTCATCTGTTTTGCCTTGTATCTCAAACCAATTCAGACATCACAGTCGAGGAGTATATGCTTTCGATGTCTTTCCCTCAGACTTCAATGCCAAAATCACCTTAGCCATTGTGCCTCATGAAACATCAGCAATTTGAGCAGTCTTCATCACTGAAGCTCCTGTTGAATGTGCCCCAGCAATCACCCCTCTTTCAAAGTCACTAAGATCTATTCTTCTAGCCATGGTAGCCAAAATGATGGGCAACTGGGTGAGTGCCTCGGAGGAGTGCAGATGCTTCAGCTGCAGTGCTCCTGGTGTGAGGGTAGCACAACGGTGACTCGATTCGCACAATTGCTGATTCAAATAGGGGAGAGAAAACATGGGAAAATATTGTTGTTGTTTTTTTAATCATACAACTTTAATTTCCCCATATTCTGCTCTCTACTTTCCACTAGTGGCTTAATTTTTTATTCTGATCAAAATAATCTAATATAACACATACATATATGACTCAATAATCAACAACAACAACAGTGTCTAGAAAAGTGGTCAAGAATATACAATTAATTTGTTTGGATGTTTTTAATTTAATCTGATATTTCACACCCACAGGTTCAGAGTTTTATATTTTTTTGTTAGTTTATTAACAAATACTCACCATACACTTGATCGCTAAAACCTGTTTTTCTGTGACATTTTGCAAAGCCACAATGGGTATGAATACATTTGAATTTATTCAAATTAACGCTCTAGTAGGCCTAGTTGGTCTTCTTTCTGTCTGTGTGTGAAGTGTGTTCTTTTATGCAACAATTATCAATGTGGCACTTTCTCTCTTTCTTGTCAAAATGTTTTTTTCTCAGTGATATCATGCAAGTGGTGTGAATACATTTGAAGCAAAATTAATGCCAGATGAGCCTGTCCTCTTTCTCTATATACAGTATGTCCAAAGTGTGTGTTTTCACACTGCAGTCGTGACTGCTCCTCTTGTTTCTCACCATTCTGTGGTGAGTCAGAAACAGGCACACGCAGTTCCTTATGATAGCAATTAGCGAGTGCTCTAATTATTCCTCTCAGCTGACCACAGGTTACTTACGTACGCTTTGCCTTTTCTTAATTAGAATACAGCGCAACATGATTAGAATCCCTGTGGAGGTCATGGGGTCCAAAGGGATCTCGGACACACTAATGGTGTGTATGTGTAATAAGGGATATATCCTAGTTTCAGTGTCTGCTGAAGGGATGACAGTGTTGCATTTGAATACAGCATTTTTAAAATGAAAGATAATGACTTTATTATAATCTGTATATTGTTATTGCTAACTGTGCTAAACTCAGTTTCAGGAAAATAACATTACAACACCACAACTTGGATTAGCTGTTGTTGCACCCTTGAGCAAGGTATATATATACGTATATATACTTTCTGTGTATATGGAGACTAACTGAAGAGTGGACCAACTTGTTTTTGGTCTACGAAACAAATTTGTATTATAAACCATATGTATGCAAGAATTGAGTAAACCACCCACTGATCTATATATATATATATATATATATATATATATATATATACTGTATATACAGTAGTTTAATTAAGTTCATAGTGTCTATAGTTTTACTTAGATCACAGTTTTCTTATATATCAGACACAAGTTGTATTTTCCTACCTGACATGTTTGAATTTCCGTCTTCGTAAGAGCTCTGACGAAGACGGAAGTATTGCCGTCTAACATGTCAGGTAGGAAAATACAACTTGTGTCTGATATATAAGAAAACTGTGATCTATGTATATACAGTATATCACTGATTCCTGAGAGGACAAAACATGTTTTAAATCCCCCAAAATATTTCTCAATACTTCATGAATTTGACATGGATAGGTTTGTAGACATAGATCTCAGCTACAAAACCATGTAAAGGAACAGGTTTCTTATTCATACACCTTTTCAGAAATTAAACATTATTCTCTTCATAACTTAATTTATGTCAACTCTGTCAGACACAATAAAAGGATTTTATATATTTTTTTTCAGTCCAACAAAGCTTTTAAGTCCTCAAGTATGGAGTTCAGTAATGGAGTTCAGTTACTCAGATATGTAATTTAAATGCACTTAATACATTTTTGTTCTGATTTTACACTATTCTGAAAACCCCAATTTCAAAATGACTTCATTATCTAACTTTGTTTTTAAAATTAAGGATATAAAAGTAATATTCTTAGAGAAAGAAAACATCATTAGAAATATATCATTCAGTAATTTAATTGATCAACAGTACTAACTGACCAAACATTATCATTTTCTTTGAAAATGAACAAAGAAGTCCATCTGATGGTGATGACAAAAATGATGAAAACAGCCCAGTTCTTTTCACAATAAATGTAGAATTGTATTACACCATTTAATACACATAGGGAATCTTTCATTTTACGTTTCATAACAATAAAAATCACAAAATAGCCGACATTTTTATAATTTAAGTTTAGTTTCACCTGGCCACGGAACTCTTTTATTTATGACTAAATGAAATTGAACAAATAATTATTAATGAACGAAAGATGATGGCTTAATAAACAGCAATTCTAACATGGAACATCATTCTGTTTAGTGAGAATTAGTGAGCTTCCTGAGCCAAATGGCCTCCCTCAGCAACCGTGGCACCCTTGGTCACCTCCATGGGCTCACTGAAAAACATAAAAACCTGTCATTGATAGATACTGTTACTGTCATTACTTAGTGTGTCTAATGGGCTTTAATGTGATTCTCTATTAAAAAAGAGGAATGTCATTTGAAAAATTTGCATGACATTTCCAAACATGAAATCATACCCTGTTTAATCTAATCAAAAGTGAGTCTGATCAATAAAAAGTCTAGTGCTCTCTCTGACCTGCATAATTTAGACAATGGGCAAGAGGAGATGGACATGCTTGCCCTCTGTGAAGTCCATAACATCAGGGGTCATGTTGAAGAGTTCCCTTGGGATGCCTTTCCATGGAGCTTTACAAGAATATCTGCAATTGGGCAGAAGCAAAAATCCTTCCTGCCAGGTTTTGAATGAAAATGGGCTGTAGGACCACGGGGGTGCAGGAACTCCACTTTGACATCTTGATGCTCAGTGTTACAGCAATGGCCTTCACCAGCTACCAGTGTTCATCGTACACCACCACTAGCCAGTCTCCATTTTCTATAGTATCAATGGTTATCTCAGTGGTGGTGCCCTCAGGACCTCTCAGGGGCATCTGCTCCATCTCTTCCATCAATATGGCCAGAGGACTTATCCTCCTGGCCTCTGAAGTAGTGCATTGAACATCAGAGCGGTTATCTGTGCTGTTCCTCTGCTGTTCCACTGTTGCCACTGTGCTGCCTTGTATCATTCTGTTGGTCTCTGTCTGTGGAGAGTCTATTTGGGTTTTATTTTGAGCATCCTCTCTTCGCCATACTTGCTTTCTCAGTTTGTCCCGCACTTGTTTTACCTTTTTAAGTTTCTCTTTCAAAGCTTTCACTTCTCTTGAATGCCTTTTCCTAGTTTTTCTCCTTTGCCTTTCACTTGCAAGAGATGGTCTGCTGCTGCCTGGCTCCTCTATGCTCTGGTCCAATGGACTATCTGGGGGTGTGTCAGCTTGGTGAACTATCCTGCTCTTTCTGTATTTTTCTGTCTCTGTCTCCAAGCCTTTCTGATGCATTTTCTCCTTTTCATTCAATTCTCCTATGTCTTATTTTGCCATCCAGAACCATCTTCTTCCACCTTTGCCTTTCCTTCTCTAGCATATCTTATTTCTCTCTTCTGTTTCTCTGGTACTCCCTATTCCTTCTTCTTCGCTCCTCAACTGACAGCTTCTCGCTAGCCATGCTTTCCGAAGACGCAGATTATTATATTACTTAAGAAACCATTTGGAAGGATGTGCATATGATTTTGTAATGTTTTTGGATCCCATTGACTAGCACTAAGCATTGCTAATAGGCTATGCTTAATGCTACCAAAAGGCTACTGTTGTTTTATCAATAACCAGAAAACACTGGCATGCAGACTGATTTGATAAACTGAGTATAAGATAGTGGTAACTCGACTTACCCTTTAAGAGACATAACATAAAAAATGGGTAAACTATCCTTTCAAGGTGTGTGTATGGGGGTGGGGGCATTTGAAACCTGTCATTCATGTTTGTGTATTGAGTTGTTGATTGTTATTCATGTGTGTGCGTGCGTATGGTAAAGTTGTTAGTCTTGTCATTTGTGTGCGAATTGAGTTTTTGGTCTTGGTGTTCACGTGCGTGTGAATGTGCGCGTGCACGCATAGCATATTGTGTAGTGTGGAGTATATGTTTAATGTCAGTTATGACGTACTGTGTCATTGGTGTGTGTATCAGAGTTAGTCCGAGTCTTGTCATCCATGTGTGTGTCTGGAGAAGTGTTTATCTCGTTTATGTGGGCGTGTCGTTTGTGAGTGTTGGTGTTCGATGTGACTCTGTCGGGCATGGTGGTGCGTGTCTGTAATCCAAGCTTCTGGGAGGCGGAGTCTGTGTGGAATCTATGTTGAGTTCTGTGTGTTCTGTGTGTCTAAAGTGACTGAGTAGAGTGCTTCCTGTGTGTGTGGGAAAGAGGGAGAGGGGACACACTAAGAGTGTCCGCCTCTCTCCCTCGGTGTGATCGTGAAAGAGAGCGAGAGGGCGCCCTGAAAGTGGGTCCGCCTCTTGCCCTCGGTGTGATTGGGAGAGCGAGAGGGCGCCCTCAGTGATTGGGAGAGAGAAATAGGGTCCGCCTCTCGCCCTCGGTGTGATTGGAGAACTCACACTCGGGCAGTGGAGAGTGTTTCTGGACAATGGCCCGAGAACTCTCACTGAAAGAGTGGAGAGTGTCTCAGGGCTGGTTGCAAGAGAACTCTCCCTGTGAGGAGTGGCGAGGGTCTCTGTGTGTCTCTGTGTGTTTGGGGTAAAAGAGAACTCGGACTGGAAAGTTTGAGTGTCTCTGTGTGCATGGGTTTGGGAAGCACTTGAAAAGTCACTGGATATGTGTGTGCCTGGTGAGGTTCTAGAGGGACCCTGGACTGAAGAGACACGGTGTAATGTTAAGATGTGGAGTGTGTGTCGGGACAGTGCGTAGAGTTCTACCCTGTCCCGTTAAGTGTTGATGTGTGTTAAATGTGGATGTATGACAGTGGTGTGGAAAACCGTGTCCCCCGAAAGGGGATTCCCCCCTCAGAGGAGGCTGGGGCTTTCATTTAGTGTGGTTTATTTTAGTTTGTTATTTTAGTTAATTGTTTTTGCCCAAAAGCTTTGCGGCAAGTAGGGTGAAGACTTTGTGTTTGTTTTATTTTAACCTGCTCTCCCACTGTCTCTCTCCCGTGTCTGGAAAAAAATAAAGATCCGGTCCATGGACCGGCAAAACCCCACTCCTCTGCCAGTTATTACCATCAGCTGCTCTGCTCCAGTCCAGGGATTGTCACGTGGCGTGTGACAATATATTTTATATTTGTTTCAGATTTTTTCCCATTTTCTCCCAATTAAGTGGCCTATTTTATTTTTCTACTTTCTCTTTCTTCTGTTTTTCTCCCTATTTTTAGTATCCAATTACACTCTAATTTTTCACGCCAATTATCCCAATCCCACAGGCCGTAGTCCTGATACCGGCAGTGACATGCAGCTGGGCCCCGCCTCCTTCGAGCCGGAACCTCCTGCCAAGCCATCACCATAACTCCGGTATGCACGCACAGGGCCACTCATTTAAGCAGCAAACTTGCATCGGCTTCCCTCCCCACACCCTGGGGCAGACAGCCAATTGCCTCCCCCTAGTGACACTCGCAGTGGCCAGTGTCGAACGTTGTAACCACTAGACCACCAGGAGGCCTAGTGGCCAATTATACCCTCTATTTATTTTTATTTGCCCTCCCTCGCCCGTCTCTATGAGGCAAGCTAATTCCCAGAAGGCAGGGAACTTTGCTTCCTTCGAGATGGAATTCGCCCACCCATTTTCATGGGGACACCCTTATGCGCTTCTCAGCTAGTTCGTGCCTGCTCACCCTCCCCCTGGGGCAGACAGCCAAATGTTGCCCTGGTCTGGCACAGCTGGGTTTCAAACCATCACTGTGATAGGCAGCTCACACTCGTAAACAAGTGTGTTAGACCGTTATGCTGTTGGAGGCCCGATTGAGCAGATATTAATCTGAAATAGAAGTCCAGGGGTTTAAATGGACAAGGTGCACAGTGTAAGATGCCAGCCAGGCTGGGCATATGATATGTAGCTATATTCACCAGTAACTGCCTTTCTCCCAGAACCACAGGTGACTTTTTTAAGTAATAAAAAATGCAGTGGGAAGGGGGTTGGGGGGTTTCCAGGATGTGTAACATAATAAAATATATACCAAAGGAACTGATGGGAAATGAAGAGTTTTAAAAGTGCTCCATCACCTCCGGCTCCCAAACGCTTCCGAGCGCCTTGCCAATCGAACATGGCACAGGTGTTGGAAGTGCTGTCACCACACCTGCACATCAACTTCCACCTGCAGCCTGCACCTCCATCTGCTGCAGCGCCAGTTACTGCTGTCTTGCAGCTGGAGAATGGAGTGCTGTGTGCTAAGAGGGGAATTCCCCCAGCAAACAATCCAGCAACTCACAGAATTGTTATCAGAGCTCTGCTGCTGCAATCCAAGTAGCACTTGGATAGAGTTGTTCACTGAAAAATGATCAGTGCTTGACTTCATTATTATTATTGTATATAAATAGTAAGTATATCTAATAAACAATGAAATTACAAAATACTGTACCAGGATTTCATTGGTTATAATGCAACAATTTGGAAAAATCTACAGCTGCCATAATAAATAAGCAGCCATGCTTGTCACCTACCCAATTTCTGAGTGAATGAAATGTATTTAGTAATGTGGTCTTCATTGTTGAATATTAATTTTATTGTCCACTCAAACTCTGGGTTTAATATTTTTTTCAGACAACCATTGGTTTGTAAATTATTTTATTATTATTTTGTTCCATTTGAAACCAACTTTCATCCCAGATTTGTAAACTTTTCTACCAATTTGGTATGGCTAATTATATTCGTAGACCTGTGTCATTGCTCCACCAATTTGGGAGAGAGCAGGCATGCACACGCACTCACTCCTCAAAAGAGAATCCCGCTACCCATGGCTTTTTGTTTCACTGGACAGTCCACCAATTTAGCTGTGCGATTGTTGTTTCAGGGGATTGTTGTACTTCATGTACAGTTGGTGCAGGCAAACTGCAGACATCCAGTCAACCAGAGGAGTCACTATTGTGTAATGAGTCAGAGACAGGAGTAGGATGGACCACTGGGTAGCCCCATGAAATCATACAATTTGTCTGGGGACATTTGGAGATTACAATAGTTTTAGAAATGTATCATTAATGGAAGTATTTCTAAAATGTTCATGAACTTTCTCTGAACATATATTTTCTTTTTATTTATTATATAAAGACATTTGAGAAATCAGAATAAATGAAGAAAATATGTCAAAATTAATTACACCCAAATCCTCTTTAAGCAAACGCCTCTGCATTTGTCATATTCCTTTTAGCACATCAAAATTGGCAGCTTTAGCTGTTCTGCTCTGTTCACACTTCTCTGAGTGTCAGGAGATGAGCGAGTCAGAATCTTATGGCAAGCCGTACCAACTCTCAGCAGTTAAATCTGTTATATTAGTTTGAAGAACTAGCTTTTATTTCTATAATATCAAATTCTGTAAGTCTCAAAATTATTTGAATAATACAGTACATCTCTGCACTCTACATGTGACTTACACATGTACTTAGATTACACTGTCAAGTATTGTGAGACCTCAAGTAAAGTATACCTTGTTGCTATTCATGTGAAACACAATTGTTGTTTATAAGTGCATGCTATTCCAGTCTCCCTACAAAAATCAATTTACAGAATGTGCATGGCTCCTTTCTGCAGCAGCTCAGGGGTATGTGAGCCTCGTGTTATGTTTCGAGAGTTTTAGTCACCAAGGGAAGGCCTCTGTCTGTCCTGTGACCCCGTGAATGCCAGGCAGCTGAGGTAATGTTGTCAACAGAACAATTAACTGATAGTAGTTATAGCAACCAGTGTGTGACCTCACAGGGTTGCACCTAAAGGTCATCTCTCAGACTGTGTGTGCATGTGTGTTCATGTGTATGCGTATATGCGTACGTGTTTGGGTGCTGTGTGTGCCTGTGTGTTTCCTGAATGGCTCAGGGTAAATATTGAAACCTGTGCAATGCCAGTAGGGCCAATACAGTTCATTTTTTCAGTGCTGTTAGGATTGCAGTCTACATCTGATAAACATTTTCACCCAGATACTTAAAAATATCTTTGCATCTTAGCACGTTGCCTCCCTGACCTCAACTCTCACTGACACATAAAAACATGTACACATACACGCACACACACACACAGGCAAAGCCACTCAGATACCTTTGCTTGGTTGTGTCATTTGTTACACAGAGAACAGCTGGAGCTTTGGGCTTTTGACCTTTCACCTGCTGTCCCTTCGCCTCTATCTACAACAGGCTAAAAATGGTGCACTGCAATACAGCTTCCTCTACAACAACCACATGAAATCTACAAACGACAACACCACTAACATCTTACGTATTTAATTACTTACTTAAGGTTACCATTGTTCTTATATTGTTCTTGTACTGTTCTTGTACTTTTCTTGTACCAATGTCACCATTGTTCTTGTATTAATGTTACCATTGTTCCCTCAATTTTGTCTCCTCAATTTTGTATTGGCAATAGTGACTCTGTAGTGCTCCTTACATAATGACACCCATGTAAGGAGCACAGCAGCTGAAAAGTGTACACCCCTCCAATGCATTCAGTTTCGAGCGAGCAACTATGTTTCGCATCACAAGTCACACAGTACTGCAGCAGAGCTAGCATCAGTTGGAGGAGAGCCATATCTTTTACTGATTACTGCAGGCTTCCTGTGAGCACCTTCCCATTAGGACCACATATACTGAAAAATGTATGCATTCAGTATTGTAAGTCGCTTTGGATAAAATCGTCTGCTAAACGGCATAAATATTAGTGCATCGTCGAGTCGTAACCTAAGGAGCCCTGGTCGACTTAAAACCACTCCTGGCAGGATAAATTCAACTAGCATTTTATGGGGAGCGCCTTTACTCTTCACAGACGCAGGTCCACATAATCATATTTTAGAATATATTTTCTTTCATTGGCTTCTTTATTTTTTGTGTAGACGCTGCTACTAGAGTCACAGAAATGCTAAGTATTACACCTTCTGCCCACTGTATTACCCATTTATTGTATGTTGCAGGGTTATTACTGCAATAGCAGTGGGGAAGTGTCTTTCTCAAGGCTAAAACAGCGCTGTTACACCTGTGAGGAGCATAGTCCAGGTCTTTCATCATGTCGCCCCTTTGTTTGATATTTTTAACACTTTTCAACAGCGGCCTCATCAATAGGCAAACATACTGTAGGTTTCTGATGTGAAATTAGCGTTGGTTTACATAAGTTGCCCAGGACTCCTTTGAAACAAGAGAAAATAAAAGGTTTTGAATTAAATGAACTCCCACCGATGCAACCTTTAAGCTCATTGACTAAATAGGCACATCATCCCCTTTCTCCTTCAATAACAGTTATTTTTTGGTAAGATCATTACTTATTAAAATTCCTCCCTGCAGCTACATGGCAGGGAGTTCAATGAATGAATGTCTAGAGTTCCAGAGCAGGGGGGCACATTTGGGCTGATAGGTGGGGGGGAGCAACGTCGACGATGACCAATATTTGAACAAAATAAGAGGTGTTTGTGGGACTGTGTGGAGTGTCTGGAAAGCATGCACAAAAATGATCAGATATTTTCAACTGGACTTGAAAACCCGAGTAACGGAGATAGTTCATTAATTAAAGAGGGTTATGGATTATTTCTAATGCATGTGATTCCCAGTACTTTTGTTTGCCACTGAGGATTTGAAATGCAGATGCTTGAGTTTGAATGAAAAACCTGACAGCAGTTCTGCAGCCATGTGGAACACACCATTGCAACAAACATGGGTATTTTAAACACTGTAGGCACCAAATGCACTTTTGTATTGTTTTGTTAATGTTTACACATAGTTTTTTTCCACGTGTAATGGCCACATAACTGCTTTATCATTTTAGTGATATAAGTTCATCAGTATTTTATAAGAATTTTGAAATGTTTATGAAACAATCATTAATTTATTAGAGTATAAATACTCTATACTTGTTAATACTGTACCTGTAAATCATACCAGCTTGTCTCTTCATTACTGTTTTGTTTTCATTTTGTAACCCCCTAAGGGTTAGTTTCAACTTGCAAGGTTTGGCTGCACATCTCACACACTATAATACAATCCTATAGCTCATTTAAACAATGCCAATTAATTTAGTTTTAGTTTGAAATGATCACATTCAGCCAATAATATAACATTCTTAAAGGACAGACATGGACCAGATCATCATCACCTGCCTATGCCATGCAAATCAGCTATTACCAGTAATGTGGAAATATGGGCCATATTTATCAAAGTCAAAACACAAACATTTTGTTTGATCATCACGTATGCAGATAGATACTGGACAAATGTCTATTTTAATGTTAAGAAGGAATTGTCTAGATTTATGAATGAATGAGATGAGAAGCGGGGCCCATTCGCGAGGCAAGCAGGTCAGGTGAGAATGCAGCTGAATGTAAAACGTGTTTGCGATGTTGAAAATAATTGCTAAAATCATGTCTGATCTCCACTATACTTAAATAAACATTTAACCAAACCCTTTTAATTACATAATTGTTATTTTACTCTGTTAAATGGTGCAGAATTAAGGCACAGATCAAAATGCATGCCAATAGACACGGTCCATTGGAAGTCACAGTTAAAACCACGTATCTCCACAGCTTGATGTAAGAAAACCTTGTAACTCCAGTTTAACGACTATTTGATCAAATTTCAGTTATGAAGTTACTCTGACTAATTTCTAGCATCGTTTTGATTAAATTCATGAATTTACTCATGAATTGTGATTTTATGTTCATAAATGTTAAAATGGGGAAGTTTTTTCTATCACCTGAAAAGTTTCCATTTTGGAGATACAAGATTTTCTTCCAACAGCGACGATATGTTTCATGAAGGATGAAGATAGACTTACACCCCATGTATTCAAGTGAATGCGGTGCCTGAACTGATTGTGGGCACAACACAAAAACCTGGTTGATTTTTGGATGAATGCAACTATAGTAGTGTGTTGGGTTCATTTAAAAATGCATTAATATACTAACTGAGCTAGCTAGTTAGTTAGCCAGTTATCTGTCCCAAATGCACCTGACCGTATATAGGCTACAGACTGGGGCTAGTTGTCACTCTGATTCTGAGTAATTCAAACTTTGCATTGTCATCTGGCAGTCACGCCGGCTGGGCTTGTGCAAAGTGGTTTTTTAAAAAGAACACTAGGTAAAAGATTCAGACAGCCCCAAGGAACTGTCTGAATCACCTTCCACACCTGTATACCCAGTGCCTCATCAGCGTTCTCTTGAGCTGCGTTGTTAATAATGTCACATCATTTGGAGGCTGTGCTATGTCTTTCAGCCGAACAAGAACATTTGTCCCCTGCCATGCCAGCAGGAGCGTCCCTCTGTGATACTGAAATCCTGTGAAGAATTTGTGCCAACGGCATCCAACAGGCCACCTGTCGCCCTCCTCTCTGTGTAGGTGTATCTGGAGCAAACGGTGCTCCTCCTACCCTCAGGCCTTCATCCCAGCCAACAAGTAACATTCTCCCAACGTTTTTGCAGCGTTGCAGGAAGGTTCTTTCCCCTGCCCCCCTTGGAGCACAATTCTTGCAAAATCACAGCAAAACTGAGAGAAAATGTGGTGTTGGCTGGAAATACTCTCACACGAGAGGGTAAGGGATTTTTTTGGGGGGGGTGGTTTTGCCATACTAATTGTTTTACAATTAGTACAATTTTGCCAGTTAATTGTTCTCAATGTATAAAGGTATAATCGTATAAAAGGTGGGAGGGAAAAACAAGGCCTGTCTGTTTGTTTTGTTTTTTACTGAAACACTGTTCTAGGGTTCATGAAGCCAAGAATGCAGTCCTGTACAGGGAGCAGAAAGGGTGACATCCTGCTTCCACTAGAACAGGTTCTTCTGAAAGCCACAACATGCCCACATTACACCAGTGACCACAATCACAGGGCTGTTTCACCTCCCCGGAGTACTTAATCTTTACTATTCCAGGGCTTAGAATTATAGGGTTCTGTCTGGCATTTATGTCAAAAATGAGTTATTAATGTACAAATGCTCTTTGCTATGTCCTTTTGCAGTACACAACTTTTATATCCCCAGTGTTTACCTCACGAAGCACTTACCCATTTCTTCTAAAAAGATGAAATATTGACTGTCCAAATCAGGCAAAATAATAGCTATCTGTATTTTTGGTAGGTGATGCCTTTTCTCCAATGTATATGGTTGTGTTAAACATCAATATGTTGACATTCTAAAAAGTATGAGATTCAATGTCAGAACATCCTTCTGATGTCAAGAAGACACAACCTGAAAAATTAAGACTGTACAAAAAAACAAGACAGGTGTCTTGTATCCTGTGTAAACATCATGTCATATATGTATGTCACATCAAACATAAATGTTTATCACTAGATCTGTTTGTACACTGATAAGTAAATTACGCAAAAACATCCCCACACAAATGAAAGGTATTGGTGTTAGATGTTTATAGTATTTTGGCATTAATTAAGTTCCATAGGTTTATAGAGGGCTGCATAGTAAACCATAAGCTTTAATAGTTGAAATATTAATAATTATATTAATAAAACATCAAATGTAATAATTTTTCATTCATAAAATGATTTTGAACATTCTATCACTTTGGCACGCAACAGTGTCCGTCTGATCTTTTTACTAACTAAATAATATATTTGGCTGCTGCTAAACCATTCAAACAGATGGTTTATTTTATTTTTACGAATTTAATGTAATTTAATTATTTACAAACTAAATTGATATGCAAGATATTTATTGATACTTTATAGCCCTTTATTATGTATTTATGAATGTAACCTTGCTGTTAAACCAGTATGGTTAATGGCAGTGCTAGAGGGCTGCACTGTCTACAGGTCTTTGCTATGCCTCATCTCTCAGGTGTTTTATTGAAGTCATTATCTGGACAGGAATTCACCTCACCTGGTGTTCCAGGTGTTAATCATATAAAAATCTGGTTAAAACTGCAGCATTATGGCCCTACAGCATGGTAAATTGCCCATAGCTGATCTGAAGTGTTACCCTGACACTTTCAATCCCCCTCAATGTCAAGCAGGCAGGTTAGCATGCAGGCAGGTTAGCATGTTCTGATGCTTATCCTGGAAACTGAAGGTATTGAAAGCTAGATTCTCGCTAAAGATAGATTTGAAGAGACAGCTAGTAAGTCCTTTCAGAACATACTGTACATTGGAAAAAGGAACCACTACTGTGGTCCTGTTTTATGCAATGAAATATCCTCCACTACAATCTTAAGGAATTGCAGACACATAGCATTTTTCACATCCTAGTCACGGTTCCCGGCACTTCCTCTGTCAGAATGACGTATATAGGTAATTGCAGGGTTCAAAAGCCTTGCGCTCAAATAGCCGACGCAACTGATGTTGGGAGGTACAATGAGATCAATAGCTATCACTCATTTTCTGCACAAGTTTGAATCTTTGTAAATTGAGTTAAACTGGCTTGCTGTGATGGGCACATTTTGAACAGAAGTAGGTATCTGTGTGGTTGCCAGCTGACATAGCGAAGCAAATTGAAATGGAGGACGGGCGGATTTATTGTGGCATTGGCTCGCCTCAGGAATTTTCTTGTAACATTGTACTCCTGTGAAAGGATAGCAGAATTGATGTAATGCTTTTTATTGCATTCAAAGATCATTTCTGGAGATTACTATGTGATTCAAATTGCCAATATTCTCTGAAACAGAAACATTAAAACATCCATTAACCTACTATTATTTGAAATAATAATATTCAAAGCAGAACTAACAGTCAAATCTCTCATTTAATCCTCAAGTGTCCTCTTTCGGTAAAAGTGAATGAGAGATTTAAATAATAAATCAAATAAATTCACTATTTTAAATAATAGTGGATTGATTGATGTTATAATGTTTATATTTTAAAGAATATTACATCTATTTACTATTATTTATTCAAAGTAGGGTGACCAGTCAAAATCTATTTTCATTTTGCCTAAAGAACACAATTCTGCCACTATTCACTCTAAAGCAATTTGATTTGCCCTTGAATTTAATTGGACTGTTGTTATGTTTTATGCCTCCCCTTGCCTTACAAATGTAGCAGTTGCTGAGGTGACTATAACAAATATAGGCTACTTACTGAAAATTTTGACATAAAAAAGAGTAAAAACTACATAGCAGATTGAACAGAGCCCTTAGTTTTGGGCAGAGAAGTGAGTTTGTCCTCTTTCCTCCTTTAGGTCTCCATGGTATTCTTGTGTCCCGCTGGTGCTGTTGACCAATAGAGAATGACCATTAGTGCATCCACTGTCAGACGCCGGATCAATGTTTTTTTATTGCATTCAGACTAGCAGCACATGCATGTACCATGATGTCAGAGACCCACACTGTTATGTATGCTGGTGTGACTTTGTGGTTTCACTCAAAGTGTGAACAGTTTTGTGATAACTTAATAAAAATATCAAGGCTGTATTGTACTGTATATTCACGTTTTCCAAAAACAATCTTTTACCCCATTTTTTTACAGGTTGAAATAAAATGTTACATAAAATGTGTCACGATATGTATATATTAAATATTGAAAGATAAGACCAGTCTTCTTCAACACCTGCACCCCCTCCCCCCACACACACATTAAGACAACCAGCAAGTTTAAAGTGATATGCGAATGTTATTGTGTCAACATGACCCTGTTATGATGTAGATTTCTCTCTGTACCGTACAGATGACTAAATCAAGACACATCTTGCTTTCAACATTGTCAGGCAATCTGCAAAGTTGATTCACAACATTATTGTCCATGAAACACAAGGTATGACAGTATGGCAGTATGTTACGGGGCTCCTGGCAGAACTCATTATGTGCTTGAGATGCGTGGCTTTGTTCAGAATGTCACAATGCATATTTATGGGTCTGAGCGAGTGCTTCTAGCATAAGCACCATTCATCTGACAAAGCACAAGTCCGCTATCTTTGCACTTCTCCCTCTTCACGGTGTGAATTTCCAACAGGGAGTGCGATAATGCCATACCAACCTTTTTACTTGAAGACTGGCCATTTTAGATTGCCGGGTAGGTCCTTTCTGATAAAGCAATCTTTAAAACCGGGGGAACCGCTAACGCATATTCTAATAAAACCAGGCGTGGTCTTATCTCTCGATATTCAGAGGACAAACTGAAGAATGAAAGAAAGAGGGAGAATTAAGCCAGGAAGTAAATTGAGAGTGCACATTCAGAAGAAGCTGGGATGAGAGCCTGAGAGGGTTCCAGTAGTTATGTAGTCTACTGTCTTGGCCGGCTCCCTGGACTAATGGCGGAGGTTGTCTGCTGTGGCCCGCTGGGGGGAGGACTGTATCATGGGCACCGGTGGTTTGAGGTCAGGGCTGGTGTTCCGCCAGAGATTTTGGGCCCCATGAAAACTTTATCATGCTGGGCCCCCCATCATTAGTTTTATTAGTACATGGTAAATAAAATATTCTATTAATGATGATATAATGTTGAATTTTTTTACTTAATGTTCTAATACTTTTTTAGGGACCCCCTCGCAGTCACGGGCCCTTAGAATCATCCTAACTTTTCATGGCTATACAGAGCCACTGGGTCAGGGCGTAATAGCCACTCTTGGGGGAAGTGTGATTAAGGCAGCAACTAAAGCAGCGACTTATTTCAGGGACTCTGTCGCAGAACAGCCGGGACAGGAGAGGTGACTTCAGAGCAGCTTGGTGAATTTCCTCCTTTACAGTGCGTCTGCGCTCAGTACTGGTTTAGCTTATCATTCTTCACAACAAGACGGCTCTCCATTCCGCCTTAAGAATATTAAGGCCTGGATTCAATCTACATTTTTTGCTTTACTTTGACTCACATACAATGCGACTGTTATCTTCCCCAACAGAGTTTGACGAGATCAGCAATCACCGAAATGAACTCGCCAAACTGTGTTTGTGAGAGAAAACTCCCACTTGCATTTATCAGTAAGTCAAAATGTGTTTGTGAAGAAAAAACTCACTTTGCAATGATCTTTTCAGGAGAAGGTCCACTACAACACCGCCATGATATTGAATCAGCATATTCCCATACTCCAATAACAGTGCATACAGTTATGAGTGCTGTTTATATGCAGTATAAAAATGGAAGTTTGATAGCAACCTGGAGAAGTGCAACCCAAACTAACACATTTAGTATGAAATGGCTGGTATTTTTAGGACTACCTGATCAACCAGAGGCAAAGTATGGTGCTAATCACTGTGAGTACACATTTTTATTGGTTAGCTATCTCTTACTTCCGCCACCATAGACAGATACGGCGGTTGATTCATCCGAGAAGGTTTCGTTTGATTTGATTGAATTGCATTTATCCTTATTTAGTCTAAATTCATTCGATTGAATTCAGGCCATAGTAGTCTCAACAGACGTTAGGATCATTTTACCCACATGTTGGCTGTTTATTCTATCTCCGTGTCTCTTGGCATGTATTCCTACTGAAAGGCAGCTCCGTATTGAACTCCCAGCTTTTATGTGTTGGTTTACTGACACGGAGTGCCTCCTTCAAATAGCCATTGGTATGAGGCAAAAGGAGGTAAATATACAAGCACACATGACTATAACCTGTGCATTTAGACTCTGAAAGCCTGGCCTGAATTCTGAGGAGACGGCAAATAACTCTTTGGCCTGTGCAGATGTGACTGGGTTTCTTGATAACCAGGAGTGTTTACCAGCAGCCTCACCAACAATGGACACCAGAGATGGACTGCGCCGTGTGTTTATCCTCAACGACCCACGCAACCTGTTACCTTTCCCCTCTGAACCCGCAAGGCACCGCTGCAGCCAATGAGGCGGCTGACCTTTTGTGCGCGGGCCAGGCAGCAGGAAGTGGAAGGCGAGAGTCTAGACGGGGCTGACCTTCAGAGGCAAGGCTTTCTCTCCAGGTCACACTCGATATGGAAGAGGATAATGGGAAACCTTGAGGGAGTGCTAAAATGAAAAACAGACTGTGGGTGGGAGAGTAGTTCTCCCCTCTCTCTCTGATCCCAGACTGTACGGGAGTCATACTGATGAACCCCGTTAATATCCCAGGCCACTTAATTTAACCTTTTACTTTTTTTTTTTTTTTTTAAACATTAGCCATGTGTGTTATTGCTCAAATAAACCCTGCTATTGTCACTCCATGTTATAAGCCACCTAGGGTTGTTCTGTGAGAAAATAAAATGCATTGAATGCGTTTGATTGAATGTGCCAGTCATTTATAAATTTGCCTTTTAAAAGGGACGTTTATTCGATTTGTACCTGGTGCCACACATATGCATCCAAATAACTTCCACTGGGGTTCATTTACTGATTTTGTTTATCCACGATGACTAAAAAGGCAGCAGATAATTGTGATGAATATTAGACATACAGCACATTGCCTAAATTGTATGCCATTTTAACACCTTAAAATAGGTCAATACGGTTAAAATTCAAGGAATTTATAGGACTTTAGTTCAGGCTAAAAACAAGTTGATTAATAATATTTCAAGGGGTATATCAAGGGGGTTGGGGGGAGAATAAAGGGTTATCAGTAAAAAATAAAAATAAATGTTTTCCAAGATATAGCTGACTCAATGGTTTAGCAAACAAGAGGCTTGAGTTTATTCGAACTGGAATGGTGTCAACTGTATACTACTACTTCAAGGTCGGTTGTGGTTTTTCTCTCTGATTGAAATATGCTACCTTCTGAGAATTTAACATGGGAATTTCCAAACCTGTTTTTCCCACAATATCCATCTCAAAAGGAGAACATGACTGGTGAGCATAAATCACTTGTTGAATATTTATCAGCCTCGACCTAGGTGTGTGCCTTAAAGACTTGTAACACTGACCTTAGTCTAACAGCATTTCAGATAAGAAATTAACCTCTCCCCTCCATGGGTCTCCCAGAGCATTGCTAACAAGCACAAACTGTCGGCATGGCAAGATGTTCTTTACCTCTCGGGTATGTTATAAAGAACACACTCTCTTGTGTGTGTGTGTGTGTGTGTGTGTGTGTGTGTGTGTGTGTGTGTGTGTGTGTGTGTGTGAGAGAGAGAGAGAGAGAGAACATGTACAGTTTCTGAATGTGTGTCTGCATGTGTGTGTGTGACCGTGAATGTAGTGTAGGAGTGTGTGTGCTTATGTGTGAGTGCATTTCTGTGTGTGTGTGTGTGTGTGTGTGTGTGTGTGTGTGAGGGGTGAATGTAGTGTATGAGTGTGTTTGTGCATGTGCGTGTGTGGATTTTACTTTGCCACCAGTGACAGTCAGAGCAAATAAATCAATTATTCTCAGACTGATTTTTAAAATGTATTTATTTTGTTATTTTATTTCCTTCTTTTAACATATGACTAATATGTAGATGAGCTGAAGCACTCCTTCAGCTCATCTACATATTAGTCCACAGAGCCCTGAGGACCCGGGCAGAGATGAGCCATCATAGGAGACAGGAAGTGGGCGGGTCCCAAGCAGTTGCTTATTAGCACAACTGTTGTCCCAGGGTTTCACCACAAATGATCCCCTCGCTCCCAACCGATCTGCAATTGGCTGTGAGCCCTTTGTGAGATGTACGGAGCACTGCTCTGAGATCAGTAGTGACTGAGGCGGTAGCGAATGAGAGAACAATTTTGGAGTCTGACCTGAAGTGTTGGGAATAAATGAGCAAAGTTTGATAGCAATTCATGCAGCCTGTCAAATTCCACCAGGTAAAGTCTTTCTTCAGTCACCTGTAATTTAGTCACTCTCTGTATAAATGGGTTTTTTTAATAGAAGTTTTTTCTAAGCGCTGTCTTCTGTACAGTGTTATTTCTGCATAATTGTTTATGAGTGTATTTAAGAGTGACACTTTCAATCTTGAAATAAATTCCCTTTGCATTACAAGGACTCTTTACATGTCAGAGAGAGAATTGGAATAAAGCTTTCGTTTCAGGTGTTTATTTTATCATCAGCTGCTTTCTCAATGCTTTAGCAAACACGAGGCTTGAGTTTATTCGAGCTGGAATGGTGTCAACTGTATACTACTACTCCAAGGTCGGCTGTGGTTTTTACTTGATTGAAACATGCTACCTTCTGAGACATTAATATGGAAATTTCCAAACATTGTTTTTTCCACAATTTCCATCTCAAAAGGAGAATATGACTGGGAAGCATAAATTGCTGGTTGAATATTCATCAGCCTCAGCCTAGGTGTGTGCAACTCATACTGGACTGCTGGACTAATTATTATAAGCCCAAGTCAAGTCCTCCACAATCTATACTGCTGATTAAAAAAATTATAAATCACGCAATGCTCTGAAATGTCATTCATAAACCAAGGGGCCATGTTGATGGGGACATTTGCAATGCATAATGAATGTTTAAATATTATCAAGATTATTGGTTGTTGTAATGATTAGAGAATTCCTAAAAAAACATATATATATATACAATCATTTTACAATTATTGTTGTTATCTTAGGTTTTTGGTGGCCTTATCTGAGCTAAGATACACTACATTACATGAATTACAATAAAAATCATATACTTTTCCATTTGCTTATCTTCTGATTGAATAATGGACAAGAATGCAAACAGTGGCACGAAAAAGACAGACAACAAAGAAACAGTTCAGCTGAGGGCATCCAGCATAAATGCAAGTTTTACTTTCTTTCTACTGCTGTAGCTCCACTGTCTCTTCCTGTTGTTCGGCATTGCACAGGTGAAGGTTAAAGGGGGCTTTGGGATGCTAAAAGTGTAAGCAGTATCAGAATCCAATGTAGCGACAGAGCAAGACGCTAGCTACAACATGAATTTAATAAATAAACAAATCATTATTTTCTCAATGTGCTGGTCTCAAAGCAATTTTTTAAATATATATATATATATATATTTTAAAGAGTGCCGCGTGTCTATCTGTGGAATGATGGATTAGCGGAGCCTTGTTTCCACTACTCATGCCCACAGTAGCTAGGATGGAGACAAAGGCTCCCAAGGTCAGACCAGAGTAGAGGATGAAGGACAAGTTATTGATCACACTCTGGAGCAGCCCGGCTTTAATAAGGGCTCCTGTGTTCACCCCATCAAACAGTGAATCATTATGGCGGGTGGTATGGCAAGGTTAGCTGAAGCAAATATTTACTTGGTGTAATCAAAGCAGTAAGCAGCCCTGCTGTCTGTTTAGGTTTCAGCATGTTTGTGTGGCTGCCCAATTAATGCTGTTCACAATAATGACTTGTGCACACGACCCATGTTATACCGTCTGTGACAAAATGGCTGACGGGAATCTGGGTTTGATTCCAGTGTTTACCTTTTTACATTCAGCCTCCTCCCATTTACCAACCTGGAAGTCAATTAGGGCTCTGAAATAAAGTGGCCAATAGCCTCAGGAGACAGTCTTTGTTCTTTCTTCCCTGAAGAGGAATAAATCAATCTTATGAACATTTCAGAAGCGTTACCGTTCTCTTAAGTGGCCTTGTCCAAATTCCTTTGTAACTTCTTTTATGCCCAATTCCAAATTCCCACCTAAGCACGTTCCAACTGAAAGTTGTGAAGGCGGACCCGTTTAGTTTGTCACACGACAGCCTGTCACCGTGATTCAACACAGTGGACCATGGCCGCCGTATCGTCCACAGGAGTCTGTCTGAGGCCAGGCATACACCAGTGTGATGGCTTCAGACGAGATGAACTACCCGTTCGCCAGGATGACCCATCATTGTGGTGTCATTCCGAACAAACACATTGCAGTCCCGACGGGTCACCTCACTGACTCTGTGTGAGAAGAACAACATTCATTCTCAGGAACAGTAGGATTGATTTTGGAAATTAATTCAAGCTTATCCTTTCATTTTTCAACAACAGACTGAGACAAATGTAATTACCATTAGATGTTTCTTGCCAGTCATTGGACATTGCGATGCACTTCGCTACTGCTGTTCTGTTGGCATTGTGTTCTCAATCAGGACTACCGCCCTCAACTCGTCTTCCTTCCTTCTTTCTTCATCCATCCTCTTGTGTTTTTTGTTTTTTCACAAAGCAAACAGAAAGTCAAAGTGCTGACTTGATTCATTGAATGCATTTAATCACAGAATGGTTATGTTCAGAGTTGGGGTCAGTTCAGGAAATTAATTAAAATTCGAATAATGAACTGAAAAATCCTCATATAACATTAGGGGCATTTTAAAATTAATAATTGAATTTTAATTAATTTCCTGAATTGACTCAATTAAAATGAAACTGACCCCAACCCTGGTTGTGTTGTTTATCATGGAATTTGGAATCGTACCCTCTCCCACCTCCAATATACATGGCATTGCTACCCCACATGCATTTTGCAATTCTGATTGGCTCAGGGATTTCCCGCAAGTCCCAGATTGTTTATTGGCAGACAGGGTCTCGGTTGTACTTCCAACTATCCTATTATATTGACTGATCAGGTCCGTAAATCCTTCTCACAGGGACATAAAGACACATTCCGCATTTCCTGTGTTGCAATTTGCCCAAGGTCCACTGCGAGGGTTTGTGTCAAATCTGGTGATGATGTTACCTCTATCAGTGCCAATATTAGTATGGATTGAAAATTATATGCAATACCTATGTTTTTTAAGAGCATTAATATTGCACACAAATACTATCATCACAAAACATAAATATAATATTCATAATAGCATGAATGCCTGGTACGAGTTTATTATTAGCATTTCCTTATATTGCACTACTATATACATTGTACTAGTGGGTTTAGTTCATATGGAAACTAGGCTATCTCTTAAGCCTGGCAACCAGTTACAATGTCACACATAATGTTATCATAATAATAATAAGAAGCATAATAACAATAATAATAATAATAATAATAATGATAATAATGTGTTATAACAAAACTTAGATTTGTTGTTCATAATTCGTTCAATCTAACAGTGTAACCACCTTCCATTTTATTGGATGCTGAAGTCGCTGTAATTTCTTCCTCCGCTTCATCATTTGTTGCTTCGATTTCCCGACCCAAAGTCAAAGTGACCTCATATGTTTTAACCCATTGGATGTCAGCTTGATCTGATTGAGGTACATCTCGGTTCATTTGTCATATCTTATCAGGCAGAAAAGTATACGCGCAGCAGATCAGATGGACCGCCTCGGAGGTGCTATAGCACCACCAGCTGCCAGTCGATGCAACTGCACCTGCTCTGAGGCCGCCACTCCTGCATCTCACTTGCAAAGGCAAACAGCGACTACGCTGGCACACACTGACCTGAGGAAGTTTAAATGATCGGATCTCCTCTGTCGTACGCTGATTTCCGATCAGCATTCGTCACAAATGAGAATGAAACGGCTCCTCGCATTGCTTCAAGCCTGCAAGGGGTTAGTGATTGGATACTGCTTTGCGACTGTGGCCCTGTTGTGTTATTCTGCCATTAATTGCTGCATGCATCATGGCTGGTCTTACATGTGGAATTGTATGTGTTTTTAGGAATAAAGCACTATTCTGTGAGGTTATTTCCCCTTTCCTAGTCTGATATGACTGTCGTGTACCACCCCTTTCTGGTGTCTGGTTAAGCTGTGACAGACATCATAATGGAAAGCCGATGGTTTCTTCTGTGCCTCGGAGTATTAAATCCGGTGTACTGCCATACTTTGACATTTTCTTTTACAATTTTTAGCGTGAGGATTGATAGGATGTACAGCCCTTATGCAAACCTGAATCAGAGGGGTCACGTGACAAAAAACATTTTTTATCTTCTATTGATATTTTCTGCCCTTTTTGAATTACATTTTGTTTTTGCCAGCTTGAAGCTGAACAGAGGCACTTCTGGTACTGCTGGGGACACTCGTAAAGGTACTATAGCTATCAAATGCATACAGCTGGCTGATTATCTGAAAATACAAACCTTTAGATTTGAGTGGTCTGTTAGTGAGGCACTATTGAGGCCTAGCTCAAGCTATTGTACTTAATACTCCATACCACAGACTACTGATAAGGTCAGAGGGAGGAGCCTCTAGCCTTTTGTTTGATTAATATTATCTAATTCATAGCTCAAGAAAACACTTTGACATTTCTGTACAAATATCAGCTGGGCTTCTTTCTATGGCAAGCAATGCTTGTGACCTCCAAGCCACTGCAACTTGTGTAAAGAAGTAATTACTTGTAGAAAGACTATATCATTTGCCTTAGACATCAAATTAGCCATCTTAGCCAAGTGATTGGTTTAACTTGGTTGATTTTGGTTCTCAGGTAGCCACACACATCTAGAGACAGGTGATTTAAGGTGGTATAGAAAGCTAACTGGAGGCCAAACATTCCAGCAAAATGCTTTGAGACCATTTGAAAATATTTTCTTTTACATCGCATTTATATTTTGAATTTGTTTTCCCCTTAATCTCTGAGAAGCATAGACAATACTGTTGATGATTATATCATGTTTTGGGCTGAAAATGTTTTATGAAAGGTGCTCTACACAGAAAGTTTATTATTAGTTTATTATTGTAATATATGTGGTACACTGTTTACAGGATATTTATTGAAAGCATGGGTACACAGGGAAGTGGTTGAAATACATAAGCCTGGTTGAAAACCACTTGTGAAGTGGCACTTGGGAAGTGAAGTGGGATAATGGGGAAACTGCAATACCTAAAAACAAGTCACATCTCTGCATGCACTTCCTGTGTTTGTGTTTCAACACCACGTTATTCTCTGACAATGGGCCCTTTCCCATTGCACAAAAGAAAACAACGGGAACTAACAGGAACTAGCGCTAGTTGCGGTTCTAGTTACAGTTCTTGTTTCCACTGACTTCAGGGGAAACAGTTACGGTTTGCGCTAATTCAGATACTGTATATTGTATATATTGTTCTGATGAGAATGTATATACTGTGTTGTTGTACAGAATCTGTTATTTGATTGATGCTGCTCTTTTGAGGCACTATTTTTCTATTTTTGTTAATGTGTAATTACTGTGAAACAGCTTCTGAGAGTCCAAGACAACTTTTCCCACGGGGACAAATAGAGTATATCATATCGTATACATTAAGCTGCCATATGAAAAAACATAGCACTTGATAGCAAGCTATATCAGCTATATTTTTTCCTCTTTTGCCCGACCACTTGTCAGAATTGAAAACCCAAAGTTTCCATTTTCTACGGTTTGCACTAATTCAGAGCAAACTTCAACAACGCAAAGGGACAATTTTTTGCTTCATTGTGGTTAAGCTGCCAAAAACGTATCACTTGATAGCAATTCGCTTAAAACAGACACTGCGCTTCTGTAACAACATTAGGCCACACTTTATTTTTAATAAGAACAGCACTTGTTTATGAAAACCACTTATCCCGTGTTTTTTTCCATGGTTCTACATTATGTTGATATTCCTTCTTAAACAAATGCAAATGAGTGTGCTGGCGTACTGTATCTCTACGTGGTATGCCAGCTGCTCAGCAGTGGACAGGAGAGCCCTTCAGAGGGTTATCAATGTCGCCCAGAAGACCATCGGCTGCTCACTGCCCTCTTTGGAGGGCATTTTCAGCTCTCGCTGTCTCAGTAGAGCAGCCAAAATACTGAAAGACCCATCCCACCCTGGACATCATCTGTTTGACCTGCTGCCCTCTGGTAGACGCTTCAGGTCCATCAAATCACGGACAAACAGACTTAAGAACAGCTTCTACCCCAGGGCCATACGAGAACTGAACACTCAAAATCTCTGATACGGACTGATGACTATCAGTACTGCAACACCTACACTTACAGTACACTTACAGAACACTGCATAGCTGTTTACATTACTACTGCACTTTTGTTTGTATGTTTATACTCCCAACTGTACTACACTTCTGCCATAGTGAGCCTCTGCAATTCGGAAATGTGCAATATCTGGAAGTGCAATATCTCATATCTCATAAAAATAATGTAACTTTTAACTTTTAACAGCAAATGTTCACATTTCATTTTATATTTAGAATCTTAATTTGTTTCTGCTGTTCTGTTGTGTTTTGTCTTTGTTATTGTAAATGTACCGTCAGGATTGTCACTCAATTTCGTTGTACTCTGTGCAATGACAATAAAATAAATCTAATCTAACAGCAATGCTTCTTCAATGCTTCAGCAATGTCCCGGGAGATGCTAGTGTCTAATCCAGTGTGCCTCACCATACCTGCACTCTTGTTTAGTCAAATTCCACCTTTAGCCAATCACAGTTGTTATGGCAAGCAGGTTGTGAGCTTTGACACAGCTTAAGAACTTTGCTCAAGGCAGAAGTTGTCCCTAAGCACTGATACAGACCACAGACCTACCTTTACCCAAATCTTAAGTGCTCATGGGTAACTTCCCCCTACACCAAGAAACTTTTCACAGGGATGAAAATGTGTCTGAAACATTCCAGAACAGGCCTGCCTGCAGAGATGCAGGGAGAACTCACACACTCCAAGGTGCAGTGCGCGTGCGTGTGCGCGGGGTGGAGGGTTGGGCCTCCAGGGTTGGGTTTCTGGTGCTGTGGGAGGTTGGGCCTGTGAGCCCAGTGTGGCATGGCGGCTCTTTGTTCCGGAAAATTCTCACGGACAGAGGAGGGGAACAATGAGGAGCACCAGCTGAGATGGGATAAAGTGTTCCGCCCATGATGCTGTGTGGCAGTGCTCACCTCCCCCATTATTTACATCACGGATAAGGCAGTGTGAGAGAGGGGGAGGGAGCCAGTGTGTGTGCGCGTGTGTGTGTGTGAGAGAGAAAGAGAAGGCAGGCAGAGGTGCAATGAGATTAAGAGGAGGATGAAGTGTCAGAAAGTTCCTGGAGGTGTTCAGCACCAGCTGTCGCACTTCCTGGTAGAGAGAGGCGGGGCCAGGCAGAGTCCCCCATGCACCATGCTGTTGTGTGGCTTACTCTAGAAATTCATCACACAGACCAGAGTAGGATGCCCCTAAAGGTAAGAGTTTTTACCTATAATTTATTTAATATCTAATAATATCAAATACTTCCAAGATATGGTGACAGCCCTGTCATCCTATTTGATTGGTGTTTGTGTCAAACAATATGCTAATTGTTAATGGCAGCTAAAGTAATCATGTAAGATTTTAAAGCTTCAAATATGTGTTTTTATTATTTATTAAATGCGAAATGGCTCTAACGGTTGGCTTCCAGTGTGGTTGAACTATCTGTCATTTTTTTAAACCAGATTCGTTACCTTCTTGAAAGATCTCTTTTTGTGGGCTATGGTAAACACCACGGCCTGTTGGTTACATTTCATTATATCAAAAAACTAAATTAACTACATCACGCAATGATGCATTTCGAGTCCTTGTTCAGATTCCATTTGTGGCTGTAACTCTACAGGGGCGCCCATTAAACAAAGTAATGATACTATTAACTATCAGCCGTCAGAGCTCTCGTTGAACAGATTCGACCCCTGGACCTGCCCCAATGTGAATGATAATAACCACTAGAAATAGCTTATTTCATTTTCATCCATATCCCAGCAGGCTACACTGGAAAATGATTTTAAGATCCATCATTTTAATTTTGTTATGTGTTGTTAAGTGTGAGAGGTCACCTCCTGCCCTGCTGAGAGGTGACCCATGGGGGATTGCCCCGAAATAGATGCTGCTGGGACCAGCGTGACCTCAACCTGTTTTCATGTGTGTGCACATGTACGTGTTGATTTGTGCGTGTTGATTTGTGCACGCATACATGTTCATATTTATGTGTGTGCATTTGTAAATATTTATGTGTGTATATTCATGCATGCATACATGTTTATATTTGTGTGTGTATATGTCTGCGTGTGCATGCTTGTACGTGTATGCATGTGATGGGCAAGCGCATGCTGCATGTGTGTACGCACATGTGTGTGTGTGGGCATGCTTGTCTTTGTGTGTGCATGCATGCTTGTGTGTGTGTGTGTGTGCATGTGTGTGTGTGTGTGTGTGTGTGTGTGTGTGTGTGTGGGCATGCTTGTCTTTGTGTGGGCATGTATGCATGTGTGCATGTGTCCATGCATGTGTGTGTGGGTATGCTTGTTTTTGGGTGTGCATGTGTGCGTGTGTGTGCATGTGCATGCTGCATGTGTATACACATATGTGTGTGTGTGGGCATGCTTGTCTTTTTGTGTGCATGTATGCATGTGTGTGTGTGTGTGTGTGTATCTGTGTGTGTGCATGCTTGTCTTTGCGCGTGCATGTGCTGCATACGTTCATGTGCACTTGCGTGCGTGCGTGTTTTACAGGTGATGAAGAGCCTCTCTGAGCTGCTGTTGCTGTGTGTGGCGATGTCTCTCAGCCTGCTCCTGCCTGCCTGGGCCTTCTCCCAGGGAGCGAAGCCGTCCTCCTGCGTGGACATGTTGCCGGGACACATCCGCGCCCAGCCCCAGGACCCCTACCGCAGTCATGTCACCCTGCAGACCACCGCGCGCTCCTACCTCCCTGGGGACACCGTGACAGGTGGGCCTCATGGTCTACAGCACACACAGAGGGGCTGGTCCTGTTGAGTAGGAGTGCGGTTTAACATCACAACCTCAACCCTACTGTTAAGGCCTTAACACACAGCTGAAAACCACATTAACATTATGACCACAACCCTACTCTTATGGCCTTGACACACGGCTGAAAACCACATTAACATTATGACCACAACCCTACTGTTATGGCCTTAACACACGGCTGAAAACCACATTAACATTATGACCACAACCCTACTGTTATGGCCTTGACACACAGCTGAAAACCACATTAACATTATGACCACAACCCTACTGTTAAGGCCTTAACACACGGCTGAAAACCACATTAACATTATGACCACAACCCTACTGTTATGGCCTTAACACACAGCTGAAAACCACATTAACATTATGACCACAACCCTACTGTTATGGCCTTAACACACGGCTGAAAACCACATTAACATTATGACCACAACCCTACTGTTATGGCCTTAACACACAGCTGAAAACCACATTAACATTATGACCACAACCCTACTGTTATGACCTTAACACACAGCTGAAAACCACATTAACATTATGACCACAACCCTACTGTTATGGCCTTAACACACAGCTGAAAACCACATTAACATTATGACCACAACCCTACTGTTATGGCCTTAACACACGGCTGAAAACCACATTAACATTATGACCACAACCCTACCGTTAAGGCCTTAACACATGGCTGCAAAACACAGGTGGTTCCAAGACATTCTGGCTAACATATTAAGGAAAAAATAAACGATAAATCACCATATGCATACTCACGGGCATAGATATTCAGTTGTGTCTTCTTGGAGATGAGATAAATATTCTAAAATTCAGATTTATGGAGAAATGTCAGTCCATCAGTGCTGGGGAATGAGTCAATATGTCAGGGATAGGAAAAAGATGTCAAATGTCAAAATCAATAAGAAAACAGGGTATTCATTCCCATGCGGGGCTAGTGGGCAAATAAAATAAAGAAACACGGATGAGGAAAGGCCAGCGAGCTGTAGGCCATTGGACCCTTATCTGAACTGACCTGTGCAAAACCCAAAAGAAGGGCACCACCACCTCCTCTCACGAGCAATACTTTATACCAGGGCTGTTCAATTACTCTTTCATGCCGGCCAGATTTAAAAAACCTAAAGTGCACGTTTGCTGAACATTTTCCATTTCCTTTCCGAAAAGGAATACAAATTTACATGCCCTGCTTTATACAAACTTTATACAGTGTATAAAAAAGGAGCAATGAACGGAGCAACAGAGCATTAGCAAGATTACAACATACACCAACCAGCCAATCTACCTCTACGGCCACCACAGCACACAGCACTCAGCAAAACAGATTCAGGTAAACCACTGGCACACCTAGTCACACGCCAATGCAACCACAACCTGACCAGGCTGGTGAGAGCCAATCAAGAGCCAAAGACATTTGAAGGTAGTGAGGCCTTATTTTTAAATAAACTTAATATTTAAACTTTTTACATCTTTTTATTTTATTTGACCAAATTCACAGTAAATGCTTCTAGTTCTTGCTCTGTATTTCCTTTTGGTCAATAATATCAAATTGGGCATGAGTTTGTTCAGATGTTATTTAATTGCTACTGTGTTCAGTTTCAGTTTCACATAGATGACTATGAAAATTAATGAACAACCTATGCATGCATCGCTTATTTTGATAAGAATCTGATTAATATTGCAATATGTGTAATCTTCATCACTGTCAAATCATTCATGATTGAGATATATCCTAGGCTTGACTGCTTATGAATATTAATGACTGTTGATCTAAAGCAGTCACTGGGACTTTTTAAACAAAGACAGAAGATAAAGCATGTCAGTGCTAAAACAGCAGTGTTTTGCAAAGTGAATACAATTTTATATATTGTGTCTGGATTTTTTAAAATGTAACTTGTTCATAAATTACCTATAAACTCAATATTTATCATTTAATGATACAAATATAGATTTTTTGCTACAAAGAAAGTTCTCCATTACAACATTAATAATGTATTCATATGCATTGCAAAAGCAACAAAATATTAGATATTGTATATTATTGCTCAATGTAGCCAGAAATGATTTTCTCATATTTGTAGAAATCTGGTGGTCCACTAAGTTCATAACCGGCATTTAACATGAGTTACCATGGCTGGCAATATCCCACCATACTTCTCTGTGATGAAGACAATAGACTCCCAGTCATAATAGGCTCATACCCAGTCTGAAACTGGGGAATTCTAGGATATAGGGCTCAGTCTATACTCATGGCACATGCCTATACCAATTGAGCCACTCTAGTGAGCCCTAGTCCTACATTTTGACCATAATCAAAATAGCCAATGCATCAGATTGCATTGGACTGGTTTCCTCAAACGTTGTAATTGCGATCAAGGCTTTGTATTTTTGTTAAACTGTGTGCCAAATGGTGTGGCATCAGTGACCATTGTTCTGTTGTGAACCGGCCCAAGCACCAAAGGAATAATCCGTTTGTCCGGCACTGTTATACGAACGCTAAATTAACACTTATTAGTAAAACAGTTATTTCATTTTTAGGCAAAACGGTGTGTTTTTCATGGTAACTGAACCAGACCAGCTGGTCCACCTGCACCTCTGTCTGTAATTTAGAATGAGGAGCAGTCAACTCTAGCTGGGAACGTGACCTCTGGCCCTCTTATCTTAAAAGTTCTGCTCTGGGCACAAGGCCTGGGGTAATTTAATTGAGTGACCGTGCAAAGCTGCTTTGCTGAACGAAGGGCTGTGGTTGTAGATATCCTGCAATGCCTCTCTGTCTTCCATCACTCTCTTCATTCCCAGCATGATCATATTTTCCCACAGGCACCAACCTAGGTCATGTGGTCTTTCCTTCCACAAACTCTGATTGGTCCAAGAAACCTTGGTCCCCACCCTCTGACCCCACAGGACACCTCAGGTTTAGTTATTGGTGCTGATCAGGATGATGCTTAATAAACTACAAAAAAATCCACAGCTTCAGCATAAAGGACCCTTAAATATTTGTTTTTGAAACACAACGTCATTGTCACCTTTAAATTATGACGCTTTTTCTTTGTTTAACTACTATACTATATTGCATTATATATAAAGGACTACTGTTACAAAAAAGATATCAAACTGAAAGTTTCCTTCAGAAATAGAGAATGCCCTTGTAATAATCAATACATAGTATATAATATATATACCAGCATGAATATAACAATACACAAACCCGTAGTGATTAGTCAACTGCAGAAATAATTAGTCTATTAGTAAAACAGTCTCAACATAATTGGAATAAACAACAAAAGAATAATTAATACCACTGCGTAAAGACTGGGTCCTAAAACTTCCACAGAAGCACACTCTGTGTGTGGGGGGGGGGGTTGTTATCGTGAATGGTGTGCTTACCACAGGGGCTAAATGTGTCCGGTTTTAATATTATAAGCAAATCACCCAAGTCTGACACAACTCAGTTCCAATGATTACTAGGCAATCAATTCATTGACTCAAGTACTTAAACTTAAAACAGCCAGTACAATGAATATAAGCGTACGTTGCACTCAAGTAATTCATCTCTATAACAACATTTCAAGTCTGCCATGACAGATATTATTGAGTGTAACTGGCATTTGACCAGCTTGTTAATGGAATTGCTTGTGTGTTTCCCTGTTCTTTTGTGCTGCACTTTCTGAAGTGGAGTCATTCTGGGTCACCCACATACCATAGAAGGCTTCTGTGTCCAATTAGGCATCTTTGTGTGAGGCCGTGACCTTAGCAAAATGGCAGGCAAGGTGACAGGACAGCATCGCACCTGAATGCACACTGCAGAGCCGTCACTCAGTGACGCGACAGCTTCCAAACGTGTGATGGGAAAAAAGGAAAAAGGCGGAAACGAAAATGACGCCGCACAGAGGGGCTGGTTCAAGAGGGTGTTAGCGCCGACTTTGTCCTGATTGATAGCACTCATTAATTATGTACAGTAGACAAGGTCATTGGATGGTGAGGTCTCCCCCTGTACCCTCCATTTTGGCTCTTGCTGGCAGGTGCATGTCATGTATTAGTAAAGATCTCCGATTGTGATTGCGATTGCAACGACTGGGTTGTCACAAAGACAACACTGGGGTGGCGAATAAATACCTTAAGGCAATTGGGAAAAAGGTAAATGGGCTTAGGACAGGGAGCTCTAGTCCTGGAAGGCTGGAAGGCATGCTGGTTTTTGTTTTCACCTTAAAATCAGTAACCAATTTGGACCCAAGACCCAATTTAAAACAGGTTTGGTTAGTTAACTGTGCAATCAACTGCTTTAATCGATCGATCAATTGCTGAGAAACTACAAACCCCAGCAGACCCTACGGGCCTCCAGGACCAGGGTTGGGGATCCCTGCCATAAGAATATGACTGTCTAAGTGGGGCTTCCATCAGGCACTTGGGGTACATCGGTGGTCAAAGTCACGGTCACCGTCTGGGTTTGTGTCTCCGCAGTGGCGGTGAGGAGCACCAGAGACTTCATGGGCTTCCTACTACAGGCACGCACCGTGCACGACGACCGCATCGCCGGCTCCTTCGTCCTCATCCCACCCGGCTCCAGGGCGCTCGGCTGCCTGGGGGCAGGCGACACCATCACGCACTCAGACAAGCTGCTCAAGAGGAACCTGTCTTTTGTCTGGAGGGCCCCAGACAGGCCCCAGGGGGACGTTCGGTTCCTGTAAGGACCCCCGCGCTGTCACTGAGAAACGCGTACCGCATGGGGCTGCACATTTTGGGAAGAGCTCTGAATCACTCACAAACTTGTTTGATAGACTTCCGGAAGGGGCGTTGCATTCTTAGGATAGGCCTGTTTGTGTTGCACCAGGCAGTATCTGGGGGAAAGCATTGCTATGTTAGGACAGGCCTGTTGTGTCTCAGCCCTTAGTTTATCATTACCTTCACCTCGGCTCCTGTATATTTTAACTGTATCAGTAAAGAGCTTGTAAATTTACTGCTAGTATGGCCATTCCCCCTTTTTCTATTTCCCAAGTGTGTCCGTATAAATCAAAGGGATAGTAATCTTTATGGGATGAACACAGGAGGGATGAATACGTTATTAAAAGGATGCAGGTAGCGGACGTGCTTTTTGCAGGAAAGTGATTCATGGCACAAGTCTAGTTGAAGCACTTAACTCAATCTGTAGTACAACTGAGCTGCTATGAGCCAGGTCAGAAACTCATGGGAGAAAGCATTTTGACCCAACCGCTGTGCCTGTAATGACGCATTTAAAACTGAGTGGCATTTTATATAAATGTTCTTGCATTTTATAGCATATATGCCAGTCATACCTCATGTACCTTGACTACCTTGGTTCTGAAAGTGCAGTACATAAAAGCTGAAATGTATCACGAGTGCAGCACATAGGACTATATACAATTGAAACGTGCTAGGATGAGAATGTCTGGATTTTCTAAATGGCAATTCCTATAAATCTCAGAGTTATTTTTGATTGTACAAGCTGGATCATTATTTATAAGGGAATTCCACCAAAGATAACTTCTAAGTTTTGATTATATTTTGCAGCATATCATGGGGTTCTCCATTCAGGAACCCAGCAACAAAGCATTGGTTCTTGGAACTGTTTTTTTCTTTGGTCTAGAATTGAATTCTGACTGTGGCTGGGTGTACAGTGGCCCAGCGCGTTATTGGCCGTAGCATTGCTGGGGCGGAGGGTTGTCTCTGCCTTGTACCAGTGCTTGGCTGTGATGACAGGGGGAGGTAGCCACTACTTAGAAATAGACTCTGAGCAATTTAAACTGAACTTGCAGCATTATTGCATGCAGATTTTCCATGGAAGTTCCCCCCTCACCCTGGATCATGGTGGATCACACCTTTGCTCTCTCTCCTCTCCAGCATAACAGTGGTGCAGTCATACTTTGTGTACTGGGCGCGGATCGAGTCCGCCGTGGTGCACGATGGGACGGTGAGTTTGGACGGAGATGCGGGTGGAGGCCGTGCCCTACCTGGACCGCGGGCGGACACCACCAACCAGTCGAGCTCAGGTACTGGGGGAAAGGGGAAAGTGGAAATGGGAAACGATACCCGCTCATGGTCTTGCCAAACTTAGCGCCCAGGACACCACTCAAGGGTAAACCCAGCCACCGCCGGCGTAACTCCGGCCCGTCACCGCTGGGGGGGGGGGGGGGGTCATAAGCATGCCTCATGCATAGCCGGCGCTGGACGGCTTCCCGAAGGCCAGCCAATGCAATAAACACAATTAGGAGAGCTCGGCGCGCCCTGATCTCTGATGGATTTAAACCGCATGTCAGGGCGAGCCAGGGGGATGAGAAGACACAGACTGCCTTTGAGATTAAGACATGATTCCAATGAAGAAGAAAAAAAGCTGAAGAAAGAAGAGGCCACTCAATTACGAGTGACAGCCGCGACTGGCCACTTACGCCATATGTCACTCTCAGAATTTTAACGAGAGCGGTCGGAGAACAGGGCGTCCTTCGTTAGGCCGCAACATGTTTATATTTCATTATTTCAGATGCATGGTTAATGCCATTATGATAAATCATACGCCATTACATCACACTCTCGGTGACTATAACGTCACATTAGATTACACACATTAGTTCGATAACTGATGGCCTTGGCTCCCAAGTCCCTTCCTCCTTTCACCAGATGTTCTCGTCGCTGAAGAACAATAGCATATAGCTCCGCGTAAAAAACGCTGACTTGCAATAAGGACGTTAATGCGTTTGACCACTACTGCTTCAGGGACTTCTGGCCCACAGCTAAACCATGCCGTGCAAGCACAGTGTCCTCTACGGTTAAAGTGATTAAAACTAACGTGCAAATTGGAGCATAACTGATTGGGTTATGAAAGTATTTCTCATGCATTTCAAAGCCATAGCTGAACAGGCCCTGTTCAACAACATCGATGACTGCTTGGCCGACTCAAGCAACATCTCGAGGCAAACCTTTGGCACAGTGAGAGCCACTCACTCTTACAGTGAGTAAACAGTGCACTACAGTTATAAGGCTGCTTACTCCTGATCCAGCCTGAAAATCATTTTAAAAGCTATGCAGTGCACCATACATCCTCTAGGGGGACCTTTGAGTACTGATTACATAATAGAGGTAAAATAACAAGTTCAGCCTCCTGCTCCTTTCATTTTACTCGGATGCATTTGGTTTTGCACATTGACAGGCAACATGAAATGTCTGGAGACAGCAGACTCTCCCGGACTGGACTGACAGCTATTCCCACACATCAAGCAACTGTGTCCTTCTCCCAAAACCATACAAGGACTCCAAAGTATACAAGCTTTGACTGGAGCCTCACAGAAACTATCCAATGCTGCAGCTGCCAACAAGTGTACTGTGCATCTTATTTAAAAAAACAGACACTCTACATAACAGCAACAATGCAAATATTTCAATGGCACAATAATACTTCAATAATACCAACAAATAATCATGAAAATATACAAAATATACATTTTTGTAATTTTATCTGGCAAATATCCAATGCTATTCACTTACAGTAAAGTTGATTTTTAACAAGATTGGTAGTATAAAAAACCCTAGAACCAGAAAGGATCCAATCATCCTCAGGTCTGGGGTCTAGTGCTCTAACCCCTAGGTCACACCACTGCCCCTGTGCTGAATGACTCTTAACCTCCCACATTCTCCACAGTGCAGCCCAGTGACAGGTTCATCAGCAGGGAGGAGGAGGAGGAGGAGGGGGAGGAGGAGGAGGAGCCGGGCATCAGCTCAACACTCTTTGTGGCCCCCAGCAAGGACCCCACTATCCTGGCCCCGCCCACAGTTCTGGCCCTAACCACTGCCTCGCCCACTTCCTCAGCCTCATTCCCACTCACTCTGCTTCCAGGCCTGGCCCATACTGGGTAAGTGGATCTCAAGCTCTGCATGCCAGGCTTGTACCTCACCCCTATAAGCCTGGCAAAAGCAGCGCAGCTCGGAGCAAAACCCGCCCACTTTCCCGGACAAAACGTAACGGACATTTTTTTAAACCAATCACCTCAGCTCAGTGAGGGCGGGTCCAAGGTGAAGGTGGCTATTCAAACTGGTGTCAAATATGTCATACCTCTGCAAACCACCCTGTGAGAATGTGATCAATGTCTAAGCTCCCACATGCCTGGTGTGGTGATCATTGCTACAGTAAGCACTGCTCCCAGACGGTGAGGCGAGAGTGTCTTTGAGATTTCTCGAGATCTGACCATCTGGGCTCCAAAACTGGACATAACAGAGGCTTACTTATCAGCCATTGCCGTCTTTGCCAGGGACTCAACACTGTAACTCCAGCGACTCACCCGCCTGCTGCTGTGTCTTGTGATTGTGTTTCAGGGCAAAGAGCCAGAGGGCCAGCAGTAACCCTCAGCCATGCAATCACTGTGATCAGGGAGGGCAGGTAAAACCCAACGGAGAGACACGCCACCTCTAGCTTTCACTAGTAGATGTAGGCTTTTCATCTTCCATTCATATGAAAAGAAAAACAAAAAAGTGGAATAACACTGCCTGTGTTCTTTGCACCACTTTACTCGCAAACATGCATTTTTAGGTGTAATAAGGGGTTTATGCAGCCCGACCACAGTATCACTCTCTGTTAAGTTACTGTTCTTGATGAAACAGTCACTCATCTGTTTTGCCTTGCATCTCAAACCAATGCGCGGACATCACGGTCGAGACGTATGTTCTTGGAAGCACCTGCTCTCAGTATACTTTGTATCCCACGTTTACTCGTGTTTTCTTTATTTGGGCAGTTACCTGTATATGCGTGTGAGTGTGTGTGGGGAGGGGGGTGTCAATGCTACTCAAAAAATACATTTGAATTACAGCAGCTGTGTGTGCAGCTTACAGAAGATTACTTCATGTGTGAATTCCCTGTGAGCTATTGGCTTTTGTCATTGAACAACATTTCAATAGTCACATATTATCTAATATGCCTCCTGACGCAGCATATCACAGTCATATTCATCATTTATCTCCCCCACAGGCTATGGAATGAAAGCTGTTCATCTCTGTTTGCATGGAAGCAAAGCTGCAGCTCCCAGGCCCTGTGCTTTATGAATTACACAGTCAAACTTCACAGCTGTTAAAATCAGGGAAATGCATTTGGTGCCACTAAGGTTGGTCTTCAAAAAAGCCCCTCTTAAAAGCTGCCATACGATTCGGTGCTCTAGATTCAAACTCGTTTCTCTGTATGATCAAGAGTTGCATTTAAAAAAAAAAAAAATCTGGGTATTGTGCGAGGCGCCCTCTAGTGGCCTGCTGTATTTTTGGCCATTGGCTTTAAACGGATTGTGCTCATGCCAGGCTTTTTTTGTTGCTCATTTTTATTTTGTTTGCTCTTATAGTGGGGTAACCTTCTGACAGCTTTATCAGCTTGTCACATCTGACCCCTTCCTGAGGTGAGAGGCCTGTTGTTGGGAAAGGGCTGTGGGTGCACATACCTCTGCTCTCGACACCCCGGAGCTGGGCCTCTTCCAGAGGCTTGTTGGCCGGCTTCCATGCAAACAGAAGAGCAGACATATTACACACCTGGTCCGCTCTTTATCAAAACACCCCAGAGCACACAGTTACTCAGTGTCCACTCTCCCGCTGAGGTGAAAACGTGTTTTGACAGATTTCAGTCAATCCTGGTCCTGAGGAATACTCCCCGACACCGTCCAGCATAGAGACCCCGGTGGAACCCCGACAGCCCCAACGGAGCCCCCTGACAGCCCCCGACCTGGAGACTCAGGCAACCCCCTCCTCCCCTCACCCCGAGCCCTCCCCCGCCCCCCGCCGCTCGCACTCCGACCCTGTGACCCAGGCCGCCCCGCCACCGCCGCAGCAGACCCCGCCTCCTGGGGTCCGGGTGCAGAAGGGCGTGGTCGCCCGGAACCTGTCCAGGGGGGGAGAGGCGGGGCCGCCCAAAGAAGGCGGGGCCGACGGGGGGAAGGGGGAGGAGACTCCGGGAGCGCGTCACAGGAGCGCTCTGGAGCTGGGCGTGCTGCTGGGCTGCTCGGCCGGGCTGGGCATGGTGCTGGCAGTGGGGCTGAGGTACCTGCACAGCCAGTACTGCCTGAAGCGCACTGCCGTGTCCCTCAGCGAGCGTAATGGCAGCATCATCCACGTGCAGGACAGCGGAGAGCTGGTGCAGATCCGCAAGATCAGGCAGAACAGCTTCGTCTTGCTGCAGGCCGAGTACAACGTTATGACCCCGCCGGGGAACTGACCACACACGTGTGCGCATAAACACACGTACACAGGCATGTACACATGCACATACACACACATATATATATATATATACTGTATATACACACACACACATTTACAAGCATAGACATGGACACACATAGAAGTACACACATGTATGCACACATACAGGCACAGACACACATGTATCTACAAGCATACACATGAACACACATGCAAACACACACACACACACACACACACACGCATATATGCACACACACATGCATACACACACACACATGCATGCATACATCAAACATGAACGCAAGCACAGGCGCACAGACACATTCACTCACTCACAAATGCATACACACTCACACACACAATGTGCGCACACAAAATCACCTGCTGCTCTGTCTCAGCAATGACTTCTTAAAGAATTTAAGTGTGTGGTGATCTCTCGCTACTTTTTGTTAGATGATGTGCACCCCTACAGTCGTACCCCTTTAATCCATGCCATTAGTGTTAAATCCTCCAGTTTAGTCCAAGACGGTGTGTAGTTTTTGACAAACAATTTGGCTATTCAGACTATTCATCACAACTGAAAGGACCATCTAAAGGTATAACACAATTGATCGTTTCATATGAGTCTCTTCTAGAAAATATATACTGCATTACATTTTATGTAACAAGAGAAACATTGTCTGTATAGATTATTTCACGAGAAGTCAGATTCACTTTTAGTGTTGTGTGTTGTGGAATAATGTATTATTAGAAGTTCAGTGCTACTTATTGTGTTTCCCCTGTTTGTAAACCAAATCAAAATGTGTAACTATTGTTATAAATTCAGACCGCAAAACTTTCTCTGAAAAAAGCTGATTGTGCAAGTACATTATTTGTTTCTCTGTATGTGGATTTAAGCTTACACAAAACATACATCCCCATAGAGCCAAAACAATACATTAACATAATAATAAATGAAAAATAAATCAATCATAACAACAATAATAATCATCATAATCATCATAGTAAAATATTATTCTTATTTAGTAATAGTTTGCAATCAGTTGTAAAAGTACAATCAATAAATGTTAATAAACGTATTGCTTATCGTCCCGCAATATTATTATTTAAATATTTTTTTATTTCAACTTTGTTATTTAAAATGGGTATCGCTTTGTACATGGACCCGCAATGGACCAAACTTCAGATCGTATTTGACAGTTTACCATATATGCGCTAGGGGTCAGGCTTACACAAAGCATTGACACAAAACATCCAGTTCTTATAAACCTTTTGACATTTCAGTTGGACATACAGCTCTTGTCTACTACAAAGCAAGCCAAGTAGTAAAGGAGAATAACTCAAATATAATATTGTGTAAAATATTAGATTTATGAGTTTATTAAAAAATAAACAAGAGCTCTATCACTGAGTTATGAAACTACTGATGCAAGTTTTGAACATTAGACCAATTCCAATGAAGTTTGGAAATTATATTAGGCTACGCATTATAGCCCTCCAAAATCAGAGCTATAACGCACACCAAAAATAACATTCTTAAAATAATAGTTTCTTCTGATACAAAAATAAATGATGCAATGGGATCAATAAATCCATAGCTGCCATCTAACCAAGAACATTAATTTAAAATAGAAAAACACACATCAGGAAAATAATACCTGAATTTATGTAAGTTAAGTGCAGCTACAAACGAATATCGTCTACAGTAAAAAATGATATATAAATTAAGGCTTAAATATGCTCAATTATGAGGCACGTGATTATTATTTAAAACATAATTACGGTGATTGCACCTTTATTGGAGAAACATACAGAAGTTGTTAGATATTGATCAAGTAAGCTATGTAGCTGCCTAAATAATCACAGAATGTTGCACTACAGGGAAGTGCTACCTACCTTCACTTCACACCTCATTCATGCCTGAAATATTACACTAGCCTCTGGCTCTCTCAAAAGCACGACCACTTATTGGTCCTCTTGATAGTACATTCTTCGTTTAGGAACATAAATAAACAAATAAATAAATAACATGTTTTGGTGAAGTTCTCAGCTAAAGTGTTAATCTGGAGCTGTAAACAAACACGATTAAAGTACCGTACAACAGTACCGAAGGACCATTAATCCATTAAATACAAAATCAAGCCTGTGAAAGATTAATGAATATTCAACGCTGAAGAATTATAAAAAATTGAGTGTATAGAGACAAAAAAATTCAACGTGCAACGTGACTTTGAAGCTGGAACTTAAGGAAAAAAATGCCTCTTGATTCAAACTATTTCACCAAAGGGAATATTCTTCGCCTGCACCTCATTTTAAAAATGAAAAAGCAAACTTTAGGATGTAAGCACAAACATTGAAAATCTTAAATCCTCTCTGCAGTGTTCTACTTTACAATCAGTGTGGAGCAAGAACGTCTCGTTCGATCTCATGCGACTATTTATTCATAAACAACCCCACAAAGACAGCAGCACTTGTGGAGTTCTGGGGATATTCGAAGGCCTGAAAATAATGTTAATATCCTAGTTAAGCTCATTTCAAAGAACGGCAAACATGACCGCGGTCGTGGGAGAAAACCCATCTTATTTTACACTTTTCGCTTTAAGGTTTGTAAGGCGTCGTTGTTCCTCCTTTCCTGTGTTCAAATATCGATCGGGAGATTGAAATCACGCATTGTCACACCCAGGCACCCTGAATAAGGTCTGCATGCACACGGCTCACAGCATAGCAAGGCCTGCTGGAACTCATATCTTTGAATGCCAGGAGAGCATGACCGTAGCAGAGATTGTACATTTATAGAGAACGCTTCAGTTCGTTCCGTCCTTAATATTTCAATGGAAAAAGGCCTACTTTAATATTAAGCGCTTGTCCCTATTAAAACCACCGCGTTTTTTTTTTTTACATTGTTTGTCTAAATTCACTTGTATATGTAATTATTTTGGCGATTTGTGAACAGAGCTCTGTTCTCAAATGGTTTTATCCAAGAAGCGCTGTCCTAAAGCTCGTGCCTATGAATATTCATGAGGGGGCGTGGTCAAATCGCTCTGCCTGGGTGCTCCTTTTCCATTGACCAGCACATTCCTGCTCTGCTTGCCAATTAGCCACTGCCCCTGATTTCGGTGGATGAAAGACATTCTTGCAGCAGTATTCTCGCAGTAAAACATTAAGGAAGGAATCTGTTTGACCTGTGCTTCATCTTCTAGCTAGATAGATTACATTACATTACATTACAGGCATTTAGCAGACGCTCTTATCCAGAGCGACTTACACAGTTTCACATTTCTTTACATACAATCCATTTATACAGCTGGATATTTACTGAAGCAATCCAGGTTAAGTACCTTGTTCAAGGGTACAACGGCAGTGCCCCACCTGGGATCGAACCGGCAACCTCTGAGTTACAAGCCCAGCTCCCTAACCATTACGCTAACATTGCCGCCATAGATAGCCAACCAGCTCTCCAACGAGCTTGGTCGTGTGAAGTCAAGCCTGCTTGCTGGTTTGATGGAGTGCTTGTGATATGTAAATAAATGTTTTCAAGTTATCCACTATTTAAACTCTAAACAAATCTTAAACATTTCCTCCTCATATATAGTGGTTATCCCAATCCCAATTAAATCCTTAATGGAATCAAAATTGATTTAATTGGGCATTCTTGCCACTGATAAAACACAGAATACTCTATAATGTCAAATGAAAAACAACTCTAAAGCTTTTTCTTAATTAATTACAAATAAAAACGGACACCATTGCCTTAATACTTGGTAGAAGCACCTTTAGCTGTAATTGCAGAGTCAGACAAGCATCCCCCACCCATAGCTTCCGCCACCATGTTTCATGGAAAGGATAGTGTTCTTGGGATGATGTGCAGTGTTAGGCTTGCGCCAAACATATCGCCTAACGTTCAAGGCCAAAAAGTTCAATCTTGGTCTCATCAGACCATAGAATCTTCCTCTGCTTGGCTTGAGTCTCCGACATGCCTTCTGGCAAACTCTAGGCAAGATTGAATGTGAGTTTTCTTTAACAATGGCTTTCTTTTTGCCACCCTCCCTTAAAGTGCAGATTGTGAAGCGCCCAGGCTATTGTTATCCCATGGACAGTTTCTCGCATCTTTGCCTTGGAAGACTGTAACTCTGACACAGTTGCTATAGGCTTCTTGGTGGCCTCCCTAACATATACCGTTCTTGCACGGGTGGTCAGTTTTGGAGGACATGCCTGTTCTAGGCAAATTCATAGTTGTACCATATTCTCTCCATTTCTTTATGATGGACTTAACGGTGCTCCAGGGGATATTAAATGTCTTTGAAATCTTATATCCTTCCCCTGATTGGTGCTTTTGAAGAACCTCTGGCCTTCGTGATGAAGCCAAAGGTTCATTAGTTTGGAAATGCACTAACCAACCGTGGGACCTCTTCACTTTAATTGCACAGGTGGAATCAATTAATTATGTGACATTATGTGAATGTATGTATGTAACTTTTTTAATTTTGAAAACGTCTTTGTTGAGATTCTAATAACCTTTAGCTGAAAGGGGAACATAGACTAGTCTTTTTTAAATAAAATAACTCCAGAAGAGCCTCTCAGAATAAAACCAACTTCCATTAGAGAGATATATTTATGTTAGAGGTGAGATTATTTAACGCAACACCAGGTATCTTTTTTTCTTGGTCTGTCAGTATTTCAGGTCTTAAATGCTAACAGACTATCTATTAAAACATACTCAAAGCAGGATGCTACCTGGATGTAACCAATAGACAAAACCTTCCTTTGTACAAGGCCATTAAACACTGCATTCAATGCGTGATCATTTTCCATCTTGGCACTCAATGTGGATAGAATCTCACCCATTTACAGTTAAAAACATGACATTTATGGCCTGTGCAAGATGTAATCAGGAATTTTCGCTCTGGATTGCATGCAGTGTGCTGAAGACTTTTAACTAACAGGTCATGCATGCACAGCTTTAATATGCAGCCCTCCTGCCTTACGTCTGGAAAGATGGTAAGAGGAACCCAATATTCAATCTTAAACTAAATGTATTACAACCACTTTGTTAGGTGTAACACTGTATATTTCCACAACCAGGACACCACTTTTCCTTTGTGCCCATGTTGTATACACTCATGCTTTCTGTACATAAGCTGCACCTTATAGAAAGTAAAAGAGTACATATAATAAGCAACATATGGAAGATTATGCAAGACTGTAAGACTGCAAGGTTGAATGAAGACCACGATTGGTTGATTAGTTCAATCAGGTGTTTTAGTGCTGGGCTAGAAAAAATGCCTTCACCCACAATTCCCTTCTCAGATAAGATTGGACACCGCTGCACCAGCCTTAACTATCAGAGTTCATTCCCCTGCGTGAAGATGATGCGTATGTGTGTGAGAAAAACTGTCTGAAACGTATCAAAGAAGTTTGGACACCCCTAGGCTGGCGGACCTGCAGAGCACCAGAACGGGAATAGGACAGCACCTTCTGAATCTCTTGCCCACACTAAAGATGGACGATAATCGCTGCTCCATTCCGCCTCTGAGCGCATGCGTGAGCGCTCCCCGGGGATAACACGCCCAAGGCCGACTGAGTGAGGTGTTCTTAAACAAAATGGCTGCCGCTTGACCAATCGGAGCCTAGCCATCGCCGTCTCGTGAGCATTGAATGGAAGTGTGGGTTATTCCCGGTAATAGAGCAACTGCAATTCCTTTGAACCCCCAACCCCCCCACCCCTCCTCATTGTCCAAAACCCCAACACAGTCTACAGCACTAATAGACTGCACAGTTCTCTTCCAGTAGAACACTAGCTAAAGATAGTTTTCTGAAGGTATACAAAGCCCTCTAGGCAAGAACACATTAACCTGCCTTTGATGCGGTGAATTCTAAATGACATTATTAGAGACGGTCTTACCACTGCCTAGCCCCCCCCCACCCCACACCATTGTAGAGGCACGGAGCTCATGAGTCCGGCTGCACTACATTAGCACTTGGGGGGGAAGGGGGGGGAGATGGCCTATGAAGGTAATGTCTTTCAATTTCACAGGTGAGGGTCAGCAGATTTGAAGTACAGGGTTGCGGTTTACACCTCATTTTGGCAAATGTTTTCGTGTCCGCAAGCTGCTTTCATAGAAGTACAGAACAGCGTGGGCGGTATGGACCGGGGTGTTGGAGCAGTGTGAAAATGTGTGGCCATAACAACTGGACTGGGCAATCTGGCCCTCTCACACAGAGCACTATTGAACATCTTGGAAAGAAGCAGCCAACCAGCTAACTAATATTTAAAAATTGAGATTCAAGCAGATTGTCACATATACTGTTCATTCTTTAATAAAAAATATCAAAAGGAAATGGAAAAAGAATTAAAAAAACAAAACAAAAAAAAACCAAATGGCCGGCCATACACCTGGCCAGCCCAGTCAGTTCCAGCCAATCGAGGCCGGCAGTAGCTGTCCCATGGTGTCACAGTAATATTACAGTAGTTCAGTTCCCCCATCTGGGAAAGGGGAACATCTCCTCATTGCATCTCCAGACAGATCAAAACAAAAAAAAACAAGAGAGATTTATTTGGAAAATGAAGAAAAGTAGAAAGATGTTTCAGTAACCATGGCATACTGAGGGGTCCCAGATAGTTGTGATAAGGCACTTGATAGGTGAATCTTTCCGCCCAGATTGGGCGGTTGGGGCTGAGGTCTCGTCTTGCGCCCCGGTTTGGTCCATTGTTTTAGTCCTTCCCAGGATCCGGTCATATGGGCTGCACATTGGTTAACTTCACCGCCTGCCGTGAAACATGCAGAAAAAGAAGCGACGGCGAGTTGGTTTCTCGTAGCTTTCTCATTGTGTTACATCACAAATAATCCGGAGCGCAAACCCCTGTGTTTCCCATGCAGGACGGGTCACCGAATCAACTCCACAGACAACAACCGCTGCTGTATCTCCAGCTGCATTTACACCCCCCATCCTCCACCACACCAATCTGAAATCAGTCTGAAATCATCCATTTGCCTCCAGATCATTTTATGACCACATTGCAAAGGGTGGCACACTGTACAAAAATATTGGATTGATTTACGGATTGATTGATTCCATTCATTGAGGGAATTCATTGCAGTGTTTTCCCCAAGTTCTGCTCGGTCGAGGAGGGCAGTGGAAGGGTGCAAGTCGTCCTTAAAGATCTCGCCTAAATAGTTTAAGATATCTAAAAGGTACGTATGTATATATAGGTAATTTAATACATAATGTATACAGTGTGTTAAATATTCAGTAGTTATGGCTCTTTAAAGTATATTATGTATAAATGAAAGGATGGATTCATTTAACATGACAGCCTATTTGTGGTGATGAAAATCACACACACCACCATCCTCTGAAAGCCCAAATCCAAAGTTTAACCCCAAGGTAAACATTGCAATGTAAAATTCAGCTTTGGGACACTGATGGAAAAAAAAGAAAATACACCTTACAGAAATCTTAAACCCACCACCTCAGAACTTTTATTTTTTTGAAGCTATGATTGGCCATAAATTTACATTAGCATAATAATTGTTTCATTTGTTTTGGCAGTCAAACTTGCAGTGCACATTTTTACTTACAAAGCCTTGCTTGCAGGGTTGGAATACATCCCTAACGCTTTAAGATACTTGACTGGGAGAGAGAAAAAAGAGGGAGAATGAGAGAGGGATAATCTCGCCCTCCTGTTTGAGGGCCACCTACTCGTGGTAACCGGGCCAACGAGGTGTCCTCATGAGGCCTGAGATGGCCCCCGCTGGAGGACGGATCTGAACATGCGTGCGCGGCCTCCGTCGTCTGTTGTGTGTAAAGGTTAAAGTGACGTGATTAAGGGATGGAGGGGATGTTACATTGAAAGGTTTGTCGGGCTCCCTGGATGTGGGGACTTGGACAGCAGATCCACAAAGTAACTTTCACATGAAGTAATGCTTTCACCTGCTATCATTTTCATATACACGGCTAATACGAATGTGAATGCATTTGAAGCTCCTGTTGTATTAAAGAAAAGATGTGGAGTGGTCTCAAAGAGTTCACACTCCTGTGTGTGTAAAGGTGTGCAAGTTTTTTGTGCCTATATGTATGTGTGTATATGTGTGCCTTCAAGTGTGTGTATGTGTGTGTTTGTGCATGTGTATGCATGTGAATATACAAGTCTGCACAATATCTGTGTGTGTATAAAAGGCCTCAAGTGTATGTGTGTGTTTGTGTATACGTGTGTGTGTGTGTGTATGTGTGTGAGGGCGGCGCCATCCCTACCCTCTGTCTGGTGATCATCCAGGACTTGATGGTGGGCAGGAGTATGCTGCCCAGCAGGATCTGTGCAGGGTGGTATATCAGCAGAGGCACGGAGATCAGAGACAGGTGCTCATAGCCCTCAAACACTATCTTCAGCATGGGGATACCTGAGAGCAAACACACCAACAGGGGGCAGTCACAAGAGTGTAACAGCGCACAACTCACAGCACCAGCGCTCACACACATGTGAACACATCAGATTCATGCATCTCTTTTGGAACACACACATTTACTTTTTAAATGTTCTTCTTTCCCCCCGTTGAAAATAACAGTTGTTTCCCAGGGCTAATCTATCTGGATGTAAGTGCCCACGGAGTACTCCACCCCCCAACTGCCTATACAGTACGACTTAAGACTGTCAGATGGCGTTACTTTGCAGTGGCAGGAATTCATGAAAAAAAAAAAATTGAAAAAACAACAACAATTGAGTTATGAAAATTCAAGTTAAGGACAAAGCGCTAAGCAGAAGATGGAAGCCCCCCGTACTGTAAACATTCAGCTCCAGCAAGCGTCTGTTCAGCAACCACTTTCAGCCAAAGCTCTGGCTGGAGAAAGAGCCAGAGTCTGAGTGCCGATCACAGCCTAAGTTTTTACCTTTCTTCACCTCCTGCATGTTACCGCGCATCAGTATGTGAGCTCTATTCTGTGGGCCGGGCCTGGGTCCACCGCACCGCCTCAGCGGAGCAAATCAACCTCCGCGGTGCTCGCACCTGGAGCCGTCTCTCTCCCCTACAGAGCCCCGACCAGCACTGGTGCGCGTTTGAAGCTCAGACCCCCGCCTCACCACCAGCGCTGGCCGCAGGCCTGCCCCGGCCCAGGCCCCCCTGCCGTACCAGAGCTCCGCTCCCTTGCTCCGGGCCTTTTCTAGGGTCACGACAGGGTTGCGTCACCCTCCCGTTGGGCCTAGGCGCTCTGCGTGCCCCGTCCATTCTCTCAGTCTCACCAAAACTGACAACAACAGGGAAAGACCCATAATATTATCCTTCATTTCCTTCGCCGCCCCCGTCTTGACGTGAATTCTGAAAGCCGTCAATAATTTAGTGAGAGGAATTATTTATCTAATATTTATCTATTATTTATATTCATACAAGGGGTTGGTCCGCTGGGGCCAGGTCTCATTTACAGGCACATATTTTGTAAACAGACAGGCAGGGAACAGACAGCTCTTACTATTTAAAGAGACAGCGATGCTCACGCAAAGTGACACCTACCTTGAATTTAGATGGAACTTGATCAATTTTTAATTTTTTTAATGCATCATATGCATTAACTCCCTTTATCCAAAAATGGACAATGGAAGATACGTCAGAGGATCAAACGGAAGCCAGAAGTCTATATCCCTTGTTTTAATAAAGTCTAAAACCAGGCTGAGAAAAAGAAGAAAGAAGTAGATTCTGTGAATAAATATGTTTTTGTTTAAAAATCTGAGTAAGTGGAATACATCTCAGTGCTGACCCAATTTAAAACTAAGCTAAAACTAAGTCTCTTCAACAAAGGTGCAATTTCTTATTTTACAGTATGATTAAAAAACCACTGAATGTAAAAACTGAACAGAAAAAAAGCTTAAAAGTGTGTTGGCACTCTAGTGTTAAAAGGGAGAAGAACGTAACTATAGGCCTCCGCCTCACAACACAATATAGTCAATATTAGTGGAAAGAAGGGCAGGTCTTGGAATTATCATATGAAGGGCTCTATAAATGCTATAGTTCCAGTACTGGGTTTCACACTTGACCCTGTCCTCATGTTAGATGACTATGCATTACCACAAACTCAGTACATGAACGCAGACAGGGCACAGCAGGTCTATGCATAGGCGCCGATTTATGTTTCTGCCCGTGGGTGCCGCGCAGCGTATGCTAGGTGGAGTTTGCTATCAAATCAATGTAAATTTGGCTCCGTGCATAATTTTCCCTGTGGGTGCTCGGCCTTCTCCGTGGGTGCTCGGGCCCCGGAGCACCCACGGGATCGGCGCCTATGGGTCTATGTGAAAAAGGTGGGAGGTTTGTGACTTCACAGTTATGGTTGGACTGTCAGTCTTTCGCCTCCCCTTATATCTCCGTTTGATCAAGGAAGAAGGCGTTTTCGTCACTGCACAGTGACGCCACCATCAGTCTCTGGCTGAACCAATTTCAACATTTGAATGTTTCTTTAATGTCTGGGGACAGAAAAAAAAAAAAAAAAAAAAAACACACACACAACGGGGTAAACGCCCAGCTTAATGGTTTTTGTGTCGCTGTGCGTTTGGACGACAAACTCATTTTTATCGCTGTGACTTAACTGACATGCAAAAAATCGACACTGATGGCCATCCTCCTGATATTCTGATTGATTCTTTATCATAGGTGTATTTCGACCAATAACCTTTTGTTCATTTACAACAACTCCTGTTCGCTTTCTATCGGAATTCTGGCAGGTTGTTCTCACGTGCGCGCTACTATGCTATAACCGAGGATGGCATTTTACACGTTCACAAAATTACACGACGATAAATGTAAGTGGAGTCATAAATCCCAAAATAAATTTTTCACAAGCCACCTCCCATATTTCCCTGCCTACACACAATCATTTAAAGAATTAGCTACATTTTGCGATGTAATTGCGAATTGCATTTCACATGAATCAAGGAAAAGTTGACAAAGCCGTATACCTCTGCGTATGTTTAGTAAATATTTTCTGACGTCTCCCTGTGCTCGGCAGCAGTTTATATAACACCCCGTGAACGTCATATGAATCTGCCTCTGGGCGACTCCACCTTCACGCGTGTTGTTTCTGAGTAGCTACACTTAAAACGTGAACAAAATCCCTTCTCAAAGGGAATAATGTACAACAACATCAGGCCAACATGTGACATGTTTATATATATTTTTGGCTTCCATACATGTTAAACCAGCATTTTAAAAGGAAGTTAAGGCAAAGTACACTACAAGTCACAGACATGGAGAGTGGCTGCGCAAATGCATTAAATACACGTCAAATTGCGGTGAAGAATTGATGAGGACACAAAAAAGAGATTCTCCGCGTGAGAGGGGAAAACAGCGGAGGACAAGTGACGCGGATTTCAAAAGAAAGTTCCGCGGCGCTATCATGGCACTGTTGTGACTCGCCGATTAATTTTGAATGCACCCCCCACCCCCCGCCGGTTCCGTGTCGTTCTCTCAGCGAGGACCGTCCGCCGCTCTCCGAGATGACATCTGACTTCATGGAACAGGCACTGCGTACGCATTCGGAAGGACCCGGAGCCGCGGCACTCAAAAAATGTTTATGAAAGATTCATCGAAAATGTCTTTAATCTGCCATGCATTGTCTGCGAGATGTGATAAAGCACACATTGTAAATGGGCTCTTCTTCTGACTAAAGTCATTTCTTGCGACGGGGCTCTCCCCAGCACTAGACATTAGTACATCGTGAGAGGAGACGAGCACTTTCCTTTCGCATTACTACCTGCTCCGAACACTGGGGAGATCTCTTAATGTACGGCCGGCCGCATTTCCATGTCAGGCGTGACACGTTTGTCAAAAAATTAACCGACAGATTCTGACATCTCTGCACACTCCAGGAGGAGTGCTTTCAAGTGACATCTGCCAACGACGCCTAAGTACCAACCTTCATCCTCCACCCCTGGCAGGGGAGGTAAAGCAATAAGGAACGTCAGCTCCCTCATAATATTAGCTTTCCCAGCTCAGCTGCATAATAACAGTGTATCGAGGAAGCGGCTGAAAGGAAATAGGCAAGAAATGTAAAGCCGATGGCACGACTGGCACTTCCTTCTCTGGTGACGTGCCCCTCACGGACGCCTGGTGCCAGCCCTGCTTGCTTTTGGCATCCCCCCTTTTCAAAATGTGACCCTGCTGAAGCTAAGCAAAAATGGCTTTCCAGCACTTCAGCTGTTTCATTCCACTTAGCAACGCTGCGATTACTTATTCATCTTCTCTCGCTCAAGTCCCGGTGATAAAAGCGCACAAAGTGACAGCCAGGTGAGGGAGCCCCACCCAACTACCTGCAGTCGCATTCATGCACAGTTTGTCTTCCTCTGATCCTGGGCCCGCTCGTATTTCAGTCGTAAGCTTCTGCCATTTTGTTTTTATCACAGGTAATCTAGTGGCTCGGGAGCAAAATCGTAGTCATTCTCACTTCAATGAGTGATTCTGACATGTTCTGCTGTTTACCCTCCACCCACCAACTTGTTATAAAATAGATAATTTGGCATTCACTTTAGAATTTTCAGCAGCTCTGTAGCTAGACCGTGGTCTCTTTACCTTCTTGCCTCAGAATTACAAATGTCCCCGATATCAACGCAATGACCAGGTGAACAAACAGCAACATCATTAGTGATTGCCACTAGCATTTATTCTCTGAATAGCAATCACCTCACCTGTTGTTGTCTGACATGCCATTGAAGCATGCAATTAATATTACCATTTTGTGGAAATTGGATTAGTTGATTATTGGAAAATGTAACATACCCGACTGGGAATGTGGTTAATTAGTAGTTCGCATAGATGTATATTAAAAGGCTCATACTAGACAAGTCACACACAAAAAATCTCTCGTCCTTCGTTTACTTCCTTTCCATTAAACTCTGTGTGCCCTTGAGGAAACAAGGAATCCAAGACAAAGACAAATTGAGGCTTAGTACTTGTGGAAGTCATTAACTGCCTCACCTAATTTCTGAGAGCAGCGGTATAGTGCATGCCAAGCTCTTAAAAGCCTCTTAAAGCTTCAAACTCTCTCTTACGGACTACAGAAAGGGACAGCTCCCACCTTTTTTATGTCACTTCATCACTTATTAAATAAGGAATAACATAACAGAGCAAACCTAGACTAAACTGTGTTCTTAGGACTAAATGAAATGAAATGACCTACGATGGACATCATGGACAATACTACCCTACCTGCCTAATGCAGGCGGATGATATCCCAAGCTGAATGGAACAAGCCTGTGCCACAAAGAAGACAAAGCCATGACAAAATGAGCACGTTCACAGAACAATACAAACAGCATCTTTGGATCTCCACTGGATGAGTCTACATCTATGGGGCAAGGGTTGCACAAAATAGAAAAACAGACGCAGAAATAACAGCACAAATCTGCAAAGCAAGAGCAGCATTTCACCTGAGCCACATACTTCAACAGACCAGAGAAATAGCAACCATGAAGGGTGTAGAACTCATTCCATCGAGGGCCGAGTGTATGCAGGTTTTTGTTGCAATCGATGCACTACACCAGGGGCCTCATTGATAAAAAGTTGCATAGAAACCATCCTACATTTGATCTAAGATCATTTCTGAAATGTGCATAAGTGTGATTCAGAGAAACTGAACGTACGCACAAAAAAACATGCGTACGCCACTCCCCCAGATGTGAAATCTCTAAATGATCTTGAAATTGTGCGTAGCTGAATGGTTTTAGATCTCCGCCTTGTAATCGCCCCCTAATTAATATCATTAGCATATAAAGGAGCTTGAATCAAAACACAAATCCTCTACTTGATAATGGCGAGCTGCAAGAAAAATAATTTTAGCGAGGCCGAAATCGAGGTCCTGTTGGCGGAGGTGCAGATGCGTGCAGGGACGCTGTTTGGGAGCCTTTCCAGTGGCTTTACCAGTAAAACCAAGTACATGGCCTGGCAGTCTGTAGCCCAGGCTGTAAACGGGGGGCAGCAAAGGTCCCTGAAGGACATAAAGAAAAAGTGGTCTGATTTAAAATCTCGAATAACTCGTTCCCTTCTTATTGCGCGGTTGGCGATATCTTCGAGAAGTGACAATGCTGCCATTCTTCCTCTTGCAAACCACTGCATTATTGCATTACTGCTTTTATCCAGAGCGACTTACAATATGTACATTAATACATGGTAGGAACAATCATAGTACGCGCAAGAGATCAGTGCAGTAATACAGCGATAGACATCATTGCAGGCAGCTGCGTACCATACCTGTAACACTGGGAAGGAAAAGGTTAGTAAATATATATATTTTTTTTTAAATGGAGTAAGCAGGGGTATATAGTGTTGAGCAAGTAGGCAGTGGTGATGACAATTAGCTAGATGTAGAGAATTCAGTGGTAGTGGAGTCTGAAAAGGTGGGTTTTGAGTCTCTTGCGGAAATCGCAAGTGATTCCGCGGTCCTGACCGATTGCGGAAGGTAGTTCCACCAGCGAGGGGTCAGGACAGAGAAGAGACGAGACAGCGAATACCTGCAGTACTCCAACATTGCCACAAGGAAACGTGCATACGGCAAGTTGAAACCTGACGTGGAGCTGAGTATTTTTCCACGTCAAAGACCGTTTTTATAAATCGGAACTTTCGCGTGGATTTGAGCGTACGCACGTTCTAAGATCAAATCTGTGCGTAAGCATGTTTTATAAATGAGGCCCCAGGTGATTTCAGTTAGGTCCCCTCCTTGGTTGAAGAAGTGAGCTAATTTGTGAAATCACCTGATGCAGTGCACTGCATGCACTTGGCTCTTGATGGAATGAGTTTGACACCTGTGCACTAGAGCCTTCACTTCCAATATGTAGATTGGGTTTCATATATGGATCAAAAACGTGGGGACACATAGAATATAGAGGGATCCCACAGAAAAACCAAGCAACAGTAGGAAATAGAGTTTGACACACAAACCATTACGACACAGGGCACACTGGAGTTTGCATGGGCTAAGGCCAGTGGAAGTTCAAATGGAGGAAAGCAACAAAACAGACATTGCCCACTACGCCTTACCGAAATCAGGAAAGAACTGTGGATTCTAACGCAAAATAACTTCCCGACGTAATGCAATCATTACAGTAAATTAAGGACTCAAAAAGCATTAGAAACATCAACATGGCTATGTGTGCTGCATTCAGATGGAACTATTCACCCTGAAATGACAATGACAGCATCTCCATGGAAACGGCTTCATTTGAGCGAGTGACCCCTACACCGATAGCAGAGGACCCATACCAGACAAACATCATGCACCAAACGCAGAATGATATGCTCACAGGAAGTGTATATATACAGCATACAGTAGAGCCCGTTTTTATTCACACCCTTAATAAAGATGAACAAAAGAGATCATATAAAATAAAGGACACAAGTACTGAGGTATATTTCATGCTCAAAAAAAGCTGAAAAGTAGGGGTAGCGCTCTAACGCACCACATTTTGACTGCTCCGGTGTGGTGGGTGCTGCCTGTCAGAGACGCAGTTTGAAACCTGCTTTTCTACCAGACTGGCCCTGGTCGTTTGCCCCGATCGGGGGTGGCATTTGGCTATCCGCCCCAGGGGGAGGGGGGAGGGTGTACCGGCTCAGGTTAGCCATGAAGCACGGAAAAGGATTCTCCAGAATGTGGGTGGGCGAATTCCGTCTCGAACGAAGCGGAGTTCGCTGCCCACGCAGAATTAGGTCGCCTCGTAGAGACGAGCAGCATGTGGGGAGGGTTACAACAAAATAAATAGAGGGTGTAATTGGCCACTAAATTGGGAGAAAAATGAAAAATCGGGAAAAATATGAAACTAATACAATTGTTCAGAAAAGCATATTCTGTTTTATTAATAGTATTATTTTTCCAGAAAACATCTGGAATTATTAAAACCCCTAACTATTCTTTTAAATGTAATCCAACAAAAACAAAAACAAATCTTTTTGAAGTCAAAAACGTATTTGAAGGCTTTCCAACCTGTCAGGTAGAGGACACAAGTCTATCTTGCCTCATCATGTTGAAGTGAAAGAACTCACTAAAAGCATCAGGATGGTTTGAGAGGCAAAAAAATAAGTCCAAGGGGCACAGTTCAAGATCTCCAAAACAACCTAGCATCTTGGGGCTACAAGGTGTCTAAAGCTATCATTTGACAACACCTACATGACAATGGCCTTCATGGCAGAGTTGCAAGAAGGAAGCCTCTTCACCTAAAATTTGAAGACAATTCACCTAAAAAGGCATCTTGAATTCGTCCAACTCCATCTGAACTACAATTGGAACCGTGTCTTGTGGCCGAATCTAGCTTTTTAGACATGCGCATCAGCGTTATGTTTGGCATCCAAAGAATGCAAGTAATGTTGAAAAGCACCTCATGCCTATGGTAAAACATGGTGGTGGATCTTTAATGCTTTGGGGTTGTTTTGCATCCACAGGCCCTGGGGCCCTTATTAAAATAGATTGAACCATGAACTCCAGCATGTACCAAGACATTTTGTCCAAAAACTTTGTTCCCTCTGCCAGAAAGCTACTGGAAGGTCCATCTTGGCCGCAGATGGACCTTCCAACAAGACGACAATCCCAAACATATGTCCAAAGCAACTAAGAAATGCTTGACAGAGCACAAGATCAATGTCCTGACGTGGCCATCTCAGTCTCCAGACCTGAATACAATTGAACATTTGTGGTTTGAACTTAAAAACCAGTCCACAAACATCAACCCAAGAATCTGAAAAAACTAGAAAAATTCTGCATGGGGGAATGGCTGAGGATCCCCCCACAAAGTTCCATAACGTCGTATGACACTACAGAAGTTGACTACTTGCTGTTATAATGGCCAAGGGAGAAACCATTGTGATTCTTGATTATTCTGGGGAAAAAATTATAATTTGTTAACCATTCGATTGTGGTTCGTGCCAGTGCATTATTTTTAAAGAATATCATTTTCTGCATTTTGTGAGCATAAAATAAAGGTAATTAATATACTATAATATAGTTTATTTTATACAATCTCTTTATCAAGGGTATGGATAAAAATGGGGTCTACTGTGTATAGTAGTATATATATATATATATATACATTTCCTTGATGTCTCCATGATTACAATATTCTTACATAGCTATTCATTATATATTCATTATGCAATATTAATTCTAATGACAGGCTTAGTCTGATAGTCAGGCTAGCTTGCATCATTTTGCATAACAGTTTGGATATAGTATTAATAGTTCAATAATGCATACGAGAACTTGAAACATCATGAAATACATAAAAATTTGCCATTCCCCTTTAAGAACAGAAAAAGTAGCTCAGGGATCATTCATGAATTTTCATCACAATGAAAATCTTTATTTTGAATCCAGATTAGATATTAAGATGTTGACAGTCAAGTGTCAGTAATTGAAAAACTGTCACTGGCAGTGGCACCTCCTGTCCGCCTGCATCACCCCTCACACACAGATCAGAGCACAGACGAGAGAGGACAGTTCTCACAGAGAGCGCGTGCCGTTTACACACTTTAACGTGGTTACGCAACCCACTCATCCTCTGCTCGCCAGCTGCAACGCCATACAGTCGCTCTCCTGTCATTAAAGACGGATGAGTTGGATGTCCGTAAAAAACACTAAAAAAAACAATGTAATGTGGTTTGTGTGTCGTGTCCGGTTTACGCCGAGCTGAAACTTTAACGGGCCGAATGAATAATTCGAGTGCCGAGAAAAGGGGAAAGCGACTTTGTTGTTCATCCGTCTCTTTGTCACGAGACGAGAACGAAAGACGCGGCGCTTCAGGCGGACTGTCGCCCCGAGGGGCGAGGTTGCGCAGTTCAAACAAAGTAAACAACTGTTTCTCTCTGATGCGCGTTTTAGTACCGCTGGAGGCGAAGTCGTCTTTCTTACGCAGCTGTCGGTGCGGCGCATACGGCAGGGGAGCGTGGATTCTCGCGAACGACGGCCCATGATTCCCCGCTAAAGACACAGGAGACCCACTCCTAATTACTTGGGAGAAATGCATCGGTTAGCTTGTAATAACCAAGCTCGATTAATTAAATACACCAGGTAGCTGTAAATACATTTTATGACTTGCAATGCACCATGTACATACACATACTCTTCTAATGTTGTACATTGTCTGTGATGTCGTGTCTTACTTTGCGCGGATATTTCACATTGGTAAGAGGATCCTGGTTGCCGCGTCGTTTTATTTTTCATAGCATTACGTTTTGTTGTTAAGGATTTTTTTATGCGCCATAACGGTGAGAAATAAGCAACCCACAATGCGCCTATAGGGGATGCTTCATACAGTTTTTGTTCTGAATAGTGTTTCGTGTTTCAAGCACATTACCTCAATGAGACTCTTAAGAAAATAATCCAAAATAATAAAATAATAATAAACAAAGCTAAATTTGACTCATTTACCATACAGATCGATGCTGGACGTAAGTCAAATTAAACATGATTCGTTTTCCTTTTTAAATCATATTGTGTTTCAGAAGAATTACATTTTGCGGAGAGTTTAAATGAAGAATAACAGATATTAATGAGGGTTCATATTGCTGTGCAAGCATCTGCTGTAGCAGAGCCTAAAAGGTCATGTGACAGTGGAGCTCGAAGCCCCCATTAATCAGTTCACCTCTGTGCAGCCACTGACTGGCCAAAAGAGCATTGACCCAGGTGCAGCTGCCCATCCAGTGCCATCCTGTCGGGCCATGCCATATCAAGCAGAGTATGGCCACTTTCTGCTGAACTGTTGCAGCCTTAGGAACTGCCTATTTCAGCACAGTGATATTCAGAAGATATTGATTTATACATCCTTTCCATTTTTCAATAAAACCATAACAAGCCAAACATCCATTTATAAACAGTCAAAATGTCATTCTCAAACATGCACTTGTAACAGCAGTGGTTTATTGCTATAGCAATTGTTGAGAAGTTCGTTATTCTATAAGCGTTTAGCATTTACAACAAGCAGACTTACTGTAAATTACTGTAAATACACAGATATTTTATTCCAAAAATGCCAAAGAACCCCCAAACGCTTTGCACGTTACTTTAAAATGCAAATTAGTCACAGGGAGGGCCGGTCGTTATTGATTTAGCCACTTCCAAACCTGACGCCCCCTGTAGGCAGAAAAGGTACAAAGGTTTACCTAAATGCTTATTTAAATTGTGGAGCTCAGGGCGAGAAGAAACGTACCTTTCAGCAATAACATCTGGCAAGATGTAATATTTACATAAGCAGCCCTTTGTGTAGAGGTAACTCATTAAGGCTGTGGCAGTAGCATTGTTCCTTTGAACAAGATTCAAAGCAACTGCACCACAATCTATCTGAAGTCAGTGGGGGAGATCATGGCAATATTTAAATGACATAATGATGTTTCTTTTATGCATACTGCACACCATTCCTATTTTCCTACCCCTGATTTGCCATGTAATGTCTGACAGACAAGCATGTGGTTCAGAGTAGTGAGATAGGACTGTGAGCTAGTCATTTAGGCATGGTCAGTGCTGTGAGTAGTGGGTTAGGTGTGGTCAGTTCTGTGAGCAGTGAGATAGCAGTAGTCTGTGCTTGGAGCAGTGGCATAGGAGTAGTCAGTCCTGGTATAGGATGTGGTCCGCCTCGATCTCCTAAGACTGACAGTAGTTACAGACGACCAAATTCCTGCCTGATACAACATTCAAAACTATCTGATAATGTCTCACCACACTGCCTAACCTTTTGATCTGTGATAAATGGGAGCCAAACGCAAAGGCCATTACACTGCATGGCGCACGGACAAAGGCCAGCTCTGAAATTACAGGGATTTGGAGTCTAATCCATCTCTTCTCCGCAAACACAGGCTTTGCTGGATCAGGCCCAAAATGATGGCACTGGAGCCACCACCCCCCACCGCCCCCTCGGATGGGAAAAACATCTGCCGTTTATTACCTGGGCTTGTACAACCTGAGAAGTCGACAAGATGAGAGAGAGAGAGAGAGAGAGAGAGAGAGAGAGAGAGAGAGAGAGAGAGAGAGAGAGAGAGAGAGAGAGAGAGAGAGAGAGAGAGAGAGAGACGGAAAAAGAGAGGGAGAAACAAAAGAGATAGAGAGAGAGAGAATGATGAGATACAGGAGAAAGAATGCATGAAAGAATGGGAGAGAGAGAGAGAGAGAGAGAGAGAGGGCAATTTGAATTTGCCACCGCATTTTTTAGACAGGCCACACGATTTTGCGTGCTTAATGCATTTGGCATTATCGGGTCTCTCGGCGGCGAATCACTGAAAATGACCTCAGGAGCCGACATCACAGAGCAGCACACCTCATTCCACCTGCAGCCCTGGCGCTGCTCTGTAAACAAATGTAAAGCAACACAACTCCAATCCGGGAACCACCTTCTTACACGGGTAGACCCCTCATTTATTCATCATAGACGGGGATTGGCAGACACTGAGCCATTACTCACATGAGCTGATCTCAGAGGGTGGGGAGCCTGCTGCCCCGAACCCCAATCCAGCTGCCTCTCTTCAACTGGATTGTTGTGAAGGTTGGATATTAATGAGGATATGGGCGGCGTGTGTGTGTGTGTGCATGTGTGGGGGGGCTAATAAATTAGCCCCCCTGCCGACCCCACGATCCCCAGGGCCCTACGCTCTTCTTCATAAACTCCTGGGAGCTGGATTATAAAGAGTTACCAGCTGGGCTGTGCCCTGCTACCCTGACCCCCCACACACAATAGCTCAATGTCCCCATCAACGCCCGCTCTCATGATTAAGGGTCGCCTGTGCCCCCCCTCCGCCCCCCCTCTGTAGGCAGTCATTAAAACAGAGTGGATAAAAGAGCAAGGACACCTTGGCACATGCTCTAATGAAAGCCATGAATCAAATTTTGCTTAAGAACATATTAGCGGCATCATTAAAGCTGTGCAAAGGGCAGGCCGGGGTGAGATGACAGGTCCCTTACCCCTTGTGGGCAATAACAAGTCCGGGACATCGCCGCGTGTGGAATTCACGCTTTCAAATTCTTACCATTTGCTTTTGCAGGCTAAAATCGCGCACATTCATCGCTTTCTTATTTTGATGAGATTAAGGTATTCGGACAAAAGTAACGTTGTATTTTCTGAATTTGACGGTGGGAACGATAAGCGAATCTTTCAGTAGTTCAGATAATGAGCCAGGACAAAGCAATAAAGATCTGTGGTGTACCTTAACATTTTGAACCTTTATGATTTGTTCTTCCCTCTTCCATTTGAAAAAGGAAAATGCAAACAATTTAAATATACTGAACACTTCAAGTGCATGCTCAAACGAGCTGAAATGAAGTGGAAATGATAAAGTATACGGTATCTCAATTAGCAGATTGCTTTGAAAGGAGAACAGCTACTCAAAACTGATGCAAGAGGGAGCAAAAAAAGCAAGACGTGAGGGATATTACCAGCCGTTTTCCACAGGAAAGGAAATAAAACGGCGTTTGGAATGTAGAGTGCGGCATTCACAACGGCCTCAAGAAAACTGAATCCGTCCCCAACGTTACCCATCACTCAGGGTCGAGTGTGGCGTACAGTACAAATTTCTCAAACAGACTGCCTTGTGTCTAACAATATCCACCAGTGCTAACATGGCCAGGCTCCTGAAGTCGCGCGACGTATCACGCGCACAACAGCGTCAAACTGCACGGGCCCTGAGGGTACGGTGGCGGTAACAGTGGCCGGTTTCCCACACGCACCTCGCACGGACGCGGCCCCTGCCCTGTGGACCGTGGGGCCCCTGGGGTCCCCGGAACCCGTCCGCAGCGCCCAGGCCTCCCCAGGCCTCGTTAGGGAAGCATGATGAAACGAGCTGAAATGCTCGTCACAGGCCCCGCTTTAACTTCTTCCGACGGCCGGCTCTAAATCATGGAGTAGCGCCGTTGCCTCGGCCGGCCCGCGGCCCGCGCCGCTGCGGACGGGCGCTCTCGCAGGACGCATCAAAGTTTTACACAAGTGTGGCTTGTCTTTCCTCGGGACAAATACAACAGATTGGCCTTTTTGCTCTGGAGAGGTGGGAGCGGCTGGCACGAGCAGGAACAAGCGTGCGACGGAGAGATCAGAGACGTTACAGCGGTGTGCCATTAACATTTAAACCTCTCACGCCGTGCCTATAGGTCCTCGGGCATGTGCCTAATAATAAGCACTTGACGCGAGCCGTGGCCAAAGTGCCATCTTTCCCGTTCCTGCTCGTACCCGAAAGCAGGCGCTCTTTTAAACAAGGGCAAGTCCACCCGTTTGCCTGCAGGAGCGAAGTGCAGCAAAACTCAAAATCCTCTCTGTGTTATTAAACTGCTGAAAATGAAACATTGATGGTATTGATACGATGCCACTGTGGAATGCACAAGTCTAACTGCGCTTGTGAAATCTATATGGAAAAAACCTTCTTATTTGAAGATCATATAAAGGCTGGAGATAATATCTGATATTAAAAATGTTCAAACTTAAAGGTGGTAACACCGAGTTCATATTGATTTAATTTATTACGTGGCTATTCAATTCGTAATTGTTATTTACTTAAAACCACAAAAAACTTTTGTGCAATGATGAAGAAGTACGTTTCTTAAAAAAAGAAATTACTTTAAAATGATAATTCAGTTTGAATTCCCATAGACCCTGTATTACAAAGCATCAATAAAGTTTTAAAATAAAATGTCCCTGCTCTAAACTACACAATTAAATTCTGTATTTGTATCATTAGCCAAATTCAGTTTAGTTCATAAAGTTAAATTAAATGAAGAAAAATTATACAGTTGTATTTCTATAGTTTATGCTTCATAAGCAATTAAAATTTATAGTTTCAAATTTTTCCCGGTTTTCCCAATTAAACCCTCTATTTATCTCAATTCCCCTCCCCCATGAGTCCACCACCCGTCCTCCGGGTAACTAATTTTTCCGGGCCGGTAGATCCGTAAAAAAAAAAAAAAAAAAAAATTTTTTTATAGTTTCTAATTTTCCCAGATCACGGAGTCGCCCTTCCTGCTCCTCGACGAACTCGTGCCGACTCACCCTCCCCCTTCCCCCTGCAGCCAAATGCTGCCCCCGATCAGGACTAATTGCCAGGCCCAGGCAGCCATCATAGGCAGCCACACTCGTATCGGACCAGCCAAGACCGCTACGCTATCCGCTGCCCTCTTGATAGCCATTTTAATGATTTCAATTTTTTTCACCATAATTAATAAAATGAGGGATTTGATATTTCAAACTGCATTGTTGACCATGCTTATTTTTTTATTCATTCATTCAATCATTATCTAACCCACTTATTCCTGGACAGGGTCACGGAGCCTATCCCAGCCTACATTGGGCGAGAGGAAGGAATACATCCTGGACAGGTCGCCAATCCATTGCAGGGCACACACACCATTAACTCACACACTCATAGCTACGGGCAATTTAGACATGCATGTCTTTGGACTGTGGGAGGAAACCCACGCAGACATGGGGAGAACATGCAAACTCCACACAGAAAGGCCCCGGCCGGGATTGAACCTTCTTCCTCTGTGCGGCAACAGTGCTATCCACTGCACCACCTGCTTATTTTTTTATTGTATTCAATTATCTGACTTTCCACTTTACAAACATATCTGTGGTCCCAACACAGTCAGATATGTGGGATCATTCTGTATAGAATCAATCATTTTTCCAGCCCACTAAAATGCATTGTGATGTAATGGCCAGTCTACATGTACAGTGTCCCTTTAAAGTCTACACCCTAAAGTCCCACCTTCTGTTGCCTTACAGCCTGAAATTAAAACATATTAAATCAGACTTTTTTGGGGGAGTAGAGCTTAAAGGTGCACAGTATAAAAAATATATAAATGTCTGTGGAATATGTAAATATTATACTTGTAATATGCACGCATGCACAAACACACATTCACTTTTAATAACTTAAATTAAATTATTCAGCATGATAATATATATATATATATATATATACATACACCCACATGTACATATCAGAAGAGTAGATTATTTATATACTGAAAAATGTACAGTAACCTACCATGAAATGTATAGACCGACTGTTCCGTTCCTTTCTTTGTATATATATAATCAGCAGGGGTATATATATATAGTATATATATATATATATATATATATACCTGAATTTCCCATTAAGGTAAGCATGTAGTGTGAGATGGATGTAATCTGCAGAGGCGGCATTATTACACAATGAGAAGGTAGTGTCTTATTATTACAGGTTAATACAATTTAGGCTTTCTTAATTTTTAATACTGCTTAGTGCATATGTAAATATTTCATGAGCTCTTCATGCTCCAGATACTGTAGCACAAAGGTTAATCAGCATAAACTGGGGACGCGGCCTAATCGGAGGCCTTTACTGGAACGCAGGCGATAACGTATGGACAACATGCAGTCCCACTGCGATCGAGCTGAAACCGCTCCTCGCCACAGAGCTTTCAATGTCAGAGTGCTACGACAACAAACACACGCGTACACAAAGGGATAGGTTCATACTCTTATGTATGCTCTTACGTAATGTTGCTCAAAAACCGCAACCATGCTTCAAACGAAGAAGAAGAAGGAGAAGGAAGGAGAAGGAGAAACAGCACAATTCACCAATTGCATTTTATCCCACAAATTTCCATTCGATATGAGCTACTTTTTAAATCATACAGGATTTTCCCGTACATTTAGGTTATTATCTGATGGGATATCAAGTACATCAGTTCATCCACTGGTTAAGAGTTAATTAAGATGAGTGGTGCATTGCAATGTGATTAATATTTTACTTTACTCTATTCTGCCACATTCACAACTTTAATACAGCGACAAGAGACTCCTGGACAACGGTCACATAAAAAATGCACAAGCCACTTATAGCTGATGGCAATTCTAATGATGGTGATTTTCCATCTCAAAAGTGTCTTGACTTCTGAAAGACCCAAGTCACATGAAACTAAATTCCATCACACACACACACATACACAGTATTTTTGTAACAAAGCTTTAGTTGTCTTTTTTATTTGACATAGAGTATTTTGTGGTGACCAGTGGCAAGAAATCCCAATTAAATCCATTTTGATTCCATGAAGTAAGAAAATAAAATGTGAAAAATGCCAAAGGGGGTGAATACTTTTTATACCCGCTGTATAATATACAGTACCTCTCAGATGAAGAAATCGTTGCTTCTTGAATGCTCTATTGGCATTCATGAAAACAATAAGCAGTTGATTATCATTGACACCTTCTGGACACATTCTATTATTCAAAATGACAGATGTGATGAAACGGTTTCTCTCAGATGCCACTTTAAGACTAGAATCCTTTGAATTGAATTTTGGTCCCAACCTTTAAAAAATTGATATAGATTATGACGGAAAACTACTTCATAAAAATGTTCACAGAAAATACAATGAAAATATATCTTTGAGCTCCTTGCTCATGGACACAACCTACAACTTCCTAGTTCCCTAGTCCCTACCCTATCCCACATGCACACACCTGGCTGACAGACATAAAGGTGGGCCAAGGACCAGGGAGTCTTATTAAAATGACATCAAAAGGAGTGACATGTGACAGCTACAAATGGATATCAACTGAAATGAATACGAGGCACCTACCTAAAGTGAGGGATTTGTGTGTAGAACAGAACATGATGGCCACAGTGTCCGCTGGCGTGAATCCCGACCTCTTCCTGCAAGACAAGGGTGGGAGGAAAAACAGCAGCCCTCGATTAAGAGAGGGAGATGTCAGTCTTGCCCCCAGTGGCAGGTCTGAGCCGGGTTGCCTTTATGTGCGGTGTGGAGGAACACGACGCTCAGGGAGGGAACAGCGATGCTTACCTCGTAGTGAAGAGAAAAGTTAACAGCATGAAACTCAGCTGGATGGAGAATACTGCGAGAGACAAAGACAGACAGACACAAACAAAAGACTTGTTAAGACCTCTGAGACGGAGAGAGAGCGAGAAACTAAAAACTCAGCACATCGGGAAAAAAACAGACAAGCAAAAAGGTTTTCCTCAGATATTGTGATAGAGGCAGCAGGTGAGCAAGTCAACTTCACATTGGATATGGATTTGCTTTTCCTCGTCAAGTTGAGTATTGGTTCCCAAAACATTGGAACCAAAAGCTCTTGTTTACCAGAGAACCTTAAGTCGTATCCAAAACCAATATGAATAAGCAAGATGGCCGACAAGTGTCTTAACTACATGTACTCACAATGGGTGTGGTTTTGTGAGACTGCCTGTGAATACAAGATTAGAAAAAGGCCCAGTCACCACCCACACATGGAAACAGCTTGCCTCTAATTGGCCAGTTGAGGAGCAATAACAAGAAAATAAAGACATTTCTATTTTAGCAATATGACAGAATTCTCCTAGAGACCGTCACCACTGCTGCTACCCTGGGTTACAAACATCAACAAAAGCATGGGCACAGGCTGGGCCCTATAGCCCCGACATCACAGCTTTGAGCTTGGCTCACGTCATTTGTCAACTAGAGGGGGTCCACAGCAGCAGGATACAACCAGCTTTGTCCTGCCAGGGTTAGGGTGGGTTTAAGTCAGCCAGAGTCTCTCAGGTTACTGCTGCGTTAGCGCCTCCCAATGACACGCCAGACCCCCCAGGGCTGCCAGACGCCGGCACTGAGAGATGTTTACATTTACATGCTTACATTTTAGGCATGCAGCAGACGCTCTCATCCAGAATGACAATTGTACATTTCTTACATACGATCCATTTATACAGCTGGATTTACTGAAGCAGTTCAGGTACCTTGCTCAAGGTCAGTGCCCCAACCTGGGAATCAAACCTGCAACCTTTGAGTTACAAGCTCAGTTTACCATTATACTACACTGCCGTCTGTATGCAGAGGCTTCTCCTCTGATTGGCACTAGCACTGCTGCAGCATTGTGTGGCCTGTAGCGTGGAGGATAGTCAATGGCTCATGGGTGACTGCATCGGAGGAGAGCACAGGTGCTTCAGCTGCAGTGGTCTTTTGCACAGAAGATGGCTTGAGATGCACAATTGTGGGTTCAAAATCAGGGAGAAAAAGTTTCTGCAAACACAACAACTTACAACAATGCATTCTACAGATTTGGTTTGAATACCTGCTTTTGTCATTTCAAATCTTGCAGAATACCCACCTTTGCCTAAACCATCTCCTGTGATAAGGGTTAAGATAACACCAGACGTTCCATCATATTTTCCACACTGTATGGCCTGTATATAAGCCAAGTAATTGAACAGTAGCTAATATATTTGCTTGGTAGTATTTACTCTAAGACATCTGTGATCAAGTAAAACATATAAACTAAGATGTGCGCTCAAATTAAAGCAGCCAATGTTAACTCTGCATTGCAAGGGCAACCACCAAGCTCACTGGGCCAAATCTAGGGGCAAGAAATTTCACAGATTTTCATTGTAGTTTTTTTTTGTGTTTAACTGTATGTATGAGATGTGCTCATTACTCATTATATGGGGAAAAATGAAGATTCAATAAATATCAATGACAGGTTTTTTTAATACATTTTAAAACTTCAAAAAGTAAAATAAAAAACAGCAAAAACGATAACAGGGTTTTATTTTTTTCATCAGCATTTGATTTATATTGGAGAACCTATTTTCCATTAAACAGAATGAGAAGCGTATGACCACCGAGAGCTTTAAAAAATGCAATCAAACAGTGGGTTTTTTAAATCAAAAGATGGCCATACAAGGACAGTGACCTCGATACAGAGGAAACAGAGAGAGAGAGAGAGAGAGAGAGAGAGAGAGAGAGAGAGAGAGAGAGAGAGAGAGAGAGAGAGAGAGAGAGAGAAAGGGGGAAGACAGGGTAATTGGGGGAGACAGGGTCTGACATGTGGCAAGTGCAATCACCCAGACGTACGTTTGTGTCTGCTCTGGCTGCTACAACAAAACAAGATCCTCTCACTGGAGTTTTGTGCCCATTTCCAAACACACACACACACACACGCACGCACACATAATACACACACTCAAAATTAAAATGTCTATAGAAGGAATACTAGAATTAGAATGAAAAGATTCTATATGACATTTTTGTTAAAAATGTGTTATTAACACAAGAATACTGTTTGTTATGTCCTTTTGCAATAGAACAGGTTAAACGTGAAATTACCTTTTTTAAAACAGGTTAAATGCAAGTAGATCCAAATCCAAAAGCATACTATAATAATGTTTTTTTTAATTCTCGCTTTTAAAAAGCTTGACATCTCGAGACCACACCATATACAGAAATGGCCCTATAATTCTAAGCCCCCAGCGTATTTGCGGTTATGAAACTGTGTATCTAAGCAAATGTTTTCATCTTTTTGGTCTCTTTCTGCAAAAAGGAGGCCATTTGTGACATTTTAGCTGCGTCGTGTCACTTTCTCGTGGACAAAATAAACATCCCAAAATAACTGAGCGGTCTGGGACACATAGGGACCTACATTGGTGGCAAAGCATCATCGGTTTCCCCACGGTGCCAGGCAGAATACTTTCTCAAAAGAAAATCCTACAAACGGCGTGCGTGTTTCAGCTCCTAACACTTCTTAACTGCAGTTCACTGTACAGCATAACATATCACAGTTCACTCTTGAGCTGCGATGATGACATCACATGAGACCATCTTGCAAGAGTAGCTCTTCTAAAGAGGGCTCTTAAGTTACACAAAAAACATAACAGAGTTGCTCATACTTGTTTACTCTCTGGTACATCTGCAACCACCCACCATGACAATTTCAGCAGAATTTCTTGTGTGTAAAATACAGGCACACAGAGGGAAGTCATGCACGGCAGAGAAGAATGTTGCAGTCGAAAGAATGACGAGAAACAATTTCACCACACAAAAGGCCGTGCACAAGAAAGGAGGGCCGCATTTTAGAGTCGTTTTAAAGTCCTCTCGGGGGGGGAGGAAAGGTAAAGTGAACGTATTTTTAGCCGCACTGATTGCATTTCTTGGCTTTGTCTCTGTCTTGGTGTCTTTAATCGAACAGGCCCCACGATCCCTCTCCCGGGTTTGAGTCCGGGGACGAAGGAGGGGGGTAAGAAATCGGTTGGAGCTATTTCTGAAGCGCCGACAGGTGAGCTATAGCTCCCTTGTTCTGCCTCTGAACCCAGGCCCGACGGCCTCGAGACGGGGCTTCTAAAGCTAACAGATTGCTTTAATACATAAAGGAATAAATATGAGTCTGGACAAGATTAAAGAAGATGCAGGCTTATAATTAGCCCGGTCGCCCATGGCTAGGGATCACTACTAATCTCTGCCAGGGCTGATTAACCGGCTATGTCGGGAGGGTGGCCAGGAAGGATTGAGGAACCTGCCAGGCAGGATAGGGGCAGATTATTCACGCACGCTAACGTACGCAAACGCACGTACACAGTCACACACACATGCGCTCTCGTACATGCACACGCACATACACGTGCACACATACTCAGATAAACACACACACATGCACACGCACACGCACGAACAAATGTGCACCCACACACACGCACACGCACGCACGCACGCGCGCACACACACACACACGGGGTGAAGCACACTCACTGATGAACACCACCAGCACCAGGCTGAAGCGGTCCAGGTCGATGCCAGGGTTGGAGAAGGTGTCACAGAAGGTGGTGTAGATGATCATGAGCAGGACGCAGCTGCTGACAGCTCCGAATGGAGGCTTCCTCCTCTCCAGCCAGTCCTTGATGAAGCGACGGCAGACCTGCGGACGGAGAGAGAGAGGCTCCGGACTGTCATCGGTGTGGGCACATCAACAAGTTGCATTCAGGAGGTGAACGGGGCGTGAAAAATGGAGAGAGGCAGCAGAGTGGCACGCTAGGACTGAAAGACACCCCCCCCCCCCAGGGGTTTGAGAACGCGTCTGTCCCACCACTTTCACCAGGCACGGAACCTTCCCAGCTGGGCCCCCTAAATGAGAGTACATTTTCACCCGAGCTTCCGATCGGGGGCTAATCGTCCCAGTGGCTCTTTGCTAGCTGTCACCGAGACGTCCCCATTAGACCTCCCAGAAGCCTCGGTCCTCTGTTGATTTTAATGGATGCATGTAATTACTGGAGTCCCCCTCCGCATCCACAACAATCCCGAGCGCAACTCCGGGAACAACTCCCACTGACATCTTACGGAATTTCACCGGGGTGGCTAATCGAAAGTGATCAGCGTAACGATTTAATATTTAAATAGCCAGCGTCGCACCAGAAGTTTCTAATTAAATTATAACTCATGCTTGAAAAGCAAAAGTGCATGTGTTGTGGGACAATAAATAATTCATCCGCCCCATATCCAGTCTCTCTGTTAACCTGAGGACAAATGGCACTCGCAAGCTTTTAGACTGGAGCTACGAGGAACTCTTGCAACAGGATCTTGTTCAGATTTTGAACATTTCAAGTCCAAATTTTAACTGACTCTCCCAGCTGAAAGTGCCCACTTTGAAAGTTGGCAGAGTTGGGGGGAGGGGGCATTTTCCCTACAATGCTAAAGGACATGTACATTTCTTTGCAGCTACAATGGTCAGCCTGCACTGCAGCCCACTGGACTGTGTTGCCACTGTGTTGCCACCTTACCTTTTAAAAATAGAAATTTGTCTTATTTTAGGGAAATTACTGAAAAGAAACGAAATATTCAATTATCCAGAGTCCATCCATTAACGCGCTTTCAGAAGTCGTACATGCAAAATGTGAAAAATGTAAAAATATATATATTAATGATAATATTGCATACATTAAATACTGAGACTTTTTTTAGACTAATGGGATCAACTCATTTTCCGGGAAAATGGGACCCAATCTTACATCAGCATTACATCAGGTATGTAAATGTAATATAGCTCCAGGTTATAGGATCTAGTCATTTAATTATTTTCAGGTAGGACACCTTTGGCCACCCAATTCCCTCGCGGCGTTATTTTGGACCAAGAAAAAAAAAAATATACATATTTGATGAAAGCTAATTTTACTGTTCACCAGATATTCAACCACACAGCTGAATGCTGGGCTAGGGGACGTAAATGCAGCCCTTTTTTGATGGACCCCACTGTTTGTGACAGGTCCTCCATTTGCACACTGAGAAAAGCTGAGGTTTTCATCTTAACGCACTGAAATATGTAGGATGTTAAAAGTGAGGCCCATTTGACATGCATCTAGTAAAAAGAATACGCGTGATCATCGCATCTCGCATCTTGCATCGCGACACATGGGGCTCTTGGTGTTTGTGCCTGGTGATATCCTTCAATTTGATCTCGACCGAACATCTGGACCTCACTAACGTACTGCACTAGTCTCTGAAAATTGAGCAGCAGCAGAGTGCCTTCATCGTTCGTCTGTTAAAATGACAAGATGCTGTACAGCTAATACTGTACAAATAACTGCCAAATTAAAGGAAACCCTTGAGGGTTACAGGCTGACCACAGTGTCCTGACCCGTTACAGGGTTCTGGTGGCTGTTATGGTGTGGGGTGCATTTTCCTGCAAGGGTTTAGGTCCACTCAAACCGTTAGAGTGTGAGGTAAAGACCAATAAATACAAAGCCATTCTGAATTATCACCTTTATCCTATAGTGAAGCATTTCTATCCTGATGGGAGTAGTCTCCTCCAGAATGATAATACTCCATCCAAAGGGCATGAGTGGTCACTGATTGTTTTTATTGAGCATGAAAACAACGTAAACCACATGCCATGGCCGTCTCAGTGACCAGATCTCAACCCAATTGAACATTAGGAGATCCTGGAGTAGTGCCTGAGACAGCGTTACTAAATTATGGAATTTTTCATTAAAGACTGGTCTTGCATCCCTCCAATAGAGCTTCTGGCACCAAAACCCATGCCAAGGCGCATTGAAACTGTTCTGGTGGCACCTGGTGGCCCAACGCCCTATTAATACACTTTATGTTGGTGTTTCCTTTATTTTGGCAGTTATCTGTTTGCTGTTCCATTCCAGACCATTTATACTATCCTTTCCATCTAATACATAGATTAACTGCAGATATCTGTATATTAATAAAATAACATGAATGCTTTATTTTATCATTTAAATTGAAGCACTATGCATGTCGAAAGAAAAACCTAATTGATATAATAAAATATATATAATATAAATATAAACTTAATTCATACTTTGATTGAAGCAGCTATAATTGTTTCATATTAATTGAATGTCCCTTAAATACACACTTTCAGTTACACTCAATCAAACACATACAATTGAGCTTAAAAATGAGCACAGCCAGAAATACTCTTTTTGTAGTGTATTTCTGTGGGACTGCAACTGTCAATCTCTGTCTCTGACTGTTTTATGTTCAGGAGTGGGATATGGTGGAGGGCTACCTTCTGATGTGTGGTTTCATCAACGACTGCACTAAAATGGTATTTTTGCAGAGATTTGTTTGAAGAGATTAGCATTACAATACAAAAAAAGACAAAAAGGACTCATATAGTGCTCTTCTTGCAAACAACCCAGAGCGCTTTACAAGAAAAAATAAGTATAAAATAAAATAAATACTAAATACTAGTACTAATAAATACTGGAAATAAAATTACAAGGAAAAAAATATCTAGAATGGCAGTGTTTCCACAACTTCATGCTGGGACAGATGGCTTATTGTAAATTCAAAACAGATTAGGGTCGATGAGTTGGTTTTCAGAACAGCATTTTTAGAACTGATCTTTATAAAACAAAATTCCTGCACAGAAATTCTGTATACAAGTCATTGACAGGTATTAATTAGGACAGTAGTCCATATATCCTTGAAATTTTAATAAACATTATTTAGCCTGAATATTAAGAAAAAATGAAGCAATGTCTTTCTCTTTAAATAATTTTCAAACTGTACCTTTTCCCCACACAGTTTGTATAGTTAATAAAGAATGTAGACAATGTTCTCAACAGATTCAAGGTAATTGAGGAACTGAACCAGCAATGAATAAACAACTGAAATTAAAATGTCAAGAAGTACCTAAAAACTATTTCAGTCGCACTTCATTCCAATTCAAGTAAAAAAGAATTAAAGAATTAAAGAATATTAAGAATAAAAATTAAGAATACACACAACAGAATCCAGGTGCAAATCCAATTAAAAAGGAAACAAGACACAAAAGACAACACGAATCAACGCAACTCTTCGACAACAAATAGAATCGAAGCTGGCTACCAGCAATTTGAGAGCCGACTTCTGACTTGTGAATGTTTATTTTACAAGTGCGCCACTGCTCTCTGAGTGGGCAACAAAGCTTGCTCCTCTGATCTTTTGTACTTCACAATGCCTTTGGCCGAGCGCCTTTTGCTCAAACAAACTACTGCCATTGTTTCGTGTATTGTGTTTCCATTTTTACCTTAAACACAAAGTTGAAGAAGGAAAAAAATAAAGTGCCTGAATCCCCTTTCTGATACGGGATCAGTTATAATTGTTCTGATCGTAAAAAAAAGTACCTTTCAAGGGGCTTCAGTTTCAACGGTGCTGATTAAAACATGCTTGATACTTCAGTGACAAGGCCCTATTACTTATTCATTGCAAACAGTGGATTTGGGTGTGTTACTTTGAAAAATGTTCAAAACTGGCGGTCTGTAATAAGAGCACTGAGAAGAATTCTGGCTCATTAACATTTTATCATAAAATTCTCTTTCATATGAAACACCCAATATAGACTGTCAGAATCAATCAGGTGTCCAGAAAGCAGAAAGACATGGCAAAAAAGGATGGGGAATATGTCAGCAGTGGCAGCCCCCTGTTTCTTCCATCTGTCATGTTGCAGCGCGGGTGCCGAGGAAGGAGACGCTCGGCGGAACGTGACGCTGAGGCGTTGGAAAAGCTGTTCCGGCGCTTTCCCGCTCTGCCTGAGAGAGGCTTTCTGCTGGGACCTCCGGAGCCTCATTCAAAGGTGAGGTTTCTGGTGTGGGGTCTTCCGAGTATTGTGATTGGAGCCTTTCCTCATGATTTTATAATGCCGTCTGCATTTCCCCTGAGCCTTTGTCTTCACCTTCAACCAAAGCGGGAGGCCTGGAGGCCTGCCGTCGCCACCCCACACACACCGGACTGCTGCCATTGGGACTTTCCTTATCAATCAAGCCTGAACACGTCGCCTGAGCCCACACACACACACTGCTGCCACCCACTACTTTAAAAGACTTTCCTTATCAATCAAGGCTGCTGCCATGCATTAAGGCTTATTACCACTACTTTAAAAGACTTTCCTTATCAATCAAGAGTTTACTTGTCTGAACACACACACACACACACACACACACACACACACACACACACACACACACACACACACACCGCATTAAGGCTGCTGCCATAAGCTTATTACCACTACTTTAAAAGACTTTCCTTATCAATCAAGAGTTTACTTGTCTGAACACGCACACACACACGCACGCACACACACACACACACACACACACACACACACACACACACACACACACACACACACACACACACACACACACACACACACACACACACACACACACACACACACACACACACAGGGTAGAAAAGTATTAACACCCTTTGGCATTTTTCACATATTATTTTCTTACTTCATGGAATCTCAATGGATTTGACTGGGACTTCTTGCCACTGTTCAACACAAAATACTGTATAATGGTAAATAAAAATACATACAAATAAAGCCTTTTCTTAATGAATTACAAATAAAAATTGATTGCATAAGTATTCACCCTAAATAAACGATGTTATTTATTGGAGCCCACACTGTGACAATTAAGGTATTTCAAATTATTTCAAATTTCATACATCGGTCTGCGAGAGGTCCCACATCTTTTAGTGCATTTCCAAACAAGAGTTTCATCACGAAGACCAAAGAACATTCAAAGCAAATCAGAGAAAGGGTTCTTCAAAAGCACCAATCAGGGCAAGGCTATAAGAAGACTTTGAATATCCTATGGAGCACTGTTAAGTCCACCATAAAGAAATGGAGGGAATATGGCACAACTGTGAATTTGCAGGCCATCCTCCAAAACTGAGCATCCGTATGAGAAAGGCACTTGTTAGGGAGGCCATCAAGAGGCCTATGTCAACTAGAGTCCATGGCACAGATGGGAGAAACTGTCTATGGGACAACAATAGCCCTTCAACTATTGTTGAAGAAAACTCATGTAAAATCTCGCCAAGAGTTTGCCAGAAGACATGTGGGAGACTCACAAACCAAGTGGAGGAAGGTTCTATGGTCGGATGAGACCAAGATTGAACTTTTTGGCCTCAACCTTAGGTGTTATGTTTATGCAAGCCTAATACTGCGCATCATCCCAAGGACATGGGGATGCTTCTCTGCTTCAGGGACTGAAAAACTTGTCAAAATATAGGCTAAAATGGATAAGGAAAGACAGACAAATCTTGAGAGGAAAACCTGCTGCAGTCTGCAAGAGACCTGGAACTTGGGAGAGGATTTATATTCCAGCAGGACAACGACCCAAAGCATACGGCAAAAGCCACATTGGAGTGGTTTAAAAACAAAAAAATTAATATCCTGGAATGGCCCAGTCAGAGCCCAGACTGGAAATATTTGAAAATTGCTGTTCACCAATGGTCCCCAACCAAGCTGAAGGAGCTTGAGCAATTTTGTAAAGAATAATGGGTGAAAATCACAGTGTCCAGATGTGCAAAGCTGGGTGAGACTTACCCAAATAGACTAACAGCTGTAATTGCAGCTAAAGGTGCTTCTACCAAGTATTAAGTTAAGGGGGGGAATACTTACGGAATCAATTATTGTCTGTTTTTTTTATTTGTAATTAATTAAGAAAAAGCTTTAGAGTTGTTTTTTAATTTGACATTATAGAGTATTTTGTGTTGATCAGTGGCAAAAAAAATCCTAATTAAATCCATTTTGACTCCATGAAGTAAGAAAATAAAATGTGAAAATGGCCAAAAGGGTGAATACTAATTATACCCACTCTGTGTACTACATTTTGTTTGAAAATAAGGTTTCAGACAAATCATTTCAGATCTTGGAATTAACTCAGTCAAGGGGGGGTGAATACACATGCAATCAATTATTGTCTGTTTTTTTATTTTTAATGAATTAAGAAAAATCTTTAGAGTTGTTCTTTTTTTATTTGACATTATAGATTATTTTATTATGATCAGTGGCAAGAAATCCAGATTAAATCCATTTTGATTCCAAGACGAAAGAAAACAAAATGTGAAAAATGGGTGAATACTTTTTATTCCCACTGTGTGTGTGTGTGTGTGTGTGTGTGTGTGTGTGTATATATATATATATAATAGTGTCAAGTTTGAGTAATTATGTTGTTTTCACATCGATGAACTTTGACAAAGGTGTGTGTCAAGACTAGCAGCTATGCGAGAAGTAGACATCCCCAGTTAATACTGTTCAGGTTTTTTTGTTACTCTCCTCTAAAGAGCAGGAATTCGGGGTTGCTGAAATCATGGCTCGTCAGATCTGTTCAGAACACGGTCTGTGACTGCAGTGGACCGTGGAAGGGGAGGGAAGGCAAGTTACCGCTATGAATTTAAACCTCCAGGATGGCCGATGATTTACACAAAACATTTATAACTTTACTTTCCATTTATTTTCCAATGACAAATTTATAATGTTGTTGGAGGCAACAAGGTGCACATAGCTGTTGATGTTAATTTGGGCGTTGTATCGTTACATGATATGTCTGTGATTGGGATCAGGATAAACATTTTCTTTCACCTTTTACAGTGTAGTTTCAGGTGATACTGATTTTGATGATTTTACTGTATTGTGATTGGTAATACTGCACTTACTGTATTGCTAGTCAGGGTACAGGGGTTAGGACAACTGCTATCAGGATCTAAAAGGGGTCAAGACACTGCGGTCAGTTTGTAACGGATCAGGACACTGTGGTCAGTCTGTAACGGGTCAGGACACTGTGATCAGTCTGTAACGGGTCAGGACACTGTGGTCAGTCTGTAACAGGTCAGGACACTGTGGTCAGTCTGTAACGGGTCAGGACACTGTGGTCAGTCTGTAACGGGTCAGGACACTGTGGTCAGTCTGTAACAGGTCAGGACACTGTGGTCAGTCTGTAACGGGTCAGGACACTGTGGTCAGTCTGTACCGGGTCAGGACACTGTGGTCAGTCTGTAACAGGTCAGGACACTGTGGTCAGTCTGTAACAGGTCAGGACACTGTGGTCAGTCTGTAAAGAGTCAGGACACTGCGGTCAGTCTGTAACGGGTCAGGACACTGTGGTCAGTCTGTAACGGGTCAGGACACTGTGGTCAGTCTGTAACGGGTCAGGACACTGTGATCAGTCTGTAACGGGTCAGGACACTGGTCAGTCTGTAACGGGTCAGGACACTGTGGTCAGTCTGTAACGGGTCAGGACACTGTGGTCAGTCTGTAACGGGTCAGGACACTGTGATCAGTCTGTAACGGGTCAGGACACTGGTCAGTCTGTAACGGGTCAGGACACTGTGGTCAGTCTGTAATGGGTCAGGACACTGTGGTCAGTCTGTAACGGGTCAGGATGCAATGGGAGCCAGGGCAGGGACTCACCTGGCCCACAATGAGAGGAACCACCACCGTCATGAAGAGCTGAGAGAAGATGGAGCTGAAGGGCACCGCGGAGGAGGAGCCCAACTGCAAGAGACACAGACAAAACACCTGAGTATACTCCTCTCACACACACACTCACACCACACACACACACACACACACACCTGAGCAAACTCCTCTCTCACACACACACACAGATTGACACTTAACACCTGACAAAATTCCCTCTCATGCACCAAAACATATCATGCGCCAAACAAAACACATTATGCAATAACATCATGTCCACCAATGGCTTATTAAAGAACACAATGTAGATCAAATCTGACTGAAGACAAGCAGCATAAAATTCGAAGCAGAATTTGTTGGGTTGGGTTGGGTTGGGTTTGGAACCCCGAATTCCAGTTAAGGTAATAATATACTCTCCACACTGAATGTGACATTTTTATGGCGCAAATGTATGGGTTTTTTTTTTACATCTCTTTTATTCAGTGTTGAATGTAGTGTTACTGAAAAACATTTCTAAAAACAGAACATAATAATGTTCATAGGCATCTCTGTGTATGTAGCATTTTTGTGATTGGTCATAAATGATCTAGCGTGATTTTAGATGGTCACATGCGTTCAATGACACACGTGTGAAGTAAAGGGGAATGCACATGGACAGATTACTGCCTTTCAGTCAGAAGAAAGGGTCAGAGCTGACTTATTCAAACTCAACCAGCCAACTATACAACAAGGCCTAAAACTGCTCCTTCACGAAAACCGAGGGGGATATAGTCTGGCCCGCGTTAACCTATTGGGCAACATGGGCTGCAGCCCAGGGCCCCGGCCACTAGGGGGCCCCGGGAATAGCAGATAACTTTAGGGCTACATTGAATTTTTGAATGCGGGTTTATGGTGTTTTGACTGTTACTGTACATTTTGGTCCACTTTCCCACCTGTAGTAGTCCACATTGTCCTGTCGCAACAATCAGTGTCAGTGAGTGTGTTTGTAGTCTGTTCCCTTTTGCGTAAGGATGGCTTTGTCTCGGGAGCTCGATTCTACAAGTGGAAATCGATTCGCCGTCGGTCCAACTCGGTGTGCCGGAGGACTTTCATCTGTTGCTGTAGCGTCACGAGCATAGGTAAAAGTGTCGCGCGGCGCAATCACATCGCTATATGTATGCGCGCTGTCGTTCTGCTTTAGTGAAATTAGAAAATGACCTATGTCAATTTCACGTGCGATGACATTTTGATACTTTAGTTGCTGAAATTGGCGAGAGAAACGCACTTAGCTAGAGCTATAACCTGAGATGTCCAACCAGAAAGTAATAAATTACTATTTATAACGGGTTTCGCTGCAAAAAAATATGTTGTAGCCTATTCCCCCCCAAGCAACCACCATTTTATAACTGTCAACAAATTATTTTAGATAAATTCATCTTAATTCGAGTTCGACTGAAGAAAACGAAGTGGGCTAATTTTGCATGACCGAATAGCTTAGTTGTGTTCCTAAGTAAGTAACGTTAGCTAGCTGAACAACAACAACGCAATTGAATAGCCTAATGTTCTCTAGCAAGTTGGCCTGTAATTTGTAGCAATGTTTGAACAAAAGTATTTTTTTAAAGCCAGTTTATCTTAAATTATGTCAAGTTTGCTGTATACATTCGCATTTATTGTATAATTAGATGCAGGTGTTAATGCTACGTGTTGAAATTGAAACGGTAGCTCAATTAACTTACACAAAGTATGATACTTTGTCCTATAGGTGAGTAACATTAAATCATTTATATAAATGCTTGTTTTGTTGGTGCTAGTGGTTGAACGGGAAGTGTATTGTTTTGTGCATTGTCATTTGTGGTCAAATTTCTGGTTTGCAGGCCTACTTTGTACACTAGGCTACTACTCCCTTTCATTATCCTGCCATGCTGGGCAAGGTTGGTCATGACTTGAACTCATGCGTTCGGGTAACAGACGTGAATATTTCGAGAGCACTGTAATATCTGCTAAATGGCATATATTAAGAGTTGGTACTCTTTGACGGCTTTTAATACATTACAACGTTCAAAGTTTTCAATTGGAGGTCTCATTCTGTAACATATTCACTATCTACTTCTGATATCCCTTGTCATAGGCCTATTTGTCGAATTTGCGGCATGTCTTTATCGTTGCCAGGCCTGGTCGCGTCAATGTGCTTTTACTTTTCCAGTTGAAAATCGTGGACATAGGGCCCCGGGAGGTGTGTTAGCCCTGGGCCCCGGGGAGGCTTAACTCGGCCCTGGATATAGTGACCATATTTTAGGTCTTGAAGAGTAAAGCTTTGAATCTAAGCAGGAATATGGTAAAAACAGCAAGGCCTAACGGTGTAAAATATTCTATTTTTAAGACCTGGGCTGGTAGTCATGCGGGGGACAATGCCTGCGTTCTGCAAAAAACCCACATTTCTTCTGTGGCAATGGCAAACACAGATGACGGCTGACGGACGTATCAGAAGAGGCTGTGATTTTAACTATCATGCCCTGAGTTTACTGAGCAGAGGCAGTCCCCGTTAGGCTGACAGCGCGGGAGTGCCAAGCAGCTCTCCATCCGTATAAACGCATACATGGTTCACGGCAATCCTTACACCTAACCCAAGATTCCACTGCTTATGGAAGTAAAATGGGCTCTGCAGATTTTGCACTTTGCTACAGTACTACTGTCTCCTGGTCTGTGAGTCTTTGTGCATCTACACCAGACTTTGGAGTGTGTGTGTGTGTGTGTGTGTGTGTGTGTGTGTGTGTGTGTGTGTGTGTGTTGCTAGAACAATAAATGAAATGGAGCATTGATCTTTCGGAGGAAAATAATTTCAAACACAAATAACCTTGTGCTCACTTGACCTCTGAGGGAGTAATATGACGCAGGTAAGGTTTGGACCGCTGTGTGAACCTAATGGACTCTTGCTGTGGGCACATTAAGCCTGCGTACTGTATGGGAGATCGTTCAGAGGAAGAATGGGAGGTAATCTCAGGAAACTGCTGACCCGTGAACGGAAGCGGGAGGTGGAAGCGTTAACGACCCATGGAGGGAGTGTGGCTCTCGCGGCACGCGCGCGGGGCCCAGTCCACCCATCACTCTGAATCCCCCCGTCCTGCCCCGCGTCCACGCCTCTCACCGCCCTCCCGTCGCTTGCCCCGCCACTTATCCCCCCGGCTGGGGCCTTGACATAAACGGAAATGCACGCATTCGTCAGGACGGGCGGAGTTTGGCCCCCTCGTTTCAGTAACCCGCCTCCCAGGGTGCGTTACCGTGGCGGTGGGAGGTTGGAACAGTGATGGAGGAGGAGGAGGCAATCCGCACACTGCTTCATCCCACTGCTGTGTTCTATGCCTGTAGGCCACATTTAATGTATGGCTAAATGATAGTTCATAAAAAGAATATAATAATTACAAATAAAAGTTGTATTCCTTCTTCGTAGATTGGAAAGCAGCACTATGGTTCTTCTGCTGCCCTCATGGGTGTCCAAGTTCAGGGGGTTAAAACTTGGATAGAAACTAGCTTTCTGTCAGGCCATATATATGTGCTCTGGAAACATTTGTTTGATGAGTGTGATCAGATTATCTTCCTACACTTCTTACAGAGTGATAGGAAACTACAGTGTGCCTATATGCATGGGTGTGGCTTATTCTGTCAATCCATTTTCTGTGCATGGCACCTTCACATGCAAGTGTGAGTATGCAGCATTGTCAATATGTTTTATCTTTACAGCATAATACAATCTCAAGACAAAGTTGGTTGCATTTAATATAATTGGCAAGGTCAGTGATTTTCTAAAGAAAGCAAAGTCATTCTGCATCTAATACTTATAGAATTAGTAGATATTTTGCATGTATATCTGTTCTTACTCTTCATCAAAGTAGGGACGATAAGTTAAGGACATGAGGAGACACATATGGGAATGCCTTCATTACTTGAGTACACACCTAACACCTGAATATACTCCTCTCTCTCTCTCTATCTCTCTCTCACACA